>CM027828.1:27878454-28478454 GCA_016097485.1 Eucalyptus sideroxylon x Eucalyptus melliodora | reverse complement strand
AGACTTGTATTTTCCCAAAAATACCAAAAAATCCCAAAAAAAAAATCCCTTTTGTGTCCAAAAAAATTAGAAAAAGACCTAGAAAATGTTTTTCCTCCCAAAAATGCATGGAAAATCCCTCGAACATCCAAAAAACCTCAGGGTTTAAACAAGATTAGGTACCGAAAGGGCATTAGTGATTAACTAGTGTAATCAAGTCCCCGATCCTAATTTCTCTGGTTGCGCAGGAGTGAGTATTTCTCCCGATACTTCACTTGGGTTTCTAATCAACCCACCCCAAATCGATTAGTGGCGACTCCATTTTAAAATTTGATTTATAGGTTAAAAACTTGAACCATTAAGTCGTGAATTGGTGGACTTGGGAGAGTCCGGGCATAAATAAATTCAGCCGAGCCATTAGCCTCCTTAGGCGCTCGTACCCGATTGCGGGCGCCGAAAAAAAAAGAGGTCGCGACAGCTTGGCGACTCCGCTGGGGACTTCGAGGACTTAGGCCATTTTTGTCTTGTTTAAATTCTTTACTGACTTAGGTTTTTTTCTTTATGCAGGTCAAAAGTTTAGAAATTTATCATAATTTTATATATTGTTTTGTGATTATAAATTATTGTGCATGCTTTACTATTTTAGCACTACACATGGCACACACAACCCGGCCGTCGGACTTGGGCCGCTATAGGATTTTTAGGATGGTGTTAAGAAAGATACGATCTTGAACGCGAGACTGCGATGTAGAGGTTGCCTTTCTTTTCCCTGAATTTCTTAGCCGAGGTTAAGGGGGTATCGCTAACGCGAGATCGCGATGGGCGGATACCCTTTTAATTTCATCAAGCCTTCTGAGTTAGAAATCGAGCTGCACATCCCATCTGTATGTCTTTGCCCTTGCCATTTTATTTAGAAGCGAAGTAATTTATTCACTTTTACTTAATCTTTTATGGCTCATGGCAAAATAGGGTCAGGTTGTGTAGCTTCTTTTTTTAATGCGATGGGAAGAATCGATATCAAGTTCATTCCTGCCCCAAAGAAAGAGCTCCTCAGGTGGTGGAATCAGTTAGATCAGCTCGGCCAAGAGCGTGTCAAAATGAGGATTGGTCATCTCCTCCCATTGCTCCAAATCAATATTCACTCTGGGATCATGCAAGCCTTGCCACATTTCGGTGTCCGGAAACATCCACTTTCGTGTTTGGCAAATTTGAACCGACTCCCACTTTGGAGGAATATAGTCTCGCCATAGGAATGCCCCCGGGAGCGAGCTTGCTAAGCCACAAATTGGCATTGACCCCATAGTCAGTCTATCACGTTTTTTAAAAAATCATTCAGTAAGAGAAATTGTTAGAACCAACAACAATGCTTTCCCGCTATCATCCTTAACCGAATGCTTTGAAAAACAGTCAATGTCCCAAAAAACCAAGATCTTCCTTTTGGCGTTCTTTGGATTTATTATCTTTCCCCATAGAAAGAATGCCATAAATCCTTCAATCGTGGGGATAATAAATCAAATCACTTTTGGAGCGGGATATGTAAACATGGTTTTAGCCGAAACATTTTTATCCCTTAATCGTTTCAAAGATCAAAAAGAAAAGATCATGAGAGCTGCCCCAGAAATTTTACAAATGTGGTTCTTTTCCCATATCAAAGGATTTGGGCACCTCATGCAAATATTTGAAATCAATGAGTTCAAGCACCCACTGCAAAAGTTCCAAAGCTTGGAGAAATATTCTCCCAATGAAGAATATTCTCGATGGATTAACTTATTAAAAAACCCAGTCCAAGAGACATTCATATGGCGAACTAAGTGGTTCCTTGCAAGCGAGGCACGTTTCGCGCTTGATTATTACGATCCCATCCCACTGTTGGGCCTCTCCGGAGCTACCTCATACTATCCATATAGGGTAGCTCGCCAGTACAGGACCCTTCAAGAAGTCCCGCCGCCACTCAAGACAGGACTATTTCGGGTTTCTTTCAACCCCACCGGTTATGACTACTCAGAGGAAATCAGCATAATTCAGAATGCATGGGATAGATGCCACCCAGAGAGGATTATTGTACCCAAAAGATTGAAGGGACAAGAAAAGGCCCATCATGCATCCACCTTTTACATCCTCAACCATGGGATTCCTAAGAAGTTGCAGCCGGTAATCCCTGATGTAAGCAGCAAACTTACCAAGCAAGAAATGATCAAGTCTCTTGAAGAAAGTTTGGAGACCAGCAAGAGGCGCATATCAAAGTTATCTCAAAAGAGCAAACGGCGTCGCAAGATCGAGACTTCCCATCGCATATAAAAATGGGCGTCGTGGCCTTTTGATGTGTGTTTTAATGTGAATGTTTAGGGTCGTCCTGACTTGTGTCAAAAATCCTTTTGGCATTGTATAAATCTCTTAATAAATAAAAATGACTCGACCCTTGCCATGAGCTAGTGTTCCATGTGTTTCCTTTATTTACGTTTTCTCCATTTCCTGTGTTAACAGGTAATCACAGCATAGCCATATTCACCAAATCTAAAAGCTCGGATGGCTGAAGAAAATGTACCAAGCCGTGTCGAGATTATGGAAAGAGAATTGAAGCAGGTCTTCAATGTGCTTCAACAGCTCTCAAAGCAAGTAGATTCCATTCAGGGCAAATTGACTCCTACCCCAGCCTCAATCGAAGTAGTATTACCGCAATCATCCACCCGAGGAGAACAAGGAAGAGATACCGATGATAGCATGCCTGAATTGGAGGACGACGCACACCAAATCATGGTTGAGAAAGTAAAACCCAACATTTCGTTTAAAACCGAGCATGATAAGCGTATGGAGAAGCTTGAAGAAAGGCTAAAGCAACTGCAAGGCCTACATGATCCTACTCCAACAGACCTCTCCATCTACTCCAAAGTCAAAATGCCCGAAAAGTTTAAGATGCCTGAATTTGAGAAATACGATGGCACAACCTGCCCAAGGGCTCATTTGCAAATGTACTTGGTTCGAATGACCCAGTACGTTAATAATGTGCCTTTAATGATCCAATTGTTCCAGTCAAGCCTAGTAGGTCCTGCTTTGAGGTGGTACATCAAGAAAAACATAAACCTCATCGAAACATGGAGTGAAGCAAGCGAGGCATTCCTCAAGCAGTACAAATTCATAATGGACATTACCCCTTCTCGTGAGGATCTCGATCGCACGGAAAAGAAGAAGCAGGAATCTTTCAAAGAATATGCTATCGGTGGAGGAATCTCGCCGCCGGATCGATCCCGAACCGACTGACTTTGAATTAAGAAAAATGTTCATCAAAACCCTCCCCTATGAATACCGCAACCGGATGGTGACTACGATCGCTGAATCATTCAATCAACTCATTCCAGTGGGAGAGCAGATAGAGATAGGGTTAAGAGATGGCTGGTTCACCGAGCCTACACCTGTCGGCAGAAGATTCAGCATGAAAAAGGATAAAGAGCCCCTGAGCGATGTCAATGCCACCTACACCGCAAATACCGGTCACCTCCCGACTGTTCAGACAAGCACAGGCCAACAACAAACCAATAGCCGTCAGCCTCAACGCTACAACAACCGAAGACAATTCACTCCGCTTCCTGGATCTCCTTCCCAGGTTTTGGCAATCCTCCGGAACAAGAATCTCCTCTCGATTGAGCCAAGACGACCCAATGCTGAAAGCTTCGCCAGCTACGACCCGTCCAAAAAATGCGATTATCACATGGGAGAAGTAGGCCATTCAACTGATGATTGCTTCATCCTTAAACATCGGATCCAGAACCTGCTGGATACTAAAGCCTTCTCATTCCAGACGACGAAGCCAAATGTCCAAAGCAATCCGCTCCCTGATCATGCTGACAAAGTAAATGCGATATTCGGTTCTGAAGCTAGTCAAATCAGAAATGTTAGTACCCCTATTGTTGACATCTATCGAGGGCTAGTGGAAACCGGGTATTATTCCAATGACGAAATACCACCTTTTGCGACAATGAAAGCAAGGGTATCAAGAATGATAGAAGCCGGAGTAATCATGCATGTTGGTCACACCGGCATAGTTTCCACTATATCGCAAGTCCTCATCAACTGGGATGAGGAATGTGCCGCGCTAAATGCAGAAAGGAAGAAGAAAGATTCCACCCCACGGAGGATATAATCGAAGCATCGATAGCGGAAGCAGCTATAATCATTGAAATCCCCCAGCCTTACAAATATGAACGTAACAATGTGGTACCATGGTCTTATGACCTTGATGTGGGTTTAGTCACGAGATCTGGGCGAACCTATGCTCACGCAAATACGCAGTCTGCTAAGCCCGTCACCGACGAAGAAGCCAAGGAGTTTTTGGCCGTAGTTAAGGCAAGCGAATATAATGTGGTGGAGCAATTACGAAAATCACCAGCACAGATCTCTCTGCTGGAATTGCTTCAGACATCTGTCAAGCACCAAAAATCCCTTATGAAGGTATTAAGTGAGGTACATGTCCCTGAAACAATTGAACATGACAAACTCGAGGAATTTGTTAGCACCATCCTACTGAAGGATCAAATGGCATTCTCTGATGAAGAAATCCCTGAGGAGGGTAGAGGACACACCAAAGGCCTCTACATATCAGTCAAATGCAACGCATCTCACGTTGCTCGAGTGCTGATTGACAATGGATCTGCTCTTAACATATGTCCACTAGCGACACTCTGTCGCCTTCAAATAGACAGATCACGGATCCAAGTACCCAAGACTTCCGTTCGAGCATTTGATGGAACAAAGAAGGAAACAGTAGGAGAGATTGAGCTCGACGTTCAAATTGGCCCAACTGTATTCAAAATTTTGTTCCAAGTAATGGATATCTCCACCGCGTTCAATTTCCTCTTAAGGCGCCCATGGATCCACGTCGCAGGAGCAGTACCTTCAAGCCTCCACCAAAGTGTGAAGTTCGTGGTTGGAGGAAAGATAATCACGGTCCAAGGAGAAGAAGACCACCGTATCTACCACGAGACAGCCATTCCTTATGTTGAGCTTGGTGACAAGAATGAAGCTAGCTATCAATCGTTCGAGCTCGTGTCTACTGTACACGAAACTCGAGGGACCTTGCCCTCGTTCCCGAAGTATCAAGTGCTGCGATCATGGTAGGAAAAATCATGGTTGGACACGGTTTCATTCCAGGACAAGGACTTGGTAAGGAAGGCCAGGGCATCCGTCAACCTATTGAAGCCTTGAGAAGACCCTACACTGTCGGTTTAGGATACCTCCCGGATAGAAAAGCAAAGAAAAAAGTCGGCCTTTTATACCCCCGTCTCGAGGAAACTTTCCCAGGCCCAGCTCGGATGATGCGTGAAGAGGAAGGAGTGATCAATACTTCAAATTGGTTCAACCCCGAGAGCTCAAACTTGCCCGTAATCCAGGAGGGCACAACTTGGCCCTCAAAGAAAGAGGGGCCGGATGACATGACCACCATGTTTGGAGACATTTCTATATGTGCTATTGAGGAAGAGCAGTTAGAAGGAGCAGGCGATAACTTCTCATTCATCCAGCTTCAACGCCAAGTTGATGAACTACGCGAGACAATACACCACTTGACGGAAAACTTCGCTCAAGCTACCGGCGCATTCCGCTCTCGTCATAATGAAGATTTGGTAGTAAATGAAGAAGACCCTACTGATGCAATCTGGCAAGGGGTCCGGCTATCTCAGTCCTCAAAAAGCATGAGGCAGTATTCGCCTCTTCCTAAATTGATGACCGTCGTTTTTCCCATTCTCCTAGAGCAAGGGCTAATCACTAGGGAACTGAGTCATCCTACTCCCGAGTACTTCCTTGATTATGATCCATCCAAGCAATGTGATTATCATTCGGGAGAATTAGGACACTCGTTAGATGGCTGTACCATCCTGAAAGACAAGGTTCAGGATCTTTTAGATGCTGGGGTATTCACGTTCCGCTCTCCGTGGCTCTGTTTTGGCCAAAATCACCTCCTCGTGGTACCCAGCACTTGTACCATGTTCCCTGAGTATGCTAAGGAAGCACGTAGAGGAGAGATGATCATGGACACTTTGGGTCAGGCAAGTGGTAAATTTGACTACTATGTCAATTACTCAATCCCCCAAAGTTTCTATGATCATCATCGCCACATCGTCCCTGATGGATGGGAAGGCATGGATGATCTGGAATCTGCAAAGCCGCAAGCACAGGGAGAAGTGGCTGGCAGCTGGTATGAAGACTTCTTCGTGGGCGCTATCAATGAAGGACCGCCAGGGGAAATGGGCGCAGACCCGCTCGAGTAGAATCCTTTTTATTTCCTTCGCATACTCCCCTACGTGGGAGCCTGTACATATTTTTTAAGAGTTTGTCTTGTTTTGTTTTCAACATCAGTTCCACCCGAGGAACCATTTTTTGAAATCACTTTGTAAATCCGTCTACTAATAAATAAAGTTGAAAACATTTTGAGGGCACGGGGAGACACACCAAACCGGCTCGTTGATGATAGCCAGCCATCAAATGAAAGAAGAAATCTGAGGCCCGGGTCTCCTCATGTTTCCTTATCCTAAATCTTCAAGAACAATTTATCACATTTCCAAAAAAGGAGCATGCATACTACTAACCTTATTTGTCCTCTTAGCCTATCTACTCTATGACACAGGAATAATATAGCGGTAGGCAAGGGTATGGGAGCGGTCCAAACCAACATCGTGGATAGCCATGATAGCAATTCTGATAGCTCAGATGATGACTTTGATAATTCCGATGAAATTCAACGAGACTGGGAGCGTTACGAAGAAACAATGCCCTCTACCATTGAAGATACCGTCACCGTCAATTTAGGCAGCACAGAAGGTCCAAGAGAGATAAAGATTGGCGCCAACCTTTCTGAAGAAGAAGCTGCGGACCTGATTGCTCTTTTAAAGAGGTATCAAGACATATTCGCATGGTCATATGCGGACATGCCAGGCCTTGATCCAATGATCGTGGAGCATAGTTTGCCAACCAACCCTGATATAACCCCCAAAAAGCAACGGCTAAGAAGAACCAAGCCAGAATTGTCAAAAAAGATTGAAGAAGAGGTAATGAAGCTCCTTGAGGTGGGTTTCCTCGAAGTCTCGCGATACCCCAGCTGGGTAGCAAACATTGTGCCAGTGAAAAAGAAGGATGGTCGAATACGTGTTTGTGTCGACTATCGTGACTTGAACAAAGCAAGCCCGAAAGATGATTTCCCATTACCCCACATAGACGTTCTGGTAGACAATACTGCAGGGTTCAAACTGTTCTCTTTTATGGATGGATTCTCGGGATACAACCAAATAAAGATGAAGGAGGAAGACAAGGAAAAAACGGCGTTCATTACTCCATGGGGAACTTTCCATTATAAGGTCATGCCTTTTGGCCTGAAAAATGCTTTGGAGCAACTTACCCAGCGAGCCATGGTCACCCTTTTCCATGACATGATGCACAAAGAAATTGAAGTATATGTCAATGACATGATCGCTAAAACCAAACATGGAGAAAACCATATGAAGACCTCGGAGAAACTATTTGAGCGACTTCGCTAGTTTAAGTTGCGCTTGAATCCAGCGAAATGTGTGTTTGGGGCAACTTCTGGCAAATTACTTGGATTCATTGTGAGCTGTAAAGGGATAGAAGTAGATCCATCAAAAACCAAGGCGATATTTGAGATGCCTCCTCCCTCGACTGTAAAAGAAGTCCGGAGCCTCCTGGGGAGATTAAATTACATTGCTCGATTCATTTCCCAGCTTTCTGAAACTGCAAAACCCTTCTTTAGACTTCTCAGGAAAGACGCACAAATTAAATGGGATGATGATTGCCGAATGGCATTTGAAGACCTAAAGCAATACTTGATGAAGCCCCCGATTCTAGTACCTCCAGTCCCGGGGCACCCTTTAATTCTCTACCTTACAATAAACAGTGAGTCCTTAGGTGCAATGCTGGCACAAAAGGAACCCCATGACCAGAAGGAGCGAGCCATCTACTATTTGAGCAAAAAGTTCACCACGTCAGAGCAAAACTACTCCAAATCAGAAAAAACATGCGCCGCATTAGTATGGGTGTTGCATAGACTCCGGCAGTATACCTTACATTACCAGACTTTCCTCGTAACCGAAAGTGACCCGATTAAGTATTTGCTTAGTCGCCCAGCATTGGTAGGAAAATTGGCCAAATGGCAAATCTTGATCTCGGAATTCGACATTCAAGTGACATCTCAAAAATCAGTTAAAGGGCGGGTGATTGCCGATATGTTAGCAGACTGTCCTAAAGAAGTATGCAGGGATAATCCCCCGGACGATCGAATTTTCGCAGTAGAAGAAGACACGTGGAATATGTTCTTCGACGGAGCTGTAAATTTGTCAGGCTCCGGCACTGGGGCAGTCTTGATATCCCCAAATGGACAGCATTATCCTGTGGCTGCAAAATTGATGTTTCCATGTACCAACAATATAGCCGAGTATGAAGCATGCATCCTCGGTCTGCAAGCGGCTATTGAAATGGGAGTGACGAAGCTAAAGGTGTTCGGTGATTCTACCTTAATAATCCTCCAGACATTGGGCGAATGGAAGACAAAAGACGCCAAACTTGTGCCTTATCACGGTTACTTAGAAAAGTTGGCGGGAAAATTCCAAGACATCTCATTTGAATACCTACCTAGAATTCATAATCAGTTCGCTGATGCACTAGCAACGCTATCATCTATGTTGCAAGCAGCGAGAGGGTTAGAAGTTGAGCCTTTAAAAATCGAAGTCCTGGCAAGACAGGCCTACTGCATGACCATAACTGAAGAGCCCGACGGGAGACCCTGGTATTACGACATCATGAAATACGTCCAGAAGCAGGAGTTCCCTGAACAAAGCACTCCCTCTGATCGAAAATTCCTAATGAAAATGGCTTCAAAGTTTTTCGTCAGCGGTGAAAATCTATACAAAAGATCGTATGACTCGGTCCTGCTAAGATGTGTGGATGCGGCAGAAGCCACACGAATAATGCAAGAAATACATGAGGGAGTATGTGGCCCTCACATGAATGGACGTATGTTGGCCAAGAAGATAATGAGATTGGGTTATTACTGGCTCCCCTTAGAGAATGATTGTGCTCAGCATGTACGAAGTTGTCATCGTTGTCAAATTCATGGAGATAAGATAAATGTCCCTCCAACTGAACTGCATCAGTTATCTGAGCCATGGCCGTTTTCAATGTGGGGCATCGATGTAATTGGCCCAATTAACCCAAAGGCGTCAAACGGGCATCGGTTCATCTTGGTTGCAATTGATTACTTTTCGAAATGGATCGAGGCCACATCATATGCAAGTGTAACTGCACGGAATGTTATGAAGTTTATCAAACGTGACATAATCGCCCGATATGGTGTGCCAGATTCCATCATCACCGACAATGGGACAAATCTGAACAACAAGCTGATTGATCAATTATTTTCTAAGTTCAAGATCCAGCATCTAAACTCATCCCCTTATCGCCCGCAAATGAATGGGGCTGTAGAGGCCGCCAACAAGAACATCAAGAGAATCCTAGCCAGGACGGCTGAAAATTACCGCGACTGGCACGAGAGGCTACCCTTCGCACTAACAGGATATCGAACTTCGATTCGAACTTCTACTGGGGCAACCCCTTTTTCCCTGGTTTACGGTATGGAGGCAGTTTTACCCGTGGAAGTAGAAATCCCTTCCCTACGAATTTTATCCCAAGCTGGATTATCTAAGGAGGAATGGACACAACAAAGGCTCGAGCAGCTGAACATGATCGATGAAAAGCGGCGAAAGCCCCTCTGTCACGGTCGGTGTTATCAACGAAGGTAGCTCGATCATTTAATCAAAAGGTGCGACCCGGGCACTTGAGGTAGATGAGCTAGTCTTGAGAAAGACGCGCCAATCTTTCCGAGCACGGAGGCAAGTTCGCCCCAAATTACAAGGGTCCTTATGTAATAAAGAAGATACTCCCCGGAGGAGCCTTGATCCTAACTGAGATGGATGGGCGAGAGTTTTCTAAACCAGTTAATTCCGATGCTGTAAAAAAGTACTACCCTTGAATGATGTTCATTGTCTGGCATTGCCAAACACTTCTCTATCATATTAAAGATGCCTATGCACCTTTTATATATGAGTGATGTATTTACACCGTCATGAAAATCGTGTATTTGGAGAAAAATGAATGGTAATCCCCAGCATTTAAGGAAGTGTCGAAAATCAAGTAGCAAACTCGATGGCATAACTTGGGCAAATCGACATTACCCAGGCAAACGCATAAGAGTAATCCATGTCAATTTCGCCTAGCTTGGTGTAAAAGATGCGTCGTTCAGGAGCCAGCCTGGTTAGAAGGAACCTTCTGTCTCAGTCAGCAATCTTAGAATCCGGAAACCTCACTTCTTGTTCCAGACGCATGCCCTTGCAAGAAGCAATTGCTATTGGAAAGGTGGAAATTTTAATTGTCCATCTCAAAATTCCATAGAAGCTTGAAGTACATGACTTTGCTCAATGCTAATGCTAATCAAAGAAGAAGGGAAGTTCCACAAAAGGAAGGCGTTGAAAGTAAATCAACAGCTAGCAATCATGCATACATGGTCACAAATAAGAAAAGGCCGGTCGAAAGAAGCATGGAACTATGCAAAGAGACCATCATCGACATTCAAGTATCCCTAGAAGCCAGCTCATATAAACTCGGGGAAAAGCAACTTGGTGTCATTTCTAACACTCACTCTAAACCCGCTTTTGAACTTATATTGACAGGGGAAGCATTGGGATTCAAGGGACTTCATGTAAAGGGACTTAATGGTAAGGAGAATAAATGTGGGCAAACCAAGTGATCCAAACCCGGGAAGGGTAAAGGACAGTTATTCGACTCTTGAAAAAGTTCATGACTAACACATTCCCTCTTGTTTGTTGCGGGAGACACCCGATCAAATTCTCAACCTTTAGCCCATGTTGATTGATTATTCACGTGATTCCCAATCCCTGGTTGATCATTCATATGTCATATCCCTAATCAATAGAGACATCCATCGACACTCATTTGTGAATAACCCTTTGTAAATAACTCTTTCAAAATTCAACACATTTGTGAATACCATTTCACCAAGCAAGCACCCCTAAAGTTGTCAATAGGGTCTTTTTTGAGTCAAAACCATTCATTTGTTTTGAGAGTACAAACTCCATCACATCATACACTGCATGCATTTTTCTAGGTGAATTCTGCATGATGATTTTGTCTGTCTAAATCATTGATTCCATTGAGAATTATTAGAATAGACAGCCGATTGAAGAATGCAAGATTGATTGAGCATGTTGGATGAGGCGCGTCAGAATGATGACAACCAAGCCATATCCTACACACAATCCCCCATCTATACACTTGTAAGATAAGTGCAAAAAATTCCATGACTACAGGGTAAAGAGTTCTCTCGCGAATGATACGATGATCAAAGCAGTGAGAGGCATTCCATCACTCACTTCGAGCCCTATACACTGACAAATTTCTGCTATACTCCCAAAGAACCACCCCACATGGGGCAAGTCAAAAGCAAATCAGCATCACAAGGTGAGAAAGGGGATAGAAATTTTCTTGCTTGCACTTGCATCAATCTTCGAGTGTCTTTATTGCATATGAACACTCGCGTTAATTTAAGTGCCCTAGAGTCGTGAAGAGCAATTCTTTATTTACGCACTTGTATCCATTGTACAACTCAATTGAGTCTGTAAATTCACCCTCACATGGAGGCAAAGCAAAAGTTAAGCCATGTCGTTTGAGCGGCATAATCGAAGTGCCAACAAAAGATGAAGACTCCATAGTCTAACAAAGGCATTTGCTTGAACTTGCCAAGATCAATTCCTCAAGCAACAAGAACAAAAACCGGGGCATAAAATAGCAGTGTACCTGGTAAAAGCAAGGTCAATGCCCATGAATGAAAAATTGAGATGAGAAATAGGGGCATGAAAAAAAACAAGTGTGCCTGGTAAAAGCAAGGCCAATGCCCCAGACAAAAATACAGCCATTTGTATTCCCAAGAGAAATTGTTGTTCAATTGATACAACCTTCATCGGACCGTGAGAAGAAAGATCGGTGACAAATGCCAAGACAGTCACCAACTCTCACCCTCTTACATGTGAGCCAAGTCTACGTTACATTCCCATTGTAAAAGTCTCTTCAGACTAGGGGCACTTCAATTAACGTAGGATTTCATATGTTCATAAACATCGCTCGAAGAAGTACGAGCAAGATTACTCTATCTCTTTTCGCAGGGTTCTTGACTTGTAAACCCGGAGATGATCGTGCAGCATTTTTGTCCATCGGCTTTGACCTCGATGGTCCCATTTGATGAGCCATTGACCAAGTCTTCATCACAATTTCAACAAAGACCTCTCACATTGGTAAAGTCGTACCGTTTGCGAGAATACTCGGACCCCTGCTGACATGATGACAGTGAGATAGTGTGGTCCTTATAAATCCTGCATCAATGGTCGGGATAGCCTTCTCCATGAGAATGAGTGAAAAGTCCTTTCGGATCGAAAGTCCCTCATCCGGCATGCTCAAACATCTATATTCCGAATAAATGTTGTCTTTCAAAATCTTCCCCAATGGAATTCGAATGATGCGAAACTTGATAAAATTATCATGCATAAATCACATTTGAATTTATGAATTTACATTATATACAATCATGTGCATATTGTGCAAATAGCAGACATATTGTGCAAATATTGCCAGGTAAGCATATCTCTATCATTTTCTTGACACTCGACACTATTCGAGTCGTCCCTTGAGTTTGGGTGCTTGCAATTGTCTAAGTATCCCCTTGTCTTTGAGTACCACCATTTTTCGGATACTCCCTTTTCTCGACACTCGACATTGAATGTTCGAGTTGTCCCTTATCAGTATTGATACTTGTGATTGACCAAATATCCATTTATTATTGAATACCTACTGTTGTTTAGGTATCCCCATATCGTCAAGTACCCATCGTTATCCGGGTACTTCCTCTTCATGACACTTAGCTTGCCCGAGTTGTCACCAAATAATATAGTAGCTGGTCAAGCATTCCATTGCTTTGCTTGGCACCACCGTCCAGGTATGTTTTCTAGCACTTGGGCCAGCCTGAGTGGTCCCAGATCATATCGCTAAATACTTGTATTCCAGTGCTTTGTACACCTGTGGCTATCCAGGTGTCCCACCTCTTTAAGTGCTTGCAGCAATCCAAGTAAGCCTCATACCACAGTCAAGTTTATAATACCAGGAGGTGAGAGACCTTCATGAATATCCCAGGTACGTCCTCGATATTCCCAATTACCAGGAGGTGAGAAACCTTCACGAATATGCGGGGCACGCCCTCGATATTCCCATTTACCAGGAGGTGAGAAACCTTCATGAATATGCGAGGCACGTCCTCGATATTCCCATTTACCAGGAGGTGAGAGACCTTCGCGAATATGCGAGGTACGTCCTTAATATTCACAACTACCAGGAGGTGAGAAACCTTCACCAATATCCCAGGAATGCCCTCGATATTTCCCAATTGCCAGGAGGTGGGACACCTTCACAAATATCCAAGGTATGTCCTCAAAAGTTTCCAATTATCAAGTACCCCTTCGATACTTGTGAATGTCCAAGTATCCCCCAAGAATTTATACTTGTGATTATCCAAGTACCCCTTCAATGCCTATGGTCACCAAATACCCATTTCGACACCTTCCGCAAAGGCCTAAATATCCTTCATCTAGGTTAGTACTTGTGAATATCCATGTACTCTTTGATATGCTTGTGAATGTTCGGATATCTTCCAAAATCGATGCCCCGAGAAAGGTGGCGCATCTCCCGAGAAAAGGTCGGGTACCAAGTGTCTTTGACAAATTAGACAACCATAAATGAGATGCCCTGAGAAAGGTCGGTGCATCTCCCGTCAAGGCGACCGAAGAAAGGTTCGGGTCCTAGACAAATCATTAATTGTTTTAATAGGCGACCGAAGAATGGTTCGGGTCCTGGAGGAGCAATCTCCCGTCAAGGCGACCGAAGAAAGGTTCGGGTCCTAGACAAATCACTAATTGTTTTAATAGGTGACCTAAGAATGGTTCGGGTCCTGGAGAAGCAATTTGCTGTCACGGCAACCGAAGAATGGTTCGGGTCCGAGACAAACCACCGATTACTCCAAAGCGAGCGACCGAAGAATGGTTCGGGTCCTGGAGGAGGTCAATCAAAGGCGACCGAAGAAAGGTTCGGGTCCTAGACAAATCACTAATTGTTTTAACAGGCGACCGAAGAATGGTTCGGGTCCTGGAGAAGCAATTTCCCGTCACGGCAACCGAAGAATGGTTCGGGTCCGAGACAAACCACCGATTACTCCAACAGGCGACCGAAGAATGGTTCGGGTCCTGGAGGAGCAATCTCCCGTCAAGGCGACCGAAGAAAGGTTCGGGTCCTAGACAAATCACTAATTGTTTTAACAGGCGACCGAAGAATGGTTCGGGTCCCTGGAGAAGCAATTTCTCGTCACGGCAACCGAAGAATGGTTCGGGTCCGAGACAAACCACTGATTACTCCAACAGGCGACCGAAGAATGGTTCGGGTCCTGGAGGAGCAATCTCCCGTCAAGGCGACCGAAGAAAGGTTCGGGTCCTAGACAAATCACTAATTGTTTTAGGCGACCGAAGAATGGTTCGGGTTCCTGGAGAAGCAATTTCCGTCACGGCAACCGAAGAATGGTTCGGGTCCGAGACAAACCACCGATTACTCCAACAGTGACCGAAGAATGGTTCGGGTCCTGGAGAAGGCGGCGACCGAAGAATGGTTCGGGTCCGGAGGAGCAATCTCCCGTCAAGGCGACCGAAGAAAGGTTCGGGTCCTAGACAAATCACTAATTGTTTTAAAGGCGACCGAAGAATGGTTCGGGTCCTGGAGAAGCAATTTCCGTCACGGCGACCGAAGAATGGTTGGGTCCGAGACAAACCACCGATTACTCCAACAGCGACCGAAGAATGGTTCGGGTCTGGAGGAGCAATCTCCGTCAAGGCGACCGAAGAAAGGTTCGGGTCCTAGACAAATCACTAATTGTTTTAACAGGCGACCGAAGAATGGTTCGGGTCTGGAGAAGCAATTTCCCGTCACGGCGACCGAAGAATGGTTCGGGTCCGAGACAAACCACTGATTACTCCAACAGGCGACCGAAGAATGGTTCGGGTCCTGGAGGAGCAATCTCCCGTCAAGGCGACCGAAGAATGGTTCGGGTCCTGGAGGAGCAATTTCCCGTCGAGGCAACCGAAGAAAGGTTCGGGTCCTAGACAAATCATTGATTGTTTTAACAGGCAACCGAAGAATAGTTCGGGTCCTGGAAAAGCAACCTCCTCATATCACCAGGTAAGATGACACCTTGATACTTGCCAAACTCGGGGTTTACACCCTATCGCACTCACTCCCGGTAAGTAACTACAGGTATCTTCTTATCTGTCTTAGTATATGTAAAGTTATATTACTCTTTTTCCGCATAGAATAATAGGCCCCAAATAAAATATAATTTGCTACGCATGCATAGATAAAATTGAGGCATCAATTTGTCTTTGAATGCAACCTCTGCGAACTCACCTTCAAAGAGGGGCAGCTGTTGACACCTCAATTTTTATTATGTTTATTAATTAAGTTTTTATTTATTTTGTCTTTTTCGAAATAATAAGAAAAAAAAAGAAAAACCGAAAAAACAATAAAAACAAAAAAAAAAAAAAGCGGAAAGGCAGCCCCCCTCCCCGCGTGGGCCTTCGGCCCATCATCGCCTCAAGCCCGGCCCCCTCCGCGTCGTCTTCTTCCTCGCGTCACTGAGGAGCACGCGCGGGCAAGCGCGGCGCCGGAAAAGCTTGAGCAGAAGGTTGCGTGCGGAGCAGAGGAGCAGGGGCGTCGACGGGACGTGACCGGAGGAGGCGATGATGGCGGATGGGACGGCGGTCCAGCCGGCGGGTCGAAGCCTCGCCGACCGGCCGCTCCCCGCGCCTATAAATAGGCCCTCCATCCCCGACGAAGGAAGGAGGACGGAGACCGAAAAATAGAGACACGCACAGAGAGAAAGAGAGGGAGAGGCCACCGGAGCTTGGGGTCCCTTGAGAGACTTCAGGGAGCTCGAGTTCGGCCGGTCGGCCGTGGTGTGGTGAGCTCGGAGGGGTCCCCGAGAGACTTCGGGGAGCTCGAAGGGCGAGCCCGAGGGAGAGAGAAGGTAACTCGGCGCCGGATCTGGTCGGATCTGACCGTCCAGGACCCACCGATGCCGTCGTCGTCCGCCGCGGTCGTCGTGATCAATCTGCCCTCGCCGTGGCTGCCACCGTTGTAGATCAACTCCTGTCGTCGCCGCCCTCGCCTCCGTTCAAGAAAAGGTAAAAACCGTCGCCGTCGTCGTGGTTCCAACTGTCGTCACCGTCACCGCCGTGGCCATTGTCGCCGTCGGATCCCTTCGGTCTCTTCCTCGGCGCCGCGGATTCGCAAACCCTAGGGTTTGCGATTTTCCGGGTCGCGAAGCGGATCCGGACCCGGAAAATCGGGTAGGGTTTGCGATCCGGGGGGGGCGGCTGCGAGCCGGGTCATGCGCCGGATCCGGGTCGGGTAGGGTTCCGGAGGAACCGGGTCGTGGAGCAGGAAGGTGGGGCGGGTGGTCGGGCCGGGCCGGGCGTCCCCAAACACCCGGCCACGACGCCGTTTTAATAAAATAAAAAAAAAAAGAAAAAGAAAAAAAAATCCGAGTCGGGCGGCGTTGGGCCCGTCCTCATTCGGATCGGCCCGGGTCGGACCCAACCCGCGGATCCGACCCGGTCAGTTTTTATATTATTTTAATATAAAATAATTTTTAAATAAATAAATAAATAAATATTTCAAAAAAATCAAAAATATTTTATTTCAAAAAAAAAAAAAAAAAAATGTTTTATTTTCAAAAAAAAATCAAAAATGTTTTATTTTCAAAAAAATGTTAAAAAATGTTTTATTTTCCAAAAAAAATCGAGAAAAATAAAAAAATAATTTATTTTCTAAAAATGTCAAAATATTTTATTTTCCGAAAAAAAAAAATCAAAAATATTTCATATTTTCCAAAAAATGTCAAAAATCCAAAAAAAAAAAAAAAGCCAAAAATTCATGAAAAAAAACCAAAAAAATGTCAAAAACTTCAGAAAAAGCCAAAAAGACTTGTATTTTCCCAAAAATACCAAAAAAATCTAAAAAAAAAAATCCCTTTTGTGTCCAAAAAAATTAGAAAAAGACCTAGAAAATGTTTTTCCTCCCAAAAATGCATGGAAAATCCCTCAAACATCCAAAAAAACCTCAGGGTTTAAACAAGATTAGGTACCGAAAGGGCATTAGTGATTAGCTAGTGTAATCAAGTCCCCGATCCTAATTTCTCTGGTTGCACAGGAGTGAGTATTTCTCCCGATACTTCACTTGGGTTTCTAATCAACCCACCCCAAATCGATTAGTGGCGACTCCATTTTAAAATTTGATTTATAGGTTAAAAACTTGAACCATTAAGTCGTGAATTTGTGGACTTGGGAGAGTCCGGGCATAAATAAATTCAGCCGAACCATTAGCATCTCAATTTTATCATATCTAACAACACTCTTCGTGATTTAACACAAGGCAAACATTGGGAGGTTAAAACTTGCATAAATTTGTTATTATCTTATTTACATCCAAAATTATCCTTGATATCACGTGCTGGCCATGAGGAGATAATAGGTGAAATGTCCCATTTTATTCATATTATGCTTACAATAAGATTTGTCATAGATTAAATTTTGACATAATTTGAGTTCGAAGTATAGACTATCCGGCTACTAGTGTCCAAATTACATCATTGATTAGATTCTGGTGTAATTTGTATCCAAAAATAGTTAGTCTTTGAACTATCTAAGTATCAGTTGTCAGGTTTGTCTATATAAGTTGTGAATAAAATTTCCCCTTGCATTTGACATTATATATCCAAACTCAACACAGAAGCCGAATCTCCTATAACAAAATTCAAACACTATGTTTGGTGAAAGATTTTTCATGAAAATCAAAACTGGTGAAACATCTTTGAGCTATCCAAGTATCAATTGTCGGGTTGTAAATATAAGTTGAGAAAAAAATTTCCCCTTACATTTGACATTCTTCATCCAAACTCAACACAAAACTTGAATCTCTTATAACAAAATTAAAACACTATGTTTGGTGAAAGATTTTTCATGGAAATCAAAACCAGTGAAATATCTTTTTGGGACGCCCGATGGGACCCACTCTATTGAGTAGAGAGAGTGTTATGTCACAAACCCAAAGTCGAATCAACTTGAATAGCGCCACTGATGAGCAAATATGAATGGCTAAGAACAATGCACGAGCTAAATCATCATCAATCCAATTTCCTAATAATAAAATAACAAATCAAATCCATGAGGAAGGTGCTAATGTTTCAAGGCAGCGTGTGGAAGAAAGAAGATAGGCAAACCTCACGCCAATCATGCTTGCTACTATGAGGCAAACAATTGAACAGACTCAAAATGAGTTTGCTAGTTATATGGTCAGACGAATGACAAATGTTGTTAAGCCTTTAATCATCAATATTTATCATGAATGTGCCCAAGGACAACATAGAGTCTTAACAGGACCAGCTCAACCTCAAAAAAGGTAGGTCCTTGTTTCAATCGAATATGCTCCTATATCGTCAACTTCTCAAATAACATTAGGTAATGTAGGTCAAGCTATGTTAACTTTGTTGGATGTATGCCCTAAAGCTACTATGTAATAGTTACATATTAGGGATTTCAGTTGTACTTTCATTAATATTATTATTTAATTAATGGCAATGATTGTATTCATTCATTTGTCAAATTATTTTATATTTATGAATGATTCCATAAAATCAGTTGCAACTAGACCTATTATTGAGACGTCAAGAATATATGTGACGGGTTCATAGTTAGACAAAATCTTTACATCGTTTCCGATCATTGGATTACTAAGTGGATTTTAATAATCCTGTTGAGACTAGTGTGTTCTTAACTTCGCTATTAAGTATTGGATACTTAAGGGAATGATGAGTCACATGTCATTGGGTATTATAATGCCTGAGTTAGAACACGAGTGTTTGTATTAGACAAATTCACTGAACGTGATGCATATGGAATGATTAGTGACATGGAAGCTTTTAGTGTGGTCAATGTCTAATTATTCATGCTTTGGTCTTGTGTAAATAATCCTTAAACCTAAGGCATAGTGTTAACTTATGTGTTGAACAACTATGGTTCACAAGTGCACATAATGCCGGGTCGTTGATCCGTCTTTATACTTGATGGTCATAGTTCGTTCATATACGAAGTTGCAAGTGTGCGCGATATGGAATCTGTCTCCTTATTACATGCAAGGTATAATAATGATGTCCTATGCGATCTAATTATGACACTACATTGAAATCATAGGCCGAGGTTGTAACCGAGAATAAATTGTTTATGTCTCGAATAAAATGCATGTCAATTAGATTTGTGTATATGATCAAATTGGTGACTTGACAAATATTTCATGGTCTTTGTTTAATCGGGACATAGTAAGATAGATGGATTGAATTACACTTAAGTCAAAGCTAATAGGTTCATTATGTTCTTAAAATATTCACACTATATGGGTAGTCATGACATATTGCTACATATCAATCATGACTTGTAAGACCCAAAGATTAATTGGGACAATTAATTATTTTGAGAGTACCAATGTGTTAGTACAAGTCTTACTACTAGCTTAGTGATGAACCTAGGGATGTCACACACCATAAACAATTAGGATAACGTGGAACAAGAGAGAAAGAATGTTGTAAATGTGTTTGCAATTACTGCAATCAAGTTGTGGCGATTTGAAATTAAATTAAATGAGATTTAATTTAATTTGTATTATAGTCACGAGTCTACTTGCATATGATGCACACACATGCCCAGAGTGGATACATGTTAATGTAACCCGATTGTACATATAAAGATTATGTCCTTTTTATTTTATTTTTTATTTTAAGGGGATTGATTAATTAATTTTTTTTCATTTAATTAATTAATTAATTAATCAATATATATTTTTTAATTAGGAAGCTTCATGCTTCATGCGCGATCGTGCATGAACGGTTGACCGTTCATGCATGATCGTGCTTCGACAGAAGGGTTGAAAAATAGAGTGAAGGGGATAAGTGCTCATTGCTGAAAAATAGAGAGAAAAACCGTGTGCATGTTTGTGTGGTTTTTGTGTGTGTGTTCTTGTGTTTTTCGAGACGCAATAAAGAAGAGTGTTCTCTCGTTCAAGCCGTGACTATAATATATCATGGATACAACAGATTGTTTCCACAAGATTGCTAGCACGATCATAGTGGTGATTATCCGAAAGTTCTCTCTTCCGTTCGACGTTCATTGTTGGTGTGTCTGAACTAAAGGTCCAACGTTTATGGGGCTCAAACTGTAGAACATCCGAACCAATTCGTATAAAGCGCGTTTCGAAAGGCAATTCGTTTAACTCTATTTTTATATTCAGATTTTTGATTAAAATGCACGAACAACGCCTTCGGAGAATCATGTATAAAATATATATTTGTTTCCGCTATGTTCTTTTTGTTAATTTTACCTACACATGATTCATGAAGCCCCAACAAACTTGGCCCCCTTTTAGGATTCTGCAAAGAGGAGAAGTTTTGACAACTACACAAGTCAACGAGTCTATTAATTCGCATGTCCTACCAATGCTGACTGAGGTCCTATAGTAATCATCCCACTAGCGACTTAATAGAATACATTACTTAAGAATGTTGTTGGGTTAGCTTTAACTCAACCAAATCTCTTTATGGTACCTCAGACAAATGTGTTGTCAGTCACAATGGAGGCCCTAGGAGTTTTAATGACTCCAACTATAGGGTTAGGCTAATTGCAACAAGTGAACATTCAATCCTAATTACCCCAAATGGGAGTTTCAAATGTTCGACCACAAGTACCTTAGTTAGGGGCTCCTAATGCTCAACAAGACCCTAATATACAACCCCAATCTCCTCTAAATGTTCAACCTCAAATGTTGCAACAACCTCTTCTTCTTGCTCAAGTTTATATGCTCAACCCACAAATAAATCCGATACCTGTAATCCAACCACAACCACAGTTCTATAGACCTCAGCAACAATATCATCAAGCTTCTCAGCAAAATGTAAATCTAGAATTACAGCCCAATTATACTGTGTAACACGTCCTAAAGTTTCCTCATACGGCTTTAATTCAAAATCAGCCAATTGTCGAGCCATTGTTAAGGGGATACGACAATGGCATTGCATGCCTAGCCAACATCTACAGAAGCCATACCTAGATTAGATGGATACTATACCATACTCAAGAGGTTTCAAAATGACTGATTTTACTCTGTTCATTGGTGAAGAGGATCTATTGACTTTTGAGTATGTTAATCGTTTCTTGGCATAATGTGAAGATGCAAAACATATAGATCATTGAAAGCTAAGGTTATTCCTTTTATCATTATAAAAAAAAAAAAAAAAATTGCTTTTGCTTGGTATACAACATTATCGCCAAATTCAGTTGATTCATGGCAAGAAATGGAAAAATTGTTCTATACCTAGTTTCAAAGAGGTGTCCTAAATTTGTCAGTGGCTGACTTATCGATTATGAAATAGTTACATAATGAGTCAATTGACAGGTTCATTTCTAGATTTAAGAGGGCCAGAAATAAATGCTTGGTCCCATTGCTTGAGAAAACCTTTGCGAACCATATATTTAATGGTTTGAATTTGAAATTCAAGAAAAAATGGTTGGGTAACCCTATTCCTATAGATACTAAGCATGAGAACTTGCTCAAAGAAAAAGACAAAAGACATGGTAGACGAGCAGATGTTAGTTGGGGCTATATTATAGAAGCAGATGAAGAACAAGTCAACATAGCATAAGTGGCTGTAGCTAAAATGATTATGGATAAACCATACGTTTGTCAAGCATTAGGACCTATTAGAGTAAATGAAAAGTCCAACCTCATGCCTAAAGCTAAGGAGCCTGTCTACCACTCATTCGATGCCAATAAGACTAAAGAGATATTCGATCCATTACAGGCTGATGGCTAGATAAGATTGACCAAAAGGCAAAGTATACCTCCTAAAGAAGAATAGGCAGGGAGAGATACTACAAATGGTATCATTCATGGAGTCATAATAACAATGATTGCGTGGTTCTAAGGAGCCTGTCTACCACTCATTCGATGCCAATAAGACTAAAGAGATATTCGATCCATTACAGGCTGATGGCTAGATAAGATTGACCAAAAGGCAAAGTATACCTCCTAAAGAAGAATAGGCAGGGAGAGATACTACAAATGGTATCATTCATGGAGTCATAATAACAATGATTGCATGGTTTTTTAAAAAGCAACATTCAAGACGCAATCAAGTAAGGGAAAATAAAGTTTGTTGATGACAAGAATAAAGCTCCCGTGAAAGTTGATATGAACCCTTTCCCCATCATGACTGGAATGATATCATCTAAAGCAAGAACCATACCCAGGAGTCATCACCAACTTCAATTCAATGTAAGACATAAGCAGGTGATTAGATGGGAGGGGTATAATCCCAAGCGCCAGTACCATAAATATAGCTAAAGGATAGTTGGCAAGGAATACAACTCAAGCTTGATTGTCCCATTTCGAGTAGGACAACTTTCAAATCAGTTAGCCTATCCCAGTAAGCATCATGCTTATCGGAAGAAAATAGTTGACCTATTCGATTTCGAATTTGGCAAGAATCAAGGCCCTTGATTGTGTTCAAAGTGTAAGGTATTGATCCGGCAATGGAAGTATTACTCAAGAGGCATCACAATCAATATGGCACAATAATCATTAATGAGGTACGCAATTTTGATAGTTCTAACTAGAAAGAACATGTGGTATGTAAGACAGGACCCTTCGAGAGGTTTCGTGCCTAACGAGTGACTAAGAAGTCATTCAAATGAAGATATGAGGAGGGAGATCTTACCATTGGAACTTTGGGAAAACATAGTGGAAAGTATGAATATTATGTTAGTTACAGCCCTCTTCCCATTCGCCCTCAAGTGGTTAGTCCATCTAGATGGGAAGTAGAGTTCGATGATAAAGATATGAAGCCAATAGCTAATTATCACCATCGACGCACTTTAAAGATACCCCATGATCTGCTTGCTATAATTGATATAAGGTTCAACCCCTAAAAGATAGCCTAAGCTTGCATTACTCAGGTTAAGAAAGAAGAAAAATGCATTTGCTCCAAAAGCAACTTGCCCAAGCTTGCATTACTCAGGTTAAGCCAACTGTAATGGCAACCCATAAACCAAAGAAGGTCAAGGCAAAGAATTTGGTTTGAAAGGAGAAAGCCAAAGAATGATAATACAACTCCTAACCAAGCTGGAAGACTAGTCATAAAAGTATTAACTCAGTTACTGGAGCTGTTGACACCTAATTTTTAGTCGATATGTCAAAAAAAAAAAAAAAAAAAAAATCGACATTCAAGATTTTGATCGCAACAGAGCCTGTTTATTGTGTAAAAAGTATTGTTTTTCTTTTTTTTTCCTTTTCCATTGTTGTTTTTAGACAGTTTCCAACTCGCTTTTGAATTTTTTTTTTTAAAAAAAAAAGTTCAAAAAGTCAAATGGTTGACTTTCAAGTTTACTTTTTAAACAACTATTTGATCAAAAGTCAATATCAAGTCAAAAATTAACTTTTTGTCCAAAAATTGCCATTTAACTTTAATTTCACCTTTCTCAAGTCAATTCTTCAAAAATTCAAAGATTTAGCTCAAAATTAACATTTTAAGAAAAATCAACTAAATGGTTGACTTTTAGTTAAATTTTTTACCAAAAAAAAAAAAATTTTAAAATCCAAAAAAATGTTTCTTTTAGTGTCAATTTGACTTGTTTGTTAAAAATTTTCGAAAAAATTCAATTAAGAACCATATTTTTCAAAATTTTCAATTTTAGGTTTTAAATCAATAAAAATAAAGTTATTTTCATTTCACCAATAATTAGGTATAGTTCCTTCTTCGATAGTTTATCTAGGACCTATTATAAATCCACTCATGCGCTCAATTTCACAAATTGGCATGTTGAAAGACAAATCGCCATTATAAGCCCTAAATAGAGGGTCAAAATCGATTTTTCATGACTTGCGAACAAACAAGTATTTTTCGCTCATTTTCATAAACTAAGTCCAAATCCAAAGTCGATTTCTAGAAATTCACATTAGAACTTCCCGATTTGAGAGATTTCATTTTCTTGAATGTAAGAAATCTAGCCATTAAGATTCAATAGAAGAAATTTGAGTTAAGCCATTCCAAACTAAGGTTCGATTACATGAATTTAGGTCCAATTTTAATATTAGACCGTAATTCATTTTTTGCCTAAACTTTGACACTTTAATTCAAAGTCAATTTGAATATAATAGGTGATATTATAAATGGGTAATTAGTTGGATAGGGCAATTGCAACGTTAATTAGACTCAATTTCAATTAATTTGTAATCTTGGCCAATAAATTGAAAATTTGTTTATTTTAACCCTTTAGGCTCAATCTTAAGTACCTATGATTTTAGTCCATTGTTTTTCTATTAAGTCAATAGAAGGTCCAAAGATCACATTTATGAAGTTCAATTGGCTTAATTAAATTGAAATTGGAAAATTTCCTCTCAAATCGAGTAGGTTCTCTATTCAATCTTATCATTGAGGGACCAAATTGCATAAATTTTAAACCCACAAGGGCCACAAGTGCGTGAACTAGCCAGAATCGGTCAAGACTAGTCAAGAACCGATCAAGAATTGGTCAAACCAACTCGAACTGGCTTGACCAGTCCAACTGTTGCCGACGGGGCAAGCTAGTTCGGCCCCTTGTCGGCCAGTTCTAGACTTCTAGTGATCAATTCAGGGATCCACACTATGCCAATTTCATTTCTACACCCTCAATTTCCCATAATTTTACAAATTGGCCCTTGAATTTCGTAAATTTATAATTTGACCCTTAATTTGGCCTTTTAGTGCAATTTTTGTTTTTAGCTCAGGTTTCGCCAATCAAGCCCATCTAATCGATTACCCAACACCTCCAAATGATAATTAAAGTTTTAAAATCATTTTTCCCCATTAGATTGGGATTTCAACCGTTAGATCAAATCGATGGCTAAATTCAACCAATTTAAGGGTGGTATAAATATCATTTTCCCTCCAAAATGCAAAGAATGCCTCATTTACAAATCTATTTTCTCTCTTTAAACTCAAACCTCCTCTCTCTCTCTCTCTCTCTCTCTCTCTCTCTCTCTCTCTCTCTCTCTCTCTCTCTCTCTCCTACCTTCTTCTCTCTTCATCTTTCCTACCAAACAAGGGACCTACTTCTCATCCTAGGAGTGAGCAAGTATGATAGAGTCCCCTCTCTATTTGTCTCTCCGAGTTTCTACTACTAAGTAGCACTTCTGCTATTCAATCATAGAATCGATTCCGATCCAATTGAAAAAAAGCACTAACCTTTGCACTAGTGTGCCCCCCTCACCCCCCTTCTTTCTCAAGGTTAACTTTCTTGCTTGTTAGTCAATCATTGTTGGGATATTTGAACCTTCATTACCAATTCATGGGCAAACCCCTCATATAAAGAAGCGAGAAGTATTGGAGCAAGAGCGATATATATACTTCTCATCCAATGAGCAAGTATGATAGAAAACTACTAAGTAGCACTTCTGCTATTCAATCATAGAATCGATTCCGATCCAATTGAAAAAACCCTAACTTTTTTGGTTGTTAGCACCCTATCTAAAGTCAGAGGCCTCTTCTTGCTCGTTAGCACTAACCTTTGACTGTAGCTAGTGTGCCCCCCTCACCCCCCCCCCTTCTTTCTCAAGGTTAACTTTCTTGCTTGTTAGTCAAGCTTGGAAGCCCTACCATTGTTGGGATATTTGAACCTTCATTACCAATTAAGCATGGGCAAACCCCTCATATAAAGAAGCGAGAAGTATTGGAGCAAGAGCGATATATCTACTATGCGCAAGATCTGCAACTATCTACAGATAATCCTTCTTGACTTTAAGAGCAGGACAATAGAATACGTATCTTGACAAGCAGTATAATAGGAAAGTGATATGTTCTTTCTCGTCGACATAATTAGTTGTTCTATCATACCATTCAAGGAACTTACTGTATGCAAGAACTCCATCTAGGATGATGAAAGAAATATCAACTATGGGCAACTGCTTAGTAGAACAGCCAAGTAGCTTAAAGCCTATTATTGTATACATGTCTAGCAGCGTGACAGTCATGGGTTCCCAAAAGGAAAAGAAACAACTAGTGGAAGGGGACTAGAAGCTTATTGCAAACCCAACCAGTCACTGGTTTATGTCATAAGAAGGCATGCTAATTGCAAGTGCCTTCTCAATCCCATCGCCTATACTTGAGTTGGGTTGGTTCATCCTATTAGTTGGAGTTACAATCTATGAAAATCTACCTCAAATGAGGGAAACCCGTGAAATTGAGGAGAAACTGAAGACCAAATGTCTCGAAAGGAGCGATGTTGGAAGGCCAAAGTCTCACGCTTAATAGGAAAGCAAACCTCAAGTGGAGGAGGGACCTTGTTGTGATCAATAAGACTAAGACCCAAGAGAAAGCAACCCATCATACCTTCAACGGCATTAAAGAGATAAAAGCGACAATCTTTGACATGTTCCCCTATTTGGAGAGCAACCAAATTGCTAATGTAAAAGACTTTCTTTGGTGCCATGGTGGATGATGAAGTAAAGACGAAAGGGAATTGTGAAAGAGAATTTGGAAATAGGGCAAGAAGACTAAATACAGTGATGGGGTCTCAGATGAGATACTGGTAGAAGATGATGCCTCAAGGAAAAAAGGAAAATAGCTACCTACCAAATTAGAGGAGACGTGTTGAAATAATACAAGGAATGAAAATTCATATCAGAGAAAAGATGTCAAAAGGCAGAAAGGCATGATCACCTTGGAAAACTATGCGAAAAAATGAGGTATTTTTTAGAAGAAATAAATTCAAGTTTATTTCTTTTAAAAGGGAGCATATGTTAACACCCAAAATTATCCTTGATATCACATGCTGGCCACGAGAGGATAATAGGTGAAACACCCAATATTGTTCATAAAGTTAAGGGTAAATAGTTTTCGTGGAGGCTACTTAAGTTGAGTGTCGAAGGAATTTTAGAAGCAAATTCTAGAGTCGATGGCCAGGTAACTAATTACTATGTGTTAAGCTATGCGCATAGTACACTAGATTTGAAGATTAAGTGAAATTAGCATTAGAGCACAAGCAAGAATAATTATTGAAAGAAATGTGTCTAAAAATATGAAGCCATTATTTATTTGATTTTGCACAAGCATCGTCAACAAGTCAAGAAGTAGTTGCTTATAGATAAGGGTGCTAAGAAGAAATAAAAAAACTTGGAGAATGTTAGGAGTAGCACCTAAGGAGAGGCAACCGACTAATAGCTACTAGTTCATCTTGTAAATACCACATCTATTCAACAAAGAGCCCCCAAACAACACAACAATTATCTTTACTTTATCTTTAATTTATCGCATTTTAACTATAGTTTTCAAAATTCCCATCGTTGATTAAATTCCGGCATGCATCTCTATCTAGTTCAGCATCGTTGATTAAATTTCGATGTTCCATAAACCCAGTGTCATTGATTAAATTCTGACATTATGTCTCCCATCCACGGGTATCGCTACTGATTTGCTTGCAACTTTACGCCTAAAACAAGTTGTGTTGTAGATTGAATTCCATCATAGTTTAAGTTCGAAGCATAGACTATCCAACTACTAGTGTCCAGATTACATAATTGATTAGATTCTGGTGTAATTTGTGTCCAGAAGCAATTAGTCTTTGAGCTATCCAAGTATTAATTGTTAGAGTCATATATACAAGTTGACAATAAAATTTCCCCTTACATTTGACATTTTTGCATTTAACATTCTCTATCCAAACTTAACACAGAACCTAAACTCCTATAATAAAACCAAAATGTAGCATTTGGTGAAAATTTTTTCACGAGAATCAAAACCAGTGAAACATATTTTAATTATTATCTTTCACTTTATTTCCTACATGATAAAAAAAAAATTAGGTGGCGCATCTAAAAATATTAATTTATGTGTGAAAAATTAATAAGTATTTAAAAAGTTGATTTATTTTGTGGATAATTCGTTTTAAATTATTGCACAACTAAGGCCGATCATCACAGGGCCACAATATGTTGAGATGTACGTGTGTTGTATTGGTGAAGTCCCATACCAAAAAATTAATATGGTGTGAAGTAGTTAATCAATTATAATTATCTTATAACTCAATAACTTAAACTTTTAAGTAAATGTGGATTCAATCAATTATACTGATGGGCTTGTAGTTGGATTCTCTCTTGGTAATCTCTCCATTTGAAGGTATAGAAATTTTACTGTGCACTTCCAACACTATAAAGGGAATCTATGTGGGCCTCAACACAGCATGACAAAGGTGGGACTACCTTTTCCATGGTTGATGGGAGCAAAGCCTCGTCAACTGAGGCAAGCACTGCGCAGACTCTCGCATGGGATGGTCGAGGGCAGCGCAACCCTCCCTCGAGCTCGCGATGGTTGCACCGATCCTAACCCAAATAGGCAAATGGTCAACCACGGTCACAATAGACCAAGGGCGACCTCTGCAGTCACTAATACTCTCTCTCTTCGGCTGCTGTTTTATTATATTTTTCTTTCAAGCTTTTCTCTTTTCTTAAATTTTTCCTAGTATTGAAATAGTTTTTATATCTATCTATTTTTTTTTTCTACACATTCATGGTTAATATCTTGATATGGCGCCGTGTTAGCCTCTGGTGGAGATCATGCAGATGAGCCATCTTAACTTAAACTCGTCAAAATGAATGCCCGGTGCTATAAAACTTCGAGATGATTCTCTTAAATAGCCATTATCATGAAAATAAGAGTGTCTTAAGTGTGCTAACAAATTCCATAAATACAAAAATAAAAGGATTGACAAAAACAATAGTTCCACTTTGATATTTTATTATATTAATAAAATTAAAATATAGTGTGGTAGATAAACCCGGGATTGTCTACTGAACCTAAACAAGGATGACACCTTCTGACGTGAGTTTTAGTTTATGTATTTCGTATGTGAACTTCTAATGGAACTCTCTAGGAATCAATGTCATGCGGGAGTCGATGTCAGAACTCTAAATTACTTGGAAAGTATTGCTAACGTATTCGATGCAACAAACATACATTAGACCATATATCAGAGGGAGGTATGGAGAAACTAATAAATTAAAATAGAGCATCGTAATAATTATAATTGACGTAAATGACGATATTTTAAAATTCTATGGAATATTCGAAGGAGATGTGAAACCCTTTCCAAGTTCCTAACTGAGTTGGCAGATATGTTCTAAACCCTCTTAGTTAACAAGTGATTTGTTCGGGGTTACGTATAGTTTAATAAACATCTAATAATCACAAAATCTAGTAATCGGAGCAAAGATGGGAAAAGTGCTCGAACTGATGACTTGCGTTACGTCAAAAGCGACAATCTATAATATCATAATTATTGGTACGAGGCTCTTGCAAGGAAAGGATGCAACTTCCACAGACTCCACTAGGATGACACATGGCGATCTTGGAGATGGTTGAATAAAATAGAGGATGGTTAACTTGTTACGAGCGTGGCAGGTGCATATGAATTGACAAGAGTAAATACCCACGTAGATGATAGAAAACGTATGGGACGACCACTCGTCACAAGGTATACTCAACGTAGGCGTGAATGACTCGATCTAGGGCTCGCTTGTGGTACGAACTTTTGCCCCTCTAGAGAATGAAATTAGTTTTTTACGATGATCATAATGGGATTATAATTTATCCATCCCCGACTGGAGGAAAATTGGTGCAACGTGCCTCTGATTAGTAAATTACAAGTTATGTTCATCAGCCACATCACCCTCATATGAATTAAACTAAATTTGAATGGGTCGTGTCATTTAACCCAACATCGCTTATTAAAAGATTGGTTGGCGAAAGTTTTCTCGAATCAGAGATGGAGGAAAACATGACCTGTAATAATCATGCCATCATAAGTTCTATCTTAGGAAATCAAGAGAAGGGGAAATGAAAGTGATCATGTGAAATGAATAACATTGTAAAATTTCGTGAGGCGAATATGGAGAGAAAATTTAATTATATGTATATCTTCAATTCCCACCATTCAATTTCCACGAAATATACATTAAGCTATTCATGAAAGGGCTATGTATTTCCTCCATCTCCTATCAGAGGAAAACAAATTTTAACCATGACTTGGCGGGTCACATGTAATGAATAGAAACCACATAAATAGTTAACTAAATATTAACTTGGATGATATTCATGTTTGTAGTCCACCAATTAGAAAAGTGATTGAGGAAAGTATCTTCATATAACTAAACACCATAGGTTCTTGGTTGCTATCAGGGATGAAAATAGATCCCACAGTGTCAAAGGTTATAATTTCTGTCCTCATACTACAAGACAGAACTCAAATTATAGAACCGTTCTTATGTTTGCAGTTGCGGACATCACCCACATGCAAAATTTACTAAATATAGATATAAGTGATAACGAATGGTTGTGATACACCAATTATAAAAGTGTGGTTGGAGGAAGTAATCGACGGAAAATATAGCCCAAAAAAAAAAAAAAAAAAATCAAGGCAGGCTTGCCAAGTTGGACTTTTAGTTTTCTTGCTATGATGCCGTTTTCTTTATCCTGCCCAAGTACGCCACATTTACCATACTTTGTTACACTCATAATGGCAAAATATTATCAAAATGATAGCTTGAGTTCTCAAGATGGCCAATCAACATTGCCTGGTAAAGTGGAGATTAACATAACACGTCAAGGCAAATTTCCAAGGAAAGAAACGTGTGATGATCGCATACTGATTAAGGCAGCCAAAATCTGAATTTTAGGTGTTGAAGGTTAGATTGAGCTGACTAGACTTTGGAGACCAATCTCATTGTCCACAACAATATTAAGACATAAATTCTTCACGATAATGAAAATATTTTTCATTGATTAATTATCTCAAGTAATGCAAGTGATCATTTTTAGAAATAAAAATTAAATTATTCATTTTTCCATGAAATAAGCTGACTCGACGTAAACTGGGCTTGGGGACTGATGAGAGAGATCGCAGATTCGGCCTCTTGCTTTTTGTTCTTTTCAGAACTGTCGGCCTCTTCTATATGGATAGCTTTGCCCATGTCAAAATCAATAGTTGGCTATTTATTTATCTTCTTATGGCCCAATGGGTCCAGGCCCAGAACTTTTCATGTACGGATAAAAGAGGAAACCTAAGTTTCAGACTAGGAAAATAGTGGGGCTCTGAAGCAATAAACCTAAGCTGGCATTATTCTTCATTACATTTTTTCATTCTTGAAAAACCTTCCATGAATCCGTAAAATTTTGTTGAGTATTCTTCTTTAGATGTTGCTCTTAATTAAGTTCTTGGCCTATTACCACATTCAATTCTTTTAACCAGCTCGTTGCCCTTTCTTGTCCTTGTTTTCCTTTTCATTGAACTAATCTTTTGTTTGAAGTTTCTCTTTGACTTAATTCACCGAATCTGTTAAAAGAATGCAATGTTTAGTGAGAAGCAGTTCGTTTTTTATTCAAGGCAATGTTAAGTTAAAAGAATGTCGATAAAATTAGGAAAAAAAGAAAGAAAAGTCAAGTTACTCAACATTGAGCAGTCGCCGGAGCAGCAGTGGAGCAACGGGCCAACGCACGGGTCGGAGAAAGCAGAGCAGTTGCTGCAGAGCCACAGCAGCGCGGAGGAACTGAGTGAGAGCGGGAGGCCGGTGGTCGGATTGAGGTGATGCTGGAGAGAGCTCAGATTGGAGCAGAAGCTCATAGCCATGTTGAAAGAAACCTACCGACAGAAGACATGGATGTTTTCACTCGAGCACAGCAGGCTTGAAGATGCACTTGACTATTCGTCAGCTAAGAATGAAGATAAAGATGAAGGGGAGGCAGTTGAGATAATTTAGGAGGAAAAATAGTGATTTTAGTTAGAGTCGAGGTAGAGTAACCAACATAGCTAGGGCAAATCTTTTAGGGTTTCTTTTTATTTCGATAAACGACGGCTGAGTATTCCTCGTTCTTAAAAAGCATTATGTTCAAATTGTTGAGTATTCTTCTTTGTATGTTGCGATTAATTAAGTTCTTGGCCTATTACACATCATTAAACAGCTTGTTGCTCTTTCTTGTATTGTCTTTATTATCTTTTTCATTTGATTAATTTTTTGTTTAAAGTTTTTCTTTGAATTGATTCATCGAATTTTTCAAAAGAATGCAATGTTTAGTGAGCAGTAGTTCAATTATTGTTCGGTGCAACATTAACCAAAAATTGATGACAAGATTAGAAATTTCCAAGTAGCTTAAGACGGTCAATATTAATGGAAAAGGAAATATTTTTTTTTTACAATATCATTTATGACTTTATCTTAAATCTAATTTATTTTCAAAATTTTGATTGCTATTTCAAGCCTTGTTTTACATAATGAAATCTAAATTAATCTAAGGTAGTGAATTTGCATTTCCACTTACCCACGTACATGAAAAGAAATCTCTTGATCTCTGGAGAGTGTATTTTGGGTTGATGTCGATTTTTAATTCAATATTTGGTTGAGAAAAAAATCAAGAGCACGAAAAACATTTCTTTTTTCTTTTTTCTTTTTTCAGATAACTCAACATGGGTCAACTATGAAGGGAAAAGACAATGCAGTTTAATAACAAAATTTACATTAATGTCGTATGTAGAAAATTAACTTTTATGTTTATAATTTTGCGAAAAATTAACTGTACAGACTTTAAAAGTTGATTTTGTTTAGTTTTCTTTTCTTTTCAGCGCAATGTTTAGTTTAAAGAAGTTGGAAAATTAAAAAAAAAAAAAAATCCAATCGACTCAACATTAGTCAATTATAGAAAAATTATCCAAAAAGTCATAAACCTGTTATAGAGCCACCAATTTGGTTATAAATTTTTCAGTTTGACTATTTTAGTTTTAAACATTTTAACGATTTTTCAATATACTCTATCTAGTCAATTTTGATAAAAAAATTCACTAACGTGACGATCTAGTTAATGCCGTCTATCCTACATAGTACATTGGTGATTTGATGTGTTTGACGGGCTCAATACAACATCATCTTGAGAAATCTTTTAAACTTTTTATTTAATAAATTATTTTCTTTTCTTTTCTTTCTACATGGCATGCTCTCGTTTGTGGCTTGCAATGGTTGTGGCCGGCAACCCCACTAACTGGAAATTCAGAAAAATGGAGGAAAAAGAGAAATGTACTTTTGAGATGATTCTTTTAACTAGCCATAATCCTAAAAGTATGTAAGTGATGTGCTTACAAATTTCATAAATATATAAACAAAAGGTTTGGGAGACACAATCGTTCCATTTTGATATTTTATTAACTAGTAATACAAATTACCAACATAAAGTGGTTAATAAAATTTTTATGAACTTGGGACGATTTACAGAACTAGAGCTTCCTCGTTATGGCAAAATAATTAAATTTTAATGTTGATGATAGATAGCATCAAATTCATTTACCAAAGAACGTTTGGTAAATTGATTTGGCTCTTTCCTATTCTTTTTCAACTTAAATCAAACAGGAAAAAAAAAAGATTGAAAATTTGCAACAACAAAAGGGATAAGTGTTCCAGAAGTCCTAAAACTTGTCACGAAAATGCATTTCAGTCCTAAAACTTGCAAAAAGTGCATTTCAGTCCTAGAACTTGTCAAAATGTTTCAAACGAGTCCTAAAATCAACGCCGTCTAATTTATTGACGGAAAAAACTGACGTGGCCCCCGCGTGGCTTTTTTTAATCGTTTCTCTCTCCTCCGTTGCGAATAGTTTTAAACAAAAAGCCACGCATGCAGAACGACGTCGTCTCCTCCTTTCTCCTTCGCCACGACGCCGTCTCCTCCTTTCTCCTTCGCCACGACGCCGTCTCCTCCTTTCTCCTTCGCCACGACATCGTCTCCTCCTTTCTCCTTCCCCACGACATCGTCTCCCCCTTCGTCTGTACGTCTTCTTCACTGTCGTGTTCTCCCTCCCCTCTCCATGTCTATGTATTCTTTCGCTTTCCAAGTATCCCCTAAGCCCCAAATCGAACTCGTCCGAACTCTAAGCCCCAAATCAAACTCGTCCGAACCCTAAGCCCCAAATCGAACTCGTCCGAACCCTAAGCCCCAAATCGAATTCATCCGTACCCTAAGTCCTAAATCGAATTCGTACGAACCATAAGCCCCAAATTTGATGATTTGCGGTTCTCTTGCGATTTGGGTCCTCATCGACCTCGAGTTCAACACTCATCGTGAGTTCGTGTTCTTTCCTTCCTTTGACGATTGCGAGTTTGTGTGAAGACCTCTTTGCGAGAGTCTGGAAATCTCAGCGGTGAAGCGATTGGTGTCGGGGACGACAACAGGGTCAAAGAAGACAATGGCGACTCCTCCTCACGCAGGTATCGCTCTCTGCATTATAACATTTGGGTATCTCATGGTAATGCTACAATTTTTTTTGTTTTTTGTTTTGCAAAGGTGCTTTAATCTTTGCATTATGTAAAACGATGTCAGTTAGCATCCTCATTTCTTCATTATTTGGAGTTCAGAGAGCTCGAGTTTGACACACATCAACTTTATGTTCTCTTCTTTGATGATTGCGAGTTCATGCAAAGATATGTCTTGTGAGCATCTCGGCGTCTCAACGGCGGAGGGAGCGGCATCAGGGACGGCAATGGTGACTCCTCATGCAGGTATCACTCTCTATATTAAAGCATTTGGGTATGTCATAGTAATATTACCATTTTTTTTTGTTTTGTTTTGCAAAGGTGTTTTACTCTCTACATTATAGCGGCATTTTACTCTCTGCTTTATAATTGTTTTGCATTTTCCAATTCTTGTGATATATTATAACATTGCAGCAAATTAGAACATTGCTCTCACTATTGATCATGTAGTTACATTGTTGTTGTAAAACGGATTATGCTAATTTGTTGTTTCCGTATTGATTGTTAGTCTTTTATAAAAATATCTTCAATTTAGAACTTGAACATTACTTCAATAATTTGATGATTGAAAGTGCTCTACTTTTTGTTTCTGTTCCCTTGTAGGTCCAATGGCCGAGAACAAAGTTTATGTCACTGTTCGCTATGGAGGTAAATTTAAAGTTGGCCCACCATTGGAATACATAGGTGGAAGGGCTGATGTTGCTGAAATAAGTTTAAGTAAGCCTTCACTTTCTAGTATAATTGAAGCTATTGAGGCTTTGGGTGTGTGTAGAGTAGAAAAACTCTTTTGCAGAGTTCCTGGAAGTAAGACTCTTGTAGATGGAGTAACTCTTAGGTATTTATGGGATAACGCTGATGTGATGGATTTATTTTATCATCATTTGTGCTCTGAAAATATTACATTATATGTTGAGCATGCTGATAATGAAAAGGCAGGAGCTGAGATGGGGGGTGTTGAGATGGAAATTGGAGGTATGTCTAATGTGATTAGGAATACTGATGATGACGGGAATCGGGCTGAAGTTGCCAATAAGGATCTAGATGAGGAAGAGCATGATGATGCACATAATTTCGTGGATATGGAACAGTCGAGTGATGATGATGACTTTGAACTAGTTGAAGCAAGGAAAAAATTAATTGAATTTTCAACAAGACATAGGCTCCAAAGTTTAAATTATAGTGAGGCAACTAGTACTTCCCAACCACCGATTGTGGATGAGGCTCAATCATTAGATGATTCTGAATACAAAACGGAGTATGTTGATTCAGATGAGGAAGGCAGTCTTCAATCAATTTTAAATGATGAGGGTGGTGAAGAGGCTGATGTTATTTCAAGGAGGAGAAGTAGGTTTCCATCATATGATCAAAGTGGTACAAATCCACAATTTATTGTTGGCATGACATTTGAGGATGCAATTGAGTTCAAGAATGCAATTTTGAAGTATACGTGGCTGAGCAAAGAGCAATCAAATACACTAAGAACACAAAAAATGTTGTAAGAGCTAGGTGTGGCCAGAACAATTGTAAGCTGGATGATCTATGGTGCTCTTGATAGCAAAAGCTGGGTCATTTCATTTGAGAAAGTATGTAAATCAGCATATATGCAGTATCACTTTCGAGAATAAGAGAGTGTCTAGCACTTATTTAGCTAAGCACTTCATGATTCTCATTTCTGCAATGCCTAAAATCAAAGCACCTGAGTTAAAGAAATTAGTTAGAGAACAACTTGGAGTAAATGTCACTTTTAGTCAGTGTAAGAGAACAAAGATGAAAGTATTGAAGGAATATGCACAGATGCACGACTACTTGGGAGAGCTTTACACTGCAAGCCCTTCAAGCACTTTTAAATTGAAAGTTGAAAGGCCATGGCCAAATTCTCTACCAGTATTTGATAGGGTTTACATTTGCTTTGACGCTTGCAAGAAAGGTTTTTTGGCTGAATGTAGGAAGATCATTGGATTAGATGGATGTTTTTTGAGGTGTTTGATCAAAGGTGAGTTATTATGTGCCGTCGGAAGGGATGGCAACAATCAAATGTATCCAGTGGCATGGGCAGGGGTAAGAATCGATAATAAGGACACATGGACTTGGTTTATCGAATTGTTAAAGTCAGACCTTGATATGTGTAATGGTAACGGATGGGCGTTGATAAGTGATCAACAAAAGGTATGCTTTTTTTCTGTTTTCATTTGTAAATTGATTATGACATTACAATGTTTTTCTTTCTGTTTTCATATATATTTTCTTTTTTTTCAGTAATTGTCAGGGTCTCGTCCAATCTGTAGCTGAATTGTTGTCAAATGCAGAGAATATGATGTGTTCAAGGTACATTTATTCCAACTGGGGTCAAAAATACAAAGGAAAACAATTACTGAGGCAATTTTGGAGATGTGTCAAAAGCAATAATATGTCAGATTTCGAGATGCATAGACAAAGGTTGAAGGAACTGACTCGGGAAGGTCATGTGACTTATTTTGTATTGAGCCAAAACATTGGTGCAAAGCCTTCTTTGACACCGACATTAAATGTGATGTCGTTGATAATAATCTGAGTGAAGCGTTCAATGGCAGGTGTGTGGAAGCTAGGTGCAAGGCCATTGTGAGTATGCTTTGGAGGATATTAGAATCATGGTTATTAATAGAATGCATACTCAGAGGGATGGATGTGCTAGGTGGACTAGAAATTACGGTCCAAGGATTATGCGTAAGTTACATGAGAATACATCTGCTAGTAGGTATTGCCATTTGATATGGAATGGAAATGAAGGATATGAGATTACAAAAGATGGTGAAAAATATGTTGTTGATTTGAATTTAGAAACTTGTTCTTGTAGAGCTTGGGAACTTAGTGGAATTCCATGTTGCCATACCATTTGTGCAATACACCATAAGAGAAATGATCCGACCGACCATCTAGCCGAGTGCTTCAACAAGGAAAAGTATCTAAGTGCTTATCAATTCATGATGCCTACAGTGAGAGGACAGAAATTTTGGAATAAAACCAATAAAGAAGCTCCTCAACCCCCACCAATGAAGAACATGCCTGGTAGGCCAAAAAGGAGTAGAAGAAAGCAACCGATTGAGCTTGTAAGAGGTGATAGAATGACTAAAGAGAGTAAGCAAATGACTTGTTCTGCTTGCAAACAAATTGGACACAACTGTAAGGGATGTCTTTTAAAAAAGGTATTTTCTCAACTAACTGATCATCTTAATGCGTTTTTCTCACTTTAACATGTTGTTAATCAATACTTAATATGTGCTTCTCAGGCCAATGCTGGGGCCAATGTATGTACATCCAATGCTCAGGTCAATGTATGTACATCCAATGCTCATGTTAGTGCAAGTACAGCTAAAGCTTATGCTCAATCTCAGGCTAATTCCACTGGTCCAAGGCTCGGAAAAAGACAAGTAAGTTGTCATCTAACCATTATTGTAAGTTGTGTATATCAAGATTCCAATTTAGTAATTTTGAATATATATTCAGGCTAAAGCTAAAGCTACGACAAGCATAGCTGAAGGAGGATCCGAAAGCCATGCCAATGCTTCTGCAAATGCCAATTCAATAGGAGACAATAGTAGGCATGTTAATGCTTCTGCTCAAGCTAGTGCAGATGTAAGAGAATGTAGTGATCATGCAAATGTAAGAAAATATAGTGCCACTGCTTCTGCTCATGCTAGTGCTGATGTTAGAGGATGTACTGGTGAGGCCAATGCTTTTGGTGAAGTTCGTTCAGATCAAGGGGAAGGCAGTGCACCGGCCAATATAATGGCTAAGCATAGACGTGAAAAAATTCCGGTGAGTAATACCTCAATCCCAAGTATACATGTATTGTGATTATGTTCTCATGTTGAATGAATTTTCTATTATTTCAGTTTAAAAGACCTACCACTGAAAATTGCATGATACAGAGAGAATCACAAGCCAAGAGGATGAAAATGATAAGGTTAGGTGTTGACACAAATCCTATGACAAACCTTCATATTAGCAAGGTGAGTAATATTTTTAAATTTTTATAATAGCAATTACTTATCTCCTTAAGCTAAAAAAATACTCATTCTTATGTAGCCTAATACAATTGGTGCAAGAATCGTTAACCTACCGGAGAAAGGGGTAGTCACAAGAGCTACGTCAACAGCAAAGGTGCATTCCCAGGTCAGCGCACAACCTCAGTCATATCATATATCAATAGCTTCTCGAAAAAAAATTGCAGTGACGCCGAAGCCACTATTACAACCCAAGGCCATTTCACAGCGTCAGTCATATCATGCAACAGTAGCTCCTCCAAAGCACGTTGCAATGAAGCCAATGACACTATCACAACCTCAGGCCAGTTCTCAAGCTCAGTCATCTCAAGCTACAATAGCTCAGAAGCATCTTGGTTTAAAGCGAAAGGCACCATCACAACCCCAGGTAAGTTCCCAACCTCAATCATCTCGTCTAACATTACCTCCTCGAAAGCTTGTTGCGTTGAAGCCAAAGCCACTATCGCAACCTCAGGCCAATCCTGAAGCTCAGTCATCTAAGGCTACAATAAGTCAAAAGCATCTTGGTTTAAAGCGAAAAGCACCATCACAACCCAAGGCAAGTTCCCAATCTCAATCATCTCGCGCAACATTACCTCCTCGAAAGCATGTTGTGATGAAGCCAAAGCCACTATTACAACGTCAGGCTCAGTCATCTCAGGCTACAACAACTCCTCCAAAGCCTATTGCTGCAAGACCATATATAAGGAAAAACGCCAGAATTCAGAATCAAGTGAAGGCTCAACCTACTGGACCACCGGAGACCATCATATTGGATTGATATGTCTGCTGAAATTGGTGTTATTAGGTGAATGTATATCAATTATTAGCTGGTTTTTGTATGAGACGTGTAGCGTTTGTGCATAGAACCTTTTCTGCACTAAAAGTGCATATTTTGTTGAACAGAACCTTTTGCGCACTGAAAATGTAAGTATGTTGCTTTGTCAATGAATCGTGTTTCAACAAGTTATGTGGGATGCTTGGTTTTGGTTTGGATAATGCGCGAAAGTAATTACTCTTCGGGATTGTTAATAGGTAATTACTGAAATTGGCCATGCAGAATTTTCATTTTATATGATGGGGTTTTGCTCTACGTGGTCTCTGTGGCCCGCATTAGATGATTCATGGAAGATTTGATTAGGTAACTTAGGTATTGTAGCCGACTACTTTGATTTCACTTGATTTTTTACACATTCCATTTGAGGCAAGCTCGTTATTAAAATTATGAAAAAAAATCACCAATTAACAATCTCGATTGCATAATAAGGGAGTTGTAACTATTTTTTGAAGTTGCAAATTTATTCTGGTGGCAATAGCTCATGTAGTGCTATTGACAAGCATACAAATCACGCAACATTTTGTAATGCGATAGTAATTTCTCGCATGGCAAGCAACCGGTCTTGCAAACTACAAACTCACATAAGATCTCATTCCCATCTCAATTATCCACAACTAGTGTTCAAATTTACAAACTCACATAGAAAGTACTATGGAAGACTTAGAAATTTCCCACCAACTTTCACATTATATATAACCAATACAGCGATATAACATATGCATAGAATGAATGCTGATTGATATAGCATCTTCCCTTTCTTTACTTGTGCAAGCTCCTCCTTTAAACGTCTATTTTTCGCCTTTTGACTCTTCATTTCAACTAGCAATGAGCTCACCTCGACTCCGTCACCCCTCGATTGGCTTGATTCAGACAATGTTTGATTTCTTTCAAGGAGGTCAACTATCATGTCCCTCACATGATTTGGTATCTTTGGATCCACCCACATGAAAAAATTGCAACAACTTGGACTATCAAACTTAGCACATCCATGGAACCTTCTTCCTGCGTTTTTCTTTGTATTTGCCATAAGAATTGGCGATTGAAGGCCACAATAACATGTTGGCTCCGAGTTGACCTCATTAGGAGTTACGCTACTTGATGCAGATGTTGCTGCCCTCATTCTTCTAGGCTTCGCATTATAGGAACCTAATAGAAGTATATTAGCTATATTATGATTCCTTCATAACGTCTTCATATTAATAATTTCTGCATAATGTAATGTGTTTACTCGAGAGATTTAGGAGATGTTTCAATCTCCAAAAAACATCTTTTTCTCATATGCATTGTATGAATAGACAACCATAACTTACTTCTGCATTAATGTTCTAATTTGTCACTAGTATTGGAGAATGGAAAACAACAAAATGCTATAATGTAGAGAGCGATACCTGCGTGAGGAGGAGTCGCCATCACCATCGTTGACCCTGTCGTCGTCCCCGATGCCAATTGCTTCGCCGCTGAGATGTCGAGACTCCCGCAAGCGAGATCTTCGCACGAACAGACAATCGCCAAAGGAAGGAAAGAACACGAACTCACGACGAGCGTCGAACTCGAGGTCGATGAGGACCCAAACCGCAAGATAACTGTAGATTGTCAAATTTGATTTGGGGCTTAGGGTTCGAACGAAATCGATTTGGGGTTTAGGATTCGGATGAGATCGATTTGGGGCTTAGGGTTCGAAACAATTTGATTTGGGGTTTAGGGTTCGGATGAGATCGATTTGGGGCTTAGGGTTTCGGACGAATTCGATTTGGGGTTTAGGGTTCGGACGAGATCGATTTGGGGCTTAGGGTTTGGACGAATTCGATTTGGGGCTTAGGGGACACTCGGAATAGAGAAAGAAGAAGTAGAGATAGAGGTGGGAGGAGGAGACGGCGTCGTGGCGAAGGAGAAAGAAGGAGACGGCGTCGTGGCGATGGAGAAAAGAGGAGACGACGTCGTTCTGCATGCGTGGCTTTTTTTTTTTAAACTATTCGCAACGGAGGAGAGAGAAACAATTAATAAAAGCCACGCGGGGGCCACGTCAGCTTTTTCCGTTAAGAAATTAGACGGCGTCAATTTTAGGACTCGTTTGAAACATTTTGACAAGTTGTAGGACTGAAATGCACTTTTTGCAAGTTTTAGGACTTAAATGCATTTTCGTGACAAATTTTAGGACTTCTGGAACACTTATCCCACAACAAAAAGTTCGTAAAAAACTAAGGAGAACTGTCATTTCCTTAAAGCCAGCCCAGTCGGATTGGAATTTTGGACTGCTTACTCGGTGTCCCTCTCATTACTCTTCAGACTTTCACTTTAAGCTGGTTTGAATCAAAGAGGGCAAAACCTCAAATTAATTACTTGAATTTACTTTGGATTTGTTTACGAAATGCACCTATAATTTCTTTAATAACATAAGCATGACTGATCAAATTATGATGAATCAGGCGATGGTATGAATCACGGTAAGCATTTTAAATAAGATAACAAGATGTAAGAGATTTATTGGTTTTGCCATTCCTTTCGCACAAATAAGAGAGATTATGGTTGTTTCGCACATGTAAACATAGGGAAAATTACCAAAAAAGTCTTAAACCTATTACAATTGTACCAATTTAGTCTTAAACTTATTTTTTAACCAATTGAGTCCTAAACCTTTCACAATTATTCTTGATTAGTCCATCTAGCCAAAATTGCCTGACCAATGCCAACTTAGCAGCCAGCCGAAGCGGGAGACTTTTTTTAATAATATTTTATTTTATTTTTTAATTTTTATCCTTTTATCCTCTCTTTTTTTTTCTCCTCTCCCTCCTCGCTCCTTCTTCCTTGGGCTCCAATGACTGGCCAGAGGGGAGGGTTGTCTGGTCATCAACCTAAGGCAACTGAGCAAGCTCGCCTCGTTGTCGTTAGGTGAGGGTGAGCTTGCCCAGTCACTAGCGGGGCAAGTCCTTGCCGAATTTTGCAAGGGGGGCCTCGCTGTTGTTGGGTTTGGCAAGGCGAGCCCCGCTGAATTTGATGAGGGCTCGCCTCACTGATCAGTGAGCTAGTGCCTAGCAATGGTGGGGCGAGCCCCCGTTGGATCTAACAAGGGCTCGCCTCACAGTCGTCAAGCAATGAGGCTTGCTGTTGTGTCTGGCAAGGCCCCCCTCACCAGATTTGGTGAGGGTGTGACCCCAAGGCGAGCCCTCGCCAAATTCGACAAGGGCTCATTGTTGGAGAAACTCTTTGGATGTTTTAAAATTGACAAAACTCATCCATAGTCTATTCTGAAGATTTTTAGACTTTTGTGTCAAAGTCTAAAGACAACCACACTTTAGTGTCAAAGTTTGAAGACTCTTAGACTTTGTGTCAAAGTCTGCCCACATTGACAAATTCCAAACTGAATGCTACTAAAGAATGAAGACTTATTCAAAAGCAAAATTTATTTATTTCTTTAGGAGTTCAATTCATATGGCTTATGGATGGCTTTCTGGATTGATATATCACTTATGAGATTGATTATCTTTATTGTAATTAATTTAGATAAATCAAATCTTTTCGGATTGTAAGTAAATATGGAAAGAATCTACTTATGGAAACCAATATCCTAATTGTATAGGCGAATAGAATTGATGGGCTTTCATCACAATCTTTAAACAACTCAAGATCTCCTTGATTGATTTTGTCTAATGAGTAGATTGGAAGAACTCCTTAGAAAAGTACCAACGATCGAGAAGGTATGAAAGAGTATTTAAGGTGGATTCTCTAGTTGTTCAATAGATTGCGTGAAAGAGAAATTTCAAAGTCTAAAGCTTACCATTTTCTTGTTATTCAATATACTAAGCTCAAAGTTGTATTCAAAAGAGAGAGACTCACTATGAGACTTTGTGAGAACTAGTAGAGACTCATCATCGTAAAATCGAGATCGCAAGATTGTAAAATCTCTCTTGATTCTTAGAGAAATCTAGCCAGAAGGCTGTCAGCTTAAAGAGTGGACATAGGCTTGATCTAAGCCAAATCACTATAAATTATGTGTTCTTATTCTCTTCCCTGAACTCCTTTATTTTGGTCATAATTCTATTTAACTACTAAAGTTTGAACTTACTTAAAGTCTGTTTTTTTCTAGACTTAGTTTTAAAAGCAAAATACTTCTACTGTTCCCTACGGAAAATTGTCTTCACACCTATTCACCCATTTCTAGGTGTTCATACTAGCACTTACAATTGGTATCAGAGCTTGTGTGCTTATTTCATTGAAGTGTTTTTACTTCTAAGTTAAAGATCTATGGCTAGTATTTTGGCTTTAGGATTGGTTGAAGGTCAAAGCAACACCATACCTCCTTACTTTGATAAGAAGGAGTACAATGTGTGGAAAAGTAAGATGAAGGCATTTCTGAGATCAAAAGATTCCTTAGAGTGGGATGTGGTAAAAAAATGAATCAATCCCAAAGCTACATCAACCTCAGAAAGATCAAAAGAAGTTGTAGATGCTGGTGAAACAGCACAAGCAGAAATAACCAAGAGACAGCGAAAGAGGTTTGGGACAAATTGCATGTAACCTACGAAGGAACTGATCGAGTAAAGGAAACAAAAATCAATATTCTACTCGGACAGTATGAAGCCTTCAAGATGAAGTTTGGAGAATCCATTACTAATATGTTTAGTCATTTCACAGAGATTGTAAATGGTTTGACTTATCAAGGTCAACCAATTTCAGGATCAATGAAAGTCAATAAGCTACTGCGTGGACTTTCTAAAGAGTGGAATCATGCGAAGACATCAATTAGAGGAACTCAGAGGATCGTGCCTCTATTCGTAGACGAACTAGTGGGCACGCTTCAATCATATGAAGTGGAGCATATCAATGAGGAAGAAGATCCAAGAGGTAAAAAGTCAATTGCTTTAAAATCTAACGATGATTCTAATGATACAGATTCAAATGACGATATGGATGATGAGGAGCCATCACTTATGATCAAAAATTTCATAAAGTTAAATAGAAATGGAAGAAGATTCAACTGGAAGAAACATGGCATGCAAAATTTTCAGAAGAGACCAATTGAGTACAACGAAACCAACAAAGATGTAATATGCTTTGAATGCAAGAAAAATGGACATATTAGACCTAGTGGTCCTTTCTTGAAGAAAAAGAAAGGAAGAATTGAGAAATAAAAAGTGGCTCTTAAAGCTGAAACCTGGAGTGACACTGAGTGCAAGGAAAATGAAGAAGAATACGCCAACATTTGTTTGATGGCTCATTCAGACTTAGACTTAGAATTAGAAACAAACTATGATTCAGACTTAAACAAAAAACTTGAGGTTAATAATTTAAAAATTCCTGATAAAGCCTTGAAGTACATAAAAGAACTTTGTCTCAGTCTCAAAACCTTTCTTAAAAGGATTTCTGAACTAAAATGGAAAAATTCTAAACTCAAGTAATAGGAAATTTCTTGGAAAGAAAAGTTTAAAAGTTTGGATAAAATTTTTGTTAATTTAAAAGAAAATTTTGATTCTCTTGCTAAGGAAAATGCTATTATGAAAGAAGACATTTCAAATATTTCAAAGAGATTTTCAAAAGGATTTGAAAAGTTTGAGAAAATTCTTTTAGTACAAAGACCTTATTTTAACAAATCTGGTTTAGGTATGACTTTAGAAACAATTTCATTGATTGATTTTCCCAAAGTAAAAGAGAGACACAAACAAAGACCTATAAAAGTATTTTACAAAAATCATTTTCAAAGAGTTTTTGTGAAACCTGTTGACCGAAGTATACTCAAATGTTCAAAGTATAACAGCTCAGAATATTTTGAGAAAAAATGTCCCAAAGTTTGCAGACTAGTTAAGAAGGATTGGGCAAAGACTATTTTTAATGCTAACTCTCTTGAACCCAAGAAAATCTGGGCACCAAAGAAAACTTGAGTTCTCCTTATAATCACAGGTCACTATCAAGAGAAAGGTCAAATGGTATTTGGATAGTAGCTATTCGAGACATATGACAGGGGACTCAAGCCACTTTATAAAGCTTGTTAAAATGAATTGTAGCTTGCTATCAACAATGTTTGCTTGGTGGAAGGTTTGAACTACAATCTACTCAGCATAAGCCAGCTTTGTGACACTGGATTTAGAATCAACTTCCAAGAAGGTATTTGTTCTAGAATGAGTCAAGACTTCTTCTAATCTTTCACTAGGTGAAGGCATGAAAATATTTATCTTCTGCATGTAAACTCAGAAAGTTCTTAGTGCCTTATATCTATTCAAGATGAAGCAAGTTTCTGGTATCGAAAACTTGGTCATGTTAACATGAAGCAAATTGCCAAGATTTCTTCTAAGAAGCTTGTTTCTGGTCTTTCCAACCTAGCCTATCAAAAGTTAGAATTATGCACTCTATGTGTTTTGGGAAAACAGGTTAGAAGTATCTTTAAACTTGTAAATCAAATTTCTACCAATTGAGCTTTGCAGCTTCTGCATATAGACCTTTTTGGACCAACCATAACTCAGAGTATTGGTGGAAAGAAATATTGCATAATAATCGTGGATGATTGCTCTCGCTTCACTTGGGTCTACTTTCAAGCAAGTAAGTCTGAAGCCTTATCTTATTTCTCAAAGTTTGCAAAGAAGGTTCAAAATGAAAAGGGTTATGCTATTTCAAGCATACGAACTGATCATGAAGGTGAATTTGAGAATCAGGACATTGCAAAATTCTGTGATGAATCTAATTTGAACATGTTTTCTCTTCTTCATACACTCTAGAACAAAATGAGGTTGTGGAAAGAAAAAAACATATTATTACTGGAGATGGCCATAACCCGCTTAATTAGAGCAATATATCCTCTCGATTTTGGGTAGAAGCGGTTTCTACAATTTGCTACATCATCAATAAAGTGTTCGTGATGCCTATTTTAGAGAAAACTCCATATGAAGTCTATAAAGGAAAGAAGCCAAATGTTTCTTACATCCATGTCTTTGGCTGTAAATGTTTTGTTTTGAAGAATGCAAATGATTGAACTGGGAAATTTGAAGAAAAATCAGACAAATGAATCTTCCTTGGTTATTTTACTTCAAGCAAAGCCTATAAGGTTTTCAACAAAAAGACTCAATCCACGGAAGAATCTATGAACGTCAAGTTTCAGGATTATGTGTAGACTCAATCAAACCAGACTCAACTTGAAAAGTCTGAACCTGTTCCAGACTTTACAAAGTTTACTTCCCCTAAAGAAGTACAAACTTCTGAAGAACAGCAACAAACAAATCAAGAATTTTCGACTGAAGCAAAGGATCAATAGACTTTCAAACCAAGTAGCTATTGGAAACACAAGTCAAGTCATCTCAAAGAACTCATCATTAGCAACATCGATGAAGGAATTCGAACCGGATCTAAAAGGCGAGAAGAGTCCAGTGCTCTAGCACTTGTTTATGAAATTGAACCAAAAAGTGTAGATGAAGCCCTATCCAATGAAAGCTAGATAGAAGCTATACAAGGAGAGCTCAAACAATTCAACATCAACAATATTTGGGAGCTGATTCCAAAACCTAAAGATAAATCTATAATCGAGACAAAATGGGTCTTCAGGAACAAAATGAACGAGAAAGGAAAAGTCGTCAGGAACAAAGCAAGACTCGTGGCCAAAGGATATCTGCAAGAAGAAGGAATAGATTATGATGAGACCTATGCACAAGTAGCAAGGTTAAAAGCAATTAGATTATTACTTGCTTTTGCTTGCTATAAAAATTTTAGGTTATTCCAAATGGACGTCAAAAGTGCATTCCTTACTGGATTCATTCAAGAAGAAATCTATGTGGACTAACCGCCAGGATTTGAAGATCCAAGAAAGCCAAACTTAGTCTATAAACTGAAAAAAAGGCCTTATATGAACTAAAGTAAGCACCTCGAGCATGATATGAAATGTTGAGTAAGTTTCTAATTCAAAATAGTTTTGAAAAGGGGAAAGTAGATATTATTTTGTTCATTAAGAGAGAAGGAAACAATTATTTACTGGTACAAATTTATGTAGATGATATTATCTTTGGTTCTCCTAATGAAAATCTATACAAGAAATTTTCAAAACTTGTGCAAAATAAATTCGACATGAGCACGATGGGTGAGTTAACCTTCTTTCTAGGATTGCAATATTCACCAGGAGAAATATGCCAAAGATCTGATCAAGTTGGGTTAGAGAATTGCAAAAAAACAGAGACACCTAAGTCAAGTTCATCGAAGCTAGACAAGGATAAAAAAATGGAAGAAAGTATATCAGAAAATTTATAGAAGCATGATCAATTCTCTTCTTTATCTTACTGCATTTAGACTTGATATCTTATTTAGTGTTTGCATCTGTGCTAGATTTCAGTTTGATCCCAGAGAATCTCATTTAAGTGATGTAAAACGCATTAGTAAATATGTGGTGACTTCTCCAAAGCTAGGTCTATGGTATCCAAAAGAATGAGATTTTACTCTTCTCGGATATTCAGACACTGACTTAGCAAGTTGTAAAGTGAATAGAAAGATCACTTCTGGAACCTGTCAACTACTGGGAAATATGCTGGTATCTTGATTCTCAAGAAAGCATAATACTGTAGCTCTATCAATAGTAGAGGCAGAATATGTGGCTCTTAGGAGTTATTGTTCTCAAATTCTATGGATAAGACAACAGCTAAGAGACTTTGGAATAGAAGAATCGTGTACCAAAATCAGATGCGACAATGCCAGTGCAATAAATCTCACCAAGAATCCAATTCTTCATTTAAGGGTGAAGCACATAGAAGTTCGACATCACTTTATAAGAGATCATGTCTAAAATGGGGAGATTATGATTCAATTCATTCATTCGAAGAATCAGCTGGCAGACATCTTCACAAAGCCTCTAGAGAAAAATCTATTTGAGTCTATCCACACCAAATTGAATATTATTTTTCCTCTATAGTAAAGTCTGGAGTTGGCCAGACTCAAAATTTCCATACGCTACATTAGTAAGAAACTAACTTGAATCCAGGTATTTTATTTTTGGAATGAAAATGTATGTTTAATCGAATCATTGCTAGCCTATTTTATTTTTGGAAGTTATTTTTTAATTTTGAATTTCTAGCAGTTTTTTTTTTTTTTAGTTTATTTCAAAACGGTAGTTTTCTTTTTCCTTTATTACGTTTTGATTATCTCTTTTCTTCGTGACCTTTCATCTTCTTTATTAACCCTTTTGTATTTGAGCACTTCTTTTTAAAAACCCTAAAGAACATACTCTTGACTCTCTCCTCTATTCTCTCTCAACTCTACTCTCAAGTTTGTTTCGTAAGTTTCCATCTTTTCTTCTCCCGAATCTGTCTGAGAAATCCTCCTAGCCTACAAGAATGTCTTACCAAAGGAAATCATCCCGTATTGCAAGTAAAGGGCCTCGAAATGTGATTGAAGGGCAGACACATTTTGATCTTATAGAAGAAGACTCTCCTTAGGCATCTCCACAGCACAATCCGAAGGACACTTTGCAGAATCCTCCTCGTGAACCATTGGAAGAGGAAGTTGAGCAAGATGTCGTTCCTCTCCAAACCTTAACTCCACAGGTTCTGTTCAAGCTTTATGATCATCTAAAAAAGGGTGGTTCGCCAATGTCTTTTATTTCTAACTTTATAAGAGAGCACGGTTACAAGAATGAAACGTTGTTTCTAAGGACGATGGAGCGTTTAGGAATAGCAAATAAAGGAGTAGCATATGAGCCTTCCCATAACTTTCCTGTCAATCCTCGTTTTAGTTCTTTCAATCAGCCTAAAAGTAAAGACGATGATGAAAGGATGTTCTCGAATTTTCAACCAAGGATGGGCATTGCTTCTGAAATGCCTGGTGTAGGAACGAAGCTTTTTCGTTCCAAGGATCACAAAAAGATTTTTTCCCAAATGCCGAAAAGAGGGGTGATGAACCCTCGATCGGTCAACTTTGACTTTTTAGATTCGATCAACGTGAATTTGAGGGAAAAATTGGCTTTCCTTCAACTTGAAAACTTTTGCTCCAAGACAATTATTACTTATCCGGAGTTGACTGCCTTTTTCTATTCAAACCTTTCTTTTCTTAACCAGAATTGCTTTAAATTCACTGTGAGTGACAAAGAATATCTGGTGGATGTTGACACTTTGGCTGATGTTATTGGGGTGGAAAGGAGTGGTTTTCAACCAATAAATATATCAGTTAGTCATGCAATAAGATTCCTTGTTAGGGATAGACCCCCTGAAGGAAGCATCACTTATTCCAGAATGACAGCCTCCAATGTCTTGCTACAAAAAATCGTCATAAACTGCATCAGACCAAAGGCTGCTTCAAAAACTGATGTTTCCCGATTTGAAGCATGGCTTATGTTTGCTATCTCCAATTGTGACATCCCATATTTCGACTCTATTTTCTACTGAATTAATTGGGCATTTCATTGACGCGTCTATAGGGCTATTCTCAGAGCCGATCACTCTCGAGATAACTAAACTATCCAGAGAAACTATTAAGGAATTTTAAGGCAATAGATTTAAGAATTCGACAAGAAATCGACTTCTCAACCGTGCTCATCTTTAGAGATCATTTTGGCAAATATAAAATCACTTTGAAATCAAAGATAGATCTATTCGACTAAGATGTGTAGCCGATTGTGGGTGACTCCACTAAATTGGAAAATTCTCGTTGACCGGCACTAATGTGATTTTATTTTCGTTTTGGTATCTTGTGTCCGTGATTGAATCCTCGAGATTTTCACGGCAATTGAGAGTCGTCAATGAGTCGAGTGGGTTCATTGTGGCCCGAAGAAAATCGACCATGAGTCATTTGCATTAAAAATTTCTGAAAGTTACTCAGTAGCTTAGGTCACGCTAAAAACGCGTTAAATGGAAATTAACCGTAAATTCGAGTTCGATTTCAAAAATTGAATGTTTTGTGGTGTCACAATCTATTTTAGGAACGTCAACTCATCCTTCGAATAATTTTCAGAGATTCCAAGATTTTTACGAAAAATTGATTCGAACGTTGCGGAAAATTAACGGAAAATCGGATGGGCTAAGTCAAAGGAAATTTGGACTTCCAAGCTGAGCTATATGCTGTTGGGGACTAACAGAAAATTTATGGGCTTTTTCCTTGGAATATTTGGACGTCGATTTGGGGAATTGACTGAGGAAATTGAAGTTCATTTTGGTTAAATTCGGAGCCTTGGCTTAGGGGGATGCAATTTTGGCTTCAATTTGGGTTATTGGTGGATTAAAAATCAAGAAAGTGTTGGAGAAATCTTTCCAGAATATTTTGAAGCTGACAAAACGTTTCTTTCAGTCTAAGTTTGAATGTTCGGAGACCGACAGTTTAAAGTCTGAAGACTTTGTCTCAAGACTCAAGACTCAAGACTCAAGACTCAAGACTCAGGACTCAAGTCTCAAGACTCAAGACTTAAGTCTATTCTCACTGACAGTCTTTCTAATCCAGTGACGAAGGAAATCCAAAGACGAAGTATATGGTTGAAGATTCGATCCTATCCTCTCGGAAAAGATTCTTTGGTTGGATAATCATTTCGGATTCTTTGATTCTTATCTAAGATCGATTGAAGATCCGATGGTCGACGAAATAATCTTGGAATGTTCTATTCTTGGAAACCAAGATCCCGATTGTATGGGCGAACGGGATTGATGGGCTATCGTCGATTCCTTAAATAACTCGGATGATCTTCTTGATTGATTCCGTCCAACGGGTAGATTGGAGGAATTCCTTTGGTAAGTGCCAACGGCTATGATGGCATAAAGGAGTATAAAAGGAAGTCGTTCTAGTTGTTTTAAGTGTGTGGATGATAGAAAAATTCCAGAATCTGAAGAACCTTGATTGTTAGTCGATACAGTCTGAGCGAAATTGTATACAGAGAGTGTTTGTACTTGGCGAGACCTTGAGTGAGTGTGGTAGATCATCTACACCAAGAAATCAAGGAAGATCATCACTGTAACATCTCTTTGTTCATAGTGGAATCCAGCCAACTTGGCTGTCAGTGCAGAAGAGTGGACGTAGGCTTGGATCAAGCCGAACCACTATAAACCGCGTGTTTAATTCTCTCTTTCCCTTACTCAGTCTCACGATTGATTTTTAATTCTTCAACTGTCTAAGTATTGCGCAAGTATACAGAAATTATCAAGAAAAATCTTTGTATACCTATTCACCCCCTCTAGGTACTCATACTAGCAATATCATAAAGTATCGAGCCCGTGTTCTTACTTTGTTTGAAGTGTTTTACTTCAGAGAAAAGATCCATGGCTAGTATGCTAGCACCGGGGCGATGGAAGGGCAAAGCAATACCGAGACCACCCTACTTTGACGGAAAGGATTACAACATCACGGAAGAACAAGATGAAAGCTTTCCTACGATCCAAGGATCCTCTCGGAATGGGATGTTGTGGAAAGAGGAATCACTCTATTTGTGGCATCAGTCTCTGAAAGAGGGAAAGAAACTGTTGAAGCCAGCGGAATGCCTCAGGAAGAAATAAACAAGAGACAAGCACTCGATGCAAAAGCAATTTACTCTTTATATTGTGCCTTGTCTCCAACTGAATATAACAGAATATCTTCTTGTGTTACAGCAAAAGAAGTATGGGATAGATTACATATCACCTATGAAGGAACGAGATCAAGTGAAGGAGACTAGAATCAATATTCTCCTCGGTCAATATGAAGCCTTCAAAATGAAACCAGGAGAATCAGAATCGACATGTTTAGTCGTTTTACGAGATATTGTCAATGGTCTTGAGAACCAAGGACAAAAAATTTCTGATCCCATGAAGGTGAACAAGCTCTGCGTGGACTCTCCAAGGATTGGAATCATATAAAGACTTCAATAAGAGAGACGCAAAGAATCATGCCATTATCTCGTAGACGAGCCGATTGGAACTCTTGATCTTACGAAGTGGAACGAATTAATGAAGACGAAGATCCAAGAGGTAAGAAATCTATTGCACTAAAATCAAATGATGATTCGATGATGCAGATTCGAAGATGATATGGATGATGAGGAGCTCGCCCTCATGATAAGAAGATTGAAAACTGAATAGAAAAGGCAGAAGGTTCATCCCAAAGAAACAAAGTTTTCGAGAGACAGCAAGACCAAGTCTCGTTGATGATGAGGAACCAAACAAAGATGTAGTTTGCTTCGAATGTAAAAAGAAGGGACACATCGACCCAACTGTCCTCTTCGAAAAGAAAAGAGGAAAAACTGAGAAGTTTCGAAAGGCTCTCAAAGCTGAAACCGGAGTGATACTGAGAATGTGAAGAGAGTGATAATGAATATGCCAACATATGTTTGATGGCACATTCAGACTCAGACTCAGATTCTGGATCAGACTCAGACAGTGAATTCGAGGTAAGTGATTTTAAAATTCCTGTCAAAGTCTCTAAATACATTGATGAATTATGTCTTAGTCTTAAGACTTCTCTCAAAAGAATTTCCGAACTTAAAAAAGAAAACTCAGCTCTAAAACAAAAGGAAGTCATTTTAGAAGAAAGAGTTAAAAGTCTAGACCTAAATGTTTCTGCTCTTAAAGAAAAAGAAGATGATCTTTTGAAAGAAAATGTTTTCTTAAAACGGACTTATCAAATATTTCAAAGAAATTTTCGATAGGATCGAAAAGCTTGAAAAAGTTCTTTCGGTTCAAAGACCTTACTTCAATAAGTCTGGTTTAGGCATGACAGCGGAAACAATTCCCCGATTGATTTTCCTAAAGTTAAAGAAAGAATTAAGAAAAGACCGTCGAGAGAGGCTTACAAAAATCATTTCAAGAAAGTTTTTGTAAAGTCTGTCGGTCGAAATGCTCTAAGATGTTCAAAGTGTAACAGTAAGGATCACTTTGAAAAAGAATGTCCTATGGTTTGGAAACCTGTTAAGAAAGTATGGCTTAGTAATGCTTATCCTACTAACATCAAAGGACCCAAGAAAATTTGGGTACCAAAGAAAGCTTGAGACTCTCTTTTAAATGCGGGTCTCCGTCAAGAAAAAGATAAAATGGTATCTTGACAAGCGGATGTTCAAGACACATGACGGGAGACTCAAAATGCTTCGTAAAGCTTGTTCAAGTAAACGGCGGAAATGTTTCATTTGGAGGAAACGGCAAAGGAAGCATCGTGGGATTCGGATCTTGTGAAAATTGGAAATCTCACAATAAGCAATGTTTCTCTAGTAGAAGGACTCAACTATAACCTTCTCAAAGCATTAGCCAACCTGTGTGATACCGGTTTCAAGATCTCCTTTCAAGAAGGAATTTGCTATGGAATTAGTAAAGACTCTCGAGTCTTTCATGGGTCAAAGACATGGAAACATCTACCTCTTAGACATGAAAATGAATGAATCTCAATGTCTAATTTCAATCCAAGATGAAGCAAGCTTATGGCACGAAAGCTTGGCCATGTCAATATGAAGCAATTAGCCAAAATCTCATCAAAGCAGATTGTTCGAGGTCTACCCAAATTACCATATCAAAAGTCCGATCCATGCACACCGTATCGGGAAAACAGGTAAGAAATTCATTTAAGTCAATAAATCATGTCTCCACTAATCATGTACTACAGTTGCTTCATATGGATCTCTTCGGACCAACAAGAACCCAGAGCATTGGAGGTAAGAAGTATTGTCTAGTAATTGTAGATGATTACTCTCGCTTTACTTGGGTATATTTTCTTGCAAGTAAGACAGAAACCTTTTCGTACTTTGAGAAGTTTGCTAAAAAGGTTCAAAATGAAAAAGGATATGCTATTTCAAGTATAAGAACAGATCATGGAGGTGAATTTGAAAATCAAGATTTCACAAAATTATGTGATGAATCTGGTTTTAAACATGTATTCTCTTCTCCATATACTCCTCAGCAAAATGGAGTTGTGGAAAGAAAGAATAGATCTCTTCAAGAAATGGCTAGAACACTTTTTGAAAGCAAAATTTCTTCACGATTTTGGGCTGAAGCTGTTTCAACAGCATGCTATATCATCAATAGAGTCTTCCTAAGACCTATTCTTGAGAAAACCCCTTATGAATTATTCAAAGGTAAGAAGCCTATTGTTTCATACTTTCATGTGTTTGGTTGCAAATGCTTTATTTTGAAAAATGCAAATGATCGAGTTGGTAAGTTTGAAGAAAGATCAGATGAAGGCATCTTCCTTGGATATTCTACATCAAGCAAAGCCTACAGAGTCTATAACAAGAAGAGCGGTCTGTGGAGGAGTCAATGAACGTCAAATTTCAAGACTCTACGAAAGATGAATCGATCGAGACTCAAAATGAAGAGTCTCGAACACTGCTCTAGACCTTCCAAAGTCTTCAACTCAAGAAGCGTCTCAAACTCTGGAAGTCCAACATCAAGAAGCTCATGAAGATTCAAATAAAGAAAGAGATCATCAACTAAGCAAATCAACCAGTAACTGGAAGCATAAATCCAGTCATCCTAAAGATCTCATTATCGGCGAAATTAATGAAGGAATTCGCACCAGATCCAAAAGACGTGAAGAATCTAGTGCTGTTGCTCTCATTTCTGAAATTGAACCAAAAAGCATAGAAGAAGCTTTATCTGATGAAAGCTGGATCGAAGCTATGCAAGAGGAGCTCAGACAGTTCAACATTAATGATGTCTGGGAATTGACATCTAAACCAAAAGGTAAAACTGTTATTGGAGCCAAATGGATATTCAGGAACAAGATGAATGAAGAAGGAAAAGTCGTACGAAACAAAGCAAGACTCGTGGCCAAGGGATATACGCAAGAAGAAGGAATAGACTATGATGAGACTTACGCTCCTGTAGCAAGGTTAGAAGCTATTCGTCTATTACTTGCGTTTGCTTGTTACAAAAATTTCAGGTTATTCCAAATGGACGTCAAAAGTGCTTTCCTAAATGGATTTATCCAAGAGGAAGTTTATGTGGAACAACCGCCTGGATTTGAAGACCCAAAGAAGCGGACTCGGTCTTCGGGTGAAAAAGGCTCGTATGGTCTAAAGCAAGCACCTCGAGCTTGGTACGACGGACTAAGTAAGTTCTTATTACGAACGGATTTGTCAAAGGTAAAGTAGACACTACTCTATTCATCAAAAAGGAAAACAAAAGCTTTTTACTCGTTCAAATATATGTTGATGACATTATTTTTGGATCCTCTAATGAAAGTCTTTGCAAGAAATTTTCTAAGTCTATGCGGGATGAGTTTGAAATGAGTATGATGGGAGAATTAACATTCTTTCTTGGCCTTCAAATAAAGCAATTGAAGGAAGGAACTTTTATCTTCCAAGAAAAATATGCTAATGATCTTGTCAAAAGATTTGGATTGGTAAATTGCAAGAAGATTGATATACCAATGTCAAGTTCTTTGAAGATAGACAAAGATGAAGAAGGGAAGAAAGTTGATCAAAAGCTGTATAGAAGCATGATCGGTTCACTTCTTTATCTTACTGCTTCTAGACCTGATATTTTGTTGAGTGTTTGCATCTGTGCTAGGTTTCAATCAGATCCTAGAGAATCACATCTCATTGCCGTGAAACGTATTATCAAATACGTTGCTTCATCTTCAAGCATCGGTCTTTGGTATCCAGAAAGGGGAGACTTTAATCTTCTAGGATACTCAGATGCAGATCTGGCCGGTTGCAGAGTCGATAGAAAGAGCACTTCTGGAACTTGTCAACTACTTGGAAACAGGATAGTGTCTTGGTTTTCGAGGAAGCAAAGCACTGTAGCTCTCTCAACGACAGAAGCAGAGTATGTAGCTCTTGGAAGCTGCTGTTCGCAAATTCTATGGATAAAACAACAGCTACAAGACTTTGGTATTGAAGACTCATGCACAGAAATCAGATGTGACAACACCAGCGCGATCAATCTCACCAAAAATCCAATCCTTCATTCAAGAGCAAAGCATATTGAGATTCGACATCACTTTATTAGAGATCATATTCAAAATGGAGAAATCTCGATTCAATTTGTTGATTCAAAGAGTCAACTAGCGGATATATTCACAAAGCCTTTGGAGAAAAATCATTTTGACTTTATCTGTGCAAGACTCAACATTTTGAAGCTTGAAGAAGTTAAAGTCTAGAGACTCACCAACTCAGAGACTTACCAACTCTGAGACTCAATCATTCATGGCTAAAGACTGTAAGTTGCTATTCGAAAAGGTACGAATTCTCGTTTAGTTATTTTATCTAAATTTGAAAAGGTACGATCTTTTGTTTGGTAATAATCTGTGTGAAAATTCGAAAACTTGTCTTTTTAAAAAAAAAAAAAAGGAATTAATTATGGCAGTTATTGATTTTGAAAAGAAGTGTTCGTACTCTTTCCTTGTACCGTTTAAACTTCTCCTTTCAAATCCGAGGTATATATATATATACAGTTTTTCTTCGCCCAATTTTCAAAACCCTAAAAAGTCACTCTCCTCCCGATACTGTTTCTACTTCTTGTTCGTCGTCGAGAAAGTGGTCATTTTTCTTGGGAAAAGCAAGTGAAGGAATCTTCCAATAGACAAAGGAAAATGTCGTCTTCGAGGAAATCATCAAGAATCGCAAGCAGGGGACCACAAAAAATGGATAAGGGACCGACTCACTTTGATCTTGCGAGGAAGAAGACTTATCAAGTCAGCGACAAAGTCCGATTCGCTCTCCTCCACGTCATTCAACACCTCCTGCCCCACAAGATGCAAGTCAATATCTGGAAGAAGAGATAATCGAGGAAGCCGACCCAGTAAGAGTCCAAAAACTCTCCTTTATCTATAAGCTTTATCGTGCGTTGAAAAGCTCCGGTTCTTCATTAAAGTATATAGATGACTTCCTTAAGGACAAAAATTATGGGAATGAGTATCTTTTTCTGTGGAGAATGGAGGAATTGGGAATTGCTCCGAAAGGAAGGGCAGAGGAGGCTCTTGCGAACATTCCCAGTGATCCTCGTGTGCCAGGACAAAATCGATTGAAGGGAACGATGATGACAAAATGTTCCTTGAATTTAAACCTAGAATGGGTGTGGCAGCAAAGGTGAAAGGAAATCGAATGGATTTGTTTAAATCCAAGGATCAAGAAAAAGTGTATTTCAGGTTGTTGAAAAGAGGGGTGATAAACCCTAGAAGTGTCGATTTTGACTTCCTGGACACCATCAACGTGAACTTAAGAGAAAAGTTGAATTTACTTCAACTTGAGACTTTTTGCTCTGACTCTACGGATGGGTATGCTCAACTGACCACTTATTTCTATTCAAATCTTAGCTTTTTGGATGCGAATAGAATTTCATTCAGTGTTCGAGACCAAGTCTACATGGTAGATGTGAATATGTTGGCGGACATAGTTGGAGTTGAACGGGGACGCTATCTCCCAATCAAAGTCTCACCTGCTCGTACTACTCTGGATCTTGTCAAAGATATGGACGCAGAGAAGAAAATTACCTACTCGAGGATGAAGGCTATCAACATCGTGCTTCATAAGATTGTGATCAACTGTCTCAGACCAAAGTCTACATCAAAGACTTCTGTGTCTCTTTCTGAAGCAAAGTTGATGTACGCGATCAACTCAGGATGGAAGTTTTCTCTCCCGCACACTATTCTCTTCCATATGTACAGAGCATTGTCAAAAGACAAAGGACAATTGCCTTATCCTGGTCTAGTGACCAAGATCTTCAGACACATGAACATTGAACCGCCACATACATTTTGTGTTCGACCGTGTGATAAGATGGTGGTAGGGTTGAAAATGTTAATGAAGATGCGTCTGCAAGAACTCTCCAAGGCAATGGAGAAATTCAAAGTGAAATCTCCAGTCCAGTCTGCCTCAAAGAGAAAAGGAAAGGAGGCCATTGGTGCTCCATCGAAAAAGAAGAAAAGAACTCTCATCCTGGAGGATGAAGATGAAGATGATGAAGATCCCACTATCCAAGCACTGACAAGAACCAGACGTTCTGTGTCTCAACCGACAGAACTTCGGCAGAGCAGAGAAGAAGAAGAGCAGAACAGAGAAGAAGAAGAACAGAGAGAGAAGGAGAAAGAAGATGAAGAAGAAGGAAAAGGAGAAAAAGAAAAGTCTCGCGATGAATGCGGAGAGAAGGGAAATCAAGAGCATGATCATCACTCTTCCTCTTTCGATGTCCTAGAGACAGGGGGAATTGGCGAGCAAGAGAGGTCTACACCTCATGCTTTGCTGTCAGTGAAGATCTAAGACAATCTCCAGAAGACCCAGAAGAAGTTCAGGTCTCTCAATTGCCTGAGGAAGGTCACGATACGTTAGAACCAAATCTGCAAGACTTAACAGAAGCGCCATCGTTTGAATACACACCTTCTGAGAAAGCCAATGCTAGTACACAGACAGAAGATTCTGCAGATTTTCGTCGTATCATGGATATTCTTCTGGAAATGCGTGGCCAAATATATGCTCTGGACTGTGAAATCCAAGCCTTGAAGAATGCTGGACAAGCATCTTCAGTCTCTCTGGAAGATAAATTCAAAGACCTCGCTCTCGCAACTTCAAGCCAATGCTAAGGGAGAAGAGGTAGCTCAACTGAGGGAAGACATGAAGAAGCTCGAAGGAGTAGTCCAGTCCATTGGGGATTTCCAGATCGTGCGCATTCCCAAGCAGACATGACTCATTTCTCACCCTTTTTAATGCTGACAAAAAGGGGGAGAACCAACCAATTTAACCAACAACTTTTTTCAATATTTTTAGTGGTTATGTTTATGTTTGAGTATGACTTGAGAACTTGAACTTGAGTGTGATTTTGACTGAATTAACTGTGGATTGTGATGCTTGACTGGTTGCATTGATTTCAAGTGTTGTTATATGGTGTTACTCATGAAAGACTAACCAATTTTCGTGGATGCGAGTGCGGTTGTTTTATTAATCTTTATGAGTTAGCCATATTGCTTGAGAAATGTTTTTGCAGGTCAAAGTTGTTCAAATCTACAAGAAAGTTTTGTCACCATCAAAAAGGGGGAGATTGTTGGAGAAATCTTTCTAGAATATTTTGAAGCTGACAAAACGTTTCTTTCAGTCTAAGTCTGGATGTTCGGAGACCGACAGTTTAAAGTCTGAAGACTTTGTCTCAAGACTCAAGACTCAAGACTCAAGACTCAAGACTCAGGACTCAAGTCTCAAGACTCAAGACTTAAGTCTATTCTCACCGACGAGTCTTTCTAATCCGTGACGAAGGAAATCCAAAGACGAAGTATATGGTTGAGGATTCGATCCTATCCTCTGGAAAAGATTCTTTGGTTAGATAATCATTTCGGATTATTTGATTCTTATCTAAGATCGATTGAAGATCCGATGGTCGACGAAATAATCTTGGAATGTTCTATTCTTGGAAACCAAGATCCTGATTGTATGGGCGAACAGGATTGATGGGCTATCGTCAGATTCCTTAAATAACTCGGATGATCTTCTTGATTGATTCCGTCCAACGGGTAGATTGGAGGAATTCCTTTGGTAAGTGCCAACGGCTATGATGGCATAAAGGAGTATAAAAGGAAGTCGTTCTAGTTGTTTTAAGTGTGTGAATGATAGAAAAATTCCAGAATCTGAAGAACCTTGATTGTTAGTCGATACAGTCTGAGCGAAATTGTATACAGAGAGTGTTTGTACTTGGCGAGACCTTGAGTGAGTGTGGTAGATCATCTACACCAAGAAATCAAGGAAGATCATCACTGTAACATCTCTTTGTTCATAGTGGAATCCAGCCAACTTGGCTGTCGGTGCGAGAAAGAGTGGACGTAGGCTTGGATCAAGCCGAACCACTATAAACCGCGTGTTTAATTCTCTCTTTCCTTACTCGGTCTCACGATTGATTTTTAATTCTTCAACTGTCTAAGTATTGCGCAAGTATACAGAAATTATCAAGAAAAATCTTTGTATACCTATTCACCCCCCTCTAGGTACTCATACTAGCAATATCAGAAAGTATTAGGGGCAAGCTTTTAAATTTATGTGGATAATCTTGGTGACCCTTTCTTCTTTTCGTCGGCTTCTCCAACAAGTTTCGCTGGCTCCATCTCCATGGCACATCTCTCATTCTTATCTCTTCTATGCCTACTTTCCTTTATTCTCTTTCTTTTCCTTCGAGCCAAACCGAAACAGCTTCGTACTCTCTCCTCTATCCCTCTGCCACCTTGCTGTTTCATTTGCACGCACACAACACCACCGAATTCCCCATTCAGCCGATCCATCGAGTTCTCCTCTGCACGCCAGCCTGCTCCACTATGCTTTGGTTCCCACGGTCAATTTTCAGCAGAAGTCTTCAAGGGACAACACTCGGTTGACCCAGCAAAGCCACCGAGCGAAGCCCTCACTGATTCGCTCAGCCCACATCCCACGAAGCAACCGCGCCACACGTCCGTTTCCACGGCCTTTAGCTCAGCTCCTTCGGTCAACTTTATCTCAACAAGAAGCCCCAAAGTTGGCTCCATTCCTTTCATCTGCGACCACGTCGTGCCTCAAACCGAACGTTTCAGCCCCAGCAAACTTTGTGGATGTCAGCAGCTCATCTTCCCTCTTTGCACGCCAGCTGCCACCATCCCAAGCAACCCGTCGAAGCCGCTTCTCCACCGCCTCCATTGGTTTGCTCACTGGTAGCGAAGCAGCCTAGCCATGAGTCTTCAATCCGCGAGCCCAGTTTTGGCCATAGGTTCCAGGCCCGAACAAGTTGCATTTCAGTCCAGATTTGAAGCCCAACTCAGTTTATTATTTTCCCAAGCTTAGTAGCCCACGTGGAACTCGGCCCATCTTCAGCAGCCCATATGAAGCCCATGAATCTCAGCATTTCAGGCCATCTTGGGCCCGCGAAGTGGACCTAGCCAAGCCCAAGCCCATCAACCAAGCACAGCAATTGCTGTGGGCCTACAAGGCTTTTGGGCCCAGCCCGGATGACCGCCGATGTTGCCGAAAATTTTGGATTTCGGCCACCATCGCGCCGTCGTCGCAGTGATCCGGTCTCCACTTTTAATCAAGTGAGTTTTACTCACTAATTCTTTCTTAGTTTGTTAATTATACTTAAAGATTGATTAGATTTAATTAAGTGCAATTAGATGATTTGATTAGTTTAGAATAATTTAATTAGTGACTTAATGATGCACATTAGGTGATTGATTAGTGTAATTAGCAAGTAGAGACGTACTTGTATTTATTGAATGCATATTGGGATTTTTCCTTACTCGTCTTGGGCTTCAATTAGGCATTCAAGTCTAAATTGAATTTATTGTATTTATTAATTTTCAAAATTAATTTAATTAACTTTTTATTTTTTGGAAATTAGGTAAGGATAGTCGATGACTGAAATTTTATGCTGATCGTCGTGGTGTAGTCCGTTTATTTATTTAGGCTCTACATTGTGCTGAATTAAATTGATTGCGCAAATTGAGGAATTATTCCTTAATTGATTGAAATTGAGTAAAATTGAGCGATTGATTGGTAGATGGCCGAGTATGGTTATTTAGCATTAATAATGCTTTGATGATTTGTAAGGTAGAGAGAATCGTGAGATCGAATTGGGAATACTCTCGGCTGAGACCAATCAGGTATGAGGTATAGACATACGTGATTTAGTGATAAAGAAATCACTGATGAAAATGGCACCTTAAAGAATGCACAAGTGCTGTCTATTACTTGCATTAGTATAAATATACGTGGTTCGGTGATAAGGAAATCATTGGTAAAAATGGCATATTAAAGAATGCACGAGTTTTGTCTATTACATGCATCATTATAGACATATGTGGTTCGGCGATTAAGAATATCACTGGCGAAGACGGCGCCTTAATGAATGCACGAGTGCTGTACATTACATACATCACCTTGGCAAAAATGGCGCCCGAGAGAGTACGTGTGATTTGGTGATTGGAAATGACCTAGAAATGGTCCGACTGACATGTAATTGACTAGGTCGATTGATTATTGCTTTGATCTGATGTTGTGAATTGATTGATTGAATGAGAATAACCAGTGAATGGTGCGATTATCATGTAATTGACTAGATCGATTGATCGAGATATTGATCTATGATGTGATTGCTTAGGTGCCTATTGAACTGTGCTAATATGCAGGTGGAATCCGGGGCCAAAGTAAGTCCTCTGACTTGTGCATGTATAGGCAGCCCGGTTAGCATATTGGTTTATTAATCGAGTCTTAGGGGGTAGAACTTGATGAGACGTGGTCTCAATAGTTATTGTATAACCATTTCAGGACCCTGATAAGGAGCCTGAGGAGGAGGAATTCAAAGAAGAGAACCCTAACGTGAAACCTGAAGAGGAGGGAGATTTTGAAGAAGAATATGATCCAAAGGAGGATCCCGAGTACGATTTGGATGAGGACTGAGAACCCATTCTATTTTGCAAACTTTGGATTTTGATCGGATATATAATAGATCAGACTTGTGAATAGTATTATATGATACCTGTAGTTTGCCATGTATAAAAGTGTGGTTATGTGTTTTTATGATGTGAAAATTACGGCCTACTTTTCTATCCTAATATTTTATTGTCTGGGGATTATTATCTACTTCTACATGCGTATTAAAATTAAAGGGGTCGGTGATGTGTCTTAGGGTGTTGCTATTAATCGATTAAGTGAGGGATAGACACGCAATCAAGGATCGGGGCATGACACCAATGGCATGAAGTTTTCACTCTCTCATACTATCCCAATGCACATGTATAGGACTGCTATGAAGGATAAGGGACAGCTGCCTTACTCTGCGATAGTTCCAAAGTTGTTCAAACATTTTCAAATCGAGTTTCTAGCCTATCTCTGCTCTAGAATTGTTGCTCCCATAGGACTAAAAATGGTTTCGAAGATGAGGCTAAAAGATTTGAACAAGGATTTAGAGCGCTTGAAGAAGGCATCTTATAGCAATACCAAGGAAGAATCTGTTGCAAGGAAGAGAAAAGGCAAGGAAATTGTGAAGAACCTGTTAAGAAGAGAATATCTCTTATTCTACAGGATGAAGAGGATGACGATGATCTTACCATTTCTACCTTGGCCTTGAAAAATCTTCAAAGATTTGTTGGTTTTGAGCAACCCAAGGGGATAAGGGAAAGAGGGAGAGCATATACAAAGCAAAGAGAAGAAGGAATAGAAGACAAAGAAGAAGTAGAGCTAGAAGAAGAAGAACCGGGAAGAGAAGAAGAAGCAAGAGAAGATGAAGAAAAAGAAGAAGCCGGAAGAGAAGTTGCAGAAGAAGAGGGTTGGGATAACTCTTATGAGACAACGGTTGCGGTTGTTAATGCTAGTACGAGTACTTAGAGTGAGTTAATAGGTGTAAAAACAAACTTTTGCGAAGTATAGTGAAAAGCTGTAACTTTTAACTTGAGTCTGTTTAACAGCAGACTTTAAAAGAGAAGTGACTTTAACAATTAAATAAAGTTACGAACAAAGTAAATAAGTTTAGGGAAGAGAATAAGAACACAAGGTTTATAGTGGTTCGGCTTAATCCAAGCCTACGTCCACTCTCCCGCATTAACAGCCTACCGGCTGGATTTAACTATGAATCAAAAGAGTCGTTACAGTATTACGTCCATGATTTCACAGTGTAGAGACTCTACTACACTTCATCAAGGTCTCACAGATGTAAAACTCTTTTTTGAATACAAGTTTACGCTCAACAATTGAATCAACAAAGAATGAGGAGATTCAGATTTTGGAATTTTTCTATCGCACACACACTTGAATAACTAGAATGACTTCCTTATATACTCCTCCATGCCTCCATAACCGTTGGCACTTTCCAAATGAGCTATTCCAATCTACCAATTGGACATAATCAATTGGGAAGATTTCGAGTTATTTAAGAAATATGACAATAGTCCATCAATCATGCTCGCACATACATTGAGGATCTAGGTTTCCATAAGTAGAACATTCAAAGTAGGCTTCGCCAAAAACCAAATCCAAAATATCTGAATCAATCTCAAGATAAATAATGGATTCCGAGATGTTATATCCAACCGAGAGATCTTCCTTAGATGATCGAATCAAATTCTTAAAGAAATGCTTAATTCTGGATAAGACTTCTTTGACGGTCTAGAAACTGTCAATGATGATAGACTTTAAATCTTAAGTATGGCGATCCGGCAGTCTTCAGACTTTGACGAAACAGTTTGCAAGTCTTCAGGCCAGACTGATGGAAACATTTTGTCAACTTCAAAATACGTAAGGAAGTTTTCTCCAACAACAGTATCCTTATTTGAGGATTCTGAAGCAACAATGAGTGTCCAAGTAAGAGAAAGAATGGAAAAAGAACATCACTTTCGTGTTGTGAAATAGAAAGAACAAGAAGAAGTTCTTCTTTCTCCACCTGTAGGGAAGGAAACAGGGGGAGCTCGTGAGAAGACATGTACTTCTCCTCTTTTTGTAAGTGATGATATCAGTCGATCTCCTGCCGACCCCAAAGAAGTCTATACTTCTCATTTTCCTAAAATTGATATTGGAGAATCTACTCCAAGTCTTGGAAGTAGAGGAGTTGATATTCCCTCATCTCTCAACACTCCACAACCTCAACATGCTGAGATTAGTGTGCAAATAGAACCTAATGAGGACTTTCAAAGGTTGCTCAAGCTCCTTGTGGAGATAAAAGCACAACAATATGGTATGGAGTGTGAGATTCAGAAGCTTCACTCTGCTTTGCAATCTACTTCAGATTCTCTCAATGAGAATGTATAGTCTTTAAACTTTCAAGTTCAAGCTTCTTTACAACAACAAGTTTCACAGACTGCCAAGATCGAAGATGTTGAGAAGCTGAAGGAGACAGTGTGAAAGCTGAAAGAGACAGTTTAGTTTATGGGGGATTTCCAGCTTGTTGAAATTCCAAGACAAACTTGATTTCGTTCTATCTCTTTTTAATCTTGATTTTCTCAACTTTTTGCCACTGACAAAAAAGGGAGGATGTGCAAATTTACTTTTGATCATTTATTTTTGAACTTAAACTTTTGTAGATTTGACTTTTTTTGACTGGTAACTCTTATAATCTTTGTAGCAACTTTTGTGATGATCATGGATGTGGATGGATGTGGATGTTTTAATCTTGGTGTTTGATTATTTTTTAAGATTAGCATGTTTTCTGTGGTTGCATAATCGATGCCATCCATAGATCCTTATCTATTCATTTTGGATATCATGTACTGCTAAAGTGTTGTTTTGCAAGTTATAAGTTCTTAAATCTACAGGAAAGTTTTGTTATTATCAAAAATGGGGAGATTGTTGGAGAAAACTCATTGAATGTTTTGAAGTTGACAAAACTTATCCAAAGTCTATTATGAAGATTTTCAGACTTTTATGTCAAAGTTTGAAGACAACCAGACTTTAGTGTCAAAGTCTGAAGACTCCTAGACTTTGTGTCAAAGTCTGCTCATACTGACAAATTCCAGACTAAACGCTGCTAAAGAATGAAGACTTATCCAGATGTGAGATTTTGTTTATTTCTTCAATAGTTTGATTCGTATGGCTTATAGATGGCTTTTTGGATGAATATATCACCTACGAGATTAATCATCTTTAGTGAAATCAATTTAGATAAATCAAATCTTTTCGGATTGAAAGTAAATATGGAAAGAATCTACTTATGGAAACCAAGATCTTGATTGTATGAGCGAACATGATTGACGAGTTTTCATCACAATCTTCAAACGACTTGAGATCTCCTTAATTGATTCTATCAAATGAGTATATTGGAAGAATTCCTTTGAAAAGTGCCAACGGTTGAGAAGGCATGAAGGAGTATTTAAGGTGGACTCTTTAGTTGTTCAATATAGTGCGTGAAAAAGAAATTTCAAAGTCTAAAGCTTACCATTTTCTTATCATTTGATATACTGAGCTCAAAGTTGTATTCAAAAGAGAGAGACTCATTGTAAGACTTCGTGAGAGACCAGTAGAGACTCATCACTATGAAGTCGAGATCACAAGGCTATAAAATCTCTTCTGAATCTTAGTAAAATCTAACTAGAAGGCTATCAGCATGGAGAGTAGACGTAGGCTTGATCTAAGCCAAACCACAATAAATTCTTTGTTCTTATTCTCTTCCATAAACTCCTTTATTTTGTTCGTAGTTCTATTTAACTACTAAAGTCTGAACTTGCTTAAAGTCTGTGGTTTTCTAGACTCAGTTTTAAAAGCAAAATACTTCTACCGTTCCTTGTGAAAAATTGTCTTCACACCTATTCACTCCCCTCTAGGTGTTCATACTAGCACTTAGACTTGCCCCGCCATCGTTGGGTGCAAGCTTGCCAATTGGGGAAGCTCGCTCGCTCGGCCACCTCAGTTTGGTGACCTGCCAAGTTGGTCGATCGCCAAAGCTAAAGGAAGAAGGAAGAGGGAGAAGAAAAAAAAAAGATTAATAATTAATAATTTTTTCAAAAAATAAAATATTATTAAAAAAATGTCAATGGCGCTAGCCAATGGCCACGTTAGCACTGATCAATCAAGTTTGGATAGATGGACTATCTGGCAAAATTTTAAAAGGTTTATGACTCAATTGGCCAAAAATTAAGTTTATGACTAAATTGTCGTAATTGCAATAGGTTTAGAATTTTTTTTTTTTTTTTTGTAATTTTCCATGTAAACATAAGTTGTACAAAGACCACTTTTTGATTTGGGAGGAAACTAAAAACTATGCCTCTGATTGGTAAATTACAAGGAGACATCATTTATATCATAGATGAATATTTCCATTTTGGTTTCCTTAGTATCCATGAAATTTTGCTTCAAATACACTTAAGGTGGTGGGTATGAAAAACATTCACCATATTTATGAATAAAAACTTTATATGGAAGTCATGTCATGTGACAATGACAAGTAGAGCAATGAATCGATTAGAAAGAAGTTTCAACATTTTAATACAAAATTGATATAATTACTATACATGGTCACCATAATTGGTTATGTCGCCTTGGTCATATAAAATGTACTTGTTTTGTGAAGTTGAGCCATCGTGAAACACGAATGAAGAAAAAGGGTCTTGCATTAGTAGTTACCTCAACATAGAGAGTGGATATTATGTCCTTGATGCTTGATGGAAGTGGGTATTTTTTTTTTTAAAATATTAACGATTGTTTGAGACTTTTTGAAAACTCAACTAATCCTCATTGGATGTGACCATCCCCTGATCTCATACAACAAACAATTATTGAGGACAGATAACTCCATGCTCCCTTGGGAGTCTTGTCTATTTCAACATTCCCAAATTGCCCATTTGATAGGAAGTTGAAAAGAATTAAGGGCATAACAATAAATTCTTATTGTCCTTATGATTTTCCCCTTCATTTACTTGATCAAGTACCACCGAATGCATACATAACTAAAATTAAATGTCGGTAATGTCCACAGTCGTGTCCAAAGATGGAGGAAAACATGTTATCCTAATAACTAATTTCCATAATCCTAAGTAACAACAATGTAACAAGAGAACCACCGGCCGTGGTAGCTTCACTGAATAAGGCTCTGCTAATTCTCAACGAAGAGGTGAAGAGTTCAAAACCCATGGGAGGCGCTAGGTGTATTAATTTTGACTCAGGGATAATGGGTCATCCTGCTTAAGTGTCATCTGGGGGTTTACGGTGCGGCTGTTGGCTGCAAGCCGGTTCCTCCAGTACCAAAAAAAAAAAAAAAAACAATGTAACAAGAGAAATAAGAAGAAACAAATTTTCTTAATTTAGTTATTAAGTAGTTTGCCAAAGCTGAACGTTTGATAATTTGGCTGTCTAGTGCAAGTTCCTTGGGGTTGCCTTGTGTAAGTCAATGCAATATTCCTAAATATTGCTAACCTAAGCTGATTATTGCAAATACTTTTATCTCACTAATATTATTTTGTGACATAATTGTAAAGTTAAAATAGGGAAATTGTTCAATCAGACCTAATTCTAATGTACGGATACAAATTCAATCATAAGCTTTTTAATTTTACTAATTGAGTCTCTTTGCACGAGATTCTAATGTAGTATTTATAAACATTTTTTGCTGGAAAATTATTGACATAATAGTATGCCACGTGGATAGCTGATAATGACAAGACCATCATATTGGTAAGGCGAATATCGACTGGAATGACTATATGGTAATTTGGACAAAAGTTTGTGACTAAGTCAAACTAAATTAATAAAATTTTAAAAATTTTAAAACTAAATCAACATCCGTACATTATCAATTAAAGATTCATCGTGTAATTTTTCCGGTTAAAAGCCTCCCTATCTAGTACTCCTTAGCATTCCGCAACATTTTTACTGTCTTACGTGCACATATCGGGAAACGTGGTCGGTCCACCGTGGGTAGCAAGTAAAGAAAAACTTGCTGAGTAAACAATTTGACCAAGTCTCATTAATCCATAAACTCCCGGATACACTATCTCCCCATGTCAAGTGGAGACCGAATCAAAAACCCTAAATCATTTACTACGTCATAAATCATTCTCTTCCAGTCGATTATTTATGCAAATTGACATGATATTTGAAGCTTAAGGTTTCGGATATAAAAAGGGTGATGGGGTATATAAAAACGAGGGGAGGTTTCTAGATACTTATAATTCCATAGATAGAAAGAAATTTGGTAAGCATCCATCGCTCTATTTGAGAACTTTCGCCTGCCGTCCCTTGATGCCATCTGTCACTACTTCACTGTCGCCTGTCACGCCCGGCCCCCACACCGCCACCATTCAACTCCTCGACATTGTCCCCGACAACTAGCTGCAACTCCTGCCGTGCCGGGCTGCTGCTGCTCCCTACGCCGCCACCGTTCCATCCCCCCGACACCATCGTCCCTACCATCGCGACCAAGCCCTAGGTCAGCCGCCGCCATTCATCGCTGTCGTCTCTATCGGACATCGCAGAAGAGGGATGAAGGGGGTGAACAGGGTCACAGCCGCAAATTGTGTCAGAAGTCGAGTCGGGCGTTAGACTTCAAGCGGGTAGGGTTTTGGACGATCGGGTTGGACGTGCATGGGCTAGGTCTGGGCTGGCTGATCCCTGGGCCAGGCATCTCCCTTTGAAACGGGCCCAGTTTTGTCTCATGGGCTGAGTGTTTTTTTTTTAAACAAACAGTAGTGAGGCTTGGTCTGGGCCCGTGCTTCAGGCCCATCCAGGCGAGCCGCTGGCGACCTGGGTCGGTCCCAACCCAGGAATCTGACCAAAGCAGTTTTTTTCTTATATATAATATTATATCGTAACAAAAAATATTTTTATAGTAAAAAATAAAATTTAATTCATTTTTCAGAAAATCAGAAAAATCCAAAAAAAATATCCCATGTTTTCCCAAAAAAATCAGAAAAAGCTAAAAATGATTAATATTTTCTGAAAGGATAAAAAATTTAAAAAAAATGCTTTTTAAGTTCAAGAAAATAGAAAAAGACCAAAAATATGTTTTTCTCTGCAAAATGCATAGAAAAATTCCTTGAAAATCAAAAAGCCTTAAAGTTTAAACAAGATTAGATACCAAAACAGCATTAGTGATTAACTAGTGTAATCAATCCTTGATCCAAGTGTTTCTGATTGCGCAGAAATGAAATTTTTCTCCCAATATTTTATTTGGGTTTCTAATCGATCCACCAAAAATTGATTAGTAGCGACTCATTTTTAAAATTAACTTATAGGTTAAAAACTCAAATCATAAGTTGTGAATTGCTAGGCTTAAGAGAACTTGAACTAAGTCTAATAGATCTAACCGAGCTATTAGCCTTTGCTAACGCCCATGCATATCGGTCACCGAAAGAAAGGTCGTGACACAAAGCTGTTACACAACCAACACCATCGGTACATACTATTAATGCTCTCGGAAAAACCACTGCAACCACACAACATCAAATCCATGAACTCGCTATTGGTAGAGCTCACTCATTTTCCTATGATGATGACGACATTTACTTTCAGATACGACATGATTCGTAAAATGACAAGGAACGTCTGAAGAAAGTTGCCAAGTTGTACCGTCTTAATAAAGCTGGCAAGGAAGACAAAACTAGTAGTCCGGTTTACATCAACGAGAAAAAGGTCGTTCCATCGGACATCACGCCATGCAAAAGAATGTAGACAACGTACTACGCGTCCGGTGCATGTCTAAATCGGTTGTTACATGCACAACAAATGTTTCATTATAATTAAAATGAATTTAATCATCCACAATGTATCCATAAAAATATATGCGCATGCCAAAACATCTATGAGCTGTCTTGATTTATCTAATCCGAGAACATGAAAGATCAAATAGATATAACTGAGCCATTAGCCTCTGCTAACACCCATGCATATCGGTCACCGAAAAAAAGGTTGTGACACAAAACTGTTACACAACCAACACCGTCGGTACATACTATTAATGTTCTCAGAAGCACCATCGCAACCACACAACATCGTATCCATGAACTCGCTATCGGCAAAGCTCACTCATTTTCCTATAATGATAAGGACATTTACTTTCAGATACGACAAGATTCGTAAAATGACAAGGAACGTCTGAATAAAGCTGCCAAGTTGTACTGTCCGAATAAAGCTGGCACAGAAGACAAAACTAGTTGAGCGATTTACATCAATGAGAAAAAGGTCTTTCCACCGGACATCACTTCAGCAAAAGCATGCAGACAACGTACTACGCATCCGATCAATGTCTAAATCGGTCAGCACATGCACAGCATAAGGTTCATTATAATTGAACTGAATTTAATCATCCACAATGTATCCATAAAAATATATGTGCGTGCCATAACATCCATGAGCTTTGTTGATTTATCTCATTTGAGAACATGAAAGATCCAATAGATCTAACCGAGCCATTAGCCTCTGCTGACGCCCATGCATATCGGTCACTGAAAAAAGGTCGTGACACAAAGCTGTTACATAGCGAACACCGTCGGTACATACTATTGATGCTCTCGGAAGAACCACCGCAACCACGCAACATCGTATCCATGAACTCGCTACCGGCAAAGCTCACTCATTATCCTATGATGATGACGGCATTTACTTTCAAATACAACACGATTCGTAAATTGACAAGGAACGTCTGAATAATGCTGCCAAGTTGTACCGTCCGCATAATGCTGGCACAGAAGACAAAACTAGTTGAGCGATTTACATCAACAAGAAAAAGGTCGTTCCACCGGACATCACCTCATGCAAAAGCATGTAGACAACGAGCATACAGACAACGTACTAGGCATTCGGTGCATGTCTAAATCCGTCGACACATGCACAGCTAATGGTTCACTATAATTAAACTGAATTTAATCATCCAAAATGTATCCATAAAAATATATGTGTGTGCCATAACATTCATGAGTTTTGTTGATTTATATCATCTAAGAACATGAAAGATCCAATAGATCTAACCGAGCCATTAGCCTCCGCTGACGCCCATGCATATTGGTCACTGAAAAAAGGTCGTGACACAAAGCTGTTACAATGCGAACACCGTCGGTACATACTATTCATGCTCTAGGAAGAACCACCGCAACCACGCAACATCGTATCCATGAACTCGCTACCGGCAAAGCTCATTCATTTTCCTATGATGATGACGGCATTTACTTTCAAATACAACACGATTCGCAAATTGACAAGGAACGTGTGAATAAAGTTGCCAAGTTGTACCGTCCAAATAAAGCTGGCACAGAAGAATAAACTAGCTGAGCGGCTTACATCAATGAGAAAAAAGTTGTTCCACCGGACATCACGACATGCAAAAGCATGTAGACAACGAGCATGCAGACAACGTACTACGCATTCGGTGCATGTCTAAATCCGTCGACACATGCACAGCTAATGGTTCACTATAATTAAATTGAATTTAATCATCCAAAATGTATCCATAAAAATATATGTGTGTGCCATAACATTCATGTGTTTTGTTGACTCATTTCATCTAAGAACATGAAAGATCCAATAGATCTAACCGAGCCATTAGCCTCTGCTGACGCCCATGCATATTGGTCACTGAAAAAAGGTCGTGACACAAAGCTGTTACATTGCGAACACCGTCGGTACATACTATTAATGCTCTCGGAAGAACCACCGCAACCACGCAACATCGTATCCATGAACTCGCTACCGGCAAAGCTCATTCATTTTCCTATGATGATGACGACATTTACTTTCAAATACAACATGATTCGTAAATTGACAAGGAACGTCTGAATAAAATTGCCAAGTTGTACCGTCCAAATAATGCTGGCACAGAAGACAAAACTAATTGAGCAATTTACATCAATTAGAAAAAGTTGTTCCACGGACATCACCTCATGCAAAAGCATGTAGACAACGAGCACAGACAACATACTACGCATTCGGGCATGTCTAAATCCGTCGGCACATGCACAGCAAATGGTTCACTATAATTAAACTGAATTTAATCATCCACAATGTATCCATAAAAATATATGTGTGTGCCATAACATTCATGAGCTTTGTTGATTTATCTCATTTGAGAACATGAAAGATCCAATAGATCTAACCGAGCCATTAGCCTCTGCTGACGCCCATGCATATTGGTCACTAAAAAAGGTCGTGACACAAAGCTGTTACATTGCGAACACCGTCGGTACATACTATTAATGCTCTCGGAAGAACCACTGCAACCACGCAACATCGTATCCATGAACTCGCTACCGGCAAAGCTCACTCATTTTCCTATGATGATAACGACATTTACTTTCAGATACAACACGATTCGTAAAATGACAAGGAACGTCTGAATAAAGCTGCCAAGTTGTATCGTCCGAATAATGCTGGCACAGAAGACAAAACTAGTTGAGCGATTTACATCAACAAGAAAAAGGTCGTTCCACCGGACATCACCTCATGCAAAAGCATGTAGACAACGAGCATACAGACAACGTACTAGGCATTCGGTGCATGTCTAAATCCGTCGACACATGCACAGCTAATGGTTCACTATAATTAAACTGAATTTAATCATCGACAATGTATCCATAAAAATATATGTGTGTGCCATAACATTCATGAGCTTTGTTGATTTATTTCATCTAAGAACATGAAAGATCCAATAGATCTAACCAAGCCATTAGCCTCTGCTGACGCCCATGCATATTGGTCACTGAAAAAAGGTCGTGACACAAAGCTGTTACATTGCGAACACCGTCGGTACATACTATTAATGCTCTCGGAAGAACCACCGCAACCACGCAACATCGTATCCATGAACTCGCTACCGGCAAAGCTCATTCATTTTCCTATGATGATGACGGCATATACTTTCAAATACAACATGATTCGTAAATTGACAAGGAACGTCCGAATAAAATTGCCAAGTTGTACCGTCCAAATAAAGCTGGCACAGAAGACAAAACTAGCTGAGCGGTTTACATCAATTAGAAAAAAGTTGTTCCACCGGACATCACGACATGCAAAAGCATGTAGACAACGAGCATGCAGACAACATACTACGCATTCAGGGCATGTCTAAATCCGTCGGCACATGCACAGCAAATGGTTCACTATAATTAAACTGAATTTAATCATCCACAATGTATCCATAAAAATATATGTGTGTGCCATAACATTCATGAGCTTTGTTGATTTATCTCATCTGAGAACATGAAAGATCCAATAGATCTAACCGAGCCATTAGCCTCTGCTGACGCCCATGCATATTGGTCACTGAAAAAAGGTCGTGACACAAAGCTGTTACATAGCGAACACCGTCGGTACATACTATTGATGCTCTCGGAAGAACCACCGCAACCACGCAACATCGTATCCATGAACTCGCTACCGGCAAAGCTCACTCATTTTCCTATGATGATAACGACATTTACTTTCAGATACAACACGATTCGTAAAATGACAAGGAACGTCTGAATAAAGCTGCCAAGTTGTACCGTCCGAATAATGCTGGCACAGAAGACAAAACTAGTTGAGCGATTTACATCAACAAGAAAAAGGTCATTCCACCGGACATCACCTCATGCAAAAGCATGTAGACAACGAGCATACAGACAACGTACTACGCATTCGGTGCATGTCTAAATCCGTCGACACATGCACAGCTAATGGTTCACTATAATTAAACTGAATTTAATCATCCACAATGTATCCATAAAAATATATGTGTGTGCCATAACATTCATGAGCTTTGTTGATTTATTTCATCTAAGAACATGAAAGATCCAATAGATCTAACCAAGCCATTAGCCTCTGCTGACGCCCATGCATATTGGTCACTGAAAAAAGGTCGTGACACAAAGCTGTTACATTGCGAACACCGTCGGTACATACTATTAATGCTCTCGGAAGAACCACCGCAACCACGCAACATCGTATCCATGAACTCGCTACCGGCAAAGCTCATTCATTTTCCTATGATGATGACGTCATTTATTTTGAAATACAAGACGATTCGTAAATTGACAAGGAACGTCGGAATAAAGTTGCCAAGTTGTACCGTCCAAATAAAGCTGGCACAGAAGACAAAACTAGCTGAGCGGTTTACATCAATGAGAAAAAAGTTGTTCCACCGGACATCACGACATGCAAAAGCATGTAGACAACGAGCATGCAGACAACGTACTACGCATTCGGTGCATGTCTAAATCCGTGGACACATGCACAGCTAATGGTTCACTATAATTAAACTGAATTTAATCATCCACAATGTATCCATACAAATATATGTGTGTGCCATAACATTCATGAGCTTTGTTGACTCATTTCATCTAAGAACATGAAAGATCCAATAGATCTAACCGAGCCATTAGCCTCTGCTGACGCCCATGCATATTGGTCACTGAAAAATGGTCGTGACACAAAGCTGTTACATTGCGAACACAGTCGGTACATACTATTAATGCTCTAGGAAGAACCACCGCAACCACGCAACATCGTATCCATGAACTCGCTACCGGCAAAGCTCACTCATTTTCCTATGATGATAACGACATTTAGTTTCATATACAACACGATTCGCAAAATGACAAGGAATGTCTGAATAAAACGGCCAAGTTGTGCCGTCCGAATAATGCTGGCACAGAAGACAAAACTAGTTGAGCGATTTACATCAACAAGAAAAAGGTCGTTCCACCAGACATCACCTCATGCAAAAGCATGTAGACAACGAGCATACAGACAACGTACTACGCATTCGGTGCATGTCTAAATCCGTCGACACATGCACAGCTAATGGTTCACTATAATTAAACTGAATTTAATCATCCACAATGTATCCATAAAAATATATGTGTGTGCCATAACATTCATGAGCTTTGTTGATTTATTTCATCTAAGAACATGAAAGATCCAATAGATCTAACCGAGCCATTAGCCTCTGCTGACGCCCATGCATATTGGTCACTGAAAAAAGGTCGTGACACAAAGCTGTTACATTGCGAACACCGTCGGTACATACTATTAATGCTCTCGGAAGAACCACCGCAACCACGCAACATCGTATCCATGAACTCGCTACCGGCAAAGCTCACTCATTTTCCTATGATGATCACGACATTTACTTTCAGATACAACACGATTCGTAAAATGACAAGGAACGTCTGAATAAACTGCCAAGTTGTACCATCCGAATAATGCTGGCACAGAAGACAAAACTAGTTGAGCGATTTACATCAACAAGAAAAAGGTCGTTCCACCGGACATCACCTCATGCAAAAGCATGTAGACAACGAGCATACAGACAACGTACTAGGCATTCGGTGCATGTCTAAATCCGTGGACACATGCACAGCTAATGGTTCACTATAATTAAACTGAATTTAATCATCCACAATGTATCCATAAAAATATATGTGTGTGCCATAACATTCATGAGCTTTGTTGATTTATTTCATCTGAGTACATGAAAGATCCAATAGATCTAACTGAGCCATTAGCCTTTGCTGACGCCCATGCATATTGGTCACTGAAAAAAGGTCGTGACACAAAGCGGTTACATTGCGAACACCGTCGGTACATACTATTAATGCTCTCGGAAGAACCACCGCAACCACGCAACATCGTATCCATGAACTCGCTACCGGCAAAGCTCATTCATTTTCCTATGATGATGACGTCATTTATTTTGAAATACAACACGATTCGTAAATTGACAAGGAACGTCGGAATAAAGTTGCCAAGTTGTACCGTCCAAATAAAGCTGGCACAGAAGACAAAACTAGCTGAGCGGTTTACATCAATGAGAAAAAAGTTGTTCCACCGGACATCACGACATGCAAAAGCATGTAGACAACGAGCATGCAGACAACGTACTACGCATTCGGTGCATGTCTAAATCCGTCGACACATGCACAGCAAATGGTTCACTATAATTAAACTGAATTTAATCATCCACAATGTATCCATAAAAATATATGTGGGTGCCATAACATTCATGAGCTTTGTTGATTTATCTCATCTGAGAACATGAAAGATCCAATAGATCTAACCGAGCCATTAGCCTCTGCTGACGCCCATGCATATTGGTCACTGAAAAAAGGTCGTGACACAAAGCTGTAAAATAGCGAACACCGTCGGTACATACTATTGATGCTCTCGGAAGAACCACCGCAACCACGCAACATTGTATCCATGAACTCGCTACCGGCAAAGCTCACTCATTTTCCTATGATGATAACGACATTTACTTTCAGATACAACACCATTCGAAAATGACAAGGAATGTTTGAATAAAGCTGCCAAGTTGTACCGTCCGAATAATGCTGGCACAGAAGACAAAACTAGTTGAGCGATTTACATCAACAAGAAAAAGGTCGTTCCACCGGACATCACCTCATGCAAAAGCATGCAGACAACGTACTACGCATCCGATCAATGTCTAAATCGGTCGGCACATGCATACCATAAGGTTCATTATAATTGAACTGAATTTAATCATCCACAATGTATCCATAAAAATATATGTGCGTGCCATAACATCCATGAGCTTTGTTGATTTATCTCATTTTAGAACAAGAAAGATCCAATGGATCTAACTGAGCCATTAGCCTCTGCTGAAGCCCATGCATATCGGTCACCGAAAAAAAGGTCGTGACATAAAACTGTTACACAGCCAACACCGTCGGTACTTACTATTAATGCTCTCGGTAGCTCCACCGCAACCAGAGAACATCGTATCCATGAACTTGCTACCGGCAAAGCTCATTCATTTTCCTATGATGATGATGGCATTTACTTTCAAATACAACACGATTCGTAAATTGACAAGGAACGTCTGAATAATGTTGCCAAGTTGTACCGTCCAAATAAAGCTGGCACAAAAGACAAAAGTAGTTGAGCGGTTTACATCAATGAGAAAAAAGTTGTTCCTCTTGACATCACGGCATGCAAAAGCATGTAGACAACGAGCATGCAGACAACGTACTACGCATTCGGTGCATGTCTAAATCCGTCCGCACATGCACAGCAAATGGTTCACTATAATTAAACTGAATTTAATCATCCACGATGTACCCATAAAAAGATATTTGCGTGCCATAACATCCACGAGCTTTGCTGATTTATCTCATCTGAGAACATGAAAGATCCAATGAGCAGATTAACTTCTACCGTCAAATCTACTCAATAAATCGCATGTACAGTTGAAGAGGAAACAAAATCTCCCGTGCAGATTTTCCACTAGCTGGAATGCTCGTTGAAATAAACTGCCACCACGTGAACCATGCAAAAGCCTGTAGACAATGTACTACGGTCCGGTGCATGTCTAAATCGGTCGGCACATGCACAGCAAATGGTTCATTATAATTAAACTGAATTTAATCATCCACAATGTATCCATAAAAAGATATGTGCGTGCCATAACATCCATGAGCTTTGCTGATTTGTCTTATCTTAGAACATGAAAGATCCAATGAGCAGATTAACTTCTACCGTCAAATCTACCCAATAAATCGCATGTACAGTTGAAGAGGAGACAAAATCTCCCGTGCAGATTTTCCACTAGCTGGAATGCTCGTTGAAATAAACTGCCACCACGTGAATGTACATTCTTCAAGCTTATTTGAATTGATTTATATTTCTTCAGGTACCATCCAAACATTCTAATTCTTTATATAAGTTTGATTAATTAAAGCCATGCAGCTGTGGATACATATTTTGGCATACTATGGGAAGTAGTTAATTTTGACTCCGTCGTCCCGTAAAAGTAAAAGATTGTCCTAATAATTCAGATGTACAATGCAAAGTATTTGGAATATTCGCCATGAACGTAACGCTAGTGGGCAACATGCAATATGAACTAACTTGCATCGGTAACAGTTGTATTATGGTGACAAATGGCATACCAAAATCCTTATATATAGATTTCTTCATTTGATGTATTATATTTAAATATGAAACCATACCTTCATCTATCAGTTTAACTTTTTAAAACCATTGGCAACTATCCTACAAAATGTCACACTTTATCAATGTCAAAGTCTTAAGCTCAAATCTTTCCAAGTTCATATTTGCTTTCCCAAATACATGTTTTCACTCTTTAGGCTAAGATCCTGAGTTAGCGTACACATGAGGGAGAGTGTTATAATATTTAAATATTAAATCACATCTTTATATAACAATTTAGACTTTTAGAATAGTTGGCAATGGTCCAACAACTCACTTGTTGATTGTTTAAGATAAAAAATTTCCTCACCGATTACCAACAACAAATAACCATGATATAAACATACTTTCTTTGAGAATTTTGTCAAACGAGATCATATATACATAGGTTATATTAAAAAATTTACTTACAGAAAGCTGAATGACTATAAAAACTTATGATATCCAAGATAAAGAATCGAATGGGATAGATTAGGATGAGGTAGATAAAAATAAATCTTTGAAATTTCTTAGAAATTATTGTATCTTATTCTTTTTGTTTGAGAAAATACCATAAATAACAATAGATATGGGCATATCCTATTCAATAGAGCATTTGGTACTTAGATTATTAAACTACTAAATAAATATTGTACTTATACTAATTCAGTCATAATCTTCCAATTGTGCGAATTTAGTGTTACACATTTTCACATTTTGTTAATGGAGTCTATCTAATCAATTTTAGCTAGAAACCACTAACATAGATGTCTACTTTTCTATGTGGCATGATTAGCATTGACATGAACATTTTTTAATTATAATTTTATGAATTTTTAATGTATTCTTTTTTCATTTCTCCTTTTCCTTTTTTTTTTTTTTTGTTTGGCCGAAGCTCATCAAGGGTCACCGGCTAATCCTCACCGGCAACAAGCAAGAGTGCCCTGGCTTGGTTCAAATCTAACAAGGGTGTTGGGGTCCTTGCTTTCTCATGTAAGGGTGCTACAGCATTTACGAAGCTCTCACCGACCATACTAAGAGCGTCACAATCCTTACCAAGTCTGGTGGAGGCCCAACACCCTTGCTGTGACTAGCTAGGGCATTAGGCGAGGGCCATACAATGTTGAACAATCAATGTTCATGTTAGCAATTTATGGCAAATTTTGTCGCATGAAATCAACTGGCAAAATGAGTAAAAAATTTTACACTAAATTAGTATAGTTGAAAAGTTTAAAACTAAATTGACATGATTATAATATATTGAGAACTTTTTTGGTAATCACAATGAGGGAGATTGCTGACTATAGTCACCTAGGTAGCATGGACACGTTGTTCGTGCTTCCGTGTCGTGTCCGACACGTGTCGGAGCGTGTTGGACACGTCGACACGCTCGGACACGGTTGGGACACGCGGTCAATGCATGTCAAAAATCTGACACGCGTGTCCGGAAGATGATGGAGGGTGGAAGCGACGGCGAGGGAGTAGAGACGAGGACGCAACGGTGAGAGACGGCTGCCACTATGATGCTGCGACGGAGCTGACGAGGTTGCAGCTGTGAGGGAGAAAGGGCCAAAGGCGAGAGGAAGAGGAGAGGAAGGCGGTCGTGCGGCAAGCGGCAAGAGGCGACGAGCGGCGAGCGGCGAGGAAGGGGGTCGTGCGGTGAGCGGCGAGCGGCGAGCGGTGAGGAACGAGAAGAGGAAGGGTCGTGCAGAGCTAGGGTTTTGAGGGGCCATCACATATTGGGGGAAGGGGAAGAGACGGAGGGGTTTTTGATGTTGCGTATTGGGGGAGGGGAAGAGACAGGGACAGCCTGTTTGTCAGTGAAGGGGAGGGAAAGAAAAATAAATTTTGGGGAAAGGGGGAAAATAGACGAGGAAAAGAACTAAAAGGGGGTGGGGTGGACCTTCGTGGATATTTTTTTAATGGAAAAATAAATAAAAGAGATTAAAATATAATTTCAAAAAATAAAAATGCTGAATTTGAATTAAATTAATTAAAAATAAAAATATTCATTTAATATATAACGTGTCAGAACGTGTCGGAATTCTCTATTTTTTTGAAAAATAACGTGTCACGTGTCGTGTCGTGTCGTATCACGATATCCGTGCTACTTAGATAGTCACCCATTATTATGGCATTGATTGATTAGATCTCAATGACGAAAAACCACTCAGAGAGAGAGAGGCAATATGAACAGCGAATTTGTGGGAGTTGCTAGTGATGGTGCTGTTATGGCAACTCCAGCAACGGAACGATATCTGGTCATGAAGAGTGAGGGAGTGAGAGAGAGAAAGTTGAAATTGGTGGAAGAAATTGTTCAATTGTCCTTTGTGTGCGTAATTGTCACGTGTTAGTTTTTCGATGAATCATCCATGTTGGACTTACTATCCAACGGCAATGAAGATGGGTTGTGAAGATAAAAGAAGGAGGAGGGTCGTGAGTAGGGAGGGAGTGAGAGAGAGAGAGAGAATTGAAATTGGTGGAAGAAATTGTTCAATTGTCCTTTGTGTACGTAATTGTCACGTGTTAGTTATGCTGTCAACAACTCTTGCCCTCTGCCATGGGAGCTTCGCTCTCTGCTTGCTGAGGCTGCGGCGCTCCTGCAAGGGTTCACAAACCTAAGTATTGTCCATTGCAGCAGAGATGCGGACGAGGCAGCCAACTGGGCCGCCAAGGCCCACCAGTCAAGAAGTCTTCCTCCAAATTGGCCCTCTTCTATCCCCCTCCGCTTTTGGATATAATATGTACGGATTTACTTGCAAACGGTGTAACTCTTCCTTAATTATATATATTTGCCTCTTCGACCAAAAAATTGTCACGTGTTAGTTTTTCGATGAAGCATTCATGTTGGACTTATTATCCAACGGCGATGAAGATGGGTTGTGGGAAAAAAAAGAAAAAGAAGAAGAAGAGAGATTTCCTCTCTTTTTTTTTTGTCAGATAAGAGAGAGATTTAACAGGCTGTGAATAAGTTTGATTTTGGACAATACACTACATAGGTAGAATCCATCTGAATAAAAAGATGCGTATGAGGTGTACAATTTTGAGACTTTTCGTAATATTAGCCCATTATGTAAAGTCAATTGAGCAACATAGGATACCTTAATACCTAGTACTTGGTATGGACCAAACAATGTCAGGCGAAACCCTGGCAACATGCGAAATTATAAAGTTCAATTAAGTACAAACCAGAGAGTACCTACGAACATGAAAATGACTTGTAATAGAAAGCCCTACATTCTACAGACTTATGGTGACAATATCAAAATGAAAGGTTACATAGATAGAATCCATCTAAAAAAAAAAAAAAATTATGGCCACTCATTATACTATCCATATGATTAATAATTTACATAATATTGGTTTACATAAAAAGATAAACTAAAAGATAAAAGGTTAATATCACGAGAAATCTCAAACTCACACATTTCTGATAAATTTACCCAAAATTAATTTTTTGATCATAAAAACTCAAAACTGATGTATTTGTAACAACTTTACACTCATTAATTTTCGTTAAATTCTAATGTCAAACTACTAAATTGGATGACACATGATAATTGTCAAGTATGCTAATGTGGGGTTTTACCTTTTGTTTGTTATGAATATACCAAATGTGATTTTTCATAGTATTAAACCGATTTAATATACACTATTGAAGAGTAAATTTAGCACAAATATATCAATTTGGAGTTTTGGGGTAATTTTGTCACGATTATACTAGTTTGGAAATTTTTGTGATCAGAAAATTAATTTAGGTAAATTTATCGCATATGTATCAATTTGATATCATTCGTAATATTAACCCATTATGAAAAGATGATCAAGGAACATAGGATACCTTAATATCTAGTACCAGATGTTGACCAAACAATGTCAAGAGAAACTTTGGGTAACATGCGAAATTGTGGAGTGCAATTAATTACAAACCAGAGAGTACATACTGACATCAAAATGATTGGCATTAGATAGAATTAAGCAACATAGGATACCCCACATTCTACGGATGCATAGTGACAATATCAAAATGAAAGGTTACAACTTACATAGATAGAATCCATCTGAATTAAAAAAATTAAATTATGGCCACTCATTAAACTATCTATATGATTAATAATTTACATAATATTGCTTTACATAAAAAGATAAAAATAAAAGATGAAATGTTAATATTACGAAAAATCTCAAACTCATACATTTCCGATAAATTTACCCAAAATTAGTTTTATGACCATAAGAAACTCCAAACTAATACATTTGTGATAAATTTATATTATGTTAGTTTTTATTAAATTCTAATGTCAAATTGCTGATGACACATAATAATTGATGAGTATACTAGTTTGAGGATTTACCTTTCATTTATCATAAATATACCAATTGTGACTTCTTGTAGTATTAAACTGATTTAATCTAAACTAATTAAGGTAAATTTGATATAAGTATATCAATTTAGAGTTTTAGGGTAATTTTGTCATGATTGTAGTAGTTTGGAGATTTTTGTGATTGAAAAATTCATTTAAGGCAGATTTATTACGTGTGTATCAATTTGAGATTTTTCGTAACATTAACCTATTACGTAAAGACGATTGAGAAACATAGGATTCCTTAATACCCCAATTGTAACATGCTCGCACATGGGCGAACCATATATCACGAACATTGCATCCAAATCAGTCACACAGCCACCATCATCGGTACACACTATTACTGCCTCAGGATCACCACCCTTTTGTTGGCAGCATCGTGTCCACGAACCCGCCACCGATAGAGGTCCACTCGTTTTTTCATGATGATGATGACATTTACATTCTGACATGCGACGCGATATGTCCGAATAGAGCTAGCACAAGTGACAAAACTTCTTGAGCATTCTACAGCAACGACAAAAAAGGTCGTTCCGTGGGACATCACATCGTGCAAAAGCATGCGTCAGCACATGCACCGCAAATGGTTCATTATAATGAAACTGAACTTAATCATCCACAAAGTATCCAGAAAAATATAAGTGCACATCATAACGTCCGTGAGCTTTGTTGATTTATCTCATATGAGAACATGAAACATCCGATGAGTAGATTAACATCTACCGTCATATGTACTTAATAAGTTGCATATATACTTGAAGAGGAGAGAAAATCTCCTGTGCAGATTTTCCACTTACCGGAATGCTCCGGATTGCTTGACCGGAATGCTTGTCGAAATGAACTGTCACCACGTGTATGTGCACTCTTCAAGTTTATTTCGATTGATTATCATTTCTTCAGGAACCCTCCATACATTCTGATTCTTTACATAATTTTGATTAATTAAAGCTATGCAGCTGTGGAGACATATTTTGGCATACCGTGGGAAGTAGTTAATAATTTTGACTCAGTGGTCCCGTAAAATTAAAAGATTGTCCTAATAATTGGGATATTCAATGCAAAATATTTGGAATATTCGCCATAAACCTAACGCTACTGGGCAATATGCAATATGAGCTGAACTTGCATCGCTAATAGTTGTATTATGGTGACAAATGACATGCCAAATTCCTTATATAGACTTCTACATTTGTTGTATTATATTTAAATATTAAACCCTGCATTCATTTATCTGTTTAAGTTTATGGAATCATTAGCAACTAGCCTATAAAATCTCACACTCTATCGTGGTAAGAGTCATGAGTTTAAATCTTTCCAAGCCTATATTTGCTTCCCTAATTACATATTTACACTATTTAAACTCAAGCCTAAATTTAGCTTATGCATGAGGGAGAGTGTTATGATATTTGAATATTAAATCACGTATTTATTTAACAATTTAGATTTTTAGAATAGTTGACAATAATCCTACAAAATCTCACATGTTAATTGTTTAAGTTACAAAATACTCCTTTACAATTATCAGCAAAAAATAACCATGATATAAACATACTTTCTTCAAGAACTTTTGCAACGAGATCATATATACATAGGTTGTATTAAAAAACTGAATTACAGAAAGCTGAATATTCCTTTGACTATAACAAACCTTTGATATCCAAGATAAAGAGTCCAATGTGATAGATTAGGATGAGGTAGATAAAAATAAATCTTGGAAAGTTTGGAAAAAAACCGTATAGAACAATAGATATCGGCATACCCCATTCAATAGAGCATTTGGTACTTAGATTATTAGACATATTAAGTAAATATTATACTTGTGTCAATTCAGTCATATTCTTTTAATTATGTCAATTTAGTTTTACACATTTTCACATTTTGTTAATTCAATCCATCCGATCAATTTTGGCTAGAAATCGCCAAGATAGATGTCAACCTTCGTATAGATGTCAACCTTCGTATGTGGCATGGCTGGCGCTAAAGTGGACATTTCTTAATAATAATTTTATGAATTTTTAATATATTTTTTCTTTTTTCTTTCCTTTTCTTTGTCTTTTTTTTTTCACCAAGGTAGTGAGGGTCACCGGCCAACCCTCACCGGCAATAGGCAAGGGTGCCCTGGCTTCGCCCAAATCTAGCAAGGGTGTTAGGGTCCTTGCTTTGGTAGGCAATGGTGCCACAACCCTCGCCAAGCTCTCACGGTCGAGAAACCTTTGGAAATTTGTCTATATAGTTCATCAGGTTAATTGGGGTTACAAATCGCTAACAGGACGTCGACAAGCAAAATGCAACTTTGTCTCCTTCCTTGCATGTCCATATGGGATCTCGCACATAGGCTTTTTATTTTATTTTTTAATTTTTTTCACTTTTGGTTTTCCCAAATGGGTGTCCCACGTCAATCCACAAGGAAAAAAGCATGATATCTTTTCCTCCTTTTAAACCATTACAAACAGTAGACATCTATACTTAGTCATATTCCCGAAAACTAGAAAGGATCAATCCGTTCTGGAATTGGATCAGTCCTTATTAGTTCGGTTGTTGGTTCCAAAATTTGGAATCGAAACCCACAGTCACTTCTCGACCAGCTTACTCAATCACCCATAATGAAAGTAGATCTAATTAAATGTGTTGTGAGTTCAAATTTAAGCTCCTTCTTGGCAATTATTTCAGGTGAAAGTTGAGCATTTGCTATACACTCACAACAAATAAGCCTTCAAGGGATCCTTCTCGCACACCTTTGCCTGCGGCTCACAAGGGCCCAATGACCCTCTTGGCCACAATAAACAAAATAAAGAAGGAAAATGGAAATAAAAAATTACTAAAAAATCAAAATATTATTAAAATTTATCCATATTAGTGCCGATAAATCATGTGGGACGGCCGGCTTCGACTTCAGCAAATTCCAGCCAAATTGGCCAGAGGGACTTAATTGGCTAAATATGAAAAAAAAATAAAAATTGATTTAGTTGGTAAAATTATAATATTCATAACACAATTAACAAAGGCACAATAATTTATGACTTTTTAGACAATTTTTCCGGTTTTGGAAGTCCATTCTCAATTATATCTATCGTTCTTCTTCAAGATGTTTCACGATGCTTATATTCATGTTCTCGTAATTCCTTTTGGCTATTATAATAATGCATCGTCATTGCTTCAAACCCTAGCTCGAGCTTGCCCACTTCGTATCTATAAAAGGCAAGGCAATGGGCTGCGTTCACAGCCGGGCAAAGTTGTGGAGTCTCAGCTTCACTAAGGCGTTACATTGAAGTTCCAAAGTTTTGAACGCAGGTCTGAGATAGATGGGCGCCATCGAGAAGATCCGCGAGAACCAGCGGGCCAAGGGGCCGGCGACCATCCTCGCTATTGGGACGGCGAACCCAGCAAACTGTGTGCACCAGGCCGAGTACCCTGACTACTACTTCCGCGTGACCAAGAGCGAGAACATGACGGCTCTCAAGCAGAAGTTCAGCCGCATATGTGAGTCGCACTCTAGATTGCCCTAGCTACAAAGTATATATTTAAATTTTAGAGTATCCTAATCCTAACTTCGTAGTTTATCTTTTCTTATGAAATATATATGTTATGTTTTGCTTGTTATACCCTTTAAGAAATCTTTCTTTCTGGATCTTATTTCTGGACAAATCGAATGACTATGATTTGCTTTTTTCCGTAAAGAATTTGCAATCATTCTTAACAATCTTAGAATGGTCGAAAGAAAAGTTCGTCGAGTAGTATATGTTAGCTAGCCACGCAAAATCGTTATTAATAGTGGAAATAGATATAAAAAAGAAAAGAAAACAGAACGAAGAAAAACTCCAATGCATGCATGTTGACTTTGTTCTTGGAAAGTAAAATAAACATAAAGGAACGTCGCAGGTGACAAGTCAATGATCCACAAGCGTTACATGCACTTGACAGAGGAGCTTATGGAGAAACACCCCGAGATCTGCTCGTACGATGCCCCTTCACTCAACCCGCGCCAGGACATAATCATCGACACCATCCCAAAGCTTGGCGAGGAGGCGGCGTTGAAGGCCATCAAGGAATGGGGCCAACCCAAGTCCAAGATCACCCACATAGTCTTCTGCTCCACCTCCGGCGTCGACATGCCTGGTGCCGACTACCAGCTCATGCGCCTTCTCGGCCTCAGCCCCTCCGTCAAGCGGGTCATGCTCTACCACCAGGGCTGCTTTGCTGGTGGTACCGTCCTCCGTGTTGCGAAGGACCTTGCTGAGAACAATGCTGGCGCTCGCGTCCTCATCGTCTGCTCTGAGATCACTGTCACCACCTTCCGAGGCCCGTCTGCTGAGAACCTTGCCAACCTTGTCGGCCAGGCCATCTTTGGGGACGGAGCGGCTGCGCTCATCATAGGGTCCGACCCAGAGATCCCTGCTGAGCGGCCCATATTCCAACTCGTGTGGACTGCGGAGACCGTTTTGCCAAACTCCGAGGGCGCCATCGAGGGTCAACTGCGTGATGTTGGCCTCACCTTCGGGTTATCCGACAGGGTCCCCCATTTGATCGCAGACCACATCGAGAAGAGCTTGAAAGAGGCGTTCGATTCGCTCGGCATAAGTGACTGGAACTCCATCTTTTGGGTGCCTCATCCTGGTGGCCCGGCCATACTCAACCAAATCGAGGCCAAGCTAGGGCTGAAAAAGGAGAGGCTCCGAGCCGTGAGGCATGTGCTTAGAGAGTATGGGAACATGTCGAGCGCGTGTGTCTCGTTCATTCTCGATGAGATGCGGAGAAAGTCATCGGAAGAAGGGCTTGCGACCACCGGCGAGGGATTGGAGTGGGGCGTCCTCTTCGGGTTTGGGCCAGGTCTCACAGTGGAGACGGTGGTGCTTCACAGCGTGGCAACAGTCCATGGATGAAATTAATTAGTGATATCCCACTGATGTTATTTCTTGCTATTTTAATAGTAGGAAGACAGTTTGGAGTGATCGATATCTAAATAATCGTCCGTGGGATCTTATTTCAATAATGTTGTAATCATTGTGTACTTTCTTATTGAGGTTGAGCACTAGCCAACCAGTTGTGAGACTTTTTCTATCAGATATGCTGGTCTTTCTCTTAATCTTTTCCCACTTATGAGCTTGTGTGTTAGAGTTCAAGGATATAGATGATAAGCGGGAAAAGAAAAATCAATCCAAGAGATAGTTGACACTAATAGAGCTTGCTAAGATGCATATGTCAACTACATTATAAATATCTCACATTATAGAACTGATGTGGTATAAAGTAGTTAATATATCATAATTAATCCATGACTCATTTACTTAACTTTTTTAAATGAATGTGGGTCTAACTAGATATTTTAATGAGATCAAACTTGACTTTCCTCTTGCCAATCTACCCGAGTGAAGGTATTGGGCTTCTGTTGTGCACTCCAATTATTGAGATGTACGTGTGAGTTTAGAGAAGTATAACATAGGATAATTAGTGCAATCTAGAGTAGTTAATATATAACATTGTTGGCACATAACTCATTGGCTTAAGTTTTTGAGTAAATATGGATCAAACTAGATATGTTAACAAGCTCGAATTTAGGCTCTCTTTTGGCGATCTCCCTTTGTGAAAGCATTGCGCTTTTGCTGTGGCTTCCTAATATGGCTTCACTGGACAAACCATTGCATAGACAATTGGTTGGTATGATCTACATCCTCAAGCATCACAAAAGTTAATATAAAAATCAAGCAATATAATATGCATTATAACTATAGTCAAGTCACTCAAATATTGAGCAAAAAAAGCCACTCAATTATTCTCGATATTAATCAAACTCCCCAATTATAGGCAGTCATTTCTCCCGAAAAAGTATCTCAATCTCATCATAAGATTTTCACTAGTTTAAACTCTTTATTATTTATTATTGAATGTAATACGAACGCAAGTTTGCTTCGTAATTTGATATCACGGCCAGGACTTGTCTGCCAAAAAGACAAAATCCCAACATATCATGTATGTACATATAACCAAAAGATGAGAGTGCCCGACATCAACTGACGCCATAGTTTCACGAAACGAACTGACGCCGCTTCCGCCGCCCTGCGAAACTGACAGACTGCCACCCGAATCGGCACCCGCGCCGGTCAAACCGTCGTCCACAAAGCCCGCGTCCGCGTCCTTCCCCGCAACGACACAAATGACCGAATCTGTACAATTGCCTCTCGCCTCATCCCCCAAGCCGCCACCGGGACCGCCCACGTATACCTCGCCCAGCATCATACGCGGAGGCCTCGCCGCGTCACCAATACCGCACCGCCCCCGCCCCCGCGCCGCGCGGTTAGAGACCGCACCTTCCAGATCGCATGTCGCCGGCGATCTGGAACGCGAGCTCAAGCGTCTCGACCGACCGGCGTAAACGGAGAGCAAAAGGGGGGGAAACGGCGGTCAATAGCGGCACAGCTATGCTCGTCGCGAACCCCAAAATGCGCTCGGAATCTTCAATGGCAATCAAACGAGAGGGAGAATGTCGTGCAAATTTCCTCCAAGATACAATAAAGTCTCAAATGAGAATACTAGATAGCAATTCTAGTATTTCTCCAGGTCTCTCATAGGAAACAATCAAAAACAATGGATGTAGTTTCTTTCGAAAGAAGACGAAAAAAAAAATGAAATAAGATCATCATTTGATCTCAAAACAAATGTACTTATATATGTCTTTCAAATAGAGGCAATTCTTCAAAAGATTACAAAAAAGAATAAAGGCAACCTTTCGAGAAAAGTTACAAAATGAACAAAAAAAATTCAAAATTAAATAAATAATAATAAAAATTGTAATTTTAATAAATCTTCATTGTTTGAATCGATGTTTATAATTAATTTTTTTATAAAAATAAATCCGAATTTTCAATAAATAAAATTAATGATTGTTGGTTAGTGCCAAATCTCGTCCACGTGCGCACTCACACTTTTTCGATGTGTGACAAGGCACCTCTTCATTTGTTTTATAAACAAATTACCAACAATCGGTACACACTATTATTGCCTCCGGATCACCGCTCTAGCCACACAACATCGACTTTATTCGTTCCACCCTTTTGTTGGCAGATCCTTTCCATGAACCCACCACCGACAGAGGTCACTCGTTTTTGCATGATGATGATGACATTTACATTCTGGCATGCGACACGTTACGTCAAAAAAACAATGGCAATGGCCAACGCCTGACCTATTTACAGGCTTGCAGGTTGTACCGTCCGAATAGAGCTAGCACAAGTGACAAAACTTGTTGAGTGTTCTACAGCAACGACAAAAAGGTCCTTCCGCGGGACATCACGCCATGCGAAAGCATGCGTCAGCACATGCACCACAAATGGTTCATTATAATGAAATTGAATTTAATCATCCACAAAGTATCCAGAAAAATATAAGTGCATGTCATAACATCCGTGAGCTTTGTTGGTTTATCTCATCTGAGAACATGAAAGATCCGATGAGTAGATTAACATCTACCGTCATATGTACTCAATAAGTTGCATGTATACTTGAAGAGGAGAGAAAATCTCCTGTTATAACTTGTGCACGATACTCACTTTGGTGCTAAAAGTTTCCGTCGGATCACTTAAGTGCCAAATCGGAGAAAAAACGATCACTTTGGTGCCACCGGCAAGAAATTCTGGCCAAAATGATTACGCGGTTTTTATATTTAAATAAAAAAAAATAGACAATTCTTAAGACTATCCATGGTGGATGGCATAAAATGACGCCGTTTTCCTTTCTTCGTAAGAAACGACATTGTTTTACCATTCCACGTGAATTACTTACAAAACGATCATCGTTTTGTAAAATAGAGGAGTGGATTCACTATGGCCAAAAATAGTGTTCGTATACAATTCTCGCTTGACGCCGCCGGCCGTAGCTCACTCACCCACCATTGTTTGCTCACCCATCGTCGCTCAGCCACTGCTGTACTTGCACCGTCGTTCATGTTTGTTCGCTGGTTGCGTTCCTAACTCTGGCTCACTCAAGTTTGTCATGTTCTCTACATTGGTCAATTTAGTGAAAAATTGAGGGTTCCGACGAGCAAGTTAGTGCGTGGAGGGCAAATTGAGGGCTCAGCTCAGGAGGAAAGTGGTGGGGAAAGTGGTGGGGAAAGTGGTGGGGACCGAATAAAAAAATTGAGGGTTCCGTCGTTCATTCACTTTCTTTTGTGGGGACGGAATAGAAAAATAGAGCGTAGAGGGGAAAATGGGGCTCGGCTCAGAGGGAAACAGTAGTGGGACCGAATTTGTTTAATTAATTGAACTGCTTTTGTGGGGGAAACAGTGGGGGATCGAACGTGATTAAATTGAAAAATGGGTGGTGGGACCTCACTTTGTTTATTCAATTCAATTTCTTTTGTTTCTACGAAGGTTCCTTTGAAAGGCTTCTTTTCCCTGCAAATCATACCATATCTGCTTCAAGGAAACAGGAATAGGCCATTCCTGCTCATACACATAAATTAAGTCAAGGAACAACCAAGTCCCTCGACTTTGCCATTTCTCTGTAATCTCGTCGCAATCTTGAGTAACTTAGTGAGTTGAGTCAACATTTGATCACCCAATTCCGGAAAGAAAACATTTCTCTTCTCCACGCCAACATTATGATAAAAAACACTCCTTCCCACCAAGCGTCCATGTGAAACGCATCCACACTCATTCCATATGAGAAGTCACATGGACCAGTTACGTAAATAGGCAGCACTTTTCTAATAGAAGCACGGTAAGCGTGCTGGTCAACTGTGCAAGAGACTAATCCATCCACAAGAGGTGGTACACGTACAGAGTCCACGAGTTTGCCAGAGCCATCGTCCTCTTTGCGCGTCTCTTCGCAACAAAGAAGGCACCACAACATTTCAGGAAGCACATATAGCATAGTTTTCTTCTTCATCGGCTAAGCTGGATCCATCCACTCATTGATTCTCATCATTTCTATCCAGACCCTCAAATTTTCGCAACCCATGGCAAGTGGACTTTTACGCTTCTCGAATTCCAATTTACGCTACCCTCAAAGAAGGACATTATCAATCATTAACTGAAATCCTCCATCCATTTATTGATAGATTGGCAACTGGAATGATGCCTAAAACTTCTGTTACCGTCGTCGTTCGCTTCAGGCTCTCGGCCATGAAGCAGAGCAGAACAGAGCACGTAGCCCGACGACTTGGGCCTCTGCAGGACGACACTCTTGTAGTTACCCCCTTCAGCACGAAAACCGAGGCGGAAACGGAAGCGTCCCCGACCGGAGTCGCCACCCTCCCTCTAAGTCTCAGTCGAAGTTTCAGTCTCTCTCTGTTTTTTTACGTAAGAACATCCGGTCGCCATAGCTTCACGAAACGAACCGACGCCGCTTCGGCCGCCCTGCGAAACCGACAGACTGCCACCCGAATCGGCACCCGCGCCGGTCAAACCGTCGTCCACAAAGCCCGCGTCCGCGTCCTTCCCCGCAACGACACAAATGACCGAATCTGTACAATTGCCTCTCGCCTCATCCCCCATGCCGCCACCGGGACCGCCCACGTATACCTCGCCCAGCATCATACGCGGAGGCCTCGCCGCGTCACCAATACCGCACTGCCCCCGCCCCCGCGCCGCGCGGTTAGAGACCGCACCTTCCAGATCGCATGTCGCCGGCGATCTGGAACGCGAGCTCAAGCGTCTCGACCGACCGGCGTAAACGGAGAGCAAAAGGGGGGGAAAACGGCGGTCAATAGCGGCACAGCTATGCTCGTCGCGAACCCCAAAATGCGCTCGGAATCTTCAATGGCAATCAAAGGAGAGGGAGAATGTCGTGCGTGCGCATTTGCAAATCCTAGACCGCGAGGGTATTTTTTTTTTTCGTCCTTCCTTCCCTCCTTGCTTCCTTCCTCTTTTCTTCTCTCTTACTTTGTGTCAGACTCTCCTTCCAGCGAATTTTTTTTTTTCTCTCTGCCCTTCTTCCATGCACAAACCCACAATCTCAGCCAACTAGACCAAGGCAGGCTCGAAGTAAACCAAATTATCGTGCAATGTTCACACTAGCAACAGATTGTCCGCCAAGCATGCTCATGAGAGGCCAAGACATACAACTGGGCGACATACGCCAAGACCTTAAGCCTCACCAGCACCTTCTGCTTCCGATGATAAACTCTGATTTCATTGTTGCAAAAATAAATCCTTAAAATTGTTGGAAAAATATGATTTCGAATAGGGTAGAACAATGAAGTCAGATCGAGTAATCAAGTCAGACTTTGAGGCGTGATATCACTTTCTTTAAGGATTTATTTGTCCCACAAAGTTCTTTAATGGTCACCTAAGAAATTTCTCCAAGATACTGATAAAGTCTCAAATGAGAATACTTGATAGCAATTTTAGTATTTCTCCAGGTCTCTCATAGGAAACAATTAAAAACAATGGATGTAGTTTCTTTCGAAAGAAGACGAAAAAAAAATGAAATAAGATCATCATTTGATCTCAAAACAAATGTACTTATATATGTCTTTCAAATAGAGGCAACTCTTCAAAAGATTACAAAAAGAATAAAGGCAACCTTTCGAGAAAGGTTACAAAATGAACAAGTATGTCTCAAAAGTTACATTGAAAAGACATAAAAAAATTCGAAATTAAATAAATAATAATAAAAAATAACCGTAATTTTTCTATGAACAGTCGCATTGTTTCAACAAGACTTTATAGTTAATTTTTTTATAAAAATAAATCCGAATTTTCAATAAATAAAATTAATGATTGTTGGTTAGTGCCAAATCTCGTCCATGTGCGCACTCACACTTTTTCGATGTGGGACAAGGCACCTCTTCATTTGTTTTATAAACAAATTACCAACAATCGGTACACACTATTATTGCCTCCGGATCACCACTCTAGCCACACAACATCGACTTTATTCGTTCCAACCTTTTGTTGGCAGCATCCTTTCCATGAACCCACCAACGACAGAGGTCACTCGTTTTTCCATGATGATGATGACATTTACATTCTGGCATGCGACACGTTACGTCAAAGAAACAATGGCAATGGCCAACGCCTGACCTATTTACAGGCTTGCAGGTTGTACCGTCCGAATAGAGCTAGCACAAGTGACAAAACTTGTTGAGTGTTCTACAGCAACGACAAAAAGGTCCTTCCGCGGGACATCACGCCATGCAAAAGCATGCGTCAGCACATGCACCACAAATGGTTCATTATAATGAAATTGAATTTAATCATCCACAAAGTATCCAGAAAAATATAAGTGCATGTCATAACATCCGTGAGCTTTGTTGGTTTATCTCATCTGAGAACATGAAAGATCCGACGAGTAGATTAACATCTACCGTCATATGTACTCAATAAGTTGCATGTATACTTGAAGAGGAGAGAAAATCTCCTGTGCAGATTTTCCACTTACCGGAATGCTTGTCGAAATGAACTGTCACCACGCGAATGTGCACTCTTCAAGTTTATTTCAATTGATTATCATTTCTTCAGGTACCCTCCTTACATTCTGATTCTTTACATAATTATGATTAATTAAAGCTATGTAGCTGAAAAGACATTTTGGCATACCGTGGGAAGTAGTTAATAATTTTGAATCAGTGGTCCCGTAATTACAAGATTGTCCTAATAATTGGGATATTTGATGAAAAATATTTGGAATATTCGCCATAAACCTAACACTAGTGGGCAATAGCAATATGAGCTGAACTTGCATTGCTAATAGTCTAATTATTCACAGGCCAGAAAAGTCTAAAGGCTACATTGCATAAATCGAAAAACTTTAGAAATTTCCATGTCACACCATCTTTATCAAAGGAATGGAAGTGTATTAGCAAATGGCAAGAACCTGCTAAACGATCAAATGAAGAAAGTTTATAATTTTGAGACAGTACTTTTCTCTTATAATGTATAATGTGGATGATCACTTATCAAGCACATTCAACAAATCTCGGAAAATAATTTTTAACAGGAATCAAATAAATATTAGTCATTTTCTTTTTCCCTGGATCATGTTTTGAGGAACCGGTTTGAATCCTTGTGTGAACCCTATTCTATGGAAGAAAGCTCAGCCATACAATTAATAACCATCACTTTTGGCTGACCCAACATTTGTCCAAAGTATAAATATCATATCCTTCCAAATTAATGAAGCAAACAAATCAGCTTTGCCAAACACCAAATGGAGTGCTATGCAGCTTACATTCTGTTGCTATGCCTGCTGTGGTGGAGCATCAATCTGCTCCGGCGATGGTTAAGCCGTAAGCCAGGCTGCGGTGGCAACCAGCTGCCGCCAGGCCCACGCCCACTCCCGATCATTGGGAACATCCTCGAGCTCAGTAACAAGCCCCACCAGGCGCTCGCCAAGCTCTCCAAGCTATATGGCCCTGTTATGACCATAAAGCTAGGGGCAATCACAACCATAGTCATCTCCTCTCCGGAGGCTGCCAAGGAAGCCCTCCAAAAGAACGACCAGCTCTTGAGCGGCCGGCAGATCCCTGACACCGTCAAGGCAAGTGGTCACTATGCTGAGTCCGTTGTGTGGCTGCCCGCCTCCGATAAGTGGAAGCAACTCAGGAAGGTGTGCACTGTCCAGATGTTCTCGGCACACAAGTTGGACGCAGGCCAGCTCCTCCGCCGCAAGAAGGTGGACGAGCTCGTCCACTTCATCCACCAGAGCTGCCAGCAAGGCCAATCTGTCGACATCGGGAAGGCCGCCTTCACGACGGTGCTCAACTTGATCTCGAGCACGCTCTTCTCTGTCGACTTGGCACACCATGACGAGGGCTCTTCCCAGGAGTTCAGGGACCTCGTGTGGGGCGTGATGGAGGAGACTGGAAAGCCCAACGTGTCAGATTTCTTCCCAGCTCTCAGGTGGTTCGACCCCCAGGGCGCACGCCGGAGGATCTCGGGTTACTTCAGCAGATTGCTTGCCATCTTCGACAGGATGATTGAAGAAAGGACTCAAGCGACGGCCTCACCGATCGCCTCTTCACTGAGCAACGACGTGCTTGATTCTCTGATTAATTTAAAGGAGAGTGGTGAATTGAGTCGCCATGAAATTAAGAGCTTGCTTCTGGTCAGTACATTATTGAGGGATATGCGAATGGATATGAACTATACTATATATGCTCCTATTCAATAGTTTCTTTCCTCTGTATTTATAATTGTTCGATATATTTTGAACTATGAAGAGGAAGCTCTGTATTTAGACTAGTCTAATGACTTCTTTTGATATGGAATTGTGATTTCATGTTGCTGGCAAGTAATGTTATCCATATCTTGTTGCTGTCAAATTTGTTACTGACCAACTTTGGGCAATTAACTTCAATTTGCTCCAGAAAATGAAGATGTATTTAGCAAAAATCACTTGGCTATCTCTCACGATTCCTTTTCCAGGACTTGTTCATCGCGGGAGTCGACACAAGCACGAGCTCACTGGAGTGGGCGATGGCAGAGCTGCTGCACAATCCAGAGAAGATCGCGCGAGCCCGTGAAGAGCTCGACCGAGTCATCAGTAGCGATGGAGGAACGCTGCAAGAGCCAGACATCACGAAGCTCCCCTACTTACAAGCAATAGTAAAGGAGACTCTAAGGCTGCACCCGCCGGTTCCCTTCCTGATCCCACACAAGGCCGAGAGCGACGTGGAGATAGGCGGGTTCCGACTGCCCCGGCACGCCCAGGTGCTGGTCAACGTCTGGGCCATGGGGCGGGACCCGGGCATATGGTCAAACCCAGACAGCTTCTTGCCGGAGCGGTTCCTGGGGGGTGAGATTGACTTCAAGGGCCGCGATTTCGAGCTCATCCCGTTCGGGAGCGGACGGAGGATATGCCCCGGGATGCCCTTGGCCTATAGGATGGTGCACTTGATTTTGGCCTCTCTCTTACGCTCATTTGATTGGAAGCTTGAGGAGGGCGTGACGCCTGAAGAGATGGACATGACTGAGAAATTTGGGATCACATTGCAAAAGGCAACGCCTCTCTGTGCTATTCCCATGGAGGCGTGACTTTAATTAGTCTGTACTCTCTCTTCCTTAGAGAGAAGTTTATATCTCAGTATAATTTACCTAGAAGGATTTTCGTCCTAATGTCCTTTTGCTTCTATATATGTTTGAAATAAATTCGCTGAACTTAGCTTCATAAACGATGTATTTGTGTATGCAAGTATATTTGGTGACATGGATGAATAATTGTGTAACATGAAATTGTCCGATCATAAGTCTAGTGTGATATGTCTAAACAGTGACCAATTTCAAGATAGCTGGACCTTTAGTTTATCTCTAATCATCCAATTGAAATTTAAAGTGGTTAATCCGGAACTCATTCATTCATTCATTCATTCTTCTTCTTTTCTCTCTTATTTCGAAATTTTATGTGCGATCTTATTGCCACAGTCGAGAATATCACATGTTAAATATATTTTTAACTGGATATTACCACGAATAGTATAAACATTATGTTTTCTTTATTTTAGATTTCACCTCCTTCATGTTTGCTTTGTTCAAGAGAGAACCTCCAAGAAACCTAATCCTTCATTACCTTATTGAGCAAATTTATGACTTAATTATCAAATAGAATTGAGAAAACTTTGAACTTAAATTACTTTTTAACATAGTCAAATATTCACAAACATTTTACTTTGTAGTGCATTTCGCTATCAGTGCCTTTGCCTTGCCCTAGCCTTCGCCTTACCTTGTGTCATGTCGCCTCGCTCTTGCCCTCACCTTGCTCATGCTGGGTCATGTCGCCTCACCTAGGTCTCAACGACTAGTGAAGGAAAATATGAAAAAAAAAATTCAGAAAATTTAAAGAAATTGCAAGAATTGTCCATGTTAGGATCAACTTTGCTACATAGGATGGTTGTTATTAACTAGATCGTCACATCATTGATTTTTGGTCAAAAGTGGCTATAAAGACTAGATAACAAATTGTCAAAAGGTTTACGTCTAAATTGGCAAAATTGAAAAGTGTAGAACTGAATTGGCCACCATATAGTAAATTGAGGATTTTTTGGACAATTTCCTAGATAAACATAGTCTCGCCTTTTTATTCATAGTAACTGCATATGTTCTATTAAGACATGATTATTTCCACTGTACTACACATGTACAAATTGATAGTTGCTACCATCCACCCTTTCGTTCACCACTATATCAATGGGAAATTGCCAAAAAAGTCCTAAACTTGTTACAATATTCTCAATTCAATCATAAACCTTTTCTTTTTGGTCAATTTGATCATGAACTTATTGTTACCTTGTGTAATTATGTCAATTCAATCTATCTGACCAAATTTGACTAATCGGCGTTAGTGGATAATTTTTTAATAATATTTTATTTTATTGAATTTTTCTTTTTTCTTTTTTCTTTTTCCATTTTCTTTCTCACTCTTTTTTTTCATCATCCCTCCTTCCTCTTGCTTCGGTGATAGGCCAAAGGGGAAGGCCAATCGCCAGCCAATGACGAGCTAGCCTCACTGTCATTGGCAAGGGCAAGCTCTCTCAAAACCACTAGTGAGGCGAGCCCCCATCGAATCTGGCGAGGGCTCACCTCGCTAGTGAACGACGAGGCCAACCTCACCCAAATCCGATGAGGCAGGCCTCGCCCAACTAGTGGATCGAGGAGCTGCCTCACCATCATTAGGGTAGGGCGAGCTCGCCACTAGTCGGTGACCAACCCTCCCCTCTGGCTATTTGCCAAAGCAAGGAAAAAAGGAGAGAGGAGAAAAAGAAAAAAGAGAGAGAAATTTTTTTAAAACAAAATACAATATCAGCCAACGTTCACATTAGTGCCAGCCAACCAAATATGGCCAAATGGATTGAATTGACGCGATTATAAAATGTTTAGTACTAAATTAGCAAAAAAAAAAAAAATTATGACTGAATTGGAAAAATTGCAATAAGTTTATGATTTTTGGTTAACTTTCCCCGTATCAATGGTAGATGAAGCTACTTATGGAATTCTGTCGAGATTTATAGGACTATGGAAGAGTATCAACATATATTACAGGTTCAGCAAAATGATTATAAGTAAGATCAAACACCCTTTCAACATGAAGATTTAGTAAAACTATGTCTTGAATTTGAGCTTGTGTACAAAACTCGATCCAAAATGCATAAAGAAATGCCGCTCAAATGGGAGCATGCTGATTAAAAGAAAGTTCGAAGTTTGGACTTTTCCCAATTCACTATGGGAAAAGTAAATTCGTTTTTCAGTTGAAGTCGGGCACTTTCATTTTTAGGTTATACATACACACATCATATATTGGGATCTTGTCTTTCAGGCCTTGACCGTGATATCAAATTATGAGGCCAACTTGTGTTCGGCATTACATCCTAGAGTAAATAAAAGTGTTAAAAGCGGCGAAATCTTATGATGAAATTTAGTGTATTTCTCAATAAGATTCAGATACTTTTACGTATGAAATGGCTGCTTACAATTGGGGTGTTTGATCAATATGTGATCCGAATATGATTATAATATTCGTTATATCGCTTGATAAATGTTGAAATTTGTATTGTTCTTCCTGCTAGTGTAGGTCATACTGCGCGCTTATCTATCCAGCAATTTGCCAGCGGAGCCTTGTCAATGTCGACTATCTCTTGGATCGATTTTCTTTTCCGTTGATCGTTTATATCCTTAAAACACCAACACACAAGTCCATAAGTGGGAAAAAAAATTAAAAGAAGGATAAGCATATCTAATTGAAAAAGTTTCACAACGGGCTGATTAATGCTCAACCTTATTAAGAAAGCACACAATCATTACAACATTATTGGAGAAGAAATGCCACAGACGATTATTTAGATATCAATCACTCTAAACTTCTTAATAGTAGGAAATAACATTACAACAATATCAGTATATGGAATTATATCATATGTGTTGTGATAGGGCAAGCGATCGAACAAAATATAGACGGAAGAAGAAAAATAAATCGGACACCGGATTTACGTGGTTCAGTCATAAAGACCTACATCCACGGGGAGAGCAGCAGCGAATTTCACTATATATCAAGCGATACAAGGAAATTACACACTCAAGTCACTCAAACACTCTCTCGGTGTTTCCCAAGCCCCAATTACACCCAAACCCAAGTCACGGCACAAAATTACCACACGTTCAAGCTCAAAATACAATACTCTACATACGCCTGATTTGCGTACACACGAAATTGCATATCTCTTCGAGCTTCGCGTGACTTCGTTGATCGGTGAATGTGCGGCTTCTTGGATCGTCGAACCTCTGCGGTTTCGTAGGGTTTTCTCGCAGTCACCTTCGGCCGTCCCACGCACGCCTTTAAAAGAAAGTGAATCCTCGTATATATACGTGTGCGTGTGCGTGTGTGCCCCCACGGTCAAATATTTGACCTTGGCCCCACCGAATAATTCCTTCTTCGGTGACACGTTGCAAGTAAAGAACCCCTCCCTTTTTTTTCTTTTGTCTTGGTTCGCACGTCCAAGTCCAAGTCCATGTTTGGACTTTCCTATTTCAGGCCAAACTTCCAAATACACAAATCTTTCATTATATCAATTTATTTCAAAATTTGGCTTTTCGCTTCGGGCTTAAACTCAAGACATATTTAACAATCTCCACCTTGACTCGACGTTTGAGCCAACTTACAATTGCTTCGTAAAAATTCAAATTCTGCTGCTACTTTCTCATAGCCCCCAATGGGGCAACCGCCACAAATATTATCAAAGTTCAAGCCTCGCTTGAACTTTACCATAACTGAGGACCTCATCAGAATACCAACTTCACATACATCTTTAACTGCTCCGCAAGGATTTTCCGATGCAACCTCCTTAACCATAGATAAAGCAAAACCATTGTTACATCCATATCTATCAGGAGATCGAACACGTACCTTGTTAATTTCAACAATTACAGCAACCGTTGGCTCTATAGGCTCCACCTCGCTATGAGCACTATCTGTGTCGATTACTTTGCTACTACTTGTACTCGCTACCTCAGGAGTTTCTGGTTGCAACTCCACCTCAAGCTGAACACCGTTCAAATCCGTATTAACACTGCTATAATCACTCCTAGCCAGAAGTACTTGAGACTCATCAAGAGTAACTTCTCTGCTGTTAATAGGTGAATTTATATCTGGGCACCACAACTGATCACCCTGCTCACCTTGTGCATAGCCATGGAATATGCACCTTGCCCTCCAATCAAGCTTACCATCATTTACTCGAAAATAACACGGGCAACCAAATATTCTAATAATAGAATAATCAGCAACGTTACCTGACCACACTTCTTCAGAAGTCCGCCATTCAATAGCAGTTGATGAGGATCTTTTCACCAGGTAGCTTACCGTACTTAGCACATCAACCAGGAATCTCCTAGCTATACCAGCACTAGAGATAATTTTTCGGGCCATCTCTAGTAATGTTCTGCTTGTCAATTTTGCAAATTGTTGTGATTTATTGACATTAGTGCGGTGTTTCACTATGCTCTCTTTCATGCATAATTTAGTTGCCAGCTCCGAGCAAAACTCCATGCTATTGCCAGTCCGCACATGCTTGATCGACTTATCAGTCTTCGTCTCGATCAAAACTCTTGACTGCGAGATCTTGACACCAGCATCAAACTTGTGCATTGGCACAAACACCCAGGTCTTCTTCGAGCAGTCAAAAGACTTTCGAACAGATGCATCTGACGTCTCCGCAACGAAATTTATCACTGTCTCACCTTGAAGTTTATACAGGCCATCGTGCTTGATTCCTTTCATTATCACCAGGGCACCTCGAACAATCTTCAGAACTCCACCTTTTGAAGAATACCTGCAACCAGCTGAATCTAGGGCACCCAAGGAAATTAAATTCTTTTTCAATTCTGGAACATGCCTCACTCCAGTCAATGTCCTCACGATACCATCATGCATTTTGATTTTAACATCACCAACACCCACAACTTCGCACTCAGTGTTGTTTCCTAACTGGACTTTATCACTACCCGTGCACTGATAAGTGATAAACCAGTTTCTATTTGGTGTGACATGAAAAGAACAACCAGCATCCATAATCCATCCATCAAGCGATGAATCATTAGTGACAGACAAAACATAATCGACATTATCTGCTACAGCTGCAACATTATCTGCAGAATCAACCATAATTTCCTTACCCTTCTCATTCTTCAACTTAAGACAATCCCTTCTAAGATGCCCCCTCTTGCCACAGCTCCAACAGACAATATTAGCAGTCCTAGAATGACTACGTCTGTTCATATTAGTACTACTACTACCCACACGTGTTTTAGATCTTCCTCTATTTTCACCTACTAGAGCAGTAGATATAGATTCGCCAGATTCTCTTCTACGAATATCCTCGCTCAGAATCAAATCTCGAACCCCATCAAATGTCAAACTTGTTGATCCAGAGGAATTACTAACAGCAATAACGGTAGTATTCCAACTATCAGGCAATGAGGATAATAGAATCAAAGCACGTACCTCGTCTTCAAAATCTATCTCAACTGAACTCAATTGACTAACAATCACATTGAATTCATTAATATGATTAGCAACTGACACACCTTCGCTCATCTTCAAGTTAAACAGACGTCACATCAAACAAACCTTGTTGATCACGGAGGACTTCTCATACATATCCAACAAGGCTTGCATCAAACCAGTAGTGGTCTTCTCCTTCAAGATGTTAAACGCGACGTTACGAGCCAATGTCAGCCGAATAACACCCATAGCTCGTCTATCCAGCAAATCCCAATCAACTTGCTTCATCGTCTCTGGTTTCTCCCAAAATAAAGGCAAGTGCAAATTCATCTGGTAAAGATAATATTCAATTTGCATCTTCCAGAAACTAAAATCCATCCCATTAAGTCTGTTGATTTTCACTTTTACTTCTTATGTCGCCATCGATTCGCTTCAACTTAGCCAAGCCTGGCTCTGATACCACTTGTTGCGATAGGGCAAGCGATCGAACAAAATATAGACGGAAGAAGAAAAATAAATTGGACACCGGATTTACGTAATTCAGTCGTAAAGACCTATGTCCACAAGAAAGAGCAGCGAATTTCACTATAGATCAAGCGATACAAGGAGATTACACACTCAAGTCACTCAAATACTCTCTCGGTGTTTCCCAAGTCCCAATTACACCCAAACCCAAGTCACGGCACAAAATTACCACGCGTTCAAGCTCAAAATACAATACTCTACGTACACCTGGTTTGCGTACACACGAAATTGCATATATCTTCGAGCTTCGCGTGACTTCGTTGATCGGTGAATGTGCGGCTTCTTGAATCGTCGAACCTCTGCAGCTTCGTAGGGTTTTCTCGCAGTGACTTTCAGCCGTCCCACGCACGCCTTCAAAAGAAAGTGAATCCTCGTAAATATACGTGTGCGTGTGCGTGTGTGCCCCCACGGTCAAACATTTGACCTTAGCCCCACCGAATAATTCCTTCTTCGGTGACACGCTGCAGGTAAAGAACCCCTCCCTTCTTTTTCTTTTGTCTTGGTTCGCACGTCCAAGTCCAAGTCCATGTTTGGACTTTCCTATTTCAGGCCAAACTTCCAAATACACAAATCTTTCGTTATATCAATTTATTTCAAAATTTGACTTTTCGCTTCGGGCTTAAACTCGAGACATATTTAAGACATATTTAACAATATGTATTATCAATTACTTTCACCCATGGGTCACTGTTGGCACGCTGTGAAGAACCACCGTCTCCATCGTGAGGCCTGGCCCAAAACCGAAGAGGACGCCCCACTCCAACCCCTCGCCGGGGTCGCAAGCCCTTCCTCCGCCGACTTCCTTGGCATCTCATCGAGGATGAACGAGACGCACGCGCTCCACATGTTCCCGTACTCTCTAAGGACGTGCCTCACGGCTCGAAGCCTCTCCTTTTTCAACCCTAGCTTGGCCTCGATTTGGTTGAGTATGGCTGGGCCACCCGGATGAGGCACCCAAAAGATGGAGTTCTAGTCACTTATGCCGAGTGAATCGAACCCCTCTTTCAAGCTTTTCTCGATGTGGTCTGCAATCAAATGGGGGACCCTGTCGGATAACCCGACGGTGAGGCCAACGTCACGCAGTTGACCCTCGATGGCGCCCTCGGAGTTTGGCAAAAGGGTCTCCGCAGTCCACACGAGTTGGAATATGGGCCGCTCAGCAGGGATCTCTAGGTCGGACCCTATGATGAGAGCAGCCGCTCCGTCCCCAAAGATGGCCTGGCCGACAAGGTTGGCAAGGTTCTCAGTAGACGGGCCTTGGAAGGTGGTGACAGTGATCTCAGAGCAGACAACGAGGACGCGAGCGCCAGCATTGTTCTCAGCAAGGTCCTTCGCAACACGGAGGACAGTGCCACCAGCAAAGCAGCCCAGGTGGTAGAGCATGACACGCTTGACGGAAGGGCTGAGGCCGAGAAGGCGCATGAGCTGGTAGTCGGCACCAGGCATGTTGACGCCGGAGGTGGAGCAGAAGACTATGTGGGTGATCTTGGACTTGGGTTGGCCCCATTCCTTGATGGCCTTCAACGCCGCCTCCTCGCCGAGCTTTGGGATGGTGTCGATGATTATGTCCTGGCGTGGGTTGAGCAAAGGGTCGTCATACGAGCAGATCTCGGGGTGTTTCTCCATAAGCTCCTCGGTCAAGTGCATCTAACGCTTGCGGATCATTGACTTGTCACCTGCGACGTTCCCATTTTACTTTCCAAGAACAACGTTGACATGCGTGCATTGGAGATTTTCTTTGTTCATTTTTTTTTTTTTGGCATATAGTAATAAAGAATTTGCATGGCTAGCTAACATGTACTACTGGATAACCTTTTCTTTCGACCATTCTAAGATTGTTAAGAATGATTGCAGATTCATTACGAAACGAAGCAAACTATAGTAATGCAATTTGTCCACCAATAAGATCCAAAAAGAAAGATAGTTAGACTTTCTTAAAGGGGGTAATAAGCGAAACACATCATATATATTTCATAAGAAAAAATAAACTGTGAAGTTAGGATAAGGATACTCTAAACTTGAATATATATTTTGTAGGTAGGGCAATCTAGAGTGTGGCTCACATATGCGGATGAACTTCTGCTTGAGGGCCGTCATGTGCTCGCTCTTGGTCATGCGGAAGTAGTAGTGTGGGTACTCGGCCTGGTACACACAGTTCACCAGATTTGCCGTCCCAATAGTGAGGATGGTCGCCGGCCCCTTGGCCTGCTGGTTCTCACGGATCTTCTCGGCAGCACCCATATATCTCAGACCTACGTTCGAAACTTCGGAACTTCAATGTAACCCCTTTTTGTATTGTGGATATATTGAAGTTCAAAGTGAAGTTGAGACACCACAACTTTGTTCGGCTGTTAACTTTTGCAGCCCATTGCCTTGCCTTTTATAGATGCGAGGTGGGCAAGCTGGAACTTGGTTTTGAGGCACTGACATCCCGTGCATAATTATTGACTAAATTTAATGTAAAGGCTCGTCGAAAGAAAATCTTCCACGTGTAACAATTGACTATGTTGATTTGATGGTTGGTATTGTATGCTTTAATTTTTTATTTAATTAATCAGTTAGGTGAGATACAGTTAAAAGTCACCGGATCGTGCGTAATAAACGTGTCCTTGTCATCCCGGAACCTCTAATTATCAATGGATGCAGAAGTTTTGTTCAATCGGTAGTGTTTGGTGGGACGATCCTAAAGAGGAACAGATTGGTCGTTTTCCCAAGAGTCCCAAGAGATTGAGCTCAATGCTTAAGCAGGAAAGTTAAGCCGCGAAGCTTTCTTATTAGTATCAGTCACGGGGACTTATTATTATCTTGAATAATAATGTAAGCATCATGAAATATCTTGAATAAGACCGATAGACAGATTGACAATGGACCACCAATCAACCGGGAAAATTATCCAAAAAAAAAAAATTAAGCAAACTTAAAAAAAAAAAAAAACAAAAACAAAAAAGGGAGGGGAAAAAAAGTAAACCTTAGGTGAGGGATTGTAGCCCTCACTACTGCTGCCCAACCATTACTAAGACCATGGTGGGGGAATGGTTGATGAGGGTCACTACACTGAGGCTGCCGATGGCAGCCCTTGGGTAGACTTGGGCAAGGGCTTGTCAGCCTTATCTACAGTTGGTGAAGGTCGTTATAGCAAGGCTTAGCAACCCCCTCACCATTGTCCCTTCTTTTTTCTTAAGTTTTCTTTTCTTTAATATAACTTGAATAAAAATTTTTACATAAAATTATATTTAGATGAAAACGATGTCGTCTTAGGCACATCAGTGGCATATTGGATAGAGAAAATAATTTAAAAAAAAAACTATATCAACATTATTTGTTGGACAAGTTAGACTAAGGGCGCGTTTGATAACGATTCTATTCCCAGAAGTAAATTCTGATAAAAATGATTGTTTTTTATTCTATTCTCGGGAACAGATTCTAAACATTTTAAGCCGTTTGGTAACTATCTAAAATTTATGATTCTGGAATAGAATTGTCTTTGGTACCATGCTTATTAATTATGTTCCAAATCAATTTCTTCTAACTTTTAAATAAATATTTTCCTTTTTTCCTTTTTTTTTTTCTTTTCTTTTTTCCATTTTTCCATTTTTTCTCTTCTTTTTTTCCTTTTTTTTTCTTTTTTTTTTTCCTTTTTCTCTTATTCTTGGTCTTCTTGTGGTCGGTCGTCTTATCGGCGACAAGCCAGATAAGGGCCGGCAACCTTACCGGAGCGTCGCCAACCCTCGGTGAGGCCGGCCCTCATCAACCGAGCCTCACCAGCAGCTAGGCGAGGCTCACCCAGCCCTGCCTGGCAAAGCCGAGCCGAGCCGATGGCCAAGCTAGCCTCACCGAGGCTGGGCAAGGCCTACCTGGCCACTAACGGGGCTGGGTGAGCCTCTCCGGTGGCCAGGCGAACCTCATCGGGGTTGGGCAAGGCCCACATGGCTACCAGCGGGGCTAAGCGTCGCAAGGCTTGCTCAACCCCAGCGAGGCCGAGCCTCACCGGTGGCCAAGCGGACCTCGCCAGGGCTGGGCGAGCCTCACCGATGGCTGGGCTTGCCTCAGCGAGCTTGTTGGACCTTGCCCTGGCCTGGCGAGCCTCCAATAAGCTTGCCGGACTGGCGGATGATGACCGGTGGCAGGCGGCAGTGGGCGGCAACGAATGGCAGACGGCAACGGGCGGTGGTGGACGGCAATCATGAGATGGCGGAAGGGAAGAATAAAAAGTGTTGGTTTTGATTCTCAAATTTGTTCCTAAAACAAAAATCAACTTTTTTTTAATTATTAATTCCACTCCAAATCTGTTCCCGAGAACAAAAATTTTACCAAACGTGATTCTGTTTCAAAACTACTCTCGGGAATAAAAAATGAGAATCGAGTGCTGTTTGGCATGTTACCAAATAGCCCCTAATTTAACGAAAAGAATTGATTACACCAAATTTGACAAATTTTATGACTTAATCCACCTTTTAAAAGTTTTAGAAATTAATTAAACTTTCATAATATATTTTAGGATTTCAAATGCACTTATCCCTACTTTCAAGATAAATAGAGCCCCAATCTAAGATCCCACATTAACTAGTGGGAGTTTCTTATAATTTATGGATTATTATGATATACTCAAGGTTGTTAATTATTGAACACTACCAATTCGGTTTGGCTCCACCCCTTGAAAACCAAATCAATCATAGTCAGTTCCAAAAAATTGGAACAAAGAACCACTTAGAACAAGCTGATTCGATCTACTTCCTAGGTTGGAACCAAATCAATGCTCACCCCTAATATTCACTCAAAGACTTAAAGCCAATGAGTTACGTATCAATTAACATATATATTAACTTCTTCATATCATATTAGTTCTTCTATGTGGGACTTTTCCAATACACCTCATAAATGCATTTCAACAATCTCCCATTAACATGTGAGGTCAGTTCTAGGTTTGCTCCTCCTTAATTGAAGTATCATTTTGCATCGATATATCTCAATTTAAATCTCTACTTTGTTGCCTTGTAAGAATTGCAACATCAATGCCTACCTCGACCCCTAGTTTCTTTTCCAAACCGAACCATAAAATGACATTGAAGCTGCACTGTTACACCACAATGTCCACCTTCATCAGGTCTGTTTCACCATACCGCCGTAAAAGCTACCATTGGTGGACTGTATTGCTACACCACAATGCCCTTCACCCTAGGTCTCTTTGTCAAACCAAACCATGAAAGTCACCATTAGAATCACATTACTACACTGCAATACCCACATTCAACCTAGGTCCTTTGTCAGACCAAATTATGAAAGCTGCTTTGAGACCACATTGGTCATGAGATTCCTTTCTTGATATATTCGCCAAATCCCAATATGCATTGGGAGTGGGTCATTAATCAACTATCAACTCTTATATTATTAGTAGGGATCATGCAAAGGAACCCTGATATCTTCACTTTGGGATATCGCCAAAATGGAGCCTAAGTTAGAGCCCATCAATAAATTTAGTTTAATCAATCTTCACTTCAGAATTTAAGTTAATGAGTTACAACCAAACTCATCCTTGCATCACAACAAATATTGTGCCTCTTCCAAATTTTGAAGACATTTCTTCCTTTCCAATAATTTAAACTTATTTTGTGAACAAATCATCTTTTTCCTTTCTAATAATCATTTTCATTTTCATTTTTGGTATGCATAAGATGTCAAGTATTTTAGGTAGTATAGAGTAAGAAAAAACAGCCTCTACGAGCATTGGACATGCACATGGTTGACAAGTACATTGCGGAGACTTCTTCATATGTTTTTTTAAGGAAAAATGACATTGCAAGTATTATAACTTTCATACAGCGTTGATCTGAATATCATAACTTGTTTTTTTAATCATTTGAGTATCACAACTTATTTATGGAGCTCACTTGAGTATCATCTTTTTTTTTCCGATCAACTAAGTGTTATACAACTTTTCAATCGATCACTTCAATGTCATATTTTTAAAAACATTTGCTACAAGTGTCATGCCATGCTAGATCCGGCACTTGGGTGAGTACCATTAGAATGTTGTGGCACTTAAGTGATAAATTGAAAGTTATAGCATTTAAGTAAACAGTTTTTAAAAGTAATGATAACCAAGTGATCGAAAATAAAGTTATAACACTCAAGTGAGCATTGTATAAAAGTTATGATACTTATGGTGTCTTTAACTTGTTTTATTAGTAACCATCTCGATCCCATATGTACTGAACAAATTGTTAGTGATGAAGTAATATATTTTGTTGAAGATAGTGGCCATTAACGAACTTGAACGATTTTACTTTTTGGAAAATTGTCTGGACATTTTGCCAAAAGGCTTAAGACTTTTGAATTCATTTCAATTGCTTTTTAAGCCAACTACTGTTGCAACGCCTCGATCCATTTCACTTTGAATCCAGCCCTTAAAATCAGTGCTTTAAGTAACTAAGGTGCAAACTTATGTATCACTCAACGGGGTCATTCCCATCCAATATGGATCCACATATATCACGAGCTCCCTCATTTTGAGAATTTACATCCTTATTAGTGTTGGTCCATCCCAACCTAGCAATATCTGATGTGGGGTCCGAACCATTGCTATCCCCATCGTAATTCTAAATGTCTGCTAAAAGTTGCATTTTGTTCAAACTCTCTTACCTCAATGATCACTCCCTATAATCAGTGGATCGGGTACGGATCTAGCCCATCACAAATTACACATCTACCGAAGTTATACTTGGGAGTTTGTGAACTGTAATAGCATGTTTATTTATTTTTCACATTAGGTGCACCCGTTTCGGCACAATTTTGTTAATTATTAAAAATGTGGTGCTGTTTCCTCTCTACAAAGGGTAAATAAAATGAGAACTCATGTTGGTATGCAAAGTTTTTGTAAACCTTATAAAAGGACAAGATATCCAGGTAATCATAATTCCAGTCAAAATATAACAGAAGATAAACCAACTTCTGTTGTACCTGACACACTTCGATTATCTATCGTTGATCAACTGTGGAGCATTATACCATTCAAGACTTAAATTTACTTTGGAACGCTTGAATTGTTTGCTCGACATATAAAATTAAAATCGAAGGTTCCATTTATTCCGCAGAAAATAAATTATTCAAAAAAAATTTTATTAAATTGATGGTTTGTATAGCTTACAAAAATAAATGAATGAATTGGTCACCAAAAAAAATTAAAAAATAAAATAAATGAATGAATACTTTCATCATCCACAAAAATATTTAAAAAATGAAAATATTTTTCATTGATTAAGAATATCTCAACCTATAGAAGCGAACATTTTTAAGAAAATATGTTATAGTCATTCATTTTTTATGAAATAAACGAAGTCTAAATGAGATATCAAGATTTCTTGCTTGGGTTGGGAACTTAGCTTCCACAAAGGACTACCCTAATGAGGATTTTTCTTTTTTAGACTACACTATAGTGACAAATCGAGTATCTTAAGTAATCCTATTTTTGGGCGGTTAAAATGTAAACCACATTGCATTTGATGCTATGATTTGTTGGCATAACTCAGAAGTCAGATTCAAAGTGAACGGACTGAACAACTACGAGGGGGTAAAGTGGCCGTTCTAGGATTTTTTTTTTAACTTTTTCCGTACAAAAACGGTGGTTGTAGAAAAAGTAAATTATGTAGAGCCAATATTTTATATGAACATATATATGTGAAAGAGGGTATGGTATAGGACAGTCTGCAAAGCAATTTATGGTGGATTGGCCTTTTCACGTGGCCTATCCATTCTTGACTCTAACAGTCCGATAGCTAGGCTGGAGTTCATTACTTTAACCTTTGAAGCCTTTGGTATCTTACAAATGAAGTTACCTCTAAAAACGAGAGAATGTAACTCAATCTATGAGTACACACTCTACTCAAAGCTCGAAACACTCTTGCAAATAATTACGTTAACGCTTTCCTAGAAAATGCACTCAGATTACATATGGTCTTTCTCAAAAATAAGCATAAGGACTAAGAACAAGTATCAGAGCGTTTTAATCCCCTCGGCGACCTTCAACTCTCACTTCGACACATGTACCTCCAAACTTCTTGCCTGATGATTAATCACTCTGCATAGCTAATAAGGCAAAGCCTATTCTGGAGTCAGCACGTCTCTCTAAGGCTACAAAGACCTGATACTAGCTCCAAAGCACCAAATTAAATTTGAATTCAAATTGATTTAGAGTCTGGTCTTGTTTCCACGCACATGAAGTATCATCCACTTCGTCTATAGCGTGAAGTCCCTCTACAATGCAGTCCACTCGACTTGCTGATTTCACTCAATCTGAATATAATGGTGTGCTTTGGTCCTTCCAAGTATAATGGCGTGCTCGATGTTATCCAAGTTGTTGTCTTTGTATGTAGTCCGTCCAAGCATCCCGACGATAACCATCCCTTATTTGTTCATCAGAATCCAAAGATTAATTCCAGCTCTGGCACTTTCCACTCGGTATTTTTTTATCCATTTGCAGAATAAAGAAGCTCTCCACTAGCACAAATCCCACATCATTTAAATGATTTACGTATGAACTTGTGTATGTGGACGATATTTCGTTTCCATGTTAGTTCGCACAAAAGTTTTGTCATCATCTGTGGACATAAGGAATTTTCGTAACAAGCGTAATACTTTTTTCGCAATGTCAAAATCATGTAAACGAAATCAATAATCAGATTTTGTATGAAAGCACTTTCACACCATCTGTTATTCGATAATAAAAGGATGAAATCCTATCATTTTTACGGAAAAAAGGTGCAATCTTTTAAAATCACAATTGAACTTTCTAGTTTCAAGCAGTGGTTAAGAAATCAATTGAAATATACTTCATGATCTTCAAGAAATATTAGGTTCTGGCGTATCATTTCATCTTCCATCGAAATTAATTACCATGTGATAATGATTATTAAAATTATTTCTTGAGAAAGGAAGTTAAAAAAAAAATAGAAATCAAAATGACCTATCATCTTACGCAACACTCAGAGCTGAAATGCACATGCTCACCAAGTTCCAACTCAGTAACATATCTAATTGCACCGATCCCCATTCTAAAGTTTAAACTAATAAGTTGTGCGCAAATTAAATTATATTAATTGCTACTCACTATATCAGTTATCCTCCATGAGATTGTTGCCTATCATTCCTATTCATGTTCCTTGACAGTCGATGATGACCGATGTCTCTAGCTTGGGACAAGAAAAACCCATCAAGAATATCTCTTGCTGTATAAGATCCCGTGCTGCCGTCTAGTCTTTATTCCTTGAATTTGATTTTTTTATAGGTTCAATTTTTCTCAACAAAAATAACAATGTTCATAGTCGAATTATTTTTCTTGTTCTAATTTTAATTATAATTCTATTTAATGAATATGTTTCTATTTGTAAATCCAAAATTAATCATTTTTAAATATTTCTAACTTTGAGTTCTCTTTATTTCTATTCCCATTACATAAATAATTTTATGACGTTGTCTATCGTCATATAATGTATTTTAAAAAGTATAATAACCCTTTATTTTTACTTTTTCATTCATTCGGGTCTCTTCCCTTATCTTATTCGGATCTCCTTTTCTTCCAAAAAGAGGGAAGGAAAAGAATCTTCCTCGATGGATTTATCTTATTCCTCTTTAGTTTTCTTTGTTTCTAAAGTTGAACTTTTTAACAAAAATGAATAAAATTGATGTGTCAATTATATAGATTAATGATGTCGACTTACCTACTTAATGGAGATATAATCCAATACCTATTAGTTTTAGGATTGGCATCCTCTAAAATTAGAAGGCACCTTATGAGCCCATCCAAAAAAGAAAAAGAAAAAACATAAAGTCTAAAGAAATTCACTCAACGAGCAAATCTCTCTCGAATTAGAGGTCGCCAAAGGTTGGCGACTTCCGATTTTGAGGCTGTGGCCTCTACTGGTGCGAGGGCAAAACAAAAAGAGGTTGAGTGCTATAGAGTTGGAGAAACGGTATGAGGGAATAGTGGGGCGAATGGATGGTTGTCATGCTGGCTGTGACGGGCGGTGGTAGTGCGCCACGTGACTTGACGTGGCGGCGATAAGTGGTGTGCCGACGAACGGAGAAGAGAGAAAGGGTAGGTCGTCCGTGTCTATTTTATGTGATGATAGGGAAGGGCTATGGGGCACCGCCCAAAATGCCCTGCCTCGCCCCTTGTTTACTTTTAGCCATAAAGAATTATTTTGTTTTGTTTTATTTAAAAGGTTTTCAGCACGAAATACTACAAGGAAACAATTCCTCTTAAAATGTAAAAATGAAAAAAAATAATAATAAAACCCTAAGAACAATCTCTTCTTGCAAGTGTTACTTGTAAAGGAGATGCAAGTTTACAAAGTCCTCTGGGTAACCAATGTGGGGCAATTGTTTTTCATGTGGCTCATCTTTATATTGTCTCACATTGACTAAGTTGCGAAGGCCTGAGGTTGTTTGGCTCTATAAAATCAATCAGTTAAAGCCATTCTTCTTTATGAAAATCAAGCCATGATGCAATTCTTTTATTATAGAGAAACAATAAACAAGAAAATTGTCCAATAACGATCTAGCTAGTGGTATCATGTTCATTTGGGGAAAAAAAATGTTATTTCCAATGCAGCCCCTCGCTGGATCCGTTGCTTTCCGAAGGAAAAACAGCCCGCCTCGGCCGGCATGGGATACGTGGTGGTGGGAGGGCCAGTTTTCATTTTACCGTGCAATTCCGTGGCCTGTCCCTTGATCTTATAAACCCATCGTACCACCGGAACCAGGCCGCTCGGTGGGTGTAAGGGCGAGCTTTTGTCCGAGAGAGACCTCTCCTGGAACTTTTGTTGTTAAAGATTAGTGATCTGGGGTTTGCAAAATTTCGAGATGTTACACTGCCTTTCATGTCTGCGTTAAGTGGTCTGTTCATAGCTTTAGTTTTGAATGTGAATCTCGCTTCACTTTCAACGTTTTCCATTCGCACTCTGAATTTCCCAGAAAGATTTGATGTAGTTGCTCTTTAATTTCAATATTCAGCCTCTCTGTTCCCGTCTTTTCTTCCCTCTAAATTTGGAACGCCTGTTGACTGTTAGAAATAATTAGGAAATTGTACATATCTCCCACAATCATGCATATGTCCCCGTTGACTGTGCATCTCGTTGATTCACCCTAATTGATTATAATTTATGTTTTAATATATTGTTATCTCATATAGTCATCTTGTAAAGCTTATAAATATCTTATATACTCTTGTTATGGAAACACACGGAAATAATACAATTATCCTCCACATATTCTTATCTTGTTGTTTGAGGAAGCGCCAAACCAACACCAGGCTCACCGCCCTCGAATAAGTTAAATCCAGAAATTTCCTCATGCTTCATCACCTCATGCGCCACCACTTGCCACTGCATCGGTATTCCTTGTGCCTTCAGACACCTTTCAGATCAAATGCATATATGCCTCGCTGGAAGCCACATCAACCTACTGTCACATATTCTATACATGTCAGACAAAAACAAATATTTGTCACATCAACAACCACATTAGCTTATCATACCACGTCAGCCATTGCCTAACCTATCTACCTATTAACTATCAATTCCATACCATCAATTGATTAGACTATTGATGTCTTTATAAAGACAAATCCATCTAACACCTGTTTTGATTGTCTTTTCTCCAGATTTTTCAATTGATTTATTTTACATTATTCTGAATTTAAAGAGTGATCTTCAAACACGATTGAGAATTTCTTCATATCCCTCTTGATTCTCCATATTTCTTGTATAATCATCCCAAAAATACATTGATTTTGGTCACATTTTGGTCAAATTCGAACCGAACGATGAGAGTCAATTCCTCCGTCCCAGTCGACTGATGCCAGGTAAGCGTCGCCGGGATATTGCTCCCAGCAGGAGACGAAACTGGTTTTGCTTGTACTCAAGTCAACCTGGGGCTTCCAAGTACACGACGTGGTCCAATCTCTTCAGGTCCCTTGTGTTGTCCCAACAACCCTCAAAAGAAAAAACAGTTTCTTTTGTGTTGTTTTTCTTTTGTGTTCAGTCATTATTCAAAATCAAAACCAGGAATGTTCATTGCTGTCGGACCTTCTCTCAGTATTCACGTCGACACTTTGACACTTCTTTCCTTTTCTTGAAAGAAAGTGGAAAGTTAGCTTAGTTGACTAAAGGGTTCCCTTTTTTTTGGGCCGTGAACATCGCAATGAAACTTGCCGTGTGCAACTTAAAAAATCGAAATCGGTTGGTGATCTAACTTTTTTTCACCCTTATGAAGACCAATGTCTACTTAAAAAATTTAAATAAATCGAAATCGGTTCAGATCTGGACATGGCACTTATCGAATAGCTTCTACACTACACGGATGGTTCTTCCCTTGCCAATAAGATCTCTAAAGTATCCAATGGTGTTTTTGACTTTTGACTTTCATTCCGTTTTGGGTCACTACTTGCTTGAGATTCATTGAACGATCCAAGGACTGGTGAGATATCAAACGTAATGATCCTAGCTTTGGACTTGCAAGCCCACCCTAATTTGATTTCCTCTCTCGTTGTTTCGGGATAAATACACTAGAAATGCCAAGAGTTGTGTATGGTGCTCATTTTAATGCCAAAAATTTTAGTCGGCTCATTTAAATACCAAATCGGAGAAAAAAGAATCACTTAAATATCAACAGTGAGAAATTCCAGCAAAATTGATTACATGGCATTTATAATTAAAATTATAATATGACTTGGCAATTTTTTTTCAAAAGTTCAGTCCACTTGGCATTTCCATGCGGTATGCTTGGCATTGAAATGATCACTTCAAACAAAATTTGACACTCAAATGATCATTTTAAACAAAATTTGACACTAAAATGATCATTTTAAACAAAATTTGGCATTTAAATGATCACTATTTACAACTTTAGACAATGTCATTTAGGTGTTATGTGTTGACTAGGCACGCCGGTGAGCCATGTAGGACTGAGAAATTAATAAAATATTACCACAGTTTTTTGCATTTCTAGGGTGCGCATGACAAAATTTTTGGAATAGAAATTAATTTCTCATTTTATATTCCATGGATGAGTTTCTGAACAAAGAAACGTGTTTGGTAACAATTCAAATTTTATATTTTTAAAATAAAAATTTATTTGATAACAAGATAAAATTTATATTTCTAGGAGCATTGGAGCAGCAATAATTGGTGTCCGGTGGCTGGAGTCCGACGTTTGGCGACCAACATTCAATGTCCGGTGATCAGCAGCAAGCAGCCAAAGTCCAAAGTCCGACGTCCGACGTCCGACGCCGAGGTCCGCTGATCAACGATGAGCGGCCGAAGTTCGAAGCCCGATGACCGACAACTGGCATCCAACTTCCAGAGTTTGATGTCCAACGTTCAACATCAGGAGTCCGCCAACCGGAGGCTAGTGGTGGGTGGCCAATGGCTGGAGTTCGGTAGTAAGCAACCAGTGGCGAGCAGCGGATGGTCGACGGCAGACATCCGGTAGTTGGTGGTGAGCCTCTAGCAGCCAATGATTGGCAATGAGCGACCACCAACACATGGGCGTCTAACATCAGGCAACCAAGGGTTGGCGATGAGCAACTAGAGTTCGGTGATCGATGGCCAACATTCGGTGGCCGGCGGTCAGCGGCTGGTGGCCGGGGTCGGTGGCGAGCGACTGGCAACTAGCGGCAGGCATCCACCATCCCACGAGCGGCAAGTGGGCGACAAGCGATGATGAGAGTGAACAACGAGAAAAATTTTGATTTATCATTTCTGTTCCAGAAATAGAAAAGCTAAAAAATTTAACTTCTAATTTTTGCTCCAAATCTATTTCTAAAAAAAAAATTTGTTCCAGAAATAAAAAAAATGAAATTGCGTTACCAAACAAATTTCTGTTCCAAACCTGTTTCGCGGAACAGAAAAACAGAGAAATAAAAAAACAAAAGTGTTGTCATGCGCGCCCCTAGTGTATTTATCCATGTTGTTTCTCGAATATTCTTGACAAATTGAGTCATAAGTATGAATATAACTTTTTTTTGGTGAACAGTAATTGTATTAAGCTTAGCCAATATGTACAAGCAAACAACACCGGAGCTTACACTCAAAATGAACAAGGCATAATGAGTGGAAGGGTGCTGAAGCAAAGGAAAAGCCAACAAGGCAAAAGCTAGAAGGCACAAACAGCACAAAGACGGCCACCTCCGAAAGAATGATGAAAACAAAAGAAGGTTACCAGCCAGCCAAACAAAGGCAACCCAAGCCCAAAACCCAACACAATAACGATAGAGCCCAATGCGGCAACCAAGAACAAGAAATAGATTTTTCTAATCATTATTATGATAAAAAGATATTTTGCACCATTTTCTAATATGTACAAATTTTAAGACTTAAAAAAGATAAAAATGGACGAAAGTAGACTTCTACAACAAAAAGTTGCCGACTTCAACCCCGCAAAAAAGAAGAAGAAGAAAACTTTGATTCCTCGCTTCCTTTATATTCACTTTTGCATCTAATTGAACTATTTTTTAAGATCATTACAAACTATTTTAAGTGCTTGAACCATCAATGAAGGCTTTGTTTAATATTTAAATTTTCTGGCACTCCCCCTAAACACATAAGCCTGGACTTTGGTTTTAAGATTAAGCTTGCAAATATACAACAATAAGGCAAATAAGTGGCCAAAAAATATATGAATTCAAGACATCCTACCCTAGCATCATGACAGATGTTTCTTTATACATCATGGATTGTACATTGTATCCGGCTCACATGCACCACATTTTTGTCACCCTATTAAGAGCAGTCTTCGCATGGGATCAGTGATTACTATGAAAATATGTACGTTTTTTTCGTGTTCTTGTTTACCAATTGAAACTTTTAGAACAAAAGTATGCTCACCTAAGTTCGACAACGATATATGAAATCAAGAGAGAGAAAAAGTTTACAAATGAAGATGCGTGGCTCAGGGTTTTGATTTAACCCCCGGAAACATATGAAGCCTACTCCGAGTCAATCAATTTGAGCCAAGTTTACTGAAGTGAAGTGACCGAGAAATCAAGCTTATTGCACGTGGCAATGACACCTGGTAGACACCTTTTGACATAAGTTTCAATTATGTATTTTTTACGTGAACTTCTAATGGAACTCTCTAGTAATCATGCATGAGTCAACGTCAGAACCCTAAATTACTTGGAAGGATTGCTAACGTATGCAATGCAACAAACATTAGACGATATATCAGAGCGAGGTATGAAGAAATTAATAAATTAAGATGGAGCGTCGCAATAATTATAATTGGCGTAAGGGGCGACATTTGATAATTCTGTGGATATTTTGAAGGAGACGTCAAACCCTTTCCAAGTTCCGATCTGAGCTGGCACATATGTTCCAAACCCTCTTAGTCAACAAGTGATTTATTGGGGGTTAAGCATATTTAGTTAATATTTAATTATCACTAATCTAGTTCGATTGGAGCAAAGATGGCGAAAAGTCCTCAAACGGATGACTTGCTTTGCGTAAAAAGCGACAATCTATAATGTGATAATTATTGGTTCGAGGCTCTTGCAAGAAAAGGATGCAACTTCCACGGACTCCGCTACGATGACACATGGCAATCTTTGGAGATGGTTGAATATAATAGGGATGGTTTAACTTGTTACGAGCATAGCAGGTGCATATAAATTGACAGGAGTAATTAGACACATAAGGTCCGTTATTTCACGAAAAGTTTAAAATTTCGAAAATATTTTTTAAAAAATCATTTTTTATATTGCTTAGAAAAATTAATAAATTACCTATGAAGATAGTCATAATTGTTGTCGATATATAAAGATATTTTTTGTTGACTAAATTGTCTAAGCAAAATTTTTCGAAAGAAATTTTTCAAATTTTGAATTTTCCGTGAAATAAACACACCTGTAGATGATAGAAAACATATGGTCAACCTCTCACATAAAGTACACTCAACATAATAATCAGACTATAAGTTATCCATCTCCGATTGGAAGAAATTGGAGGCAACATGCCTTTGATAGGTAGATTACAAGTTATGGGCATTAGTCTCATCACCCTTCTATATATATATAACTCAACTTGAATGAATCGTGCCGTTTAATCCATCATCGCCTGTTAAAAGATTAATTGGAGGAAGTTTTCTCAAATCAAAGATGAAGGAAAACATGGCCTATAATAATCACGTCGCCATGGGCTCTATTTTAGGAAACCGAGAGACGGGGGATTGAAAGCGATCGTGTAAAATGGAGAACACTGTAAAAATTTCTTGAGGAGCCTGTGGAGAGAAAATTAATTTTATGCCTATTTTCAATTTCCACCATCCAATTTCCACAAGATCAACATTAAGATATTCACAAAAGAGCTATATATATTTCCTCCATCTCGGATTAGAGGAAGTTTTTCCTTAACCATGACCCCAATTGGTGGCTCACACATTATGGACATAAACCACATAAATGTAAATGATGTTCATGTTTATAACCAATCAATCAAGAAAGTGTTCGAGAAAAGTATCCTCCTATCGGAAATGGAGGAAAACATTGCTCTACTCGAAATATAGGATGAAGCTGCCTAATAAGCTAAACACCAGGGGCTCTTGTTTTTTGTGGCGGATGAAAATAGATCCTACATTTTCAAGGTTATAATTTTTGTCCTCATAACATATTGGGACAAAATTCAAATTTGGAACTGTCCTTACGTCTATCATCATGGACATCACTCACATACAAAATTAACTAAATATAGATCTAAGTGATACGAATGGTTGTAATACACGAATCATAAGAGTGTGGTTGGATGAAGTAATTAACGGAAAATATAGCCAAAAAAAAATCAAGGCAGGCTTGCCAAGTTGGCCTTTTAGTTTTCTTGCTATAGTGCAGTTTTCTTCATCCTGCCCAAGTACGTCACATTTGATGCAATTTGTTACGTTCATAATGGCAAAATACTATCAAAATGATAGTTTGAGTTCTTAAGCAGGGCGATCAACATTGCCCGGGAAAGTGGAGATTAACACAACACGTCAGGGAAAATTTCCAAGGAAAGAATCGTATGATGATCGCACACTGATTAAGGCAACCAAAATCTGAAGTTTAGGTGTTGAAGGTCAGATTGAGTTTACCGGACTTTGGAGACCAATCTAATATGGCTTGAATTCCTTACAAAAATATATGAAAAATAATTTCATCATTTACGAAAATATATAAATATAAATTATTGTCAATAATAAAATGATTTTTCATTAATTAATTATTTCAAGAGAAACAAATAATCATTTTTTAAAAATAATTCTAAATTATTTATTTTGTGAAACAAACTGACTTGATTACTAATCATCATTGCCCACGTATTATGAATCTCGTTTGATTCAATATCATACGTGTATGCATATCACTTTGATTGTCCAGTTATATTATGCGCCATTTTATGTCCATCACAAGATAACTTCTCTCAAGTGTCCTCCACATGCATGCATGATTGATTTTCTATTTTTTAGCATGTTCGACTTGAGATAAATTTGATAATAATGGTTCATAGAGGTTGAAATTTCTTTATTATCTTTCTTCTCTTCATTTTTTTTTCTTTCCCTAAAGGAAACATTCCATTCGAACAAAGTGATGAGATTATTACAAACAAGAGCGAGTACCAATGTGAACTTAATAAAGTAAAGAAGACTCTACGAAGACTATATTCTTTACTCTAAATGGGACATATTAAAAAGAAAAAAAATAATAATTCCAATCAGATGAAGTGTCCATTTTGCAAGCTCATGAGCAATGCTATTTTGAGGTCTACAGGTCCACGATAAGCTCCATCCCGAGTTGCTGCAAGTAGAAAGATAGTGTCCAAGACGAAAGAAAATGCCATTTTGTTAAATGGTATAGATTAAAACATTACAATCACTTTTTAAAAAAAAAAAAAAAAAAAAGCACCTTGTGAATTACGAGAGACTTAGCAGATTAGCATTTTTGTTAAATAAAACAGGAAATATATAAAGCTTCAGACTAGGAAATAAGGTTCCGACTGAGCCGGCATCATTGTTAATTGCATTTCTTTTTTTTTTTTTTTTTTGAAGCACTATGTCTCTGCAGTCGCTTTTGTTTTGTTTCTACTTCTTTACAGCCAAACAAAACCTCTTGTACCTTTATGGCGCTATCTCTATAAGTGACAATAGCAAATTTTTTGTTGAAAAATTTTAGGCATACAAAATTTTCTAAATGACTCACTTATTTAAAAATTCACTTAGAATTTATCATGTTACTTATTCTATCAATATAGATCAATTTTATCATATCTAACAACGCTCTTTGTAATTTAACACGAGGCAAACATTGGGAGGTTAGAACTTGCATAAATTTGTTATTATCTTATTGACATCCAAAATTACCCCTGGTATCACATGCTGGCCACTAAAGGATAATAGGTGAAATGTCCCATTTTATTCATAAAGTTAAGGGCAAACAGTTTTCATGGAAGCTACTTACGTCGAGCATCGATGGAATTCTAGAAGAAAATTCTAGAGTCGATGGCTAGGTAACTAATTACCACATGTCAGGTTATGGGATAGTGCACCAGATTTAAAGATTAAGTGAAATTAGCATTAGAGCACAAACGAGAACAACTGCTATGAGAAATGCGCATAAAAATAGGGAGCCATTATTTACTTAATGAGCAAGCTGCGCAAGCACCATTGACAAGTCAAGAAGCGGTTGCTTATGGATAAGGGTACCAAGAAGAAATGGAAAACATGGAGAATGTTAGGCGTAGCGGCCAAGAAGAGGAAACTGACTAATGGCTATTAGTTCGTCTTATAAATACCATAGCCTATTCAACAAAAAGCCCTCCAATTAACTATCTTTACTTTATCTTTACTTAATTGCATTTTAATTGTAGTTTTCAAGATTCCCATCATCGATTAAATTCTAGCGTACATCTCTATCAGGTTCAGCATCGTCAATTAAATTTCAGTATTGTTCTACAAGTCAAGTGTCATTGATTAAATTTTGACGTTGTATTTCCTATTCAGGGGTATTGCTACTTATTAGATTCCAGCTTTATGCTTAAAATAAGATGTGTCATAGATTAAATTTCGACTTAATTTGAGTTCGAAGTATAGACTATCTAGCTACTAGTGTCCAAATTACATCATTGATTAGATTCTGATGTAATTTGTATCTAAAAGCAATTAGTCTTTGAGCTATCCAAGTATCAATTATCGGGCTGTCTATATAAGTTGAGAACAAAATTTCTCCTTGCGTTTGACATCATCTATCCAAACTCAACATAGAAGCTGAATCTCCTATTACAAAATTAAAACACTATGTTTGGTGAAAGATTTTTCATGAAAATCAAAACTGGTGAAACATCTTTGAGCTATCCAAGTATCAATTGTTGGGTTGTACATATAAGTTGAGAATAAAATTTCCTCTCACGTTTGACATTATTTATCCAAACTCAACACAGAATCTGAATCTCTTATAACAAAATTAAAACACTATGTTTGGTGAAAGATTTTTCATGGAAATCAAAACTGGTGAAACATCTTTTTAGGACTTTCAATGGGACCTGTTCTGTTGAGTAGAGAGAGTGTTACGTCACGAACCTGAAGTCGAATCAACTTGAATAGCACCACTGATGAGCAAATACGAATGGCTAAGAACAAAGCACAAGCTAAATCATCATCAACCTAGTTTCCACATAATGAAATAACAAACCAAATCCAAGAGGAAGGTGCTAATGTTTGAGGCGGCATGTGGAAGAAAGAAGATAGGCAAATCTCACGCTAGTCATGCTCGCTACTATGAGGTAAACAATTGAATAGACTCAAAATGAGTTTGCTGATTATATGGTCAGACAAATGACAAATGTCGTTAGGCCTTTAATCATCAATATTTATCATGAATGTGCCCAAGGACAACATAGAGTCTTAACAGGACCAGCTCAGCCTCAAAAAAGGCAGGTCCCTGTTTAAATTGGATATGCTCCTATATTGTCAATTTCTCAAATAACATTAGGTAATGTAGGGCAAGCTATGTTAACTTGGCCCCTTTTTAGGATTTTACACAAGTCAACGAGTCTATTAATTCGCATGTCTCTACCAATGCTAACTGAGGCCCTATAGTAATCATCCCACCAGCGACTCAATAGAATACATTACTTAAGAATGCCGTTGGGTTAGCTTTAACTCAACCAAATCTCTTTATGGTACCCTAAACGAATGTGTTGCCAGTCACAATGGAGGTCTTAGGAGTTTTAATGACTCCAACCATGGGGCTAGGCTAATTGCAACAAGTGAACATTCAATCCCAATTACCCCAAATAGGAGTCCTAAATGTTCGGCCAGAAGTACCTTAGTTAGGGGCTCCTAATGCTCAACAAGCCCCTAATATACACCCTAAGCTCCTCTAAATGTTCAACTTCAAATGTTGCAACAACCTTTTCTTCTTGCTCAAGTTAATATGCCCAACCCACAAATACATCTGATACCTATAGTCCAATCACAATCACAGTTCTATGGACCTTAGCAACAACAACATCAAGCTTTTTAGCAAAATATAAATCGAGAATTACAGCCCAATTATACTGTGTAACATGTCCTAGAGTTTCCTCATATGGCTCTAATTCAAAATCAGCCAATTGTCAAGCCATTGTTAAGGGGATGCGACAATGACATTACATGCCTAGCCAACATCTATAGAAGCCATACCCAGATTAGATGGATACTATACCATACTCGAGAGGTTTCAAAATGTCTAAGTGTACTATGTTTATTGGTGAAGAGGATCTATTGACTTTTGAGTATGTTAATCATTTCTTGGCATAATGCGAAGATGTAGAACATACAAATCATTGAAAGCTAAGGTTATTCCCTTTTATCATTATAAAAAAATTGATTTTGCTTGGTATACAACATTATTGTCACTGGCTGACTTATCGATTATGAAATAGTTACAAAATGAATCAATTGACCAGTTCATTTCTAGATTTAAGAGGGCTAGAAGTAAGTGATTGGTCCCCTTGCTTGAGAAAACCTTTGTAGACCTTATATTTAATGGTTTGAAATTTGAAATTCGATAAATAAATACAAAAATGGTTGGGCAACCCTATTCCAATAGCTACTAAGCATGAGAACTTGCTCAAAGAAAAAGACAAAAGACATGGTAGACAAGCAGATGTTAGTTGGGCCAATGTTGTAGAAGCAGATGAAGAACAAGAACAAGTCAACATAGCAAAAGTGGTTGTAGCTAAAATGATTATAGATAAACCGTAAGTTTGTCAAGCATTAAGATCTATTAGAGTAAATGAAAAGTCCAACCCCATGCCTAAAGCTAATGAGCCTGTCTACCACTCATTCAATGCTAATAAAACTAAAGAGATATTCGATCCATTACAGGATGATGTCCAAATAAGATTAACCAAACAGCAAAGTATACCTATAAAGAAGAATTGGCAGGAAGAGATACTACGAATGGTAACATTCATGGAGTCATGATAACAATGATTGCATAGTTTTTAAAAAGCAACATTGAAGATCCAATTAAGTAAGGGAAAATAAAGTTTGTTGATGACAAGAATAAAACTCCCATTCCAGTCATGATATGGACCCATTCTCTATCATGACTGGAATGATATTATCTAAAGCAAGAACCATACCTAGGAGTCATCACTAGCTTCAATTCTATGTACGATGTAAGCAGGTGATTAGACAAGAGGGGTATAATCCCAAGCGCCAGTACCATCAATCTAGCTAAAGGATAGCTAGCAAGGAATACAACTCAAGCTTGACTGTCCCATTTCGAATAGGACCAATTCCAAATGAGTCAGCTTATCCCAGTAAGCATCATGCTTATCAAAAGAAAAGAGTTAATCTATGTGATTTCGAATTTGGCAAGAATCAATGCCCTCAATTGTGTTCAAAGTGTAAGCTATTGATCCGGCAATGGAAGTATTACTCAGGAGACATCACAATCAATATGGTGCAATAATCATTAATGAGGTATGCAATTTTGATAGTTCTAACTAGAAAGAGCTTGTGATATGTAAGACAGGACTCTTTGAGAAGTTTCGTGCCTGACAAGTCATTCAAATGAAGATATGAGGAGGGAGATCTTACCATTGGGACTTTGGGAAAACATAGTGGAAATTATGAATATTATGTTAGTTATAGCCCTCTTCCCATTCACCCTCAAGTGGTTAGTCCATCTAGATGGAAAGTAGAGTTCGACAATAAAGATATGAAGCCAATAGCCAATTATCACTATCGACGCACTTTAAAGATACCCCATGACCGCCTGCTATAAATGATATAAGGTTCAACCCCTAAAAGATGGCCTAACACGTATATAGAATAGGAGGATGCAAAGAAAGAAAAAAAATGCATTTGCTCCAAAAGCAACTTGCCCAAACTCGCATTACTAAGGTTAAGCCAATTGTAATGGCAACCCATAAACCAAATGAATTTGGTTTGAAAGGAGAAAGCCAAAGGATGATAATTCAACTCCAAACCAAGCTAGAAGACTAGTCACAAAAGCAGTTGCTCAGTTACTAGAGTTATTGACACTTGATTTTTAGTTGATATGTCAGAAAGATAAAAGAATCAACATTCGAGATTCTTATTGCGACAGAGCCTATTTATTGGGTAAAAAGTATTGTTTTTCATTTCTTTCTTTTCCATTGTAGTTTTTAAATAGTTTCCAACTTGCTTTTGAAAAAAAAAAAACTCGAAAAGTCAAATAATTGACTTTCGAGTTCACTTTTTGAATAACTATTTGATCAAAAGTCAACATCAAGTCAAAAATTAACATTTTATCTAATATTAACATTTCACCTTTCTTGAGTCAATTCTTCAAAAATCCAAAGATTTAGCTCAAAATTAACATTTTAAGAAAAGTCAACTAAATGGTTGACTTCTGGTTAAATCTCTAACCAAAAAAATTAGAAAAAATTAAAAAATCCACAAAAATGTTTCTTTTAGTGTCAATTTGACTTGTTTGTCGAAAATTTAGCAAATTTTAATTAAGAACCTTATTTTCCAATTTTTTTTTATTTTAGGCTTTAAATCAATCAAAAATAAAATTATTTTCGTTTCACCCATAATTAGGTATAGTTTAGTCTTCGATATCTTATCTAGGGACTATTCTAAATCCACTCATGTGCTCAATTTCACAAATTGCCATGTTGAAAGATAAATCGCCATTTTAAGCCCTAACTAGAGGGTCAAAATCGATTTTTCATAACTTGCGGACAGATAAGTATTTTTCACTCATTTTCTGAAAATAAGTCCAAATCCGAAGTCAATTTCTAGAAATTCGCATTAGAATTTCCCGATTTGAGAGATTTCATTTTGTTGAATGTAAGAAAATCTAGCCATTAAGCTTCAATTGAAGAAATTTGAGTTAACCCATTCAAGACTAAGGTTCAATTACATGAGTTCAGGTCCAATTTTAATATTACACCCTAATTCGTTTTTGGCCTAAGCTTCGACACTTTAATTCAAAGTCAATTTGAATATAATAGGTGATCTTACAAATGGGTAATTAGTTGGATAGGGCAATTGCAACATTAATTAGACTCAATTTCAATTAATTTGTAATCTTGGCCAATAAATTGAAAAAATGTTTATTTTAGCCCTTTAGGCTCAATCTTAAGTACCCATGATTTTAGTCCTTTGTTTTTCTATTAAGTCAATAGAAGGTCCAAAGATCACATTTATGAAGTTTAATTGGCTTAATTAAATTGAAATCGGAAAATTTCCTCTCAAATCAAGTAAGTTTTCTATTCAATTTTATCATTGAGGGACCAAATTGTATAAATTTTGAACCCACAAGGGCCACAAGTGCGTGAACTAGCCAGAATCGGTCAAGATTGGTCAAGAACCAATCAAGAATTGGTCAAACTGGCACGAACTAGTTTGATTGGTTCGACTGGTCGCCAATGGGGCAAGCTGGTTCGGCCCCTTGTCGGCCAGTTCTAGACTTCTAGTGATCAATTCTGGGATCCATACTATGCCAATTTCTTTTCTACACCCTCAATTTCCCATGATTTTACAAATTGGCCCTTGAATTTCGTAAATTTATAATTTGATCCCTAATTGGGCATTTTAGTGCAATTTTTGTTTTTAGCTTGGGTTTCGCAAATCATGCCCATCCAATTGAATACCCAACACCCCTAGATAATAATTAAAGTTTTAAAATCATTTTTTGCCCATTAAATTGGGATTTCAATTGTTGGATTGAATCGATGGCCGAATTCAACTGATTTGAGGGTGGTATAAATATCATTTTCCCTCCAAAATGCAAAGAATGCCTCATTTACAAATCTATTTTTCCTCTTTAAACTCAAATCCTCTCTCTCTCTCTCTCTCTCTCTCTCTCTCTCTCTCTCCTGCCCTGGTATGATAGAGTCCCTCTCTGTCTGTCTCTCTAAGTTTCTACTACTAAGTAGCACTTTTGCTATTCAATCATAGAATCGATTCCAATCCAGTTGAAAAAAGCCCTAACTTTTTAGGTTGCTGGCACCTTATCTATAGTCAGGGGCCTCTTCTTGCTCGTTATCACTAGCCTTTGATTGCAGCTAGTGTGCCCCCCCTTCTTTCTCAAAGTTAACTTTCTCGCTTGTTAGTCAAGCTTGGAAGCCCCTACCTTTATTGGGATATTTGAACCTTCATTACCAGTGAAGCATGGGCAAACCCCTCATACAAAGAAGCTAGAACTATTGGAGCAAGAGCAATATGTCTACTGTGCACAAGATCTGCAACTATCTACAAGTAGTCCTTATTAACTTTAAGAGTAGGACAGTAGAATATGTATCTTGATAGGCATTAAAATAGGAAAGTGATACGTTCTTTCTCATCGACATGACTAGTTGCTCTGTCATACCATTCAAGGAACTTACTATATACAAGAACTCCATCTAGGGTGATAAAAGAAATATCAACTATGGGCAACTACTTAGTAGAACAACCAAGTAGCTGAAAGCCTATTATTGTACATGTCTAGGAGTGTGACGATCATGGGTTCCCAAAGGAAAAATTAGTGGAAGAGGGCTAGAAGCTTATTGCAAACCCAGTCAGTCCCCGGTTTATGTCATAAGAAGGCATGCTAATATCAAGTGCCTTCTCAATCCCAGCGCCTATCCAAAGGAGTTGGGTTGGTTCATCATATATTAGTCGGAGGTATCATCTATGAAAATCTATCTCAAATGAGGGAAACTTGTGAAATTGAGGAGAAACTGAAGACTAGATGTCTCAAAAGGAGCGATGTTGGAAGGCCAAAGTCTCACGCTTAGTAGGAAAGCAAACCTCGAGTGGAGGAGGGACCTTGTTGTGATCAATAAGACCAAGACCCAAGAGAAAGCATCCAAGAGACAAAAGCGACAATCTTTGACATGTTCTCCTATTTGGAGAGCAACCAAATTGCTAATGTAACTTGGTGAGTCATAGTCAGATACTTTTTTTGGTGCCATGGTGGATGATGAATTAAAGACGAAAGGGAATCGTGAAGGAGAATATGGAAATAGGGCAAGAAGACGAAATACAATGATAGGGTCTCAAAGGAGATACTGGTAGAAGACGATGCCACGAGGAAAAAAGGAAAATAGTTACCTACCAAATTAGAGGAGACGTGTTGAAATAATACAAGGAATGAAAATTCATATAAGAGAAAAGATGTCAGAAGGCAAAAAGGCACGATCACCTTGGAAAACTACTCAAAAACGAGGTATTTTTTAAAAGAAATAAATTCAAATTTATTTCTTTTAAAGGGGAGCATATGTTAACACACAAAATTATCCCTGATATCACATGCTGGCCACGAGAGGGTAATAGGTGAAACGCCTAATATTGTTCATAAAGTTAAGGGTAAACAGTTTTCGTGGAGGCTGCTTAAGTTGAGTGTCGAAGGAATTTTAGAAGCAAATTCTAGGGTCAATGGCTAGGTAACTAATTATTACATGTTAAGCTATGGGCATAGTACACTAGATTTGAAGATTAAGTGAAATTAGCATTAGAGCACAAGCGAGAATAATTGCTACAAGAAATGTGTATAAAAATATGAAGCCATTATTTATTTGATAAACAAGTTGCGCAAGCATTGTCGACAATCAAGAAGCAATTGCTTATAGATAAGGGTGCTAAGAAGAAATGAAAAACTTGGAGAATGTTAGGAGTAGCGCCCAAGGAGAGGCACCGACTAATGGCTACTAGTTCATCCTGTAAATACCACGTCTGTTCAACGAAGAGCCCCCAAACAACACAACTACTATCTTTACTTTATCTTTACTTTATCGTATTTTAGCTGTAGTTTCCAAAATCCACATCGTTGATTAAATTCGGACATGTATCTCTATCTAGTTCAGCATCATCAATTAAATTTTGATGTTGTTCCATGTACCCAGTGTCGTTGATTAAATTTCAACATTATGTTTCCCATCCACAGGTATTGCTACTAATTTGCTTGTAGCTTTCTGCCTAAAACAAGCTATGTCGTAGATTGAATTTCATCATAGTTTGAGTTCGAAGCATAGACTATCCAGTTACTAGTGTCCAAATTACATCATTGATTAGATTCTGGTATTACATCATTGATTAGATTCTGGTGTAATTTGTGTCCAAAAGCAGTTAGTCTTTGAACTATCCAAGTATCAATTGTTAGGGTTGTAAATACAAGTTGACAATAAAATTTCCCCTTACATTTGACATTTTTGCATTTAACATTCTTTGTCCAAACTTAACACAGAAATTAAGTCTCCTATAATAAAACCAAAACGCAGCATCTTGTGAAATTTTTTTTACGGGAATCAAAACCAGTGAAACATATTTTAATTATTATCTTTCACTTAATTTCCTCCATGATAAAAAGAAATAAATAAATAAATAGGTGGTGCATCTAAAATATTAATTTATGTGTGAAAAATTAATGACTATTTAAAAAGTTGATTTTTTTTTTGTGGATAATTCTTTTTAAATTATTGCACAACTAAGGCCGATCATCACGGAGCCACAATATGTTGAGATGTACATGTGTTGTATTAGAGAAGTCCCATATCAGAAAATTAATATGATGTGAAGTAATTAATTAATCAATTATAATTGTCTTATAACTCAATAGCTTAAACTTTTAAGTAAATGTGGATTCAATCGATTATATTGATGGGCTTGTAGTTGGATTCTCTCTTGGTAATCTCTCCATTTGAAGGTATAGAAATTTTACTGTGCACTTCCAACACTCTAAAGGGAATCTATGTGGGCCTCAACACAGCATGACAAAGGTGGGACTACCTTTGCCATGGTTGATGGGAGCAAAGCCTCGTCAACTGAGGCAAGCACTGCGCAGACTCTCGCATGGGATGGTCGAGGGCAGCGCAACCCTCCCTCGAGCTCGCGATGGTTGCACCGATCCTAACCCAAATAGGCAAATGGTCAACCACGGTCACAATAGACCAAGGGCGACCTCTGCAGTCACTAATACTCTCTCTCTTCGGCTGCTGTTTTATTATATTTTTCTTTCAAGCTTTTCTCTTTTCTTAAATTTTTCCTAGTATTGAAATAGTTTTTATATCTATCTATTTTTTTTTCTACACATTCATGGTTAATATCTTGATATGGCGCCGTGTTAGCCTCTGGTGGAGATCATGCAGATGAGCCATCTTAACTTAAACTCGTCAAAATGAATGCCCGGTGCTATAAAACTTCGAGATGATTCTTTTAAATAGCCATTATCATGAAAATAAGAGTGTGTTAAGTGTGCTAACAAATTCCATAAATATAAAAATAAAAGGATTGACAAAAACAATTGTTCCACTTTGATATTTTATTATATTAATAAAATTAAAATATAGTGTGGTAGATAAACCCGGGATTGTCTACTGAAAGTAAACAAGGATGACACCTTTTGACGTGAGTTTTAGTTTATGTATTTCATATGTGAACTTCTAATGGAACTCTCTACGAATCAATGTCATGCGGGAGTCGATGTCAGAACTCTAAATTACTTGGAAAGTATTGCTAACGTATTTGATGCAACAAACATACATTAGACCATATATCAGAGGGAGGTATGGAGAAACTAATAAATTAAAATAGAGCATCGTAATAATTATAATTGACGTAAATGACGATATTTTAAAATTCTATGGAATATTCGAAGGAGATGTGAAACCCTTTCCAAGTTCCTAACTGAGTTGGCAGATATGTTCTAAACCCTCTTAGTTAACAAGTGATTTGTTCGGGGTTACGTATAGTTTAATAAACATCTAATAATCACAAAATCTAGTAATCGGAGCAAAGATGGGAAAAGTGCTCGAACTGATGACTTGCGTTACGTCAAAAGCGACAATCTATAATATCATAGTTATTGGTACGAGGCTCTTGCAAGGAAAGGATGCAACTTCCACAGACTCCACTATGATGACACATGGCGATCTTGGAGATGGTTGAATAAAATAGAGGATGGTTAACTTGTTACGAGCGTGGCAGGTGCATATGAATTGACAAGAGTAAATACCCACGTAGATGATAGAAAACGTATGGGACGACCACTCGTCACAAGGTATACTCAACGTAGACGTGAATGACTCGATCTAGGGCTCGCTTGTGGTATTAACTTTTGCCCCTCTAGAGAATGAAATTAGTTTTTTATGATGATCATAATGGGATTATAATTTATCCATCCCCGACTGGAGGAAGATTGGTGCAACGTGCCTCTGATTAGTAAATTACAAGTTATGTTCATCAGCCACATCACCCTCATATGAATTAAACTAAATTTGAATGGGTCGTGTCATTTAACCCAACATCGCTTATTAAAAGATTGGTTGGCGAAAGTTTTCTCGAATCAGAGATGGAGGAAAACATGACCTGTAATAATCATGTTGTCATAAGTTCTATTTTAGGAAATCAAGAGAGGGGGAAATGAAAGTGATCATGTGAAATGGATAACATTGTAACATTTTGTGAGGAGAATATGGAGAGAAAATTTAATTATATGTATATCTTCAATTTCCACCATTCAATTTCCACAAAATATACATTAAGCTATTCATGAAAGGGCTATGTATTTCCTCCATCTCCTATCAGAGGAAAAAAAATTTAACCATGACTTGGCGGGTCACATGTAATGAATAGAAACCACATGAATAGTTAACTAAATATTAACTTGGATGATATTCATGTTTGTAGTCCACCAATTAGAAAAGTGATTGAGGAAAGTATCTTCATATAACTTGTCGCAACCTCTTTTTTTTTCGGCGCCCGCAATCGAGTATGGGCGCCTAAGGAGGCTAATGGCTCGGCTGAATTTATTAAGCCCGGACTCTCCCAAGTCCACCACTTCACGACTTAATGGTTCAAGTTTTTAACCTGTAAATCAAATTTTAAATTAGAGTCGCCACTAATCGATTTGGGGTGGGTTGATTAGAAACCCAAGTGAAGTATCGGGAGAAATACTCATCTTCAAGCAACCAGAGAAATTAGGATCGGGGACTTGATTACACTAGTTAATCACTAATGCCCTTTCGGTACCTAATCTTGTTTAAATCATGAGGTTTTTTGGATGTTCGAGGGATTTTCCATGCATTTTTGGGAGGAAAAACATTTTCTAGGTCATATTCTAATTTTTGGACACAAAAGGGATTTTTTTGGGGGGATTTTTTGGTATTTTTTGGAAAAATACAAGTCTTTTTGGCTTTTTCTGAATTTTTTGGCTTTTTCATGAATTTTTGGCCTTTTTTGGATTTTTGACATTTTTTGGAAAATATGAAATATTTTTATTTTTTTATTTTTTGGAAAATAAAATATTTTTTAATATTTTTGGAAAATAAATTATTTTTTATTTTTCTCGATTTTTTTTAAAATAAAACATTTTTTAACATTTTTTAAATATTTTTGAAAATAAAACATTTTTTATTTTTTTTTTTTTTAAATAAAGTATTTATTATTTATTTATTTATTTAATATATTATTTTATATTAAAATAATATAAAATCGACTGGCCTCGGATCCGCGGGTTAGGTCCGACCCAGGCCAGCGATCCGAACGAGGACGGGCCCGCGTTTGCGGGCCTGACTCGGATTTTTTCCTTTTTTTTTAAACGAAACGGCATCGTGGCCGAGCGTTCGGGGACACCCGGCCTGGCCCAACGACCCGCTCCGACAACCCGCTCCCCTGGCAAAAACCCTACCTGACCTGACTCCAGCACCCGACTCGACTATTGCCGCCCGCAGACCACGAACCCTACCCGATTTTTCGGGTCCGGATCCTCTTCGTGACCCAGAAAAGAGCAAACCCTAGGGTTTGCGAATCCGCGACGCCGAGGAGGAGACCGACGCGATACGGCGGCGGTGACGGCCACGGCGACGACGACGGCCACGGCGGTGACGGCAACGACAAAGGGGACCACCACGACGGTGACGACGACGGAATGAGGTCGCGATGGGCGGTAGGGACGACCGTGACGCTTTTTCTTTACCTTCTCTTAAGCGGAGGCAATGACGGCAACGGTGGCAACGGTGGGGGGGTTGATTTGTGACGGCGGTGGCCACGGCGAGCGATGGCGAAGCTGGGGGGCTTGATCTGCGACGGTGAGGCCACGGCGAGCAACGACGGTGACGACGAGGCCTGGTTTTGGTCGGATCTGGCTGGAACACTCTCTCTCTCCCTCAGGTGCGTTCGTCAAGCTCCCTGAAGTCTCTCGAGGACCCCTTCGAGCTCACCACACCACGGCTGGCCTCAGATCTCGGCCTGCTCGTCCTCGGCCCCCCGTTTGAAGTCTCTCAATGGGCGGTTTCGAGGATCTGCAGCCTTCGATACTTCTCGGCCTCTCTCTCTCTCTGCTTCTCTCTGTTTCCCGGCTTCCCCCCTTTGTCGACGGTGGCCCCCCTCTATTTATAGGCGCGGGAGCGGCCGGTCGGCGAGGCTTCGACTTGCTAGTTGGACCGCCGTCCTATCCGTCATCATCGCCTCCTCCAGTCGCGTCCCGTCGACGCCAACTGCTCCTCTGCTCCGCACGCGACCGCCATCCGCTCAAGCTTCCTCGGCGTCACGCCTGCCCACACGTGCTCCTCAGTGGCGCAAGGAAGAAGACAACACAGAGGGGGCGGGCTTGAGGCGACAATGGGTCGAAGGCCCACGCGGGGAAGGGGGCTGCCTTTCCAATTTCACTTTTCTTTTTGCTTCTTTTTTGGTTTATTATCCGAAAATTAAATAAAACAAAATAATAATAAAATAAAGCCTAATTTTAGGCATCAACAGCTGCCCCTCTTTGAAGGTGAGCTCGCCGAGGTTGCATTCAAAGACAAACCGATGCCTAAATTTTACCCGTACATGCGTAGTAGATTATATTTTATTTGGGACCTATTGTTCTATGCAGAAAAAAGAGCAATATAACTTTACATATACTAAGACAGATAAGAAGATACCTATAGTTACTTACCGGGAGTGAGTGAGATAGGGTGTAAACCCCAAGCTTGGCAAGTATCGAGGCTTCATCTTACCTGGTGATATGAGGAGGTTGCTTTTCCAGGACCCAAACCATTCTTCGGTCGCTTGTTAAAACAATCAATAATTTGTCTAGGACCCGAACCTTTCTTCGGTCGCCTTGACGGGAGATTGCTCCTTCAGGATCCAAACCATTCTTCGGTTGCCTATTAGAACAATCAGTGGTTTGTCTTGGACCCGAACCATTCTTCAGTCGCCGTGACGGGAAATTGCTTCTCCAAGACCCAAACCATTCTTCGGTCGCCTGTTAAAACAATCAATGATTTGTCTAGGACCCAAACCTTTCTTCGGCCACCTTGACAGGAGATTGCTCCTCCAGGACCCGAACCATTCTTCGGTTGCCTGTTAAAACAATCAATGATTTGTCTAGGACCCGAACCTTTCTTCGATCGCCTTGACGAAAGATTGCTCCTCTAGGACCCGAACCATTCTTCAGTCGCCCATTGGAGTGATCAGTGGTTTGTCTCGGACCCGAACCATTCTTTGGTGGCCGTGACGGGAAATTGCTTCTCCAGGACCCGAACCATTCTTCGTTCGCCTGTTAAAATAATCAATAATTTGTTTAAGACCCGAACCTTTCTTCGGTCACCTTGACGAGAGATTGCTCCTCCAAGACCCGAACCATTCTTCAGTCGCCTGTTGGAGTAATCAGTGTTTTGTCTAGGACCCGAACCTTTCTTCGGTCGCCTTGACGGGAGATGCATTGACCTTTCTCAGGGCATCTCATTTATGGGTGCCTAATTTGTATCGAGGACACCAGTTGGTACCCGACCTTTCTCAGGAGATACGCCAACCTTTCTCAAGGCATCTGTTTAGTGGGGGGTGTCTGACCTCTGTCAAAGACAACAGCTAGTACCCGACATTTCTCGGGAGAATGCGCCGACCTTTTTCAGGGTACCAATTCTGGAAGATACCTGGACATTCACAAGCATATCAAAGAGTACTTGGATATTCACAAGTACTAACCTGAAGGATATTTTGGCCTTTGCAGGCGTCAAAATGGGAATTTGGCTGATCATAGGTATTGAAGGTGTTGACACCTAAATTTTTGCATAATTTTTAGGGTTAATTTCTACTATAAAAAAAAAAAAGAACATACATGGCATATAGTTTAGAAACATTTTATTTTGTTTTATTTTAGGCCGCTGGTGAAAGGAAGATATTTCACATATTTCGTTCAGATTCTTCACACATTTAGGCAATATACACCAAAGGATGTATTTTCAAGCAAAAAGGAAAATTTTGGATGAGATATTTGATAAATACAAAAGGTAATATTGCGCGGGGTGCAACGATATATTCAGTGGTACTTTGCATGAGCAAAATTAGAAAGTAAAATATATAACGAAGATCCAATTTTTTGGCTTATAAAAGGGACCGCGTACGGACTAAGTTGGGGGGGAGGAATTTCGAAAATTTGGAGCAAAAAGGGGGTTCTTTTTGGTCTTCGATAAAAAGTACAGGAAAAAGAAAAAGTCAAAAAAAAAAAGAATGAGGGAATGACGTGAGAGAAGCATGTGTAGCAGAAGGAAAAAAAGAAAAGGGAGAGCATTGTTCATCGTCTCCTTCGTGCAGCCACCACTGCGACCAGCCTGCTGCGCCACGACTCTGTCCGACCTGTCCACCGGCAGATCCGAGCGCCCCTGCTCTCCTTCGCCCGACGTCACTGGAGACCACACTGCCCCTGCTCCGCCCGTGAAGTCGCCGCCGCTGCCGAGCCGAGATCCAGACGCCAGAGCTCTTCGCCGCAGTCGCCCGAGTCCTCCGTCCGTCCTACGACGCCAGTCCGTGCTGATCCGTGACCTGGTCGCCCTCACTCCACCTCCGCCGTCACCGATTTGCAGCCCCCCGACTCCCCGAAGCTCGCGCCACCTCTACCTCCTCATTCGCTGCTCACAACCCCTGACGGTAGCCGGTCCAGATCTAAGCGCCGACTTCCAAGCTTCACCGTGACGCCTCGCCTCCACTGAATCCACCACTTGCAATGCTCGCACCCAGCTCCGTGCCAATCCCGAAGCCCCGGTGCCGCGCCGCCGACGTGCTGCCCCTGCCCCCCTTGCCGGAACCCTAGCCGACGAGCTCTCCCTCACCGGACCTCCGAACCGGCCAAGCTTTTTCTTTTTTATTTTAAAAAAAAAAAAAAAGAAAAATTAAATTAGGTATTTTTACTTTACTTTATTAGGCAAGTTTAGGTTTTTTTTTTGTTTATTATTATCTCTTTATATGTTGTTTTCTTTAGTTGAAATACCTATCTATGCATAATTGGAAATCTCAATGTATCACCCGATTCGCAACGCGCTAGTGGTTTTTTATTTCATCTATAAGGCTTTAGATGAAATAATTAATTAAGCGGGAATAAAATTGATATTTTGATCTTTAAGGCTTAAGATCAAATTATCGATTTTACTAGCGAAATATTATCCCTTGATCCGAGCGATATGTGATGTCCTTTTTGGGGTAATTTTGAATGGATTTGATCGTTTTTATTTATCTTGAGATATTTTTGAGATAGAATATCACGTGTTTAGGGTTATTTGCATATTTAGGCAAAGCATTCTATTTATCATGAATTTCGGAAATAAAAAATTGGGTTAGATGAGATGCATGTTAGGATATTACTTGTTTTAGGGTTTGCATATTTAGAATAGGAATTTTAATTTCGAATTTCATAAAAATCAAAAAAATTCAAATAAATCAATTTAGGTTGCTAGATTTTAAATTCAGGTTGCATGTTTAATTACTTGGCAATTATTAATTTCGAAAATTAATAAAAACAGCAAAAAAAAAAAAATCATCATGCATATGTCATATAGAATTAGGACATATTTTGCACGTCATTGCATATTAGGATTAAATTGCACTTAGTTTAATTTTAGATAATAGTTTTTTTTTTAATTTATTATAAGTGTAGGTATTTTATCAAATAGATTGCATTTTAGGATCATTTAGGTTAAGATAATATTTTAGTTCAAATTAGGATTTGGCTCAACCTAATTCCTAATATAAAATAATTAGGATCTTAATCTAATTAGGTAATTTTCACATTTCACCTAATTTCGAATTTCATGAAAAATACAAAAAAAAATGCCATAAGTTGAATTAGTTTTATTTTCTAGGATAGATTGCATTCTTTTAGGAAAAAGAAAGAAAGGAAAGAAAAGGAAAATGTCACATGCACATCATTAGGATTAGATTCATTGAAATGCATGTCATGTGGTAGTTGTTACTAGGCCCATTCAACTAGAAGTTACATGTCATTAGAGTTAGGTTATTTAGTTAATATTGCATCGCATATTGCATAATTTTCATTAAATAAGTGAAAACAAAAAAGAGAATTTGCGTGTTAATTAGAAACCATATCCAAGGTTGTTGATGTGGATTTTGAATTAACATTGCAGATGCTTTCGTTGCAACGAGGTAAGTCCTGCATTTTCTATTTGCTTTATTGGGTGTTAAATTGATGGATTGCGCACTCGCATGATCGCCTCACATGTTAGGGAAATAAATTTAAAATCAATCCAAACTGCTTGCCAAACATTTTTCAAAATAAAAGGAAAGGTACCGAAAGGGCGTTAGCGAAATCTAGCGTAATCAAATCCCCGAACTCATAAATCTCTGGTTCGTAGGAGTAAAGTAAAACTCCCGTTACTTTACTTGGGTTTCTAATCAACCCACCAAAAATAGATTAATGGCGACTCCTAGATAAAATCCATTTACATGTTAAAAAACTTGAACCTAAGTCGTGAATTGGTATGGGCATGGGAGAGCCCGAGTTAAGTCTAGGCTTAACAATCCATTAGCCAAAACCCTAGGTGGTTCAAACCCGAAAAATTGGTCGCAACAGAAGGGGTACTTGGATGATCACAAGTATGAATTCTTGGGGAATACTTGGACATTCACAAGCATCAAAGGGGTACTTGATAATTGGAAATATCAAGGACATACCTTGGATATTTGTAAAAGTGTCCCACCTCTTGGCAATTGGGAAATATCGATAGCGTACCTGGGATATTCATGAAGGTTTCTCACCTCCTGATAATGGGAATATCAAGGGCGTGCCCCGCATATTCGTGAAGGTCTCTCACCTCCTAGTAATTAGGAACATCGAGGGCGTACCTGGATGGCTGCAGGCATTCAAAAGGGCTAGAGCATCGAGGTAGCTGGACAACAGTGGGTACTCGACGATATGGGGATACCTAGACAACAATAGGTATTCCAAGGGATGCTTGATCAGTCACAAGTATTAATACTCTGGGGACAACTCGAACAGGTCAAGTGTCAGGAAAAGGGAGTATCCGAACAGTGGCCGGTACTCAAAGACAAGAGGAATACTTAGACAGTTGCAAGTACCCAAACTCAAGGGACGACTCGAATAGGTTGAGTGTCAAGAAGAGAGTACCTGGACGGTGATAGGTACCTTAAGACAAATGGGGATAAAGATATGATTACCTGGCAATATCTCTGATCTCTAAGAGTATGTCTGCGATTTGCACAATATGCACACATGGTTGTATATACTGTAAATTCATAAATTCAAAAGTGATTTATGCATGATAATTTTATTAGTTTTGCATCATCTGATTTCCACTGGGGAAGCTTTTGAAAGACAACTTTCATTTAGAATGTAGATGTTTTGAGCATGCCAGATGAGGGATTTTCAGTCTGAAAGGGCTTTCGCTCGCTCTCGTGGAAAAGGCTATCCTAACCATTGATGCAGGATTTATAAGGACCACACTATCTCACTATTATCATGTCAACAAGGGTCTAAGTATTCTCGCAAGTGGTATGACTTTACCAATGTGAGAGGTCTTTGTTGAAATTGCGATGAAGTCTTGGTCAACGGCTCATCAAAGGGGACCATCGAGGTTGAAGCCGATAGTCAAAAATGCTGCACGATCATCTCCGGGTTTTACAAGTCAAGAACCCTGCGAAAAGAGATAGAGTAATCTTGCCCGTACTTCTTCGAGCGATACTTATGCACATATGAAATCCTACGTTAATTGAAGTGCCCCTAGTCTGAAGAGACTTTTACAATGGGAATGTAACGTAGAATTGGCTCACATGCAAGAGGGTGAGAGTTGGTGATTGCCTTGGCATTTGTCACCAGTCTTTCTCTTTTTTTCTTTTCTTTTTCACTACCAAATAGAGGCTCTATCAATTGAACCACAACAGTAACTTCTCTTGAGAATATTTTTAACTGGAGGGCATTGGCCTTGCTTTTACCAAGCACACTACTTTTTCACGCCCTTATTTTTTATTCCAGTTCTTCATTTATGGGCATTGACCTTGCTTTTACCAGGTACACTGTTTTTTTATGCCGCAATTTTTGTTCTTGTTGCTTGAGGAACTAATCTTGACAAGTTCAAGCAAATGCCTTTGTTAGACTATGGAGTCTTCATCTTTTGTTGGCACTTCTGATTATGCTGCTCAAACGACAGCAACTTCTACTTTGCCTCCATGAGAGGGTGAATTTATAGGCTCACTTGAGTTGTACAATGGACACTAGTGCGTAAAGAAAGAACTGCTCTTCATGACTCTAGGGCACTTAAATTAACATGAGTGTTCATATGCAATAAAGACACTCAAAGATTGATGCAAGTGCAAGCAAGAGAATTTCTATCCCTTTTCTCACCTCGTGATGTTGACTTGCCTTCGACTTGCCCCAGTGTAGGGTGGTTCTTTGGTGAGGGTAGGGTAGAAATTTGTCAGTGTATGGGGCTCAACGTGAGCGATGGAATGCCTCTCACTTTTTTGGTTATTGTACCATTCGCGAGAGAACTCTTTACCCTATAGTCATGGAATTTTCTGCACTCATCTCACAAATGTATAAATAGGGGACAGTGTGTAGGATATGGCTTGCCTGTCATCATTCGGACGCGCCTCATCCGGCATGCTCAATCAATCTTGTATTCTTCAATTAGCTGTCTATTTTAATAATCCTCAATGGAATTAGTGATCAAGACAGACAATATCATCATGCAAAATTTGCTTGGAAAAGGTATGCAACAAATGATGTGAAAGAGTTTGTAAAAATAAATGAATGGCTTTTATTCAGGAAAAACCTATTAACAATTTTAGCGGTGTTTACTTAGTTGGAATGGTATTCACAAAAGTATTGAATTTTGAATATCAAAAGGGTTATTTGCAAACAGCTATTAATAAATGGGTGTCGACAGATCGCTTATATTGGTTAGGGACACGACACGTGAATAATTAGCTAAAGGTCAAGAATTTGATCGGGCATTTCTGCCCTTGTCCCGGGCTTGGATCACTTGGTTTGCCCCATTTAACCATTAAGCCTAGGCCTTAAATTCCAATGCTTCCTGTAAATATAAGTTCAAAGAGTGAGTGTTAGAAATGACACCAAGTTGCATTTCCCCAGAGTTTATATGAGCTAGCTTCTAGGGATACTTGAATGTCGATGATAGTCTCTTTGCAATTCCATGCTTCCTTCGACCGGCCTTTCTTACTTGTGGCCACGTAGGCATGATTGCTAGCTGCTGATTCACTTTCGACGCCTTCCTTTTGTGGAACTTCCCCTTCTATGCTTGATTAGTAGCATTGAGCAAAGTCATGTATCTCAGGCTTCTATGAAATTTGAGATGGACAATCAAAACTTCCACATTTCCAATAGCAATTACTTCTTGCAAGGGCATGCATCTAGAACAAGAGGTGAGGCTTCCAGATTCTAAGATTGTTGACTGGGACAGAAGGTTCCTTATAACCAGACTGGTTCCTGAATGACGCGTCCTTTACACCAAGCTGGGCGAAATTGACATGGATTACTCTTATGCATCTGCCTGGGTAATGTCGATTTGCTCAAGTTATGCCATCGAGTTTGCTACTTGATTTTCGACACTTCCTTAAATGTTGGTGATTACCATTCATTTTTCTTCATTGAGTCAACCAATCACACGCTTTTTATGACGGTGTAAATACATCACTTGTATATAAAAAGTGCATAGGTATTTTCAATCTGATAGAGAAGTGTTTGGCAATGCCAGACAATGAACATCATTCAAGGATAGTGCTTTTTTACAGCATCGGAATTAACTGGTTTAGAGAACTCTCGCCCATCCATCTCAGTTAGGATCAAGGCTCCTCTAGGGAGTATCTTCTTTATTACATACGGGCCCTTGTAATTTGGGGCGAACTGACCTCCAGGCTCTGGAAAGATTGGCAACGTCTTTCTCAAGACTAGCTCGTCTACCTCGAAGTGCTTGGGTCGCACCTTTTGATTAAATGATCGAGCTACCTTCTGCTGATAACACTGACCGTGACAGAGGGCTTTCAGTCACTTTTCATCGATCATGTTTAGCTGCTCGAGCCTTTGTTGTGTCCATTCTTCTTTAGATAGTCCAACCTGGGATAAAATTCGTAGGGAAGGGATTTCTACTTCCACGAGTAAAACTGCCTCCATACCATAAACCAGGGAAAAAGGGGTTGCCCCAGTAGAAGTTCAAATTGAAGTTCGATATGCTGTCAGTGCGAAGGGTAGCCTCTCGTGCCAGTCGCAGTAATTTTCAGCCATCTTGGCTAGGATTCTCTTGATGTTCTTGTTGGCGGCCTCTACAGCCCCATTCATTTGTGGACGATAAGGGGATGAGTTCAAATGCTGGATCTTGAACTTAGAAAATAATTGATCAATTAGCTTGTTGTTCAGATTTGTCCCATTGTCGGTGATGATGGAATCTGGCACGCCATATCGGGCGATTATGTCATGTTTGATAAACTTCATAACATTTCGTGCAGTTACGCTTGCATATGATGTGGCCTCAATCCATTTCGAAAAGTAATCAATTGCAACCAAGATGAATCGATGCCCGTTTGATGCCTTTGGGTTAATTGGGCCAATTACATCGATGCCCCACATTGAAAACGGCCATGGCTCAGATAACTGATGCAGTTCAGTTGGAGGGACATTTATCTTATCCTCGTGAATTTGACAACGATGACAACTTCATACATGCTGAGCACAATCATTCTCTAAGGGGAGCCAGTAATAACCCAATCTCATTATCTTCTTGGCCAACATACGTCCATTCATGTGAGGGCCACATACTCCCTCATGTATTTCTTGCATTATTCGTGTGGCTTTTGCTGCATCCACACATCTTAGCGGGACTGAGTCATACGATCTTTTGTACAGATTTTCACCGCTGACGAAAAACTTTGAAGCCATTTTCATTAGGAATTTTCGATCAGAGGGAGTGCTTTGTTCAGGGAACTCCTGCTTCTGGACGTATTTCATGATATCGTAATACCAGGGTCTCCCGTCGGGTTCTTCAGTTATGGCTATGCAGTAGGCCTATCTTGCTAGGACTTTAATCTTTAAAGGCTCTACTTCTAACCCTTTCGTTGCTTGCAACATAGATGATAGAGTTGCTAGTGCATCAGTGAACTGATTATGAATTCTAGGTAGGTATTCAAATGAGATGTCTTGGAATTTTCCCGCCAACTTTTCTAAGTAACCATGATAAGGCACAAGTTTAACGTCTTTTATCTTCCATTCGCCCAATGTCTGGAGGATTATTAAGGTAGAATCACCGAACACCTTTAGCTTCATCACTCCCATTTCAATAGCCGCTTGCAGGCCGATGATGCATGCTTCATACTCGGCTATATTGTTGGTACATGGAAACATCAATTTTGTAGCCACAGGATAGTGTTGTCCATTTGGGGCTATCAAGACTGCCCCAGTGCCGAAGCTTGACAAATTTACCGCTCCGTCGAAGAACATAGTCCATGTATCTTCTTCTATCGCGGAAATTCGATCGTCCAGGGGATTATCCTTGCGTACTTCTTTAAGACAGTCTGCTAACATATCGGCAATCACCCGCCCTTTAATTGATTTTTGTGACATCACTTGAATGTCGAATTCCGAGATCAGGATTTGCCATTTGGCCAATTTTCCTACCAATGCTGGGCGACTGAGCAAATATTTGATCGGATCACTTTCAATTATGAGGAAAGTTTGGTAATGCAAGGTATATTGTCAGAGTCTATGCAACACCCATACTAATGCGGCGCATGTTTTTTCTGATTTGGAGTAGTTTTGCTCTGACGTGGTGAACTTTTTGCTCAAATAGTAGATGGCTCGCTCATTCTGGTCATGGGGCTCCTTTTGTGCCAGCATTGCACCTAAGGATTCACTGTTGATGGTAAGGTAGAGAATTAAAGGGTGCCCCGGGACTGGAGGTACTAGAATCGGGGGTTTCATCAGGTATTGCTTTAGGTCTTCAAATGCCAGTTGGCAATCATCATTCCATTTAATTTGTGCGTCTTTCCTGAGAAGTTTAAAGAAAGGTTTTGCAGTTTCAAAAAGCTGGGAAATGAATCAGGCAATGTAATTTAATCTCCCCAGGAGGCTCCGGACTTCTTTTACAATCGAGGGAGGAGGCATCTCAAATATCACCTTGGCTTTTGATGGATCTACTTCTATCCCTTTACAGCTCACAATGAATCTAAGTAATTTGTCAGAAGTTGCCCCAAACACACATTTCGCTGGATTCAAGCGCAACTTAAACTAGCGAAGTCGCTCAAATAGTTTCTCTAGGGTCTTCACATGGTTTTCTCCATGTCTGGTTTTAGCGATCATGTCATCGACATATACTTCAATTTCTTTGTGCATCATGTCATGGAAAAGGGTGATCATGGCTTGCTGATAAGTTGCTCCAGCATTTTTCAGGCCAAAAGGCATGACCTTATAATGGAAAGTTCCCCATGGAGTAATGAACGCCATTTTTTCCTTGTCTTCCTCCTTCATCTTTATTTGGTTGTATCTCGAGAATCCATCCATAAAAGAGAACAGTTTGAACCCTGCAGTACTGTCTACCAGAACGTCTATGTGGGGTAATGGGAAATCATCTTTCGGGCTTGCTTTGTTCAAGTCACGATAGTCGACACAAACACGTATTCTACCATCCTTCTTCTTCACTGGCAAAATGTTTGCTACCCAACTAGGGTATCGCGAGACTTCAAGGAAACCCACTTCGAGGAGCTTCATTACCTCTTCTTCAATCTTTTTTGACAATTCCGGCTTGGTTCTTCTTAGCCGCTGCTTCTTAAGGGCTATATCAGGGTTGGTTGGCAAACTATGCTCCACGATCATTTGATCAAGGCCTGGCATATCTGCGTACGACCATGCGAATACGTCTTGATACATTTTTAAAAGAGCAATCAGGTCTGCAGCTTCTTCTTCAGGAAGGTTGGCGCCAATCTTTATCTCTCTTGGACCTTCTGTGCTACCTAAATTGACAGTGACGGTGTCTTCAGTGGTAGAGGGCCTTGTTTCTTCATGACACTCCCAGTCTTGTTGAATTTCATCGGGATTATCAAAGTCATCATATGAGCTATCAGAATTGCTATCATAGCTATCCACGATGTTGGTTTGGACCGCTCCCATACCCTTGCCTACCGCTAGATCATTCCTGTGTCATAGAGTAGATAGGCTAAGAGGACAAATAAGGTTAGTAGTATGCATGCTTTTTTCTTTTGGAAATGTGATAAATTGTTCTTGAAGATTTAGGATAAGGAAACATGAGGAGACCTGGGCCTCAGATTTCATTTTTCATTTGATGGCTGGCTATCATTAACGGGCCGGTTTGGTGTGTCTCCCCATGCCCTCAAAATGTTTTCAACTTTATTTATTAGTAGACGGATTTACAAAGTGATTTCAAAAAATGGTTCCCCGGGTAGAACTAATATTGAAAACGAAACAAGCTAGACTCTAAAAAAAATATGTACAGGCTCCCACGTAGAGGAGTATGCGAAGGAAATAAAAAGGATTCTACTCGAGCGGTTCTGCACCCATTTCCCCTGACGGTCCTTCATTGATAGCGCCCACGAAGAAGTCTTCATACCAGCTGCCAGCCACGTCTCCTTGTGCTATCAGCTTTGTAGATTCCAGATCATCCATGCTTTCCCATCCATCAGGGACGATGTGGTGATGATGATCATAGAAACTTTGGGGGATTGAATAATTAACATAGTAGTCAAATTTACCACTAGGTTGACCCAAAGTGTCCATGATCATTTATCCTCTACGTGCTTCCTTAGCATGCTCAAGGAACATGGTACGAGTGCTGGGTACCACGAGAAGGTGATCTTTACCAAAACACAGCTATGGAGAGCAGAACATGAATACCCCAGTATCTAAAAGATCCTGAACCTTGTCTTTCAGGATGGCACAATCTTCTAGCGAGTGTCCTAATTCCCCCGAATGATAATCACATTGCTTGGATGAATCATAATCAAGGAAGTACTCAGGAGTAGGATGACTCAATTCCCTGGTGATTAGTCCTTGCTCTAAGAGAATGGGAAAAACGATGGCCATCGATTTAGGAAGAGGCGAATACTGCCTCATGCTTTTTGAAGACTGAGATAGCCGAACCCCTTGCCAGATCGCATCAGTAGGGTCTTCTCCATTTACTACCAAATCCTCATTGTGACGAGAGCGGAATGCGCGAGTAGCTTGAGCGAAGTTTTTCATCAAGTGGTGTACTGTCTCGCGTAGTTCATCAACTTGGCGTTGAAGCTAGATGAACGAGAAGTTATCGCCTGCTCCTTCTAACTGCTCCTCCTCAATAGCACGTATAAAATGTCTCCAAACATGGTGGTCATGTCATCCAGCCCCTCTTTCTTTGCGGGCCAAGTTGTGCCCTCCTGGGTTACGGGCAAGCTTGAGCTCTCGAGGTTGAACCATTTTGGAGTATTGATCACTCCCTCCTCTTCACGCATCATCCGGGTTGGGCCTGGGAAAGTTTCCTCGAGACGGGGGTATAAAAGGCCAACTTTTTTCTTTGCTTTTCTATCCGAGATGTATCCTAAACCGACAGTGTAGGGTCTCCTCAAGGCTTCAACAGGTTGACGGATGCCCTGGCCTTCCTTACCAAGCCCTTGTCCTGGAATGAAACCGTGTCCAACCATGATTTTTCCTACCATAATCGCAGCACTTGATACTTCAAGGACGAGGGGCAAGGCCCTTCGAGTTTCGTGTATAGTAGACACGAGCTCAAACGATTGATAGCTGGCTTCATTCTTGTCACCAGGCTCAACATAAGGAATGGCTGTCTCGTGGTAGATACAGTGGTCTTCTTCTCCTCTGACTGTGATTAGCTTTCCTCCAACCACGAACTTCACACTTTGGTGGAGGCTTGAAGGTACTGCTCCTGCGACGTGGATCCATGGGCGCCCTAAGAGGAAATTGAATGCAGTGGAGATATCCATTACTTGGAACAAAATTTTGAATACAGTTAGGCCAATTTGAACGTCGAGCTCAATCTCTCCTACTGTTTCCTTATTTGTTCCATCAAATGCTCGAACGGAAGTCTTGGGTACTTGGATCCGTGATCTGTCTATTTGAAGGCGACAAAGTGTCGCTAGTGGACATATGTTAAGAGCAGATCCATTGTCAATCAGCACTCGAGCAACGTGAGATGTGTTGCATTTGACTGATATGTAGAGGCCTTTGGTGTGTCCTCTACCCTTCTCGAGGATTTCTTCATCAGAGAATGCCATTTGATCTTTCAGTAGGATGGTGCCGACAAATTCCTCGAGTTTGTCATGTTCAATTGTTTCAGGGACATGTACCTCACTTAATACCTTCATAAGGGATTTTTGGTGTTTGACAGATGTCTGAAGCAATTCCAGCAGAGAGATTTGTGCTTGTGATTTTCGTAATTGCTCCACCACATTATATTCGCTTGCCTTAACTATGGCCAAAAACTCCTTGGCTTCTTCATCAGTGACGGGCTTAGCAGACTGTGTATTTGCGTGAGCGTAGGTTCGCCCAGATCTCGTGACTAAACCCACATCAAGGTTATAAGACCATGGTACCGCATTGTTACGTTCATATTTGTAAGGCTGGGGGATTTCAATTATTATAGCTGCTTCCGCTATCGATGCTTCGATTATATCCTCCGGTGGGGTGGAATCTTTCTTCTTCCTTTCTGCATTTAGCGCGGCACATTCCTCATCTCAATTGATGAGGACTTGCGATACAGTGGAAACTATGTTGGTGTGACCAACGTGCACGATTACTCCGGCTTCTATCATTCTTGATACCCTCGCTTCCATTGTCGCAAAAGGTGGTATTTTGTCATCTGAATAATACCCGGTTTCCACTAGCCCTCGATAGATGTCAACAATATGGGTACTGACATTTCTGATTTGACTGGCTTCGGAACCGAATATCGCATTTACCTTATCAGCATGATCAGGGAGCGGATTGCTTTGGACATTTGGTTTCATTGTCTGGAATGAGAAGGCTTTAGTATCCAGCAGGTTCTGGATCCGATGTTTAAGGATGAAGCAATCATCAGTTGAATGGCCTACTTCTCCCATGTGATAATCGCATTTTTTGGACGGGTCGTAGCTGGCGAAGCTTTTAGCATTGGGTCGTCTCGGCTTAGTCGATAGGAGATTCTTGTTTCGGAGGATTGCCAAAACCTGGGAAGGGGATCTAGGAAGCGAAGTGAATTGTCTTCGGTTGCTGTAGCGTTGAGGCTGATGGCCATTGGTCTGCTGCTGGCCTGTGCTTGACTGAACGGTCGGGAGGTGACCGGTATTTGCAATGTAGGTGGCATTGACATTAATCAGGGGCTCTTTATCCTTTTTCATGCTGAACCTTCTGCCAACAGGTGCAGGCTCGATGAACCATCCATCTCTTAACCCTATCTCTATCTGCTCTCCCACTGGAATGAGTTGATTGAATGATTCAGCGATCGTAGTCACCATCCGGTTGCGGTATTCATAGGGGAGGGTTTTGATGAACATTTTTCTTAATTCAAAGTCAGTTGGTTCGGGACTGATCTGGGCGGCGAGATTCCTCCACTTGATAACATACTCTTTGAAAAATTCCTGCTTTTTCTTTTTTGTGCAATCGAGATCCTCACGAGAAGGGGTAATGTCTATTATGAATTTGTACTGCTTGAGGAATGCCTCGCTTGCTTCACTCCATGTTTCGATGAGGTTTATGTTTTTCTTGATGTACCACCTCAAGGCGGGACCTACCAGACTTGACTGGAACAACTGGATCATTAAAGGCACATTATTAATGTACTGGGTCATTCGAACCAAGTACATTTGCAAATGAGCCCTTGGGCAGGTCGTGCCGTCATATTTCTCAAATTCAGGCATCTTAAATCTTTCGGGCATTTTGACTTTGGAGTAGATGGAAAGGTCTGTTGGAGTAGGATCCTATAGGCCCTGCAGGTGCTTTAGCCTTTCTTCAAGCTTCTCCAAATGCTTATCATGCTCGGTCTTAGACGAAATGCTGGGTTTTACTTTATCAACTATGATTTGGTGCACGTCATCCTCCAGTTCGGGCATGCTGTCATCGGTTTCTCTTCCTTGTTCTCCTCAGGTGGATGATTGCGGTAATACTACTTCAATTAAGGCTGGGGTAGGAGCCAATTTGTCCTGAATGGAATCTATTTGCTTTAAGAGCTGTTGAAGCACGTTGAAGACCTGCTTCATTTCTCTTTCCATAATCTCGACACGGCTTGGTGCATTTTCTTCAGCCATCCTAACTTTTGGATTTGGTGAATATGGCTATGTTGTGATTTGAAATGGAGAAAATGTAAACAAAGGGAACACATGAAACACTGGCTCATGGCAAGGGTCGAGTTCTTATTTATTAACAAGAGGTCTATACAAAGCCAAAAGGATTTTTGACACAAGCTAGAATGATCTTAGACTTTCACAAAAAAAAAAAAAAAAAAACACAATGCCCATTTTTATATGCGATGGGAAGTCTCGATCTTGCGACGCCGCTTGCTCCTTTGAGATAGCTTGATATGTGTTTCTTGCTGGTCTCCAAACTTTCTTCAAGAGACTTGATCCTTTCTTGCTTGGTAAGCTTATTACTTACATTAGGGATTACCGGCTGCAACTCCTCAGGAATCCCATGGTTGAGGATGTAAAAGGCGGATGCATGATGTGCTTTTTCCTGTTCTTTCAATCTTTTAGGTATAATAATCCTCTCTGGGTGGCACCTATCCCAAGCATTTTGAATTATGCTGATTTCCTCTGAGTAGTCATGATCGGTGGGGTCGAAAGAAACCCGAAACAGTCCTGACTTGAGTGGTGGCGGGACTTCTTGAAGGATCCTATACTAGCAAGCCACCCTATATGGATAGTATGAGGTAGCTCCGGAGAGGCCCAGCAGTGGGATGGGATCGTAATAATCAAGCGTCAAACGCGCCTCGCCTGCAAAGAACCACTTAGTTCGCCATATGAATGTCTCTGGGACCGGGTTTTTTAATAAGTTAATCCATCGAGAATATTCTTCATCAAGAGAATATTTCTCCAAGCTTTGGAACTTTTGTAGTGGGTGCTTGAACTCATTAATTTCAAATATTTGCATGAGGTGCCCAAATCCTTTGATACGGGAAAAGAACCACATTTGTAAAATTTCTGGGGCAACTCTCATGATCTTTTCTTTTTGATCCTTGAAACGATTAAGGGATAAAAATGTTTCGACTAAAACCATGTTTACATATCCCGCTCCGAAAGTGATTTGATTTATTATCCCCACAATTGAAGGATTTATGGCATTCTTTCTATAGGGAAAGATAATAAATCCAAAGAACGCCAAAAGGAAGATCTTGGTTTTTTGGGACATTGACTGTTTTTCAAAGCATTCGGTTAAGGATGATAGTGGGAAAGCATTGTTGTTAGTTCTAACAATTTCTCTTACTAAATGATTTTTTAAAAAACGTGATAGACTGACTATGGGGTCAATGCCAATTTGTGGCTTAGCAAGCTCCGCTCCCAGGGGCATTCCTATGGCGAGACTGTATTCCTCCGAAGTGGGAATCAGTTCAAATTTGCCAAACACAAAGGTGGATGTTTCCGGACACCAGAAATGCGGTAGGGCTCGCATGATCCCAGAGTGAATATTGGTTTGGAGCAATGGGAGGAGATGACCAATCCTCATTTTGACATGCTCTTGGCCAAGCTGATCTAACTGATTCCACCACCTGAGGAGTTCCTTCTTTGGGGCAGGAATGAACTTGATATCGATTATTCCCATCACATTAAAAAAAGAGGCTACACGACCTGACCCTATTTTTCCATGAGCCAGAAAAGATTAAGTAAAAGTAAATAAATTACTTTGCTTTTAAGTAAAAAAGACAAGCATAAAGACATACAGATGGAACGTGTGGCTCGATTTTTAACTTAGAAGGCTTGATGAAATTAAGAGGGTATCCGCCCGTCGCAGTCTCGCGTTAGCAGCGTACCCCCTTAACCTCGGCTAAGAAATTCGGGGAAAAGAAAGGCAACCTCTACATCGCAGTCTCGAGTTCGAAGTCGTATCTTTCTTAACACCATCCTAGAAATCCTATGGCGGCCCAGGTCCGACGGCCGAGTTGTGTGTGCCATGTGTAGTGTTAAAACAATAAAGCATGCACAGCAGTTTATAATCACAAGATAATCTATTTTAAGCAAAATTAAAATAAATTTCTAAGCTTTTGACCTGCATAAAGAAAAAACCTAAGTCAGTAAATTTAAATAAGACAAAAATGGCCTAAGTCCTCAAAGTCCCCAGTGGAGTCGCCAAGCTGTCGCGACCTCTTTTTTTTTCGACGCCCGCAAACGGGTACGGGCGCCTAAGGAGGCTAATGGCTCGGCTGAATTTATTAAGCCCGGACTCTCCCAAGTCCACCAATTCATGACTTAATGGTTCAAGTTTTTAACCTGTAAATCAAATTTTAAATTGGAGTCGCCACTAATCGATTTGGGGTGGGTTGATTAGAAACGCAAGTGAAGTATCGGGAGAAATACTCACTCCTGCGCAACCCGAGAAATTAGGATCGGGGACTTGATTACACTAGTTAATCACTAATGCCTTTCGGTACCTAATCTTGTTTAAACCCTAAGGTTTTTTGGATGTTCGAGGATTTTCCATGCATTTTTGGGAGGAAAAACATTTTCTAATTTTTGGACACAAAAAGGATTTTTTTTTTGGGATTTTTTGGTATTTTTTGGAAAAATACAAGGCTTTTTGGCTTTTTCTGAATTTTTTGGCTTTTTCTGAATTTTTTGGCTTTTTCTGAATTTTTGGCCTTTTTTGGATTTTTGACATTTTTTGGAAAATATGAAATATTTTTATTTTTTTTATTTTTTGGAAAATAAAATATTTTTTAATATTTTTGGAAAATAAATTATTTCTTTATTTTTCTCGATTTTTTTTAAAATAAAACATTTTTTAACATTTTTAAAATTTTTTTTTTTGAAAATAAAACATTTTTTTATTTTTTTATTTTTTTATTTTTTTAAATAAAGTATTTATTTTTTATTTATTTATTTAATATATTATTTTATATTAAAATAATATAAAAACTGACCCGGGTCGGATTCGTGGGTTGGGTCCGACCCGGGTCGGCGATTTGAACGAGGACGGGCCCGCGTTGCGGGCCTGACTCGGATTTTTTCCTTTTTCTTTAAACGAAACGACATCGTGGCCGGGCGTTCGAGGACACCCAGCCCTGTCCAACGACCCGCTCCGACAACCCACTCCCTTGGCAAAAACCCTACCCGACCCGACTATCGCCGCCCACATACCACAAACCCTACCCGATTTTCCGGGTCCGGATCCGCTTCGTGACCCGGAAAATCGCAAACCCTAGGGTTTGCGAATCCGCGGCGCCGAGGAGGAGACCGAGGCGATACGATGGCAACGACGGCCACAGCGGTGACAGCAACGACAAAGGGGACCACCACGATGGTGACGGCGACGGAATGAGGTCGCGATGGGCGGTAAGGACGACCGTTACACTTTTTCTTTACCTTCTCTTAAGCTGAGGCAATGACGGCAACGGCGGGGGGGTTGATTTGCGACGGCGGTGGCCACGGCAAGCGATGGTGAAGCTGGGGGGCCTGATCTGTGACGGTGAGGCCACGGCGAGCAACGACGGTGACGGCGAGGCCTGGTTTTGGTCGGATCTGGCTGGAACACTCTCTCTCTCCCTCGGGTGCGCTCATCAAGCTCCCCGAAGTCTCTCGGGAACCCCTTCGAGCTCACCACACCACGGCTGGCCTCAGATCTCGACCTGCTCATCCTCGGCCCCCCGTCTGAAGTCTCTCAGTGGGCGGTTTCGAGGATCTGCAGCCTTCAATCCTTCTCGGCCTCTCTCTCTCTCTGCTTCTCTCTATTTCCCGACTTCCCCCCTTCAACGACGGTAGCCCCCCCTATTTATAGGCGCGGGAGTGGCCGGTTGGCGAGGCTTCGACCCGCTGGTTGGACCGCCGTCCCATCCGCCATCATCGCCTCCTTCGGTCACGTCCCATCGACGCCAACTGCTCCTCTGCTCTGCACGCGACCGCCGTCCGCTCAAGCTTCCCCGGCATCGCGCCTGCCCGTGCGTGCTCCTCAGTGCTTGAGGCGACGATGGGCCGAAGACCCACGCGGGGGGGAGGGCTGCCTTTCCACTTTCGCTTTTCTTTTTGCTTCTTTTTTGGTTTATTATCCGAAAATTAAATAAAACAAAATAATAATAAAATAAAGCCTAATTTTAGGCATCAACATAACTAAACACCATAGGTTCTTGGTTGTCAAGGTTATAATTTCTGTCCTCGTACTACAAGACAAAACTCAAATTATAGAACCGTTCTTATGTTTGCAGTTGCGGACATCACCCACATGCAAAATTTACTAAATATAGATATAAGTGATACGAATGGTTGTGATACACCAATCATAAAAGTGTGGTTGGAGGAAGTAATCGACGGAAAATATAGCCCCAAAAAAAAAAATCAAGGCAGGCTTGCCAAGTTGGACTTTTAGTTTTCTTGCTATGATGCCGTTTTCTTCATCCTGCCCAAGTACGCCACATTTACCATACTTTGTTACACTCATAATGGGAAAATATTATCAAAATGATAGCTTGAGTTCTCAAGATGGCCAATCAACATTGCCTGGTAAAGTGGAGATTAACACAACACGTCAAGGCAAATTTCCAAGGAAAGAAACGTGTGATGATCGCATACTGATTAAGGCAGCCAAAATCTAAATTTTAGGTGTTGAAGGTTAGATTGAGCTGACTAGACTTTGGAGACCAATATCATCGTCCACAACAATATTAAGACATAAATTCTTCACGATAGCGAAAATATTTTTCATTGATTAATTATCTCAAGTAATGAAAGTGATCATTTTTAGAAATAAATAAATAAATTATTCAGTTTTCCATGAATTAAGCTGACTCGACATAAACTGGGCTTTGGGATTGATGGGAGAGATCGTAGATTCGGCCTCTTGCTTTTTGTTCTTGTCAGAACTATCGGCCTCTTCTATATGGATAGCTTTGCCCATGTCAAAATCAATAGTTGGGTATTTATCTTCTTATGGCCCAATGGGTCCAGGCCCAGAACTTTTCATATCCCTCCCTCGTGCAGCCCAGATACGCCGGATGAAATTGCCCACGTGTACTGAATCTCGTTCTGCTCAATGTCAAGAGCGTATGTATCTAGCTTTTAATTGATCGATTACTTCATGTGTCGCTTTGTAGATCCATCACGAAATACCTCCTCCTCCCGGGCATGCTTCGCATGCATTTATAATTGATTTTTTTTTTTTTGGTAATTTTTACTTATGATAAATTTGACTAATTAGGGATCGTAGAGGTTTGAATATCTTTTTTGTCTTCTTATTTTTTTTTTTCATTTTTCTTTCTTTTTTGCTGAAGGAAACATTCCATTCCAACAAAGTAATGAGAATATTGCAAAGAAAAGCCCGTGCCTAAATGAACATTATTAAGCGAAAAAAAAAAAGGGGACTCTACTAACACTATATTTTTAACTCTAAAGGAGAGATTATTGAAAAGAAAAGAAAAAGTAGTTCCTATATAATGAAGTCCCATTTTGCAAGCTCATGAACAATGTTATTTTGAGGTCTATGGGTCCATGACAAACTCCATCCTAGATTGATGTGAAGTAGGGAAACAACGTCAAAGACAAAAGAATAAAAACGCCAATTGCAAATACCCTCTTGTCAAATGGTATCTATTAAAACTTTACGATCACTTTCAAAAAAAAAAAATCACCTTGTGAATGTTGAGGGACTAAGCAAAATTAGTGATTAGTATTATAGATCGGAAAGTTTGATTTCACCTTATTATCCTATGATTCAAACAAGCAATAACTGCAGACTAGTCATGAAATTTGAATTATTTGATTTTATGTGCAAAAAGGAATTATTATTAGTTTTAGGTGTTTTTGGGGAAAAAAAAGGGAAACTTTGTAAAGCAGACCTGTAAGACTCTCTTTTCATTAAAGTTATTCCAACCAATAAGACATTTCTTGTGTTTTTGCCTCAATGAAAATCTATGATTTTCTTATTTCATATTGATTTATCATGTTAGTGCCTCCGTACCCACACTTATTCGTCATCTAAATTGATAGCTTTACCCATATATCTTCTTATGACCCATGGATCTAGGCCAACTCTTAATCTTCTCTCTCGTGTTGCCAGCTATGTGCAAAAATAATTTACAAATACACCACATGGCAAGAGTAACACGAGTAACACATGTGACCTTCCAATCCATCACTCCCCAATTATTATGAATCTCATTCTATTCAATACCATACAAATATATATATATATATATATATATATATATATATATATATATATAAATGATTGGTTAGTTACATCACGCGTCACTGTGATGTTTCCGTTTCTCTGAGCCATCTTCCCCATGCAAGTAGGATTGATTTTCTATCTTTCCATCTATTCATCTCAATGGAAATTTCTTTGACAAAAAAAATTAAGATAAATTTGATTAATTAGGCCTTACACATATTTGAGTATCTTTCCGCCTTTCTTGTCTTTTTTATGTACGGATAAAACAGGAAACCTACGTTTCAGACTAGGAAAATAGTAGGACTCTGACGCAATAAACCTAAGCTGGCATTATTCTTCATTACATTTTTTCATTCTTGAAAAACCTTCCATGAATCCGTACAATTTTGTTGAGTATTCTTCCTTAGATGTTGCCCTTAATTAAGTTATTGGCCTATTACCACATTCAATTCTTTTAACCATCTCCGTGCCCTTTCTTGTCCTTGTTTTCCTTTTCATTGAACTAATCTTTTGTTTGAAGTTTCTCTTTAACTTAATTCACCGAATCTGTTAAAAGAATGCAATGTTTAGTGAGAAGCAGTTCGTTTTTTATTCAAGGCAATGTTAAGTTAAAAGAATGTCGATAAAATCAGGCAAAAAAATAAAAGTCGAGTTACTCAACATTCAGCAGTCGCCGGAGCAGCAGTGGAGCAATGGGCCAACGCACGGGTCGGAGAAAGCAGAGCAGTTGCTGCAGAGCCGCAGCAGCGCGGAGGAACTGAGTGGTGGTGGGAGGCCGGTGATGGGATTGAGGTGATGCTGGAGAGAGCTCAGATTGGAGCAGAAGCTCATAGCCATGTTGAAAGAAACCTACCGACAGAAGACATGGAAGTTTTCACTCGAGCACGGCAGGCTTGAAGATGCACTTGACTATTCGTCAGCTAAGAATGAAGATAAAGATGAAGGGGAGGCAGTTGAGATAATTTAGGAGGAAAAAGAGTGCTTTTAGTTAGAGTCGAGGTAGAGTAACCAACATAGCTAGGGCAAATCTTTTAGGGTTTCCCTTTATTTCGATAAACGACGGCTGAGTCTTCCTCGTTCTTAAAAAGCATTCCGTTAAAAACGTTGAGTATTCTTCTTTGTATGTTGCGATTAATTAAGTTCTTGGCCTATTACACATAGGAATCATTAAACAGCTTGTTGCTCTTTCTTGTCTTGTCTTTATTATCTTTTTCATTTGATTAATTTTTTGTTTAAAGTTTTTCATTGAATTGATTCGTCGAATTTTTCAAAAGAATGCGATGTTTAGTGAGCAGTAGTTCAATTATTGTTCGGTGCAACATTAGCCAAAATTTGTTGACAAGATTAGAAATTTCCAAGTAGCTTAAGACAGTCAATATTAATTGAAAAAGAAATATATATTTTTACAATATCATTTATGACTTTATCTTAAATCTAATTTATTTCACAAATTTGATTGCTATTTCAAGCCTTGTTTTACATAATGAAATCTAAATTAATATAAGGTAGTGAATTTGCATTTCCACTTACCCGCGTACATGAAAAAGGAATCTCTTGAACTCTGGAGAGTGGATTTTGGGTTGTGTCGATTTTTAATTCAATATTGGTTGAAAAAAAAATCAAGAAAACGAAAAACATTTTCTTTTTTTATTTTTTCTTTTTTTATTTCAGATAACTCAACATGGGTCAACTAGGAACGGAAAAGACAATGCAGTTTAATAACAAAATTTACATTAATGTAGTGCGTCGAAAATTAACTTTTATGTTTATAATTTTGTGAAAAATTAACTTTACAGACTTTAAAAGTTGATTTTGTTTAGTTTTCTTTTCTTTTCAGCGCAATGTTTAGTTTAAAGAAGTTGGAAAATTAAAAGAAAATCCAATCGACTCAACATTAGCCAATTATAGAAAAATTATTTAAAAAGTCATAAACCTATTGTACAGCCGTTAATTCGGTTCTAAATTTTTCAATTTGACCATTTTCGTTTTAAACCTTTGGCGATTTTTCAATATAATCTATCCGGTTTATTTTAATCAAAAATCACTAACGTGACGGTCTAGTTAATGCCGTCTATCCTATATAGTACACAAGTGATTTGATGTGTTTGAGGGGCTCAATACAACGTCATCTTGATAAATCTTTTAACTTTTATTTAATTAATTCTTTTCTTTTCTTTCTACATGGCATGCCCTCGCTTGTGGCTAGTGAGGATTGTGCCCCCGGCAACTCACTAACTAGAAATTTGGAAAAATGGAGGAAAAAGAGAAAAATACTTTTGAGATTATTCTTTTAACTAGCCATAATCCTAAAAAATGGAAGTGATGTGCTTACAAATTTCATAGATATATAAACAAAAGGATTGGCAGACACAATCGTTCCATTTTGATATTTTATTAACTATTAATACAAATCACCAACATTAAGTGGTTAATAAATTTTTTATGAACTTGGGACTATTTACAGAACTATAGCTTCCTTGTTATGGCAAAATAATTAAATTTTAATGTTGATGATAGATAGCATCAAATTCATTTACCGAAGAACGTTTGGTAAATTGATTTGGCTCTTTCCTATTCGTTTTCAACTAAATCAAACAGAAAAAAAAAATCTTGAAAATTTGCAACAAAAAATTTGTAAAAAAACTGAGGAGAATCGTAGTATTATAGCCAATGGCAAAGCCATCACGGATTCACGATGAACCACTCTTTCGCAAAAGGGCAGAACTGTCATTTCTCGAAGCCAGCCCAGTCGGATTGGAATTTTGGACTGCTTTCTCGGGAGTCTCTCTCATTACTCTTCAGACTATCACTTTCAGCTGGTTAGAATCAAAGAGGGCAAAACCTCAAGTTAATTTTTTGAATTTACTTTTGATTTGTTTACGAAATGCACCTATACTTTCTTTTATAACATAAGCATAACCGATCAAATTATGATGAATCAGGCGATGGTACGAATCACAATAAGCATTTTAAATAAGATAACAAGATGTAAGAAATTTATTGGTCTTCCCATTCTTTTCGCGCAAATAAGAGAGATTATGGTTGTTTTGCAAAACATAAGCTGCATGAAGACCAGTTTCTGATTTGGGAGGAAACTAATAACCGTGCCTCTGATTGGTAAATTACAAGGAGGCATCATTTATATCGTAAATGACAATATTTCCATTTTGGTTTCCTTAGTATGCGTGAAATTTTACTTCAAATACACTTAAAGTGGGTATGAAAAACAGTCACCGAATTTATGAATAAAAACTTTATATAGAAGTCATGTCACATGACAATGACAAGTAGAGCAATGAGTCGATCATAAAGAAACATCACCGTTTAATACAAAATTGAAATAATTACTATACATGGTCACCTAATTGGTTGTCATGTTTTTTTTTGGACGGAAACGGTAATTAATTTATAAAAACATTACCACCAGCATCCATTACATCCGAAATAAGAAGATCTAATAATAAAAGAGGGGGAAAGGCGAGCCAATAGGAAGGTAAGGTACCGCCCAATTGGGCCTTTGCAGCCCAATCGGCGACTGCGTTGGCCGTACGAGGGACAAACCCTAACTGCAGTCGAGAGAAACAGCGGAGAAGAGCAGCAACTTCTTCAAACAAGGGCCGAAGCACCCATGGAGTCTTCCGAGGATCTTGAACGGCGTTGATCATGGCAAGGCAGTCCGACTCCAAAATCAAGGGAGCGTTGGTTTTGCCCAGTTGACGGAGATGGTGCAGCACCGACAGGAGGGCAGAAATTTCAACCTGCAATGCTGAAACAGCAGCCACACGAGAGGTATACCCATCAACCATTTTACCCAAATGATTTCGCAAATGATAGCGATTGCGCCTCCGGAGTCGCAACCTGGAAAGCCCCATCGATATTGACTTTGAGTACACCGGATCGGGGGTCGCCACAGGGTAGAAGGAGCAGAAACGTTGATTCCTGGGGTTGACGCAGTTGAGGAGGAAAGCTGGTTTATCCGAGCAAATCGCGACTGAGTTAAGGCAGATTCAACCACAAAAGATGGATCCGGCTTCTTACTAGTGAAGATGAACCTGTTTCGCGCCTTCCATATTTGCCAGAGCAGCGCGGCAACAATTTCCATGCCAGGTAAGAGCGTGTTATCTCGAAATCTAGCTTCAAGCCATTCTGTCATGTTTTGTGCTGCTGTTTGAGAATGATTGATAGCAATCTTAGGGTGTGACCAAACTGCAATAGTCCAGGGGCATAGAAGAAGTAGGTGCTCAATTGATTCAGGAGCTCTCTGAGAACATAATGTGCATGTTGGATCGGGGCTGATGTGTCTATTAAAAAGATTTGGCTTGGTTGGGAGAGCATTGTGATAAACGGACCAAAGAAAGAACCGGAGTTTAGGGACGTTTTAAGAGACCATAATCTCTTCCAAATAGGCTCGATGGCTGAATAGAAGAGGATAAACCGTGATATGCACTTTTAACAATGACCGACTCCCGAGCAAGAGCTGTCCCCGATTAGCCTATCTTCATTGCAAGTAGAGCTTAGAGGAATATTAATAACTTCTCTGGAAACCGGCTCATCAAATAGGTGATTAATAAGAGGACCATTCCACTGATTCAAACTTGGCAACATCAAATGCGCCACCGTCGTGGCTCATTGCGATTAGCGGGTCCACCAATAATGCCCATAGGAAGCCATCGATCTTCTCGAATACTAATCTTTGTGCCATCCCCCGAGACCATTGTAACTCGGTAAAATGGAATCTCTCCCTAATAATAAACTCGCCATCCCCGGAAGGGCGATGACCTTTACCGCACTCCGAAAGTCTTGTGAATGGAAATAGAGACCTTTGAAAAATTTGCTCCATAAGGATAAATGAGATTTAATTAGTCTCCAGGCTTGCTTACCAAGCATCGCTTTGTTAAAAGCAATTAGGTCTCGGAATCCTAGACCCCCCTGCGCCTTTCTAATCTTTAGGGACTCCCAGTTTCTCCAATGAATGCCTTTCTTTGTGCTGTCGGATTGCCACCAGAATCGCGCAATCTTTTGTTCAATGGAACGACACAGAGAGATAGGAATCTTAAAAATGGACATAGCATATTGAGGAATAGATTGGATGACACTCTTGATAAGGACTTCTTTCCCACCTTTAGAAATCAGTTTTTCCTTCCATCCATCTAACTTGGAATTAACTCTTCCCAAAATCCATGAAAACATATCTCTCTTAGATTGACCCCAATCTGAGGGAATGCCTAGGTATTTTCCGGTCTTATGAATCACGGGAATCCTGAAAAGTAGTGCTAGATTGTTCTGAAGTGTGGAGGGACAGGATCTACTGAAAAGGATACCTGATTTATTTCTATTCACTTCCTGACCGGTAGCTAAACAATATTGGTTCAAAATGTTAGCTAGATTTTGACATTCCATAGCTGTCCCATCTAGGAAAAAGATAGCATCATCGGCGAAAAGTAAATGGGATAGAGTAGGACACCACCTATTCAATGTGATGCCCTTGAGATTACCCATGTCTATGGCTTGAGATATTAAGGTAGACAACAGATTCGCCATTAATATAAACAGGTAAGGGGAAAGTGGGTCACCTTGACGAAGACCTCGTGTAGGGTTGAAATAATTGAGTTGATCGCCATTGAACTTGATAGATATAGAAACTGTTGTAATACACTGCATCACCCACTTCACCCAAACTCGGATGGAAACCTAATGAGAAAGTAATCATTTAAGAAGTCCCATTCCACTCGGTCGTAAGCCTTTTTCATGTCCATTTTTAAAATTGCCTGGAAATGTTTCTTTCTCACCCGGGTCTTTAGTTGGTGTAGCATCTCCCGAACAATCAAGATATTGTCCTGGATTTGGCGTCCACTCATGAATGCGCTTTGTTCAGTAGAAATCAATTCTGGCAGGAAGGGTTTGAGTCTATTGGCCAAGACTTTGGAGATAATTTTGTAAGCATAGTTACATAAACTGATAGGGCGGAATTGGTCTAGGCTTTCCGGGTTGGGGACTTTGGGAATCAGAGAGATAGAGGTCTGTTCAAATCAGCCGGCATCACTCCCTGTTTTAAAGAATTCCTAAAAAGAGAGAATGAGGTCCTCCTTAAGTATATCCCAGTAAGTTTGGTAGAAGATACCATTTAATCTGTCAGGGCCTGGTGCTTTGGATTTTCCCAATTGAAAGGTAGCTGTTTTGACCTCTGCTGGTGTGATTTCTGCAACTAAGCTGTCATTCATTGCAGGAGTAACGATTGCTGAAATTTGGTTCAAAATCGGACCATAGTCTCGGTGGCCTGCTGAGGTATAGAGGTTGGAATAGAAAGCCCTAGTCATTTCCTTGAGGACCTGCTCATCTCGTACCCATTCTTGGTTGATATCGAGTAACATGCTGATCTTGTTTCTTTGTCGACGCCGTTACGTAGTTGCATGAAAAAACCGTGTATTTTTGTCTCCGGACTTTAGCCATTGTATTCTAGAACGCATAGCCCAATACTGCTCCTCTTGCTGCCATGCCTCTTGTAGATGATGCTTTAACCTGTTTGCTAAATTTCTGTCATATGAGCTGCTAGGTTGATTAGTCAAAGTCTGCAATTGATGTTGCAAGTCTGCAATCTGAGATTTAGCATTGGAAAACTTACTGTGACTCCATTTTTTGAGGGCTAAGCTGACCCGGCGTAATTTATATGGCAGATCACGGCGAGCGGCCCCAGCAGATGCCCAAGACGTGGCAATTGTTCTGCTGCAGTCTTGGTGTTCGGTCCAGTATGTCTCAAAGAGGAAGGGCTTGCCTCTACGGCTTTTTTTACTTCTGTGCACAACAGCAGGGGACAATGGTCAGAACCCACTACAGGTAAAGCGAACACCTCAGCTTCTGGGAAAATTAATCTCCAGTTCATATCACACACCACTCTGTCTAACCTTTCCTTAACCAGCTCATTACCATGACGGTTGTTCATCTAGGTAAACGCACAACCTTTACTTTCAAGATCCATAAGTGCACAGTCATGTAATAATTCTCTGAATGAATGTATGCGTTGAGAGTCTGCAGCTCGTTTCCCGACTTTCTCCCATTGATTAATAATCTCATTGAAATCTCCAAAGACAAATCCAAGGAAGAGAGTTGATGGACGCGATTTGGCGAAGTGCATCCCAGAACACTTTTCGAGATTGGAACAACGCTGGTGCATGTAAACAAGTAAGCCTCATCGTAATACCTTTTGTAGAATCTGTACATATAGTATCCAAAAAGTGCTGATTAGAGTCTTCTATATAAAGGGAAATATGATCTTGCCAGAACATAGCCAAACCTCCAGCAAGTCCTATAGGGTTAATGAAGTGAGACTGTGGAAAATTCAGACGACGCTGAAGACGAAGTAGGACAGCCTCAGAATTCTTCGTCTCCATCAAAAAAACCAAATCAGGCTTCTCTTTGACCACAAGGGCCTTAAGGGCTTGAACTGTCAAGGAGAGCCGAGTCCCCGAGGGTTCCAACCGAGTAGCTTCATTTACCGTTGGTGGCTTTTGAGGGAAAGCCACCTCAACCCACTTACCAGCTTCATCAGCTGAAGCAACCGGAGTTTCCAGCAGTAAGGTTTCGTCAAAATCTTCAAGTAGAGGAATGCGCGAGTCATGGGAGACTTGTCTTTTACATTTCTTTGATATTCCTGCTTTTGTGGATAATCGAGTATACTTTTGTTTCTTTTTAGAGGTATCCCCAGCATTCAGATTCTGAAAACCCTTTTGGAGGACAGGTGATGGAGGGGGTGCTACCATTAAGGAAGACATCGAGGCAGTGCTTGGTGGAAGGATTGGAGGAAACAGAACAGCCTTATGAGTTGGAAGTAATGTACTGAGATGGTGCTGATCCTCGGTATCCCGGTTTTGTATACTTGGTAACACTTCAAAGAATCGCTTTCATCTTTTGTGCCGCAGGTATAAGAGCACCTGTCGTGGGAGAAGTAAGCATATAACTTATCCGGATATGATTGATTTTTCTCTGAGATAACTGCTATAGGAGGTAACGCGGGGAGTTTGTTGGTCAGTGCAGGAGGAGTTTCAGGAATCACTTCTTCAGTGTATTCGGGATCAGTATTTAGCCCATAGAAGGTAATCCAATAAGGACTGTGCTCCTTGACCTCTGCTCTTAACCACTGTCCATATACCATTCTCTCCTTGCCGACATTTTCGCTTGATAAATGGAATTTCTTGACAATAAGAAGCATAGTGTCCAAGTCGGCCGCAGAATAGCGAAATGAGCGAGTCGCTCATAACGGAAGTCTAGCCAAAAGTCTTACCAGCTATTCGAAGTAACTGTCCTGTTTTCAAAGGGTGAGCCGATCAAGTTCTATGCGGACACGTGAGCTCGGATAGTTGTGCCGTCCTTTTTATCAATTTGTACTTGAATCACTCTGCCCACAGTTTTAACCGCTTTACATAGCATGTGGTCGGAACACCACTCAAGGGGAAGTCCAAAAACTTGTACCCAAAAGGCGCATGTAGTAAAATCATAGAAGTGTAAAGGTGTATTTGGTTTCCAAGGCTTAAGAATTACCAGGTGACCAGCAAAGTTCCATGGACCATTGTCTAGCACTCTCTGTTTTTCACTTTCTAATTTAAAGGTAGCAATAAAGAGACCAGCTTCACGTTGAGTGATGTCTACATTGTTTACCCTCCAAACTCGGCTAAGAGTACCGTGAAGAGCTTGGGGATTGACAAGTAGGGTTAGAGAGAATCGTACCTACTAACACATTCCTACATTCATGCAGCTGTTCCGTTGGAGGAGGTTCATCCCAAACGTCGATTTCATCATATTCAGACCACAGACGGCCCATTCTGCTGCTGAGGGCTGCCAAACGCGATTCTTCACTCAGGTTATGGGAATCCATAACGAAATTGCGAAGGGAAGCTAGATAATTAAGTCAGAAAGGACTCGGACCAGATGCAGCGGTTGCACAAAAACTGGAGACAGAGAGAGAGGAGGTAAGGGTTGGGCCTGGGAATATAGGATGAGGAGGGATTTGAGATTGCATGGATGATCGCTGGTCTAAAGGATGCTGAATTGGGGATGCAGAGAGCTGGAGTCGGAGCTGCTAGGGATGAGGAGAATGTAAAGACAGAAGCGAGGAAAAGAGATGTAGAGAGGAAACTGGTGTGAAGTTCAATCCATCGGTAATTGATGAAAAGCAGGAGGGTTAAGGATTAACAGTAAGGGTTTTGGGGAAAACTACCATTAAAGGTAGAAAAAAGCTCTGCATGCCGAGAGAGAAGAAGCAACATTCGTTGCCGAATCAAAGTTTTTTGTCTAACTATTGGTTGTCATGTTGGTCATATAAAATGTACTTGTTTTGTGAAGTTGAGCCATCGTGAAACACGAATGAAGAGAAAAGGTAATGGATTAGGAGTTACCATGACATAGAGAGTGGATATTATGTCCTTGATGCTTGATGGAAGTGGGTAGTCCTTTTTTTTAAAAAAAAAATATTAATGAGTGTTTGGGACTTTTTGAAAACTTGACTAATCCTCATTGAAGGTGACCATCCCCTAATGACATACAACAAACAGCTATCGAGGACAGATAACCCCTATGCTCTCTTGGGATTCTTGTCTCTTTCTACATTCCCAGATTGCCATTTAATAGGAATTTGAAAAGAATTAAGGGCTTAATAATTTCTTAGGTCTTTATGATTTCCCCCTTCATTTACTTGATCAAGTACCACCCAATGCATACATAACTAAAATTAAATGTCGGTAATGTCCACAGTCGTGTCCAAAGATGAAGGAAAACATGTTATCCTAATAGCTAATTTCCATAATCCTAAGTAACAACAACGTAACAAGAGAAACAAGAAGAAACAATTTTTCTTAATTTAGTTATTAAGTAGTTTGCCAGAACCGAAAGTTTGATAATTTGGCTGTCCAGTTGATTAGTAGTTAGTGCAAGTTCCTTGGGAGTGCATTGTGTAAGCCAATACGATATTCCTAAACATTGCTAACCTGAGCTGATTATGGCAAATACTTTTTATCTTACTACTATTATTTTGTGACATAATCATCAAGTTAAAATCAGACGTAATTCTAATATACGGATACCAATTCAATCATAAACTTTTTAAGTTTACCAATTGAGTCTATTTGCACGAGATTCTATGGTAGTATTTATAACCATTTTTCGCTGGAAAATCGTAGACATAATAGTGTACCACGTGGACAGCTGACAATGACTAGACCATCATATTGGTAAGGCGAATATCGACGGGAATGACTACGGTAATTTGGACAAAAGTTTGGGACTAAATCAAACTAAATTGACAAAATTTAAAAATTTAAAATTAAATCGACATTCATATATTATCAATTAAAGATTGATCGTGTAATTTTTCCGGTTAAAAGCCTCCCTACCTAGTACTCCTCAGCATCCCACAACATTTTTACTGTCTTACGTGCACGTGTCGGGAAACGTGGTCGGTCCACCGTGGGTAGCAAGTAAAGAAAAACTTGCTGACTAAACAATTTGACCAAGTCTCATTAATCCCTAAACTCCCGGCCGCACTATCTCCCCATGTCGAGTGGAGACCGAGTCAAAAACCCTAAATCATTTATTACGTCATTAATCATTCTCTTCTAGTCGATTATTTACGCAAATGGCATGATATTTGAAGCTTAAGGTTTCGGATATAGAAAGGGTGACGGGGTATATAAAAACAAGGGGAGATTTCTAGCTACTTATAATTCCATAGATAGAAAGAAATTTGGTAAGTATCCATCGCTCCTATTTGAGAACTTTCGCCTGCCAACCCACATAAAAATTTTGCATCTATTGTTTTCCTGCTATTCGAAGTTTTGAACTTTAGTCTGATCATAGGAAAATGAAAATTGGCTCAAAAACCATCTGGTTGCGAAAAAGTGAAAAGCTTAAAAAGATGTAGTATTTAATGATTGCTGAAAGATCGGATTGTAACCCTTATGCACGCTCTAGACATGTGGACAATCTTTTTTCTTTTTTTCGAGTGAATTTGAGTACTATGAAAAATAAATACCGTCGCTTATTAAAAAAAAAACGTGAACATGAATATTGAAAAAAAAAAAAGATATAAAGCAGATGAAAGGTAATTGAACGTGAAAAGCGCGCAAACTAGGGGTTAAAAGCATTCATAAAGATTCTGCAGATGTCTTTCTGAAATATTCCCTTAACTAAGCCTTGAACCAACAAAATAAAAAAAGAAATTAAAATCAAAATCAACCGCAGACATACTTTTTTTAAACCCTGTAGATGATTCTCTATAGTATAATTACTATAAAAATGCCCCATATTTAAGAATTTCCTATTTATGTAACTCTTTTGCTAAGATGAAATGCAAATTCAATTGTCTTAGATTTGTATGAATTTCAATATCACAAAAAAAAAAAAAAAAAAAGATTGGGATGGGAAGCAGATTTTAGGACGTGCCACTGGATTCGAGATGAATTCATAATTGATGTTGCATTAACCATTTTTCCCTTCTAATACAACCTGTGTTAAGTTTTTAATAAAAATTAATTTTCTCAACGTTTATTGCAAAACAATCAAACTAAAATAAATTGCTTTGGGTAAGGCGAAAAAGGAAAATTTTATGCAACTACACATTTGGGCAAAGTTTATTAATAACTTTGTACTCCTTATTCAAAAAAGTCCGTATGTAACGTAACTAAACAATGGATGAAAAATATAGAAATTTACCCAAAATTACCAGTCAAAGTCTTGTAAAGTTTGAAAAAAAAATGTTAAAGTGAAAATAATAAATCCTATTTTTGTAATTTTTTGGGATTAGATAGAATTGAAAATCAAGTTCCCTGGGATAATTAAAGTTCATAATTGAAGAAAAGATTGAAGCAGCAAGTAAAGTTTAAAACATACGAATAATCATGAAATAAGTCATAAATCATATTGTAAAAAACAGTTTTTCTCCATTGAAATTGACCCATGTCGAGTCGTTTGATTTTTTTTTTTTTTTAATTCGCTCAACTATACATTGCATAGAAAAGAAAACAAAACTAAACAAAAGCCAACTTCAAAAGGCATGTATATATTTTCTTCTGTCACAATATTACAAACATAGAAGTTAATTTTCCATACGCCACATTAATTAATTTTTTTTTACTACATTAATCTGCAAAGTCTTTTTCCGTCCTAATTGACCCGTGATGAGTTACCTGAATGGAAAACTGTTTTTCATGTCCTTAATTTTCTCTCAACTAAATATTGAATTAGAAAAACGGACATCAACCCAAAATGCACTCTTCAAGGCCATGTAGAATTCTTTTTGATACAATCACTTTTTGAGAAATTTCTATTCATGTACTTTGAGTAAGATGAAAATGAAAATTCACTACCTCAGATTAATTTTAATCATTATTTAACAAAAAAAGGATAGAAATACACCATCATGTCTTTGCTCTACAAACCTTTTCTTTTGGTAGCGCTCTCTCTTTAAAAAAAAAAAAAAAATTAATCGTATTCTCCCTTAAAGCCTATCTACAAACTCGTTATGTAGAGTCGGTGTAAACAAATTATACTCGGTATTTTCATTTTTTTCATTTATTTAAAATCTCCAAAAACTAGTTTCTTTTTCAGAAATTTCTGATACAACATAAAAACACACTAAGCTTTAGCATTACGCATCAATGCAAGCACGTCCGCTTTTTCAACCACTAACCGAACTCCATGGAATCTTATGTAGTACTCCAATAAATGACGTGGTTTTTGTGTATTTGGAAAATTTCACATATTGAATATTATCTCAAAAATGTCATGATTAGCAGATTACTCACTATTTGGAAAGATACGCGTTTATTTTTTTAATGAGACAATTCATTCGGGTTATGTTGCATGAAGCAGAAAAATTGGCTCAAATAAGATTAAAAAAAAAAACCATACGTGAACTCTCGGTTGCCCCTCTTGCTATAGGATATGTGGCCCAACGTCGAGAATAATAGTGACCATTATTAGCCTAGCAGTTCCCTTATATTCAAGATAATGTCCCAAAAGATATTGCAAAAACAAATTTCTTTTCCATCAAACTTTGCCCCATCTTGGGGTATATCCCCCTTTTTACTAATCTTTCCCACATTTTTTTACCTAACATTGCATGGAAGAAAAAACGAGCTACTTCTCACTTAAAAGTGCATATTTTTGGTGGGTACGGCGCATTAATCCAAAGGAAAAATAAAATAATCGAATAAAAACAGAAAAACAAAGACAAGAACGAAATAAATGATGGTGGGCGACGGTTATTGAAGTAAATTAATAAAAAAGAAAAACCCTAAAAAAAAAGTTACCGCTTTTAAAGCTGCGGTGGTTACTCCCCCTGGATCTAACTAAAATCACCTAATTTTCCTCCTTAATTATCTCAACCGCCTCACCTCTCTCTCTCTCTCTCTCTCTCTCTCTCTCTCTCTCTCTCTCTCTCTTTCTCGCATAATAACTACCGACGCTTGAAGCAGAGAGAAGTTACAGTTTGACAGATGACAACGTTTGTTAGCGACTACAGTCTTCGGTCTACTTCGATTCAACAAGCGAGAGACAACCTCGTGGATATGGCAAGGACAGAATCTCCTCAGGTATCTCTCCCTCTCTCTCGCTTAATCTCTCTCTCTCTCTCTCTCTCTCTCTCTCTCTCTCTCTCTCTCTCTCTCTCACCTTCTTCTTTATCTTGATTCCCAACTGACGCATAGTTAGAGTGCAACTTCAAGCTTGGCGCCCATGAAAACTTCCGTGTCTTTTGTCGTCAGGTTCTTTTCAACATGGCCATGAGCTTCTGCTCCAATCTCAGCTCTCTCCAGCACCATCGCCTCAACCGTGTCGCCGGCCTCCCACCGCTGCTCAACCCCTCGGAGCTGCATGGCCTCTGGGGCGACAACTGCTCCGCTTTCTCCGACTCCTGCATCGACCCGTTGCTCGACTACTGCTCGGCCGACTACTCGTACCCTGAATACCTCGTCCCTTACTTCTCCTCCTCGCCCGACAACCTCATCTCCATCTCACCCGACATCTTCCCTATCGACGAGCTCGAGTACGGCCCGTACCCAAAACGCCAGAAGCAGGAACCCCTTGAGTTCCCCGACTTGACTGCCGGATTCCTCGATGGGTACGTTGCGGATGAGCTGCCACCGGTAGAGCTCTCACCACCTCAGCTCATGCTGCCCCCTCAGCCAGAGCCACATTTCCAGCAGGAACGGTGCGGCTCCTGTGGAGGCAGAGAGAATGGCACGAAGAAGCCAAGCGTGGGCGGGGAGACCTTGTCCACGCAGAGCTTAGCGGCGCGGCAGAGGAGAAGGAAAATAACCGAGAAGACCCTCGAGCTCGGGAAGCTTGTCCCGGGAGGCCGAAAGATGAATACAGCCGAAATGATGCAAGCGGCGTACAAGTATGTGAAATACTTGCAGGCCCAAGTTGGAATTCTTGAGCTCAACCAGTCAATTCAGGTGGTACATCTTTTGTTGTTTGGCGTAATTTATCCTTCCTGAGCAATCTTAATGCAACATTGCTTCTCTTTTTCTTTCCTGAACATGGACAGATAGTGCTTTTTCTCTTCCTATAATGTTTTTATACTCTTGTAATCCGCATTTTATGCATTAAATTGCAGAAAAACGAGGAAACACGACACAGCAAGCGAGAGCTTCAAGTTCTGCTCGAATCACCGAAAATTCAAGAGAAGCTGTATGCGGAAGAGAAGTGCTTGGCGACGAAAGAGCTGGTCCAAACCGTTGCAAAAGACCCCGAAGTGCAGTCGACAGACTCGATTGGCAAAGATATAGCTCAGCTTCTGTGTGCCCACGGCTGGTATATCTGAGGCATAGAGCGAATCCAGAGAATCAGCGGAATGAATTTTAGCAGTCGGTTATCTGTTTTGTGTCTCTTTCCTTAGTTTCTTAGTTAGGGTTCTTGTTTTTTTGTTCATGTTGCGGTAATTTTTCTGATAATTTGTAGATTTTAGGGCATTTATCAATTTAGTTACATTCTTGTAAAATTCTGTTGTCAAGTAATGAGCAAGTATTGTGGATGGCTTTTATTTAAACAATTCCTGCCGTGGAAAGCAGCTGTGCTCCTATTTTTTTTTAATTATTTTTGGATAGATCAACTCAAGACAATTTCTTGGTGAGTTTACCTCATCCGGCTTTTTGTTTTTTTAACCCTATCCGGTTGCATCCACTCATTTTTACTACGGAGATAAATTTGCCCTTAATTAACTTATTGAAATTTAAATTGGTGGATCCCAAATTCAATCATTTATTTTATTTTTTCAACTTCTACGTTGGATCTAATTGTTATAACTAAAAATAAGCGTCGCTAGCAAAACGGTCGCCGTTATGTTTTAATAGTGAAGAATGGCCAATCGCCTTCAAAGGCTAATCAAACTTAAGGCAATAATTTGACTACAAAACAGCAGCTTTAACAAAATTTATTGAAAGGTTCCCGTTCCTGTGTTTCCTATATATTCATCTTCGGAAACTCTTTTTTCGCATGACAAATTGAAATACGAGCCAATCTTTGATTTTCCATCCTTTTTCTTTTTCTTTTTCATCTTACATAATTGGAATAAATTGGCATAGAATCTCATATAAATTTGAAAAGATATGCTGACTATTTTAAAAGAAAAATAAGATCCTTGAAAAGTTACTTGTTTGATTTCCCTTTTATGGATAAAAGGATAAGGATGGGGACTAGCACGAAAACCCTCTTTGGGAATTACCATAAGTCTCACGTATCAGTAATATTCGATTTGAGTTGTAAATGTCATTGACTATAATTCGTGCATAAACCTGTTTAAGCTTGACACAGGCACACTTAATTATTATAGTGTAAACAAGTCATAGTGAAAATTACCATTTCTAGTCGGTGCAAGATTGGTCCTGGTAAACTTACTTGGTGAACTCCCTTTTTTTGGCGTTCTTCAAACAAATTATTGAAAAAGAGATACGGCTGAAAGCTCATTTTAAGACAAATGATTTTGTCATGAAATTTCGTGAGATTTCATTCATTATTTTTCATCTTATTTAAAACACTTGCTATGCAAGTTTCCTGTAACCAATTTAAAAAGTGAAGGTAGAGAACGGTTCTCATTTCATTAGTAAAACAGTGCCGTTATGCCGGCATTTTCCATTAAGAATATCATGTGTTTTCTTTTCTAATTTATTTGGTCTTGCTATGCATATTAAAGGTAATATTTTATTATTAGATTTTACCTCTGCATGTGTGACTTTGTCAAAGAAAAAAATTTCCAAAAAAACTAGCCTTTTTAAATTCTCGAGCAAATTTGTAACTTAATTGTCAAGTGGATTCCAAAGGAATTCGAACAACACACACACACACACACACACACACACACACACACACACATATATATATATATATATATATATATATATATATATATATATATATATTGATGCAGTTATTCTTTTTAAACTTCATCTATATTGCACATATCGAACACCAAACTTTTTCTTATGAGTATTCATATGAACACATAATGGCATGACTAATGAAACCAAAAAAAAAAAGGAAAGAAAAGAAGCCTCTTTTAAGATTTGTCAAAATAAAATCACAATGACATTCCTAATGAAAAATATTAAAATTTAAAATTTAATTGAGTCAAAGCTTTGATAAAATAAGAAAAAAAAACTTATAATGACAGTACAATTTCATTCATTGAACTGACAAAAATTAACAATGTTCGTGGAGTATTTATGAAAAAAAAAAAAAAAACGTAACAAGGTGACTTCTCCAAAAAGAAGGGAAAAAATACCATGGTATTTTAGTATATTATTCGATACTGCTATAATTTCTTGCATGGTAATCGTCTAATCGGTGCTGGAAAAATACAACAATTCTTTAATACAGTAAATGAAGAAACTTTTTTTTTCCTATGACTCACTGAATAACAGATTATGAAGACGTGGCTAGTATTATATTCTAAACAATACAAAGTTCAAAGTGGAGGGAAACCCATACAAAGAAAATAAATAGATTAAAGAAAGCTACGCAAATTTGGAAAATATCAAGGGCGATTTTGTCTCTTTTGTAAAAATTGGTGAATTTAATCATATAGGGGAGAAATGGCCCTACTATTGACATGCAAATATACAACTCCAATTACATCATGTTGAGTAAAGGGTTCAAGTTCAGCCACATTACCTATTCATTGAATTTACCAACAATGGAAATGCGAGACATTGTGTGATTTGCAAAATTGGTTTAAAAGTGATGCACAAATCATACTCTATTTGGTTCTTTGTCGCCCACCTATTTAAAGAGTCAGTTGCAAGTCTAACATATCACTTAGTAAATTAATTTTGTTAACCAATCTTAATAAGCCTAACATTGCTCTAGCCAGTCGCCAATTGGGTAATTTAGGATTAAATTTAGGTGCATTCATTTTGGCTTCAAAAAAGCCAATAGAAAACTTTTTAGAAAGAGCACTTTGACCAAATTTGTTTTTTGAAATAGCACATTTTAAAATGTTTTGATCATTTTTATAAAGCACTTTTACTCAACGACCGGCGAGCTTGTAGCCACATTTGGCCTTGTTATTGGGCCACCTAAATAATCGTCAGCCACCTCGCGTGAGGTAAGGATATTTATGAAATTATGAAAGTTTGACGAGGACAAAATTGCAAGGAAAAGAAAATGTATTTGCATTAGAGAAATGCCCAAAGCACTTTCGAACCTATCTTAAGCCAATAGCCATAAAGCCATTGGAGATTCAATTGCATCTCACTAAAACTTTTCAAAAATTTGTCAAACGTCATTTGCAATTTTTACCTAAGGGCCTTCACGGCTCCAAAGGCTTTGGCAAAGTGTTGCCAAATGCAGCCAATAGGTTTTAAAAAGTAACGCGGCGTTTCATATATGGATGCAAAACTTTTGCAATTATCCATAAACAAACGTAAAGACCTTTCTTTAACTTAAAGATTTTTATAAATAAAAAAAAAATTGAGCTTGGCTCTTTTTTATTGAAAAAACCCTAAACTTTTAAACAATGAAGAAGGCCCCAAAAAATAAATGTAGCAAATTTGTCCTCTCTCACATTAATAGGTCCACAAAGGCCAACAAACCCCATATCTAATGATTGATGGGAGAAATCTCTTAAAAGATATAAAACACAAAGTCATTTTTATAAAAGATAAAATTAAAAAGTTAAAATAAAAACTAAGCCAAATTATTCACTTCAATAATCAAGTCAAATATCATTAAAAAAAAAAAAAAGGACATATTAAGAGCAACAACACATAACAATACAAATAACTTCAACCCAAAAAAAAAAAAAACGAAGCCCAACCTGACATGAACCGAATCGATGACTTGGGATATATGTGTTTTGGGTACTGGGTCGGGTGGAGCACACTTGCATTGTTTTTCGATCGGTTCTGGTTAGACCCATTAATATCCCTAGTTAAACTGTTTTTTTTTTTTTTAACCATATAACATACTACATTGTTGATGTGACTATTTTTTGTTAAAAAATAGAGGAAATTAATTTTGACATTTGGACTCTTACAATGAAGGCAGTCTAAAACCTCGCGATACCCTACACGGTGTGTCGCAGTCGAGGCAATCTAAGTTGGATGACATGAATGTGACGTGATGCAAATATGGGAAGTAATGACATGCCATTTTTTTTTCCATTTTTTATATGATTTTTAAGACTTTTTTTTTTTGTCGATCCTACTTTATGCCTATTCTAACTCTCGCTCTCAGATTTTTGCCATATCTCTTTGTAGAGCGTGAAAGTTGAAACTCACATCTGAAACTATAGCATCCTCATCCCAACCCTCCTGAGAATGTGGGGATTCGAACTCCCCACCTCTCCCTTCCATATTGGAAGAGTAGCCACTGAGGCAGACCCCAGTAGTTATGGTTTTTAAGACATAAGACATGCAAAAAAATGGGAAATGAGAAACTAACGGCACCCCTCTACCCCTTCACATTTCCCTAGAGAAACAGGACAACTTACTTGTCTGTTTTCCTTGAAAAATTAGGGTTCCTTTGGTAACGCTTATGTTTCAGAGAATATTTTTTTTTAGAAATAGTTTTTTTTTCTATTTATATTCCCCGAAACAATTTTTCAATAAAAGAACACATTTGGTTACTACATAAAATTTATATCCTCAAAATGAAAAAAAAAAAAAAAGGAATGTATTTGGTATGATTCATAAAAATTTTTGTAATGTGGAATTTTTTTAAAATTTTTTTTCTTATTATTTTTTATCGCCACCAACCATCATTGCACGTAGTCAACCCTATCATCGATGACCACTGACGACATCGATCATTGCTTGCCGCCAACGACCATCACAGTCAACAACACCGAGCTACAACGGTTGGTGGCAGCTATCGGTCGACCAGTTGGCGAGCAGCGACATCAATGGTCATTAGTTGTGGGTGACGATGACTGATGGCAATGGCAGTTAGTTAGCCAGCCGACAGGCGATGGTGTCGACAGTCACTAGTGGTGGGCCACGGCGAGCGGCAATGCCGGCAGTTGGCCGGCGACACCAATCGACCGATGGCAGGGGGTAGAGGGGGCTAATGGCCGGCAAATAAGAAGAAAAAAAAAAAAAAAAAAACTTATTTCTAGAAATTGTTTTTGGGAACAAGAAACTTTTTTTTTTTATATTTTTCGTTTCTATTCCAAATCTATTCCCCGGCCATTTTTCTAGTTCAAGAAATAGAAAAATTAATTGACCTTACCAAATGGAATTCTCCTTTTTTTTTTTTTTTATTCTGAGGAACAAAAGAATAGAAATTTGGAGAAGTAGAAATGTCAAATAGTGTTTTAGAGTCATATTTGATGTCCTTGAAAACTGCACATTTTCTTTTTGCAGGTTCAAAGCATCTTTCCCTCTTTGGGTTTCCACTGGAGTTCTCCCCTTAAACATCATCTCTGCAAATGCAACTGCAACTTCTAGGGTTTATACTTTTTTCCACTTTTCTACCTAAATGATTGTGAGTACTCATGGGTAAAGAGCAGCATAAGCCGAGCAGGTGCCTCTACAATATGAGTAGATGCGCTTTCTTTATTATGCTTCCTCCCATCATCTCCATCGCTTTTTCACGCCTTCTTATTTAGCAGTTCGATCCAAAAGGAGACGGCTTCTACAGTATGAATAGATGCGCTTTCTTTATTGCGCTTCCTCCCATCATCTCCATCGCTTTTTCACGCCTTCTTGTTAGCAATTCGGTCCAAAAGGAGAGGGACAAAGCACAAACTTAGCTTCTTTGAAGATGACCCAAATTGGAGGGTCTTCTCTGCCCGCATCAAAATGAAGGCCCTCTTCATGAATGACTGGCTCCTAAGCTCATCCTTGAGTACTTGAACTTGACCGGCACGTTGGAAGACCATGAACCGACTAGACCAGCTTCATGTCCTCAACCTCAAGGACAACTCCATATCCAGTAATTTCCTGGCCTCTCTCGCCTAGTCAACCTCAAGCCCCTCGCTACCTCTAGTGGCTTCCTAGCTTTCCTCACTGGCATCCATTGCCTCAGGATTCTCATGTTAAGAGAGCATTGCCTCTTTCTCTCCTCTAGATTTTTCCTTCTTTGGATTTCTCTCCCTCTAGACTTTTCCACTAGCCATTATATTTGATCAAAGCAACGTGCAAGTTGGCATTGGCAAGTTGCTATAAAATATTAATATTATAAGAGATTTTTAGTGTGGGAAGTCGATGAATGAACCGACTTTACACCCTATAAATAGGGGCTCTTGCCCCTTGTGCATGAGTGTAGAGTGTAGGGGTCTTGTGGAGTAGTGTGTGGTGAAAAGAGTGGAAGGAAGAGAGTTGTAAGGGTGGTGTGAGTAGAGGGATAAGAAGAAAGAAGAGAGACCCCACAAGTTGAGTGAAGAAGAGATAAAAAGAGAAAAGAGAGTAGTCTGTCTGTGAGAGTGAGAAAGAGAAAATTGTGGGAGTCTTTGTATTGTGAATATTGTAGGAGCTAGTTTGCTCCGAGTATTGTGTGTGGTGTGAGAAAACATTATAATAGTGAAAGTCATATTTTGTGAGAAATATTTATATCACATTTTTGCAAAACTCAACAAGTGTTATTAGAGCGAGGTTGTCAAGGATCGTCGAGCCAAGAAGCGAAGAAGCGAAGGACATTGAAGTACTGTTAATGCACAATCTGGGATTGTGAAGTCGGTTGGTTTGGAACCAAGCTTAATTGGTATAGTGCTAGGCATTACAACCAAGTCATGATGGCAAATTTCCTAAGTTCAGTGAGCAATGTCGAGAAACTCAACAACTCCAATTATAATAATTAGAGTATTTGCATGCAATATTACTTTTTCTTTTTTGTCAGTCCTACTCTATTCCTACTCTAACTCTTACCCTCAAGCTTTTTGTCCTGCCTCCTTGTAGGGCGTGGGAGTCGAAATCCACTCCTGAAACTAAATCGTCCCCATCCCAACCCCCCTAAGAAGGTGGAGATTCGAACCTCCCACATCTCCCTTCCATGTTGGAAGGATGGCCACTAGGACAAACCCTAGTGGTTTGCAATATTACTTGCTAGGTCAAGATTTGTGGAATATCATTGGCGGCAATAACACCACACCACCCACAAGTGACAGTAAATTAAGAAAATGAAACATCAAATCAGGTAAGACTTTTTACGTCATTGCTATAACTGTTGAAGATGAGTTATTACAGTACACAAAAGAGCGCAAATACCCCGAAAGAGGCCTAGGATAATTTGGCAATATTGTTCGCGAGGACAAATGATGCCAAGTTACAATGATTAGAAAACGAGCTCCTCTCAATTTCACAACAAAATATGACAGTAAGTCAATATTTTTCAAAGGTTAAATCTATTTGTGAAGAAATTTCAAAGTTAGACCCTCAAAATGCCATCTCTAAGACAAGAATGAGAAGAATAATAATTCACGGTTTAAGGCCAAAATATAATGGTACTGTTACGGCCACCTGTGGATGGGTAAGCGAGCCAACTCTAATTGAGTTGGAGAATATATTAGCCAACCAAGAGGCCTTAGATGGAGATATGTCTAAGGTCTTGATTAAGGAGAATGAAAGTGCCCTCTTCAGTAATAAAAAAAGGGTTCAAGAGCCAGAATAGAAATAGAGCAGGCGCAAAAGATGGCAAACCATGAAGAAGTCATGGAGATTGGCGGAGGTAACCAGAAGAGAAGGGTTATCAACCGAGGGGAGCTCGTCAAGATCGCGATGACGATGATGATGAAGACAATAGCAACAAAAGGTGTAGCAAACAAAGCTACATTTGTGGCAAGGACATATTGCCAGAGTTTGTTGGTATAGGTGGGAAGAAGCAAATGTCGTCACTTCTTGCAAGAAGGAGATTGAAAGCGAAGAATAATGGGAATTTACAGCGCCTGTTGCAGTGAAGGAATGAGAAGAGCTAGCAATTGCTTGTATAATTGAGTTGGATAGTTCGACAGGTTCTATCACCACCTTGAATAAGAGCAAGCCAAGGGAGAACTCAAAGAAGCAACTAACAATGGCAACAAGCAATCGTGAAAGGAAATTGCAAGAGATGTAGGAGATGATAAAGAAGCTGAAAATTGAGAAGGAAAAGATGGAGAATATGTTGAAGAAGAGGGACAAGATGCTAAGACAGAAGGATCGAGAGCTTAAGTAAAAAGAAAGAGAGCTAGAGAAGTTCCAATGTGAGTTTAAGAAGTTGCAGAAGCTTAAGGAATTCAAGTCCTCTGTGAAGTTCCCAATTGGTCAGGTTGGGAGAGACAACGAATGAATGAAGGAGAAAAGGAAAGGCTTCTTTGAGAAAAGGAGACCATCTACACTATACATCCCTTGGGGCAAGGAGGATCGATAGAATAAGATGAAGGAGAAGAAATTCTTTGAGAAAAAGAATGAAGATGTCTCCATTGAAGTGCTTCGAAGGGATTGAATTGATTGAAGCATGAAATGAAATTTACAAACGAGAGGGTTGATCGAATGAGTTCCAATCTCAAAATTCTTACAGGAGATGTGTCGAATACAAAGATTGAATGGACTAAGATGAAGGAAGAGGAGACTAAAGCACAAGTCGAATTGACACTACAAAAATATGTGCTTCACAAAGACCAATGGTAAGTCGCAATAGGAGAAGCAACTGGAGATAGAGCCATAAAGCCATTCACGTGAGGAAGCTTCGCAAGGTGCGAAATGGAAGAAGAAAGTCGAAAAGTTCGAAAGCAATATCGGCACAGCTGCCATACCAAATCTGCATTGAGAGAGAGTAGTCGTTGAGGGGAGGTCTTAAGAGAGTATCGCCTCTCTCTCTCCTCTATATTTTTCCTTCTATGGATTTCTCTCCCTCTAGACTTTCCACCCACCGTTATATTTGATAAAGCAACGTGCAAGTTGGCATTGGCAAGTTGCTATAAAATATTAATATTGCAAGAGATATTTAGTGTGGGAAGTTGGTGAATGAACTGACTTTACCCCCTATAAATAGGGGCTCTTGCCCCTAGTGCATGAGTGTAGAGTGTAGGGGTCTTGTGGAGTAGTGTGTGGTGAAAAGAGTGAAAGGAAGAGAGTTGTGAGGTTGGTGTAGAGTGGGTGGTGTGAGCAGAGGGATAAGAAGAAAGAAGAAAGGCCCCACAAGTTGAGTGAAGAAGAGATAAAGAGAGAAAAGAGAGTAGTCCATCTGTGAGAGTGAGAGAGAAAATTGTGGCAGTCTTTGTTTTGTGAATATTGTAGGAGCTAGTTTGCTCCGAGTATTGTGTGTGGTGTGAGAAAATATTGTAATAATGAAAGTCATATTTTGTCAGTTATATTTATATCATGTTTTTGCAAACTCAATGTCTCATATTCACCGAAAATTGCATCTCTGGCGAAACAGTTGATAGTCAATAACCTGTGAATTTCTTTTTCTCGAATATCAATAGATTTGTTTCTTTAAATACTTATGTGATGTGATTGCCCCTTATACTCAAAACAAAATGACTGCCCTATATTGCATCATCACTTGTTGGGAGTGACGGTGCCATTCTCCTAGTACCATTCCAAAATAATAAGGTTTAATATAATGAAATATCCCAAAATGGTACATACGCAACATATTTATCCTTAGTTGGCTTCCATCAAATATTATCGTTAAATTGCTAATGTGGATGCCACATAAATCCACGTGGATCAATTAATAGGTTAAATAAACAAAAACATTAAATATGTATATCTGTGACAAATTGATTTCCATTAGCTTTCGACAAAATGTCACGAGTAAAATTATGGTCTTACCTACATATGAAATGTCTCAAAGCAAGTGTCATGCTAAATGTTTAGGTAAAATCATGTCACTTCGCATTATTCGAGGACCAAAATTTTACTTGTGGCCATAATTTTATGCTTCAAGGCACTCGTATATTTTGGCAAAATTGTGTCACTTTGCATTATTGGAGGACCATAGTTTGGGCTTCGAGGCAAAATATGGGAATTGTGCTTGACATGTTTATGCTAACTGGAAAAATCTATACAAGGTAAAAATATTTAGGAATTACTTTTCAAAAGCTGCATAATCGAAAAATTAACAAAAATGAAATGGTTTGGGAAACCCCAAGCTATACAAGTGCCCTGAAGTAGTCCTCAAATAATTATACGGAGAAATTATGGTTTCCGTTAGCTACCGTTAAATTGTCACAAGTAAAATTCTTACTTTTTCTTAGTTTCCTCAAATTTTACCTAGATATATCAAGAAAAGTTATCACCTCAAATGCTCACTACTCACTTTTGAATGGGGTTCAGAATTTTTACAATTATCGCACAACACCTGTGAAAAGACACTATTTAAACTCATCTTGAAGGGAGTATCAACAAAAGGTTAAGTAAAACTCACAAGGCTTAATTCATCATTAATGTTCTTACACAAGATGCCACATGTATAGGAGGTAGAAGGATAGAGATGGCTTTGACAGCTCAGATGATGATAACCAATTTATAGGGGTGACCTATGAAGAAGTCTAAAGCATCTCCAGGGAAAGAAGACTAAAGCACCAAAGAAAAAAGAAGTCTAAAGCAAACACGTGAAGAGAAAGAAAATTTAGCCTAAAAACACTATTTGGCACTATTTAGCATTATTTAGCGGAAAAAAGCCACGAAAAATCCTGAACTTTACCTAAAGTGACACATTTATCTTAAACTTTTTTTTTGTGACATGAAAAACCCTGAACTTTGCCAATCGTGACACATTTACTCCAAATTTATTTTGTGATACAAAAAATCCGGAACTTTTGTTATGTGACACAATTACCCCAAAATTATAGGGGATTTTGGTATTTTCATTTTTTAATTTTTTTTCTTTTTTTTCTTCTCTCTTCCCTCCGCCAGCTAGTCAGCGGAGGGAAGCCGACGTCCGGTGAGGGCTGCCCTCGCCAGCATTAGGCGAGGGTCACCCTTGCCGGCGTCGAGCCGTCCTCGCCCTCGCCTACGTCTGGCGAGGGTGTCCCTACCCTCGCCTGCGTTTGGCGAGGACGACCCTCGCCTGCATCTGGCGAGGACGATCCTCGCCAGACACCGACGAGGGCGACCCTCGCCGGACATCGGCTTCCCTCCGCCGGCTCCGCCATGGCGAGAGGAGGGAAGAAGAAGAAAAAAAGAAAAAGAAAAAGAAAAAATCAGAATAAAAAGACAAAAATGCCTTTAATAGGGTAGATGTGTCATGGTTTGAAAAGTTTTGGGTTTTTTACGTCAAAAAAAAAGTTAGGGGTAAATGTGTCACTTTGGGCAAAGTTCAAGGTTTTTTGTGGCTTTTTCCCTTATTTAGCACTACTCATATACCATTTGGTACTATTTGACACATTGGTACTGTAGCAAAATCGAAAAATGTAAGATAAGAACCTACCAGAAGTAAGATCTTCCGATATGAGGGTCAAATAATTGACCATTGTTGGTCATATAAGGTGGTACCTCTAAATGCTAAGAGGTAGAGCACACTCTCCTTAGAAGTAATATTGTATAGTTTGCTATGAATCCCTAAAAATTCTCTCCTCTCTTCCTTTCTACCTAATATGATTCTCTAAAATTAGGGATGTTCTGATTAACCTTGGTAATATACTTTGCACTTACCACAATGTGGAACTTGTGCATCAAAATTTTGCTACTCTGAAAGTTTCTATGATATGAATCAAAAAATAAAAAGGAATTCGATTGTTAATAGGTAGTCCCTATTCTAAAGCTTAGAATGGGCTGTTTGTGGGAGAGCACACCTACCACCTATGTAGTTCCGACACCAACATGCGACACATGACGTGACACGGCACGATAAGCCGATACTTTATTTCTTAAAAAAAATAGAGAATTCCGACACGTTGGAATACATTACATATTAAATGTATAATTTTATATATACATGCTAAATTATCATTTTTGTGATTATTAATCAAATTAATTTGATTTAAATTCACAAATAAATTCATAATAAAAAAAAGAGTCTAGAATGAATTTTCATTAAAAACATTAATCCACTATTTGTTAATATCATTTAATTGTTTTTTATTTGACAAATTCAACTCTACTCCAATAATTCATAAAACTTGGAGAAAACAATAAGCAATCCATATATTTAAACTCACGTGTTAGAGCGCGTTGGAAGAGAATAGAGAAAAACCAACTTGGAGTGATTTGTGTGCCATGGAAAGTGAAATTGGAAGAGAAGAGAAGACTAAGTTTTTTTTCCCCTTTTGTTATTTTTATTATTTTTTATTTTCTTACATATTTTATTGTCACCCCTCATTTATTGAAAAAATTTGACATTGTGCTTGTCGAAATCACGTGTCAGAATCTCAACTTGCATGTCAGAATTTTCAACTCTCGTGTCAAAAAGTGTCGGACACATATCGAGATGTTTAACACGATACTAAAACTTATGGAGAGTGTTGATGCTTCTTAGCTTGCCACAAATTCTATTTTTGTTTTCTCTAGCATGTATCATAGGCAAATTTTTTGGTATCTAGGTCACATAATGAACTTGATTGAGCCATTTTGTCAAGAGTACTACTAGAGTTACTAAAAGTGTCACTAAAGAGTTCTTGTTAAATGGAGTTTGCAATTTCCACGGCCTTAAATAAAGATGAAAATGAAAGACTTGATGAAGAGTAAGACAACAAATTTAATAGTAAAATTTGATAAAAACTAATGGAGAATAAATGCATAACGTGTATAATAATTTGGGGTTCTTGGTAATCCAAAAATTGGTTTGAAGTTAAATTATTATTAGGGTACGTGTTTGGGGTAAATTTGTTACATATATACTAGTTTTGTATTTTTCGTAATATTAACCTATTAATTGATTGACATTAAGTCCACATGAAGTTCAAGTTAGCAATTCAATAGTAATATTTGACGAAAGTTATGTCACACATATACAGAAAGAGCAACGACGTTGATGTAGAAGTCAATTAGCATTGCTGTCATCCACCTGCAAATTGATAGCACCATTCAGTAAGTTCATAGGACAGAGACTAATATGCTTACACATTAAAAAACTGACTCAAATGCAAATGAGTCTTTGTATGCCTCTAGCACCATTGTAAACATATAGATTAAACCCATCCAACTTATATTAGCTTCCAATTTTTGAGCAACTGATCGTATATTAAAATGCAGCAAGACATATCATTCGGGGAAAATTGAGTTGTTGTATCTAGAAAATCATTGCCAACTACCTAGTCTCATGCATATTCTAATCATAAAATAGAGTGCATCTACAACAGCATGAACATTTTCTTTTATACAGTTATTGCGATTGGACAAGGTTTGTTCCTTGGTTCAGCATGGGTATCTACCATGGCCTATTCTAGATCAAAAAAATTTCTGGCTGGTTGATCCGAGAAAAATGGACATGAATGTTGATTGCATAGAACATGCTTTGGAAAAACTGGATCATCTAAAAGATTGTTGTTACCCGTCGGTGGGGCTTGGGAGGCAACGGCAGGGGGCAACGGCATCAATGGCGTCCTTGTTCAGGAGGAGGGATGTTTCGCGGAGGAAAGAGAAAAAGCAAGCAAAGCAACCGTCACTCGCAAAGGGGGAGGCCAAAATGCGAGTAGGGGGTCGTCAACGTTGGGGATGGCTAGTAGGGGCGCTCCACAGAGGAAAGAGATAGTTGACCAAGAGCCTCTACGATCCGATCTACAGCGGAAATGCCATTAACATTCACAGTGGGTAGGCAAACAATGATTATTCTCGATGTAGTGGGAATAGTAAAAGCAACAAGGGCTATTACCCACACTGGGTATTCAATAGCCAGGGATGATAGCTTCTTCCCCTAAAAGCAAGAGTGGGAGTACTCAAGCAGCGGCAGCATTCACAGCAGATGAAATAGCTTCCTATTATTTCACATGAACCATGGAGCGGAGGTCACGAGAGGGAGGCGAAGGGGCATCGACTTCAGGGGCGAAAGTGGAGGCAGAAGCATCAGGGGCGAAGGTGGAGGCGGAGGCGTCGGTGTCAGAGTCAAGCAACGGAGGCAATCGACGAAGGGGTGTTGGCGTCACAGTTCACTGGAAGAGAGGTGCAACTTTGAGGAGGAGGAGGAGGGGGAGAGAGAGAGAGAGAGAGAGAGAGAGAGAGAGAGAGAGCGAACTGGAGGTCGCGAAAGGGAGGCAAGGGCATCGGCATTAGCATCAGGTTCGAGGGCGGAGGTGGAGGCATCGACGGTGTTGGCATCGGCATTGGAGTTGAGAGCAACGGAGGCAACCTGTGGAGGGGAGTTAGCATCATGCAGAGGAGCATTGGCAGTGTCGACGTCAGGGTGGGGAGAGATGGAAGCAACCGGCAGAGGAGAGAGAGCAGAGGAGGGGGAAAAGCATATGGAAGTAGATTTGCAATTTATGTTCTCACCGCAACAGAACGAAGAACGGGGAGAGAGAGAGAGAGAGAGAGAGAGAGAGAGAGAGAGAGGAGGGAGACGGTCTACAGAGGAGAGGAGAGGAGAGAGAGCGTCAGAGTGTACAAAGAGGTGGGCCAAAAAAGAGAGAGCAGAGGAGGGGGAAGAGCAAATTTTGAATCGCTGACCCCATTTACATGTGGTTCCATGTGTCGACTTCTGAATGGTGATGCATTTTGCTTACACGGAGTGTAAAACCCACCCAATATTTTCTCATTACCCAACACCTCGAGATCATGATGGAGCCTTCGAAATGGATATTTTATCGTTGGATTGAGATTTCAATCGTTGGGTCGAACTGACGGCCAAAATCACTTAATGTGGGAATATATAAATGAAATCTCTTCTATTTTCAAGGGGTTCATTTTGCATGAAAATTTTCTCTCTCCTCAACCTCTCTCTCTCTCTCTCTCTCTCTCTCTCTCTCTCTCTCTCTCTCTCTTCTCCCTCTAAATTCCCACCTAAACAAATCGCACGCTTTCTCTCTCTAGGTTCGATTCATCTCTTGGACCGGTCTTGTTCTAGACTCAAACTAGCGATCACTGGAGCTCCCAAGACTTCAAGTTGCTAATGAGCTGTAGTAGTAGAGGTCTTTGACCTTGCTGGGGACAAAGGAGGTTAGATCAGTGGCCAGATCTTCACCAAGGGCCTGATCTTCGCCGACGAGTCAAGGCAGGTCCATTTTGGACTAATTCTTCCTTTTTTCCTTGAGCCGGTGGTTCGATTGATCCCGATCCAAGCCATAATGACCCAATCTACATTCTTGAAGTCCTTATCGTGATTCGACAGCTTGATCCAATTAATTGCAATAAAAATCAACGAAAATCACGATGAAAGGTAACGATTCGAAAGTCGAATCTAATGAAGCGAGATCGAATTAGTCGATCGGGGCTAGGATTTAAGATTAGGAGCTTTTACATGCCTAAGATTGATGAGTATGAATGCTGTAATGATTTATTGATGATTTGAATATGATTATGATTTTGAGCCTAATCTGTGATTTTCGTAGACCTGTACATAAGTCACTATTTTGGCCAAAACGAGGCCCGAAATGACCTCATTTCAGCTTGACTCCTTTTAAAATTAGATAATAGACATCTTGAGCTTTGAAATAATGGGTTTCATGCCCTAATCAAGCGTCGTTTGATCCTCGAAAAACACCTCTGAAGATTAACGATTATGTAGTAGTTTAGGTTTTTTTTCAGTTTTGATTTTGTTTTGCCTTATGGCTTTGTTATTTTTGCACTGACTTTTATGATCATTTTTTGATAAAATTGTTTCCATGAGTTCTGTTCTAAATCATCTTATACATCTTTTGTAATTTTTTCATGATTTTTGGATCTGTTCAACTAGGTTAGATCTACGTAGATCTAGGCTTAGGTCAATCTGTTCCATATCAATATCTGGATTCTATCAAAGTTGCTCCTACAGGTGCTATACATGTGATGTGTTTTTTTCAAAAATTTTAGGCATGTTTAATTAGGTCAAAATCTCTTAGATCTAAAGATAGGTCAATCTATTCTACATTAGTCCGAGATTTGTTTTGATGAAATTGAGTCTATAAATGCACCTATTTGGTCTTAAATCCTTAATGAGAGTTGAAATACATGATATATATATTCAATTGATGCATGCTTTGCAAGGTTTTACATTGGCAAAGTGAGTCAATTGCATGTATTAGAGTAAAAGGTACTGCAGCAATATGTGTTGAACATATAGATTGGTCTGTTTTGCCATTTTTGTCACGACTCATGTGATCTTAATTGAGTTTTGATCTCTTAATGAGAATTTTTCATCATCGTATGCTCTGTATGTGAGATTTTTTTGTAAGATTTATGCATGTCTTGAGAATGGCTGAAATCATGCTTATGTAAATTTAATGCTAAAATGAAACATTATCATATGTGCACATTTCCATGCTTGTTTAAGTCATCTATAGATCAAATCTTATGATCATGCCTTCTTGTTGATTGAACCGCATGTTGCAAGGTTTGCATATGTGTTTAGGTCATGTCATTTGAGTTTCATCTTGTATATTAAATTGTCTCACAAAAAGTGTTTATCACACTTGGAATTCCCAAGCATATTATTAAGAATCATGAATCATCTCATAATGTCATTTAAATTGTAGAGATAAGTGCTGCAGAAGTCCTAAAACTTATTACGAAAATGCAATTGAGTCTTAAAATTTGCAAAAAGTACAATCAAGTCCTAAAACTTGTCAAATTGTTTCAATCGAGTCTTAAAGTTAACATCGTCGACTTTTTTAACAGAAAATGTTGACGTGACATTTAAAAATAATTTTTATTTTCCAGGTGGCTTTTTAAATTACTTTTTATTCAATTTTAAAAAACTAAAAACTAAAAAAGAAAAGTTAAATTTTATTTTTAAAAATTGTTAAAACGAAAAAAAGGAGGCAACTATTGCCCATCGCCGGAGGGGCCGGCGACCGTCGCCGGCCCAGCCGTGGCATAGCCGCTAATTTTATTTTCTTTTTTTAAAACAATTTTTAAAAATGAAATAAATTTTCTTTTTATTTTTTAACTCTATTTTTTAAATGAATAAAAAATAATTTAAAAAAATATTTGAAAAAAAAGAAAAATTATTTAAAAGGCCACGTCAGCGCCACGTCAGCATTTTTCGTTAAAAAGGCTAACGGTGTTAACTTTAGGACTCGATTGAAATAATTTGACAAGTTTTAGAACTTAATTGCACTTTTCGCAAGTTTTAAGACTCAATTGCATTTTCGTGATAAGTTTTAGGATTTCTATAGCACTTATCCCTAAATTGTATGACATTTTGCATGCCGACTTAGGATTAAATGACTATCCAAACTTTATGTCGCATCCAATCCTAAGTCCCGTGTGATTTCTTCATGCCATTTGGGTATTCTTTGAGTGTTTTTAAAGTTTTCTAATGAATGTTTATGTTATGTTTTCTTAATTACTAATGAGCACACTTTTAAAGATCTCAATTTTAAAATACCAAATTGACCTAGTTTGGACTCGAGCTCTTTTAGGAAAACGTAAGGCACGCGTAAAAGTTTCTAATACCGCTGATTTCATGTCAATCGCTCATCATTTAAAAAAATTCCATTTTTTCAAAGTCAGACTACAATATGGATAAGGGATCAAATTTGGACCCCTGTTCTAATCTCCATTTGGATAGACCTTTGATATTTTTTTTTCCAGTTTTTCTATTTAGAATATGAACTTGGCATTTGAATTAAACTTGCTTATCATCATGTTAGCTATGTTGTGTGTAAATTTGATGATTTTTATACATGTTTTGATAGGAAAAATCCTCATGACATTAGCTGAATGTCTAATTGTTTTGGCAAATTTTTGATGTGTTGTTACTTGTTGTTTTATTTTTGTAAAATCATGTGTACATTGTTTGAGAAAACTTTCTTCATGAAAGTTGTTCGTCATCATGTCATGCATGTTAAGAATTTTTTCATTGTCAAATTGTCATTAGGTATTACCCAATTTTGCTATCCTTACACGCTTGTTCTGAAATTTCTTGATATAAACATGATTGTGATTGTTTTGTTATACCTTTTAGGTTAGTTTGTGCATAAACTTAGGCTATGCCATCTCCATGAAAATCGTTCTAAATGCTTTGATCTTTGTTGTTAAACAATCAGCCTTTTCAAATTGCATCTTTAAAAAAAATGCTTTGGTACATATGATGTTTTTCCAAAAAATAACAATTTCTAAAAAAGTTTTTCTCAAAACTCTATTTGGCTTAAGGAAAAATCGTGGCTTTGACCATATTTAAAATGCTCGTGATGCTTGTGAGTGTATTCATGCGAGCCTTGGGCTAACCTTGACAATTGAATGTATTTCATAACCTAGATATTCCTTATTCCTAAATCTTTTTAAACATTTTTAAAATCTTGTTTTGATATCGTGAAAGTCATGGTATAAATTGTATTAAAAATGCCTGTGATGCTTGTGAGTGCATTTATACGAGCCTCGAGCTAGCCTTGGCAATTGAATGCATTCTCAAAACTTTTCATGAATAATTTTGAGATATGTTTTTGAAAATCACATGTACAATTCATACATATAATTCCATCATGTATTGGAAATTGCCTGTGTTTGTGATTGGCGCATGCCCTTGGTAATAAGTGATCCGTCAACGGTTCACTTTCTTGCTTGATTAGTTAAGAAACAAGGGTCAAAAGACCTGCATGCATGTTTAAATTTTCGTAATGCATGTCACTTTTAGATGAATGGTAGGGTCAATGCATAATATTGAGGAGATCACATAGTTCGCTTGATTAAAAAACTTATAAACATTATTGGCCATACAAGAATATAATTGGTCAACAATTGCTACAAGTCACAAAAAAAAAAAGGATTGGATAAGTGTCTTAGTGGGACCATCGCATGAAGGACAAAGGTCGACCCCAAGGTCCCAAAATTTGACTTTCGTATTGCACTACTTTTAAATGATTGATCTCAACATGATATCTTATTTTTTATTGTTTTGATGTGTATGGTTGTTTATTTCCATTGTATACACTTAGTTATAAATTTCTTAGATTAAATTTATATCAGGACCCTAAAGATGGAGAAAGCGTGAAGACAGTGAAGGTCAATGTCCATTTCGACCATTATCATGTACTAGTTATTTTCCCGACATATATCTTGGGTTCCATTTGTTGTATAAAACCCGATAAGTTGCGGGTTTTCTCTCTTTTTTCTCATTTTTTTCAATTGTGTTTCTCTTTTATATTTTCTAAGATTGCATGGTAGATTTATTGCTATCCTTGATTGTTTACTTATTGTCTTGTAATTTCAATTCCATTGATTGCTTCTTCTTTTTTTCCCTAGAAATAGAATAGAATAAAAATGACTAACCACAAATGATTGCTTAGTTTAGGACTAATGATTTCGAAAATATAAAAAGAAATGTATGGACATGTTAGGAAAATACAACATAATATTTAAGTACCGAAATGATGCTAATAGAAATATTAGCATAACCCAAGTCCCCGAACCTAGATATTTGGTTGCGTAGGAATCGAGGAAATACTCTTAATCCTCGATTGGGTTTTCTAGCCGACCCTCAAAATGAGGCTAGTGGCGACTCCTATCTTATTTTTAAGTTGTCATAAATAACTAGACTATATAAATAAACCCGTCGCGCGGGATATGAGTTTCGATGAAACTCACAATGGTTTAGCATACTCGATATGGGAGTTCTCCAAAGGATGAAGTGATGCCATCCTTATGGGCAATGCGTACTATCAAGATGGCTACCATGGTAAAGGTACTTTTAAATCCAATATCCACACTCGATCCCTTCTTCTAAGGTGTGTCGCCTGTGTCGATATGAATCGTGACACTCCGTTGTCACGCAGGGTACAAGATTGAGAGAGCTCGTGATCTCGTGGAGGGAACTCATGAGAGGCTTGATCCAAAATGCAAAGTGATAACGTTTTTTGGAATGCAAGTCGTGAAGGAACTCTCGTGATCTAGTACCTCTAACCCAACATTTCCCCCTTTTCTCTCCTCGTGAGGACGAGGGATTCAAGAGCGGCAAGATCAGGTCATGACAAGCTCGGATGGTGATAACCAATCTATTGGTAAGACCTATGAAGAAGTCTAAAGCATCTCTAGGGAAAGAAGACTAAAGCACCAAAGAAAAAAGAAGAATAAAACAAACACGTGAAGAGAAAGAAAATTTAGCCTAAAAACACAATTTGGTACTATTTGGCACCATTTGACACTATTTAGCATTATTTAGCATTGCTCATATACTATTGGGTACTAGTTGACACTATTTGGTACTATTTGGCACTGTAGTAGAATAAAAAAATGTAAGATAAGAATATGCCAGAAGCAAGATCTTCCAATATGAGGGTCAAATAATTGACCATTGTTGGTCACAAAGAGTATAAAATTGTCTTTAGTGCTTGCTTATATAAGGTAAGGCCTCTAAATGCTAAGAGGTAGAGCACACTCTCCCTAGAAATAATATTGTGTAGTTTGTTATGAACCCTTAAAAATTCTCTCATCTCTTCCTTTCTACCTGATATGATTCTTTAAAATTAGGGATGTTCATATTAACCCTGGTAATATACTTTGCACTTACCAAAATGTGGAACTTGTGCATAAGAATTTGTATTATGAAAAGTTTCTATGATATGAGTCAAAAATTAAAAATGAATTTGATTGCTAATAGGCAATCTCTATTATGAAGTTGAGAAAGGGCCATGTGTAGGATAGCATTCCTACCATCTAAGTAGTACCAACACTAACATGCAACACGTGACATGACACAACACGACAAGCCAATATATTATTTCTTAAAAAATAGAGAATTTCGACACGTTGGAATACGTTACATATTAAATGTATAATTTTGTATATACATGATAAATTATCAATTTTGTGATAATTAATCAAATCAATTTGATTTAAATTCACAAATAAATTCATAATGGAAAAGAGTCTAGAATGAATTTTCATTAAAAACATTAATCCATTATTTGTTAATATCATTTAATTGTTTTTATTGACAAATTCAACTCTACTCCAATAATCCATAAAACTTGGAGAAAACAATAAGCAATTCACATTTTGGACTCAAGTGTTAGAGCGTGTTGGAAGAGAACCGAGAAAAATCAACTTGAGTGTGATTTGTGTGTCATGCAAAGTAAGAATTGGAAGAGAAGAGAAGACTAAGTTTTTTTTTTCTCCTTTTGTTATTTTTATTATTTTTTATTTTCTTACATATTTATATTGTGACTCCTTATTTATTGGAAATTTTTAAATTGTCCTTGTGCTTATCGGAATCACGTGTCATAATTCCCAACTTACATGTCGGAATTCTCAACTCTCATCAAAGAGTGTCAGACACATATCGAGGTGTTTAACACGATACAAAAACTCCCAGAGAGTGTTGATGTTTCTTAACTTGCCACAAATTCTATTTTCGTTTCTCTAGAATGTATCATAGGCAATTTTTTTGGTATCTAGGTCACATTATGAACTTGATTGAGCCATTTTGTCAAGAGTACTACTAGAGCTACTAAAAGCGTCACTAAAGAGTTCTAGTAAAATGGAATTCGCAATTTCCACAGCCTTAAATAAAGACGAAAATGAAAGACTTGATGAAGAGTAAGACAAGAAATTTAATAGTAAAATTTGATAGAAATTAACATAGCGTAAATGCATCACGTGTGTAATAATTTGGGGTTCTTGGTAATCCAAATATTGATTTGAAATAAAATTATTATAAGGGTATTGGTTTGGGGTAAATTTGTTACATTTATACTAATTTTGGATTTTTCGTGATATTAACCTATTAATTGATCCGCATTAAGTCCACATGAAGTTCAAGTTAGCAATTCAATAGTAATATTTGATGAAAGTTATGTCACATATATACCAATTTGGGGTTTTTGGTGGTTAAAAATTAATTTTGGGTAAATTTGTCATTAGTGTGCTAGCTTTATGTTAACTTAAACTTCTATACTAAGCATTCAACTAATTTAAAAAAGGAAAACATGAAATATAAAATCGGATTATTACCACATAAAACCCTAGAATATGCCTATTATAACACAAATATCCCAAACTTCTTTTTTGGACCACTCAAAACCCTAAATTTACCCATAATGACACAAATACCGCAACTATTTGTCGTGTCATAAAAAATCATGAACCTATGAAATTAAAATAGAGGGAATATATATCACACATATGTATGGTTGGATTTTTTTATGACACATAAAAAAGTGGGGCACTTTTGTTCACAATAGCTAAGTTTAGGGTTTTTTGGGACACAAAAAAAATTGTGATATTTATATCACAATTTCTTAGTATATACTTTGTTAAAGAGATTCAATGATACTTTTTAAACAAGGAAAAATTTTAAATAAAAATCCAATCCAAAGTGGGGTTATCTTTCCAAAGAGGGCCATGGTAAACGTCGTTTCAACAAGGATTTGAAGTGCCAAGTTCATTTCAAATAATGGCCGGAGCTCGTCCGCCGGCGGGCATATCGTTTTTCCGAAGGCTGGGAGCAGGGACATTATCGGGTCCCCAAAATCCGGGCCGGGTCAAACCCAGACCCTGAAAACCCGGAAGTCGGGTCTTCTTCCCTTCCTCTTAAACCCCTAAAACTCCGCTGCTCAGCACCCACCGTCGTCGCTAGCCGTTCTTCCTTCCGCGTCCGCCATGGCCCGACCTCGTGGCGACTGCGCGAGGAACGAAACGAGCAACATCACCACCACCACCACCGACGCCTTCCCGGAGAAGAAGAAGAAGAGCAAGGACGCCCGCCGCCCGTAGAACCCTCCGACGCCGGCACCGACATGCCCCTCCTCCCGCCGCGCTCTCCCCTCAGGCCGGCCCACGTAGCCTCCCTCCTGTCCTCCGACGCCGCCGCCGCCGCCGCCGCCGCTCTCATGGGCTGCAAGCACTTGCTGCTGAGAGCCAGGCCTCTCCCTCCGCCGCCCGTCCCTTCACCGTCATCATCATCATCATCTTCTTCTTATTCTTCTGCATCCTCGTCTCGGGTTCGCTTTCGTGGGGCGTATGGGCTCCACTTCTCTTGCGCCCGTTCGAGGGCCGGTTCCCGGATGAACCCTTCTTGCCTCAAAGCCAATGGGGTCCCGCACAGGCCTCACTCGAGTATTCCCAGACCAGGTACTGTTGATTTTCGGTGGATGCAGTCATTTTGTAGTTTGTCTGTTGGGAAATGGTTTATGGTACAGCTGGTGGGAGATTGTTGGAGTGTTTTGAGTGAATGGCATTGGGTTAAGTGTTTTTTGTTTTCGTTGCTGGGGTGAGTTCATCTGGGACGTAGACTTTTTTTTTTTTTTTTTTTGAATTCTGCATTTGACTGTGGCTGAGTTTAGGTGGAGTGAAGACAGATTGTACTTGAATTTGTGTATGATGTTATGTGATTTTTTTTTTTGCTCTCAGTTCAACTGGAGGGGCCAGTAGGGAGAGGGATAGAGACTCCATTGAAGGTTTTGAAAATGAGACTGGAGGAACTTGGTATCGATATGCAAACATGTCTCCCGGGCCAGTACCATAGCCTGCTTTGTCCCATGGTAAGTACTTTCTACTTCGCAGACTTCTTTAACTTCCTGTCTTTGTCTCTGTATTCGATGCCATTCCACTTAATTGATGTTTTCTACTAACTTCTGTATACTTTTGGACAATTTTCTCTTTTGTACTAGTGCAAAGGGGGTCGTTCAATGGAAAGAAGCTTATCTATTTTCGTCAGCCCTGATGGGTACGTTGATGATGCTTTGGTTTAGGTGTATCTGTTTTATTCAGTCGAGCAAACTTAGTTGTGTTCTTTTGATTCTATAGGGGTTCTGCAGTGTGGACATGTTTCAGGGGATCATGTGGATGGAAAGGCAGTACACGAGTAAGATACATGCTTGTTTTAGGGGGTTGTTCCAAGTTGTGTCTACCCAGAGCTCTTAGCCTACCGTACCCCTTGGTTGCAGGCAGCTGCGAAACCTAGGTCTTCATATGCAACCTCTAACCAAACAAGCAAAGTCAAGACAATCAGGGAAATCTCAGAGGAGAGTTTGGGGTTGGAGCCACTCTGCAATGAGGTTGTTATGTTCTCTAAGTCCCCTATATCTGAAGTTTCAATTTCAAGTCCACTTGGTCTTCCCTTATTAGCCCTTTGTGCTGACTGATTCTTTGCATAAATGTTGATACTGGGTGTAAGGGAAAATTTCTTCCTTTATTTCTGCACTCTAGACTTCCAAAATCTTAGGAATGAGAATCGTGCCAGGTTTTCTTTTAGATTCCCTGCCCATTCACGTTATTGCAATTTGGACCCCAAAACTGTTATTTTCTGCCACTTAACTTATGGAGGAACATGCCAATAGGGTATCCTACCACAAAATTCTGATAGTTTAGATAGTAAATTGCTGTATCTAAGATTTTTTGCTTATATAACAGACAGGTGAAAGCGAGGTTGATTGCCATTTTTCTATACCCTTTTTCCCCTCCAATTTGACTAGTTTCTTTGATTTTCTTTGCACTTGAGTTTTGTAGTTTCCTTGGTTGAGCACAATCCATTCAGGGCTTTTGCTCCTTGTGCTCCTCCATTACGATTTCTTGACTATTGCAATGGCTAACACTTTGGGGCATTTCTTGGCACTAGATCCTTCTTGAAGAGGAGATTAATACCATAATGTTGCTTTGTGCGTAAATAGTTGTGTCACCAGAAAGTGTTAAGAAGATGTGGACATTAGTGGGAGTTTTTCCATTTAGCATCTCACTGGTCCCAAATGGTCTCTTGCGAGCATAAGTGTCTCTATGATGTTTCATTTCAAAGAATGATTTTCATCTTCTTCCTTTGAATCACAAATTCAATATTATAAACTTGATGCAGGATGCTTTTCACTTCTGATTGGTGCTATTAGGCAATTTCCAATTTAAAGAGTAACTACACTTGTTTACACTTGTTTAAGTCAAATCTGTCCTTTTGATATCCACTCTTGTCTTGGATTACATTGTGGAATATTGCTTCTTAGTAGCCTTATGCTGCATGATTGATTCCGTTGATGCTACCTTTCGCAGTTAGTGGCCTACTTTGCAGAGCGTCTAATCTCTGCTGAGACGTTGAGGAGAAATGCGGTCATGCAGAAAAAGTGTGAGAATCAGGTGTTTTTCTTCATTTGGAAAATGTCAAATTTTAATGCTTCTAGTATGATGATTACTTGAATTATTACTGCTCGGGGGTCTGGTCTCTGAAATTCAGATTCTTGTAATGCATGACTCTATTAATAATGATCCTGCATTTGACATTTACACTAATTTTCAGAAGGCTGAACTTAATAGTGTAGATTTGTTATGAAATGATTCACCGTCATTAGACAAGGATAGGAGTATGAATGGAGCTTAACTGATGACATCCAGTGAATGATATGACCAACAACTTTGTTTACAGTTTTGCTTTGCTTTGAGTTTTGATAATAGACAATGGTCATTCTTTTTTTTCCTTTTTCTCTTCTCGTGATTGTTTTTGAATCTTGTTGGCAGATTGTTATTGCATTTACTTATCGGCGTGAAGGAAAGCTTGTCAGTTGCAAGTATCGGGACGTGAAGAAAAAATTTTGGCAGGTTGAGTTTTGTAATTTATTAGATGGTCTGAAAGGAACTTTTATGATTTATATGATCTTATCCTTCCAGGACCTTGTTAATTGCGTGTGCATAGCTGAGCCAGTTCTGTCTACATAAAAATATTTTCTGTGCCTCACTTTAGATTCTGAATAGAGAGATTTCTTCTTCTTTTTTTTTTCCTCTTTATTTTTTTGAATTTCCATGAAAAAACTTTACTTTAGGACGCCAATTTATTGCAAAGCTATGTAGGAAAGGAGCAATAAGCATTAATATAGAGCTCATTTACGTGATAAAGCATCTCCTATGTGTATCAATGCATTTAAATGTGTATCAAAGCATATCGACCTGTAGTTTTCCTCCATAGCAAAAAACATAAGATTTTAAACCTATTTCACTATTTACAATATAGAAGACTCCTCTTCTCCAAAGGCTCTTTAAGGCTTTTGCCAATCAACGAAAAATACAAAAGACACAGAGAGTAGTTGTTAACCATCATTTGTTGCTGAGTAGAAAATCTTTGATTCTGCAGTTTGTTTAAATTCAGATATTGTTCTAAGAATTTCATATTAATTAATTGTTCTGTTCTCTTTATATTTTGTTTTAGGAAGCTCATACAGAGAAAATCTTTTACGGGCTGGATGATATCAAAGGAAAAAGCGAGATCATCATTGTATGTACACTTTTCTGTAAGATAAGATTTGTCCTGCATTAAATAGTATGATAAATTCGCACCGACATTTATTTTCTAGGTGGAAGGGGAGATGGACAAGCTTGCAATGGAAGAAGCTGGCTTCCGCAACTGTGTGTCCGTTCCTGATGGTGCGCCTCCATCAACTTCTGATAAAGATTTGCCACCTGAAGGGCAGGTCTGTATTTACTTTTGAAGATTTTTGATTTAGAAGGGGCTTACACTTTGCTTGATCGTAGAACTGATTAACTTTGTTTATAATATTTTTGCCCCTTAATTTCTTGAACTATAATCAAAGTCCCTTTCTTTATCTGCTCTGAACGAGTTCTGTAGGGTTCTTAAAAGAAATGAAAAGAGCCTCTCTCTACTATCCAGGGTCTTTAAATTCTCTTTTTCTGCTTGAAAGAGTATCTTGATTCCATCTTTATGTAGGAATTATCTTATGTCTAGGATTATGATTTTAATTGCTCAAACTACTCTTTGACTGGCTATTTGAAATGTGCGAAAAGATATCCATTTACCCTCTGAAACTCTGGAGGAAAAAAATATAATTTCTTGCCCAATTTTAAGTGTGTTCTTGTACTCGTTGAAGCCAGTTAAGAAGTCTATGAACATGTGGCCAAACTAAGTCATAATACCAAGTGATTGCAATTACTAAAGAATAATGTGATGGGAAGTGAAAGCATATTTTGCCTTCTGACCAACAACCCTTGTATGAAGTCATTCATGCCGATTTTGGGCAGACTTAGGTCGGTCTCTGCAAAAATTTTATGCCATTCGATGTGGTTGGACAAGCCTGATTATGGTTGTCTCTCGCACAGTCATGTCATTATACCTAATTATGGTTGTCAATCAAATTCTTTGGCTTGGCTCTCAGATAGTCAATCAAGTCATTTTGCCAACATCCAATAGCCAGGCCTAAGAATTTCGGCAAGCCTGACTAAGCCTGCCCAAGCTCTCCATGTGGGTATTTGACTTAGTAAATCAATTCATCTTGCTACTTGATTGACTGTTTGATGCTTTTAGTTGAGTTCCAACATTTAAATTTGGCTTCATGATTATCAGTATTTTTGCCACCGCACTGAACAGTGCTGTCTTAATAAAAGTTATTTTGGAATTTTATCATTTGGATTTTCTTCCTGTGTCTCTGATATTATCACAGGATACATATGGAGTCTCTCTGTGAGGTCTCACAAAATTGACAAACTCTGTTGTTTGTCCTGAGTACTCTTTGTGCTAGGTCTCTGCAAATTAACGAACTATGTTGTTTGTCCTGATGATGTGCATCACTTTTTTTTTTGGATATTTGGCTTACATGCATGTCACATTTGGAGCTCCTCATCTATGTGCATGTTTTGGTCAGATTGGCTTTCTGTTTCAGTTACTTCTTGTACCATTGCTACTCTTATGCATGCAAGAAAGGCATATATTTGGTGTTAAATAATAGAGAACTAAAGCATCTATATGTTGACATCTTTGTCTCTTAAGAAATTTACTTTTGCCCTATTTCCTTATTCTTTTTCATTGTGTGATAAAATTTTCACTGATGCTTTTGGTATTTGTAAAGCTAGGACATTAAGTATCAATACTTGTGGAACTGCAAAGACTACCTTAAGGAGGTTGGTAGTGATGGGCTCTTTCTATTTAACCATTGCCATGGCAAGTGTCCTTCTTAACTATATTTAATCAAATGAATCTTTTCAGGCATCACGTATTATTCTTGCCACTGATGGAGATAAACCTGGTCAAGCATTGGCTGAAGAGCTTGCACGCCGCCTCGGAAGAGAAAGGTTTATGCAATGCCATATTATGTTCTCCATTTTGTGGATAAAGTGTTACAAATACACCTGACAATTATATTGTATATGACAGATGTTGGCGAGTTAAATGGCCTAAGAAGAACGATAGTGAATACTTCAAAGATGCAAATGAGGTATACATTTATATTCATCAAGATAGATACTTTTTTCTCCCAATTGGGGCTGAACCTCCTTTGCGTTTTCTATTCAACGAGCTCAGCAAGCCACTGCTACATCCCTTTTAGTAGGGTTATTCTGCAAGATATGTATGCAGTCACACACAAAGTTGGTAGTCACTCATATTGGTTTTCCATGTGAGGAAATGTGACAGAGCTGATAAAGAGCCTACTTTTTTTTTTTTTTTTTTTTTTTTTGGGAGAACAGGGAGGCTCCTCAATCCTGTTGTCGATTTGTAATTTATCCATTATTTCCACGAAAGTAGAAAGCAATAAAAAGGACATTTTCTGTTTGCAGTCAAACACCAGCTTATTGAACTAAAACTAGAAGGTAGAATGAAAAGTTGCTGTCTCCAGTTTTTACCTAGTCTGTTTTCCTTTTGCAAGATTGTACATGTCAAAACGGCTTCCTTTGAAGTGTGAAAAAAGGGACTATCTGTTGTAAAATGGAAATTTGAAAGTTGTACCTTCCAAATGCTACATTTGACAAAACAAGGTCAGGGCTAAAGCTAGAGCCTCAAACCAAAAGCCTAAGCTGCCTGTGTAGGCTCGCATTTTTTGTTCTTCAATGTCTAGCGAAACTCAATTCTGAACATGTGGGTCATTTTCTCTCACATTGAAAGAGTAAATTTGCTGGCTGTGAGAGATGCCTAATTAAGTTGTTAGAGATGGAAAAATGGGCGAAGGGAAGGATCCTGATGGATATTGACCAAATTAAATGTACTTTCTGCTTAATATTGTCAATAATTTGAGTTCGATTTATTTTGTAGCAGTCTCTCTAACTTTGGTGCATTCATCAATATCTGGCCTAGTTGGGGGGTGTTGCACATCTATTGTTTTACTGAGCACATCTTGATTTTGGCCTTTGCATTTTACATCACATGTGGCATCTTCTAACTAAATCTTTAGCGCATTTAATTTGATCAGAGTGGGTGTCAATTGATCAAATAAAGGATTCAATAGTGTACACAGCAAATGATCAAATTAAATGGGCTTTAACTTTCAATTGTACATGGCTATATTGTATGTAACTAGCTTTTCTACAACGGCCATCTTATTGAAAACACTGTTAAGGGGATGCACCCCTTTACTGCCATCATGAATGGCATCATGTTGCTTTATAAAATGGGTGTTACTTTTACACAAGGCTTCTTGACATCCAAGGGTTGGGGAAGGATCTTCTAATGTATGCAGCTTTCTTCTACTTTTTTCTGCCAATAGGCTGGTTCCATGATTCAGATCCATGGCCTTCTAGTTACAAGTGTGTAATATTAGATTTGCACCAAGGCCTCCCCTTAAAACATAGCATTGAAGATAAATAGCAAGAAGAAGCTTATTGACTTCTTAAACTATTTTTCTCGATGAGGAATTATATGCTGGCTTATATTATTTACTATTTTTGCAGGTGCTCATGTATGTGGGACCAGGTGTCCTCCGGGAAGTAATTGATGATGCAGAGTTGTACCCTATACGTGGACTGTTCACCTTTAAAGACTTTTTTGATGAAATAAATGGTTATTATCATCGGACTTTAGGTTATGAGTTTGGTGTTTCGACAGGGTGGAAGTCCTTGAATCACTTGTACAATGTAAGTTGAATCACTTCCTGGTTTTTAATTTCCTTGCAAATTTTAGGTGGTTATGACGGTCAGTTTCACAAATTCTGTGTTAAATGAATCTTCCTTAACGGTTTATATGGTTAGTATTCATTTAGGTCTGATATCATTAGTGGATTCCTTTTCTGTTTTTGATTCTTAAACAAAAAATGGAAGTACTTTCTGTATCGCTATGAAGGGGAAAGAAAGAGAATCCTCTATTTAAGTGAAGAGCTGTGTAGATTGGTCTCTTACGGTTATTGATTCTCGTGTGTTCATACAGATTTGCTCTGATGCTTTCTGTTGACATCTTAAATAAATCATGGTACATCAAATTATGCTATTTTTTTTACCATTATTCAATGATACAGGCATGCTGGCTTATTTAAATCCAGATCATTTTGTAAGGGTTGGCGTGAGTGATTATTTTGGCGGCCATCCTTTGACTGGTTCACATAATGGCTGAAAAACAGATGTCATCATAGCTGCATAGTAGTGTTTCACTATGTTAGATTGGTGAGAATTTTTTTTGCAAATAGTTCCTAGTTCTTGTCGCATCAAGAGCAGCTTCATTTAGCCTTTCTTGTCCCTCATAAGGTGTCTCCAAAGCTGTCATCAGTGAAATATTGCTGATGTGATAGAAGTGGATTTATAAGACCACAAATGATAGCCATGGTGCATTGCGTTTGGCACATTTAATGTTGGCCATATGGGATAAAGGAGATTTAGCAAACATACCGGTTATAAGTGGGAAGAAAAAGAATGTAGATAACCAAACAAACAGTGGCCAACTAATCAGAGTGACCTTGTTGCTGGCCTGTCAGACTGAGATGCTGCTGATTTGATTTACTATATCCATCATATGGTGTTCCAGTATGACTAGAATACATTTCTGGTTTTGTTTCACCAGAAGCACTAAATTCGTGCTCTACTATAATGTACTTCTTCTGCATTAGTAATAAATTCATCATTACTGAAGCTGCGTAGATTTTCTGTTATTAGTCCTGTTACAGCCTGTTGTTTTGACCTTTCTTCATTATGGATAACTTTACCTCTTCCTTTCTGCTGATAAAATATCTTAGCTCCTTTGAGATGGGTTTTAGTAAGAGACATAACAGCACCTCTTATGATGAGTATCTTTTTTCTAATAATTGAGCCTATGCATTATTTGCACATTCTGAAACAATCTCATATAGATTCTTTTCTCAAAAAGTTGCTTATTACTTTAAAAAGATGTGCCTATACTTTCTTTTATGACCCAAAAAAGGAACTTTGTTTCTGTTTCGACTGATTTCTCTTCTTTACTATTTTGGTCAGGTTGTACCTGGAGAGTTGACTATTGTAACTGGGGTTCCTAATTCTGGGAAGAGTGAATGGATTGATGCTCTTTTATGCAATATAAATGAGAGTGTTGGCTGGAAATTTGCACTTTGTTCAATGGAAAATAGGGTAAGATTTTATCACAATCTTATTTTAAAGACTTTTGTTGCACTTATATTAGTTCTTTTTCTGCAAGCTGCCCGTTCTATGCAGTATTCTTGACATCTGCTAATTTTATTAATCTGTAGGTTCGTGAGCATGCGAGGAAACTTTTAGAGAAACACATCAAAAAGCCATTTTTTGATTCAAAGTAAGATTTGGGGAACTCTTTCCGGCTATATGTGGCACACTGGCTTTATTTTATTTTCCTGGTCTATTATGTACTTGTAGCGTAGCCTATATTATGGTTGTACTTGCTTTTTCATTGTGTTTGGACAATGTTGAAATGGTTTGCTTTATGATACATGAAATAGGCTGTGTGTGAGCCCATTCTGTAGCTTTTGCTGCTCTGGTTTTGTTTTAATAGTGCATCAGAAACCTAAGCTCACTCCAATCCTATCATATCCTTCTTTAAAACTTAACATCTCTGGAAATTTGAGTTCACTTTGCGCGTATGATAAAATTTCTATTTCTCAATTTCTTTGTTTCTCTATTCCCTAGAACAGGTTTGGAACAGAATTCCGTTTGGTAACGCAATTTGATTTTTCTATTTCTAGAACAGATTTCTATTCCAGAAACAGATTTGAAGAAGAAATCAGAAGCTAAAATTTTTAACTTCTCAAGAAACAGAAATTGATTATTAGAAATCAATTTTTGTTTCAGAAATTTTGTCATGCGCATCCTAAGAAACCAATTTACCCATGAGAACATGTAATTTCTCTGTCTTGTCAATCTAATCATACAGAAAGCAACTAATAGGAGTACTTGCCAACACTCCATGGAGCAGGTCTTTCTTTGCCACCATATTCTGGGAAAACTGTTATAGCTATGACATTTTGGGGATATCACTGATTACAAGTTTGAATTAATAAAATGGTTTAAAAGTTTCACAGAATGAGTTGTGGATTGTTGTCATTGATTAGCAGGTGGTGCATGTTCACTGCCAGTCGTTGGCTAATGAAATTCAAATGGTGGAATCCATGTGCACGCATGCACGCGTGCCCACACCCACGCACACGCGCATGCATGCATGCACGCTCGCTTGCACGCGCACGCGCACACAAAAAAATTACTGGCAGAAAAAGTGATTAGTCTGGTAGTTATTTCATTGTGTGGGCCACTGTGACTTTGTCTGTAGTTTAAGTTGCAATTGTTTGCTCTAACTGATTGTTGCCTCAATTTGATGTCTCAATTTGGCCTAGTAGACCAAATTGTAGCCCGGTTCTTGATGGTGAAGTTCACAAAAAATGTTTAACTAGAAGGACGTGGACCCCAGGGCAAACCTTGTTTGCTCTTTTTTTTTTTTTTTTTCCTTTTTTGTTTTCATTTGTTATTTTTTAGTTTTGGCCCAGCATGCTGCAATCTACCCAATCTTATTCATCCCTTTGGAGAAAGATTCGTTACAGGCCATATCCTGGTATATCTAGTTCTACTCAATTAAGTTATATTTTTTAACAGATCTAAAAGCTGCAGTTGCTTAAGTTTCCCAAGTATCAACTGATTGTTTTTGGAGAAGCAACTCTCAATTGCTTCACCTTTAATCATTTGTGAGCACATAACATTTTGTCAAATGCTCTATTAAAGTCATTGTAGTTCTTTAAAAGCGTAAATTTTAAGAACAATCTCACAAAATGTTGGTATTTAGAGCAAATTTGGTTGTATATGGGTTTGTAGCAGGAATGGTTTCCCCAAGTTGTTCATATTTTCAATAAACTCAAGCCAAAAGAACAAAAAAAAAAAAAAGGATGATGTATATAGCTTGATCATTAGATACATTTCCACATTACAGTCATTAGCAGTGACAAATAGAAAGTTTTAGCGCCTCCGGAAGAGTTCCTGGAGGATTTAGTGGCACTACAGTCCCTACAACCTTTGTTGGTATTACTGCTGTTGCTGTTGTCATAATTATCTTGTAAATAAGTATCTATAACAGTATTAGCACCTCGATTGATCAGCCATGCTGGCCATCATGTAACATTGTTAAAACCATGGTATCTGTTGACTTGGTGCTATTGGTTCTCCTGATCGCATGCTGTATGTTCTGTTTCTGACCCCTTGTTAACTATAGTAGATTCTCACTTTTTATCAGGTTCAATTCTTCAGTAGTCATAATTAGGTTTCAAGTTACATATTGTTTGCAAATAAGCATTTCTGCCCCCTCATATTTTGGATCGTTTAGTTTTGTTGCCTTATGCTGTCTTATTTGTGTGACTAATTGTCCTGTAGGAAATGGTATGTCTTAAGTCAATCTTCTCGTACTCTTTTTAACATGGTAATTGGTAACTCTTGGAAATTACAGATACGGAGAACCTGCTGAACGAATGGGTGTTGAAGACTTCGAGCGAGGGAAGCGATGGTTGAGTGATACATTTTATCTCATAAGGTGAGAAATTCAAATCGTTTTTTTTTTTTTTTTTTTTTTTTTTTTTTTTTTTTTTGGTGATAAATTAATGCAAAACTAATCAACTGTTTGCATATTTTAACTTGAGGGTGATGCAATGCTTTCAAAAAAGTTATACTGTGTTGTGGGGTGTACATATACGGAGAATAATGCATTTGAAGCATTTCTTTTCCTAAGAAATATTATGTGGCTATTGAAAGTGTGTCTGTCTTGCTTGGTAAATGAATCTGCATTTCTTTTCCTAAGAAATATTATGTGGCTATTGAAAGTGTGTCTGTCTTGCTTGGTAAATGAATCTGATTTGCGTATGGAGTTACCGCAGTTCAGACATTTCCAGATTTCAGTGTTCTTAATGCTACATGCAGTCCTTGCTGGCAGGATGCTGTTTTCGACATTGGTATAGTTTTTCTTCATATGTTAATAGGCTCCACTTCACCATAGAGAAGGGGCAAATGAGGGACTTAAAGATTAGCCTCTATTGGGCATACGCCACTGCTTGAGTTCCTAGATTTTCTTGTCACTGGCTTCACTGCTGCTGTAACCATCCTTTCACCTTTAGTTGGCACGCATCTACCAGTCATTTCTTTCATATCAAGGAGGTATCGATTATTACATGGAAATGCTGCTCCACATATTGGCTCAGTTTACCTTCCACATCCTTGTAATCTTGCACTTTAGTTCATGGATGAGAGGTGGACAGAGATAGCATCCTAATTTAACAATTCTTGATTATGGCTTATGGGAACAAAAAAATTTTCTTAAAGTTCAACATATTTTTGAAGTGAAGCTGTATAGGCTTACGAATTCTTGGGATTTATTCATGAATGTCTCTTGCTGTGAAGTTTCTCCTACCAGTAATCTGCTTCTTGGTATCAACATAGTAGCTCGATCTGAGAGAACTTGCTTTTATGAAAAATCTTATTCTGACATGCTACAAGTCAAATTTCTGGAAAGTTACAAGGCAGTTGATTTGCTGTGTCAAGTATGTAAATATTGTGCCCAAATAAATTGATGGAGTATCGATGACTACAGTTGTCAAAGAAGAGAGTCAGGGAGCATGAATTTTATTTCATGAATTATTAATATGATTTTCTGGCTAATGTACCTGAATAAGAGAATCTCTTTGTTACTGTTAGGGCTTGACAATGGATGTTCGTGGTAGATTTCCTGATATATCTAATACTAGTGTAAGTAGACATTTGCAAATTAGTCATGATTTGTTGTAAATAAGAAGCTTGTTGTCAAATTTATTATTTTTGTGACAAGCTGAGGTTGGTTGCTGTCAGAATAGTCTATAAGATCACTTGCAAATAGTAGTTGTATTTGTTTAGATGTTTGACTGAAGCAAATCTTTCATGGGAATAGATATTGATGGATCCTGATAGTCTTTAAGTGTTCATTCTCCAGACTTTTCCTGGAAATGGAAAGTATATAATATATTTGGTGTTCTGGCTATTGAACAGGTGTGAGGATGACTCACTTCCAAGTATAAAGTGGGTTCTTGATCTTGCCAAGTCTGCGGTGCTAAGACATGGGGTGCGGGGACTGGTAATTGATCCTTACAACGAGCTTGACCACCAGCGTCCTTCTGGCCAGTGCGTCTCTTGAGTCTTATGACTTGAAATATCTCTATTGTTTGCAGCTGCTCTAAATGTCCATATTGAACTGGCAATTCTGCTATTGTTGGTCTGTTGTGGTTTTTCTCTCTCATGAGGAAAGGAACTGAAAAGACAGTGACACAGTGCTGCCAAAGCAAAACCACTTGTCATTGAAACTCCAATTTCGAAGATTATCTTGTACTAAAGTTGCAATTTCTTTGCACATTAACATTCCATTTCATCCCTGTTTAGTGCTATAATCTTAGGGATACTGTCAGATCCTTTTACCACATACTATTTGAGAGTATTTATGTTATTTAATATTTAGATGTCATATGTATGAATCCTTTGCAGGACTGAAACAGAGTATGTGAGTCAGATGCTTACGTTGATCAGGCGTTTTGCTCAGCATCATTCTTGCCATGTGTGGTTCGTAGCACATCCTAGACAGGTTGGTCTCAGCTCAGCATTGTCAATTATGTCTCTTTTGTCAATTCTAAGTTAACTCTTCAAAACAGTTGCACAACTGGGTTGGTGAGCCACCTAACCTCTACGATATAAGTGGGAGTGCACATTTCATAAACAAATGCGATAATGGGATAGTCATACATCGAAATCGGGATCCAGAGGCCGGACCTGTTGATCAAGTACAGGTAAAGTTGCTCTCTGCACTAATTGATCATCAGCATTGGGACATTTCTTAGGGCAAACCTGTACCAAATTCTTTTTATACTTGTAGGTTTGTGTACGGAAAGTGAGGAACAAGGTTGCGGGGACCATTGGTGATGCCTTTTTAAATTACAACAGGTTAGTATGGACTATTTTGTCTTTTGTAGCATCTTATAGTCTGTTTTCCTGTGTTTTAAAAACTGAAGCACCGATGGTCAACTGGCCAGCGGTGCTTTGGCCATGGCAACTGGTTGAACAGCTGGTTTTATATTGGTGTGATAAATGTTTTTGGTGCGTATGTGGACATGTTCACTATTGTGGATTGTCAAAAATGTTGAAAACTTATGTCATATTTATGGGAGGGTATGCATAGTTTGGTGGTTTACAGGGACTGGGGGTTGCCAAGGATTCCTGGGTCCCTGGTTCAGGTCCGTCTGGCTTTACTCTTTTCTTAAACAAACTTTACAGACAATTAGTTTATGACTCGACTTTATTTGCCCAGCTGTGATGATCAACGTAGGATTTTTGTGCTGTTCTTGGTTTAAAAGGTTGATCACACCTTTGCCAAATATTTTTGACTGCTCCTCAGTTGAGCCCGGCTGGCTAGTGCGTACGGGTTTTATGTCTGCGGTCTAAGTGTCGCATACACGCATCTAATGAGCTGAAATGATGGCAATGTTTTTGTAGTGTTCTTATCCTTTTTTCTTCCCCTTTTTCCTGTCAGGGTAACCGGTGAATTCATTGATCTCGACGCCGCACCAAAGAAACAATAGGATGATGGTATTCTTTCGCTCGCGCTTGTACAGTTTGCGAGTCCAACAGCAACCCGACTCTTGTAATTTTGTAGTTTCCCTATTCTTCTCTCCTCTGTTCTCACTGACTTGGTTTTTCTAGCCGCTTTCTTTCTTTGTTTCTTTCGTAAATCTCTTGAGGGGTTGAACTTGTGAAGTGGCGGGCATTGATTCTTGTTGTGTTTTTCGAAGGTTAGCTCTTGCGGTTCCCTTTCAATGAATGTCCAACGCATATAGTAATCAATATCATCAATGTGAATCTTTCTGTCACATGGCTCTTGGCGGTTCTATGATTCGTCCGCGCCGTCCTGATGTCCAAGGCCAACAACTGATGACCCAAAATCGAGATGAGTTGTACCGATAGTTTTGGTGACATGACGTGAAATTATTAATTATATGAAGATTGCCCAAGAACTTGCTGTCTCCAGCTCGTTTAATGATTGGCCGATCCAAGGCCTCAATTATTTTGCAGAAATTAGATTGAAATTAGGTCCAATCGAAAGGTGTACCGAAAGGACTTTCTAATTGAGGACATGGAATTGCGAGTAGGACAAAAGAGGAAGAAGAAGGGATTTTTGGGCGGGGCGGAAATTGAAAGAAAACATAACTTCGGGTGAGAGAAAATTCTTGAACTTTAAGTCCCTTTGCCTGCCGGCCAATTTTCAGATTTTGTCGGTGGGATCTCTGCTCTAGTGAAGACATTATTAAAGCTTCGTGATATTTACATCCTACCCATCTTTACTTTCTTTTTGGAAAGCTAAATTGAGCACTCTTTTGGACTTTTTCCTAATTCTAAATGCTACCTTGGAATGATAGAAAGTCTGCATTTAACCCCTCGTTGCAAAAACATTTGTTTACTTAAATTTCGGATACCTGTATCTGACAATAGGACCATAGTTTTTAATTAAAGATTAGGAGACATGTGAAATGATTCTGTCATGGTTTGACTTCTGACCGGATGAATATTTTGGTTTCACAAATTAGGTTGGCTCCTTGAATTCCGTAATCTAGGGCAAGTCGTATTCGTATATTGAAAGCCCTGAAGGAATTTTCTCAAGGTAAATCTTATAATTCAATATAGAAGTTAGACTATGAAAGTAACTATGAATAATTTCGGATCTATTTAGTGGGTTTTAATACGACTTGCTTAAATTGTTAGACTAAAAATGATTTTCCTAGGTTTTATGTTGGATTGAATTTTCCAAGATTTTCCATTTTTCTCATAAAAGTCTTGCAGAGAGATACTCCCTGCAGGCAGGAGATGACAGCTTTGACACCTGCTCTTTTTAACTTTAATTGTTTTTCCCCCTCCTTACAGCATATAATAATATCCTTAAAATCGTTGTTGGGTCAACTCGATGTTGTGGACCTATATAAGCTGTCTGGTTTGTCTCTAAGCTGTCAGTATTAGTTAATCTTTACTGGTTTGTTTCAAGTGATGTGATGCTTACAAGTTTGCCCATCCCAGCAAGAATATTCCCTTTGAAAAAAAAATTAAAATTAAAATGGTTCACTAAATTTGTTTAAGGAAAAGGTGGCCCCCTAAAATTGCGTGAAAGGTAAACGATGTTTTTTTTTATCTTTAATAAGATAAAGAACTGCTCTTGTTTTCTCTTTTTTCGGCTTCTTTTTCAATGGGAATGGTGTGTCACGCGAATGCAGTACAATACAATTACCGAGGCTGCAGTTCAAAATTTAAATTGCCAATTTGAAAGGCAGATGATCCTTTTTGTCCAAAGAAGACTGGAATTGGCTATAAATATAGTACTAAGGGCAGCACTATGTATTTAACTAATTATCAGCAATATGCCGGCATCACACCTTACAAATTCCAAGAACTGAACGCTTTATCAATTTTTGCCTACATATATATATCAATATTTTCAATTATTTCATTTAGTAGCAGAAAATTCATCAATTTACATGAAATTCAATTGGCAGAATTTGGGATCTAACTATACTTTTAAAAGAATAGACATGGGATTGCTTGCTAGAGACTTGAGTCTGATTGTTAGGACACAGATTGGGCAATAGGTGACTAGGTTCAACCTTTGAGAAATAGGGGTAGGTAACTAGGGACTTGACTCTAACTATCAAGTGGTCAATTCTGGTTAGGTCTAATTGTTGGTAGCTAAAGATTGGCAATTGAGAAGCTAGTTTGATTGGGGATGACCTAGGTCAAATCACCATAAACTCATTAATTCATTCCCTTAAGTACTTGTATTTGCACAGATGATGCTCTAACCTCTGAGCTAAGTGGGCTAAAAAATAATAGAAACGGTTCATGTGCATGCACAAGAACTTTGTAAACTATTGGGATCTTTTATATTGATATGAACAATTCATTGTTAACTATTCATAATGAATATGGATTCAGATAATTTGAATATTAAATATAGAAAAGTAGAATTTCCAATAAATATTGGATATTATAGAAGATACATAAACATAATGATGTAAAGGTTTGGTTTGTTTCTCAATTATATGTTTATTGCTACTTAAATCTTCAAAATAATTGGATATTTTAATGTTGATTAGATAATAAGAAACGACGTTCGCTTTTTCATTTTTAAATTAATCAAATGACTTTTTTTTTTCTTTTATTAATTGAATCTATATTTTTTATATTATCCCTACTATATTTTAACATAATTCAGCCTCAACTCTTAACATAAAGCCCTATTAATAGCAACATTTGAGGGGCTAGAGCCGAAGACTTTAGCAATAATCTTGGATCCAAATCTCGACCCCATGAGAAGGAAGTCGAAGCAATCCCGTTAAGCCGAAAGAAAATGGAGGTAATGGAAGATGATTTCTTTTGTTGGATCGAACGCAAAATAAAATAAAAATCACCGATTCTCCTCATTTCTCAATAGTAAAAGAAATTAGAAATTGCAATCGGGTGAATTTGAGATGGCTAAACTAAACTAGTTTGAAATAAGGACTCGACATATGGTAACATATCTCGACCCCGCTCCAAACCCGGAGACTGATCTTAAATAATATCACGCACATGGAGAACCAAAAACCACCTAAAGTTGACAAAATAAGTTCAACGACATAATGTGTTTGACAGTCAGGATACAAACATTTCGGATTTTATATTCCCACTAAATAAATCTCAAACTTGTTCCGACCCTCTAAGAATTAAGATATAGTAAGTAAAACCTAAAATTTTCTTTGGTTATAACTATAAAGGTTGTGTTTAATAGTTAAGATACATTTCAAGATAGGATCTCGGGTTTGGTGTTTGCTCAAAAAGGATAAAATTGGATATAAGAGGGATATAAAATAAAATTGTCCCATAAGGGATGTGGTATAAATGTGATATGATTTCTAATATTTATAATAGGGATAGTTATTTTTCTTGTATAAGAAATTTCTTAAATCAATAAAATTAAAATTATATTTCAATATAAATAATATTTGAATTCTAATATAAGAAATTCAAAATATCAAAAAGTAAAAATTTTTTTTTTTAATTTAATCTTATTTTTATTTTTATAGTTGAATTTAATTCTATCTTATAAAATAAATTTAATATGTAATTATAAATTTATGTTTATTAGATATTAGGTATATTAGTTCAATTTACTACTTAATAATTTTTATTAGAGAATGACGAAAGGGGAAAAAAAATAAATAAGAGAGAAAAATTTAAAAATAAATAAATAAAAAAAAATAGGCAAGAGTATTATAAGAGATTTTTACCATTTTTGTTTATGAACTTTTACTTTCATTTATACTTGATATCGCTTATACCATATAAAATATATGATATATTGTAAATATATTTAACTTTATTACTACGATTCACTAAATAATTGATATATTTCCTATTCTATCCAATTCTATCATAATTAGAAATCCGTGTAAATACATCCGACTTTATTATTGTGATATACTAAATAGTGAGTAGGATATAACAAAATTTTTAATCTTATTCGGTTAGAAATCCAAGCGATCAAATATAATCGAAAGGTGTGGTGGATTAGGATTTCGATTCAACTTGACTTTCTATCGTTTTCCATGGAAAATGCATTCAATTTTTAAATATCATTGGTAATTTTTTTGTTTTTGTGAACGAGGGATCATAAATGCTTATTACTAAACAAGAAAAAGGTGTACATCTTCCGATGTATGAATTTTTTCATCAATATGGTAAAAAGGAGAAGGAAAAGACAAAGGTTATCAAACGTGGTCCCATGGAAATGATTGTTCTTCACGCTTTGCTCGCTTTTGCTGTCCTCCAGACAACATCGGGAGAGAGAGAGAGAGAGGGAGAATCCCAAGCCCAACGGCTCCTATGAACGTGAGGTGGATCCAGGTATGTGACCGTTGCCCTAGGGTTTCCCCCTTTCCCCCTCTTCCCTTATTTTTCACACCATTCTTGCTTAACTCTATATCTTTCTAAGACTATATAACTGCCAATCTCCAGACAGCAAGCCCAACACATACCCAACAGGGGACAGCAGAGAAGAGAGAGAGAGAGAGAGAGAGAGAGAGAGAGAGACTGTTCTTTCATTTCCTCTCTTTCCATTTGAGCTTCCTTTTGATATTCCAGTTTCAAGAATTATTCATCCACCATGACTGTTGAGCCTGTAGCTACCCAGATGGCCAATGATGTTGCTGCAGCCCCTCCTCAGGAAGAGGCCAAGAAGGTGGCGGAAGAGACCAAGGAGGTGGTGATCGATCAAGGCGACGATGCGAAGGCGCCGGACGAGGCGGCGAAGGCGGTCGAGAAGAGTGCTTCGTACAGGGAGGAGAGCAATTTCCTCTCCGATCTCAAGGAGTTCGAGAGGAAGGCCCTGAACGAGCTTCGGTCCAAGCTCGAGGAAGCCATTCTCGGGAACGCTCTCTTCGAGAAACCCGAGGAGAAGAAGAAGGCCAAGAAGGAAGAGGAAGCAGCGCCCTGCGACGAGAACGCCGCCGAGAAGGAAAAGCCCGAGGAGGCCGAGAAGGTGGAGGAGGGCGGCGGCGACGCCGAGGAGGCGAAGGAGGAGGAGGAGAAGAAGGAAGAGGAGGAAAAATGCGTCGAAGTGGACACGGAGATCGCTCTTTGGGGAGTCCCGCTGCTTCCTAGCAAAGGTGCAGAGGAGACCAACGTGGTCCTGCTGAAGTTCTTGAGGGCCAGAGAGTTCAAGGTGAACGAGGCCTTCGAGATGCTCAAGAAGACCCTCCGGTGGAGGAAGGAGTCTGGCGTGGACTCGGCCATCGGCGAGGCCGTCGACCCCGAATTGAGCGCGGCCGCGTACTGGGACGGCACCGACCTCGAGGGCCACCCCGTGTGCTACAACGTCTACGGCGTGTTCAGGGACGCGGGGCTGTACCGGAAGGCGCTCGGCACCGAGGAGAACCGCGAACGGTTCCTGAGGTGGAGGGTGCAGCTGATGGAGCAGGGCATCAAGAAGCTCGACCTGAAGCCCGGCGGCGTATCCTCGCTGCTCCAGATCAACGATCTGAAGAACTCGCCGGGGCCGGCGAAGAAGGAGCTCCGGATCACGACCCAGCGCGCCATCCACCTCTTGCAGGACAATTATCCGGAGCTGGTGGCGAGGAATGTAAGTTTTTCCCCATCTTCACCTGCTCATTAGGCCTTTTTCGATATGGAATTCCTGCTGAGATGTGTAATGTGTTTCATGTCATGGCAGATTTTCATCAATGCTCCTTTCTGGTACTATGCACTCAATGCCCTCATCTCCCCTTTCCTAACCCAAAGAACCAAGAGCAAATTCGTCATCGCTCGCCCCGGCAAGGTCACCAAAACCTTGCTCAAGTAAGTATTTACTGTCCACCCTTACCAATTTGAATGACATTTCGTTAGAGAATTAGTCTACCTGAGCGTGGGCCTCAGATGTTTTCTGAATTGTTTCAAAAGAAGCTACCAGATCCTGATCAATTTGAATGACTTCTAACCTCTGCTCTGTCTCCAGGTACATCCCGGCTGAGGAGATACCGGTTCAGTACGGCGGGTTCAAGAGGGAGAAGGATTTCGAGTTCTCGAGTGAGGATGGTTCTGTGTCTGAGCTCACCGTTAAGGCCGGATCGACCGAAACCATCGAGCTACCGATCGAAGGGGTAATCTTTTTGCTTTCTGTTCTAATGATTTTACATGGCAAATCAAATCCACCAAAAACAACTTCTCATTTTATCAGAGTGGCCTGCTTATTAATTAATGTGTTTGATTGATATGCTGCAACAGACGGGAAACACATTGCTGTGGGACATCACGGTGCTGGGCTGGGAGGTGAACTACAAGGAAGAGTTCGTGCCGATTGACGAGGGGTCGTACACGATCATTGTCCAGAAGGGAAAGAAGATGGCGCCGAGCGAGGAGCCGATCCGCAACACCTTCAGGAACAACGAGCTCGGGAAGATTGTCCTCACGATCGAGAACGTCTCCGCCAAGCAGAAGCAGGTCCTGTACCGGTACAAGACCAAGAAGTGCTCCAGCTTTTGAGGTGGAGATTGTCACATGTTTTGGCTTCAGTGAGAATTTGTTATGTACTTAATTTTTTTGGGTATGGAATTTGAGGGGAGTGATTCTTACAGTGAGATTAGAGAACAAAAGGGTGGTCTTTTAAGCTTTTTGGTTTTTCTCTGCTCTTTTAGAGTTGCCAGATTCGAGATTGCAAAATTATTGGCGGGTGTGTATAGTTGCTATTGAAGTTTCCATTCTTTTCTGCTAGACTGAATAACTGCGATTTGCATTTTCTTGAAGATGAAGATCACTTATTTGGATAAATTTTTTCCTGCTTGTAATCCTATAAACTCCTAATTCTTTTTCTTCGTCCTTGGTGAGAGAGAGAGAGAGAGAGAGAGAGAGAGAGAGATGGCTTGACAAACCATGCCGCGAGCTCTGGCGAGGCCAGCCGCCATGGCTGGGGGGTTGGTGAGGGCGGTGACGGATGGGTGTATAACCCTCGCCTAGAACAATGGTGACCGGAGCATCTCGTTACCAACTTTGCAATTGCCATCGTCTGTGTTTTTTTGTCTCCAGAGCCGAAACAGATGAACTACGATCGACTACGGCGATCATGCTGGTCATCTTGATCGCGGCGACAACGCGCCACCTCTGGTTTTCTGTCGAGGAGGTCGTTTTCACTGAAGCGAGCTTGTGCGTGCTCTGTTTCGTCAAGGGCTGAATGTCATCTTTGATCATGAACATGTTTTTGGTTGAGGAAACGATCTTTAAGGACAACCAGGTATGGCGGTGACTTGCGGTTTTGCTTTTTAAATGGACATTTAACATTTGCTGATGTTGCGGTGTCAAAAGAAGCTCTTTGTTCAAAATATGACCAGAGGTTCATTTAAGCTCAGTAAGGGAGGACTAAAGTAATTCGAACTGTATGGCTATATTTGTTGGAAAAATATTAGAAAATATGAAAAATAATTATAATTGTTGGAAAAATATATCGAAAAAGATGCACAAATAAGATAAATTGGTTGAAGTATGCGATCATTATCTTTAAAGATAATTCTGCTTTGCAGAGTAAAGTTTTAGTGGCTATCTATCTACCCAAGATATAACACATGTTCTTTTATATTTCGAACAAAATATTAGAAGGAACATGAACAACATTATATGTATAACCTAGCAAAATGAAAAAAAAAAATATGAGAATTTAATGTTTCTTCAAAGATTGTGGTTGAAGTTTAATGTATATTCAAACAAGAGAAAGAGCCGTTAAGAAACTGTTATAAATCCGCTATAAAGTAATGGAGGTTTTATGAAGAAATAAATCAAACGTTACAAAGCCGTTATAAGTCATCATTACAAAATCGTTTTATAGTAATGATAGACAAAAATCTTTATAAATTGATGATGGTTAAAACCGTTTCAAAATTAATATTTTAAAATTATTGAAAAATCCAACCATATTTACACGGTTTAGATCACTCATTCAATGATAGACTAAGTTGCAGCTTCACTGATGGTGTATAGGAACAAAGAAGAAGAATCAGTTCAGGAAGCGAACGAAGGTTGACCTTTTCAGCATTGTATAGGATAGGGGTGTGCATGATCTGGGTGGGCGGTTCTCGACCTAGAACTGGGAACCGCCCGCTAAAGATCGATTTCGAAAAATTGGAATCGGGATTCACCTGTTTGTTGCATGGATCCACCCGGGAACTGAACCGTTGGTCTGGTCCAGTTCCCGGGTGGATCCATGGAACCGATCTTAACGTGAAACAATTTTGGTTTTCAACATAGAACGACTACGTGACATCAAAGCAAGCCAAAGAAATAAAAACCAAATTTAAGTACGTGGAGATGCGGACAGTGGGAGAAGTAAACACAGTGAAGTGGTAATAGGATTAGGAGCCAAAGACGAAGGGAGTGAGACGAGATCTAGGGTTTCTTTTACTAATTTTTTTTTTTAATATTAAAAAGGTTCCGATCCGGTCCGGGTGGGCGGATCCGCCATGGAATCGGGAACCGGACTGGTATCCACCGGTTCCCATAAATTGGAACCGGGAACCGGACTGGTTCCCTCAAGAACCGCAGAGTCCGGGCGGTCCGGGCAGTTCCGGGTATTTTGCACACCCCTAGTATAGGATTATTCTGTCAAAGAAACTATGCTACTGGCTTGGATCGAGAGAACTTACTTTGCAAGGATGAAAATTACGTTTAGCGAGAGTGCTATGGAAAACTTATGTCGTAAATGACAAAGTCCAAAAAAAAAAATCTCCGTGAATAGTTGATCATATTTAAGAGGATGGGAAGAATATTATTCACGTTAATATCCATTAGATTCAGTCGGGGAATCGATCGAACCGGGTTATTTTCCGAGCACAACCAATTTCGAATCATTCCCATTTCTTATTTTTAAAAATAGAAGCCACGCCTTGACTTTTCAATTTTAGCAATGTTACCCATAAAGTCTTGAAATCGATTGCGATGCGCCTTAATCATTTTTGTGCTGGTGCTCCTTGCATGTGCTTATCAGGTTACTGATTTGCTCTTTTATGGAGAACACATCTATCCAGCCAAAAATGGTGAATTGCAATTTACTCCCCAAATTTTGGCACTTGTGCGAGTAGCTCCCTAATTTTTCAATGTTCCCCTTGGAATATTTAAATAAGTTTCAAAGCCACCTTTATGTTAATATTGGCCAATTTTGACAAAATATTTATCATATCGTTGAAATTTTTGGAAAAAGTATAAAAAAAAAAGTTTCAAACTTATTGTATTTGTACCAATTAAGTTTTAACTTTTTCAATTGTACTGGTTTTGTGATAAACCTTTTCATCTTTACGGGTAGAGTTTATCTAGCCAATTTAGACTGGTAACTATTGATGTGGATGCCGAACGTCTCACAAGATATGACTGACACTATTGTGAATTTTTATATATAAATATATATTTTATGTTTTAAATGTTTTTTTTTTCTTTCTCTTTTCTTTCTGCTAGTGGTCAGTTGTTGGCCATTGGCTACAAGCCATGGCTGTGAGGGTTGGTTTCACCTTTCACCTGGGCAAGGGTGAGAGTGTTAAATTTGGTGAGGAAGGCCCTTGCCTTTGCCGGTCATGGCTAGTGGTTAGTAATCGGCGATTTGGCCACTGGCAGAAAGAGAAGGGAAAGAGAGAATTTAAAAAAAAAAGGGAAAAAAATAAAAATAAAAAAACCGATTGTGTAATGTAGGACAACGGCATTCATATAAGTAATTTTCAACATAAATTAAGTCGGATCGATTCAACTGGAAAATTGTGAACATGTTTAGTGCTAAAGTCCCCTTCCCAACGGTTGTACCTTGTATTGGGGGCGTCTTTGACACAATTTAAAGGTTGATAATTGAATTGACAATGCAATAAGTTTATGATTTTTTTTTTTAAATACATTTCGTCAAATTTTTCTTTGGTCTATTGGGTCTATGAACTCCTAATTTTTTCTTGGTCCTTTTAACCGTAATAGAGATACCGATTCCAATATAGATTATACCCACCCTAGTGCTAATTAGACAATTGGCCAGCGAAGGATAAAAATATCAGAACATAATAGAGAGAGAGAGAGAGAGAGAGAGAGAGAGGGTTGGGTCAATTTTGGCATTCTGGCTTTATAATCTCCGATTAGACATGGCGATCGCACGAGTCATCTTGAGAGGGACGACAAATGCCACCTCCTGCTTGCTGTCTAGATGCCATTTTCTGAGCAAGGTTGTCCACTTACAATGCTCTGATTCTCTCTCTCTCTCTCTCTCTCTCTCTCTAGGTAAAAGATAGGATCAACTTAGTATAAAAAAGAGTGAAGAGTTATAGAGATGAGTTAGACCTAGTAAATTGTGAATCCATTTAGTATCCATATTATTTTAAATTTTACTATTCTAAACTCATTTATTATCTATTTATTGAATAAAACCAACAAGTTAGCCCACCAAGAATAGGTTAAGAGATGGGTTTATAACTCATTTTAATAGGTCTACTTTATACTTCTAGTACAATATTAACCAATTAGTCCAGTGACCAATGGCGAGCGGATTCATTGTTAGCTATTACAATAACTTATTAAAATGAAACAATAGACAAACAAAAATGTGAGGAGGATAAAAAAGTTGAGAAGATTTTGATTGAACATTTTCGCTTTTATGAAAGCAAGAACTAAACATACTTAATTTTCAAATGAGGAAATGATCTCTCAATACAATGAGGGAAAATTGTTCAAAATTTTTTAACCTATTGTATTTTTACTAGTAGTATTCTCTTGAAATCTTGGAAATAGTTACAATGTCACTCTGGCATTGAGTACAATCAATTTACAATTTTGGAAGCTCCGAACATGTGCTTTTCACGTAATTACATATCCACCCATCAATAGACGGCAAATTAAATTTTTTTCCCCCAAGTTTTGGCGAGTGAACCCCTAATCTTTCAATGGTTTTCCACTTTCTCCATAGAATATTTTAATGAGTTTCAGAACCACATTGACGCTAATCTCGGCCAATTTTTTTTGATCTAATCTCTCCGACAATTTTTTTACATAAGCGAGTTGTCCAGCGGTTGCTCGATACATGTGTTTGGTCTTCGTGTAGTCTCTACCAGCGGTGGGGCCACCACATGCTGGGCCGCTCCTCTCTCTCCTCTCTCTCTCTCTCTCTCTCTCTCTCACGCGTGTCTTTTTTTTCTTTCTTATTTAATTTTTTTTTCTAGTTGTTTTTAGTAATAAAAATTTTAAGATCATTTCTACTGATTTAGAAATAGTTTGCTTACACAATAATTCTTAGAAGTTACGTAATTAGAATGATTTGGTCACACTGCATCAGCATTTGATACTTAAATTAAATTTCTTATAAAGTGATGTTAGTATCAAAGCAATATATATTTTTTTAACTAGTAAAACTCACGGAGAAAACACGTTGATTTGTTGCTAATAGATAGTGTATATAGTATTTTATCTTTGCAATATTAAGATTTTTCTCTGCATTTCTTCATTTGCTTTATGTCTTACCCTATATTGCAAGCCGTAAGCGGTCATTTCTTGAAGATGATATACAATTTTTGGTTGATTACATGATTACTTTTCAAGTCCAGAGAAGTTTGAGGGCCATAATTGAAACGAAATATAAAATCTGGTTATTTGACCGATTATTTTTATATTACGAGCTAGATTAGAGAATTATTAAAATTGGCCAGAGTTAACACTAAGGGGATATTGCAATTGGTTTCAAGACTATAGTGGGGAATTGCAAATATTAAAAGGTGAGGGGGCAACTTACGACAAGGGCCAAAACGTGAGGGACAAATTGCGATTCAATTTAATTATTGGACGGGCTGCCTTCAATGAAAGGAACTAATTAATCATGTAACAAGCATGTGGTTGGAGTTTCGTTTGAGAAATGACTAGGGTCAATGTTCGAAGGGGACAATTGCAATAGGTTTCAAGACTTCATTCATTTTACTTAAGCATGGCTGCATTATCTTGGTGAGCAACCTGGAGACTGGATAGGCCTTATCCTCTTTGCTTGTCGAGGAAATTTAATCGAATGCAGGTGAAGAGCGACCTGGGGGAGCCATAGTACTTCATTATTTAGACTATTTGAAGGTGAACAAAGGACGTTGCCAGTATAATTGTACGGTTATTTAATCTGGTACTAGCGCAAGGGCAGCCACACATTTCTCTTTAGATGGAAAGGGCAACCGGCATTTTACTGAAAACGGAAACTAATTATGCTTCATAGCAGATTGTAGACTTTCACTTCTTTTTTTAAGTGTATGTACACATCAACAAAGGTTGTTTTACTTACACATTAAATTCAAATTAATCTTTCTTTATGAAAGATAGTACTAATCTCTCTTAATTTTCTCAAACAAAAATAAGAGGTATTTTACATAGAATTTCAATTGTAACTTGTCAATATATTTATTTCATATTGAAATAAAGACGATTAAACCAATCATTTCTAACATGATTCGAATGAAGGAATTCGCCTGACAATAGTTTAATCATAACAGTTGTGTTCTCTCAAACGTAGAGATAAGTTATTCAATCGTAAATAGTAGTAATCGATGAAAATGATTGTGATATTAGGACATATCAAATATGCGTCCACTTTACATGTGTTATAGAGTCCATTAACTTATATAATGAGATTAAAAAAAATTATCAGAGTAATTTCTAAAATGGTATGAGAATTATGAACTTAGAAAGAAAAATAACTAAGAAATTTGTTGTATAGTTCTTTTTTGTGGTCAATAGGTATAAAATCACAATAAATTAGTTTTATACACACCAAAAAAAAAAAAAAATATAGCTTTCGATCATGTTAATTTTACAATTTCTCATAATGTAGATTTAAATTTAATTGGAAGATTGATAGTAAAAGAAAGTACTTGAGTTAATTTATGACACTGAATCGGAATAAATAAATCATCTCGTATTTTTATATCTAAATTGTGATTGTTATTCTTCCGTTTCTTTTTCCTTATTGTCATTGTGGCCAACCTTTTCTAAATAAAAAGTTTAAGACATAGAGCTCAACGGGAATTGTCAACAAGAAATATCGCATCATGTGAGATTCTAAATTTCATAAGGAAACTTGGTAAACTGAGCAATCATGTAACTTCCAAGCATTGAGATTTCAAGTCTAGCCCTAAGGTCGTTGGCTGAGCTTTGCCTAATTAGGGTGAGGGTGTTGTGAACCTTGCTGGCCATGGGCGAGAATTTAAGCCTAGCACTAAGGTCCAAAGTTCCGAAATCTAGAGGTGTTAATGAAGGTTGAAGACACGGGAAAATTTAAATTTTCTCTCTTAAAATAATTTCTTTAAAGTAATACTTTCTAGCAATGTCCAATATTTGATGAAACAAAGCGGCTCAAAGTGAGAAAATAAGATTTGTAGAATGCCTTATTAAGCTGGGTGATGTGTGAACCAATTCCTTTTTTTTTTTTTTTTTTTTTCTATCTTCTGCCCTGACGCTTGGGAACCAATTAAACTCGTTAGCCAATTGGCTCAAGGGAAATTGGTGGTGCGGAAGGCACCGTCATTCTTTAAAAAGTAAGGGACCGTCACATGAGCAGTATCCGTGAATAAATGCCTTTCCTCTTGGACAACTAAAGCAAGATTCTCCTCCCCAAAGAAACTCTGTTCACTTGCTAAAGATTCTGTAAACTAGTATTAGACCTCTGTACAGACATGCTGACCGTGTAGGCAATTCGATTCATTTGATTTTTCAAGATCTCGACAGTGACCTTTCCCTCCATTCGAAAAACCCGGAAGAGGATGTCGTCTTTCCGGCGCGACCGTGGATCGATCGAAGGACAGGAGCGTCGGTGACGCCACCGACACCTCTCGTGCCACGACCGACAACTGACACTGTATCACCGAGCGGGACTCAACCCAGCACACCAGCAGCAGCTAGCCATGACGACGCCACCGCCGCCATCGACCCCTGTCTCTCCCCTGCTTCTCCTCCTCCTGTTCGTCCTCGTCTCGTCTTCACCCTCCTCCTCTGCTTCGCTCTACGACACCTTCCTCCAATGCCTCCTCAACCACACGCAGGTGCTCCAGCAGCAGCAGCAGCAGCAGCAGCAAGAACCCTCCCAAATCCTCCACGCCCCGACCAACTCGTCGTTCCCGACCCTCCTCGGGTCCCTCATCCGCAACCGCCGCTTCGGCACCTCCTCGACCCCGAAGCCCCTGCTCATCCTCACTCCCTCCCAGCCATCCCACGTCCAGTCCGCCGTCCTCTGCGCCAGGAGGACCGGCACGGAGCTCCGTATCCGGAGCGGCGGGCACGACTTCGAAGGTACCTCCTATGTCTCCCGCGCCCCTTTCTTGATTCTCGACATGTTTAATTTTCGGTCCGTCGATGTGGATGTCGAACAAGAGACCGCTTGGGTCGGAAGCGGAGCGACTGTTGGGGAATTGTACTATAGGATTTGGGAAAAGAGTGGGCTTTATGGGTTTAATGCTGGGGTTTGCCCGACCGTCGGCGTCGGTGGGCATTTGAGCGGTGGTGGATATGGGAACATGTTGCGGAAATATGGGTTGGCGAGCGATAACGTGGTCGACGCGCAGATTGTGGATGTCGAGGGTAGAGTTCTTGATAGGAGCTCGATGGGCGAGGATTTGTTTTGGGCTATTAGAGGCGGAGGTGGGGCGAGTTTCGGAGTGATATTGGGTTATAGAGTGAAGCTTGTCCCTGTTCCGAACGTGGTTACTGTTTTTAGAGTGGCGAAGACGATTGAGGAAAACGCAACTGAGCTCGTCTATCAGTGGCAGAACGTTGCGCCAAGGACTGATAATGATTTGTTCATGAGGCTCTTGCTTCAGCCTGTTAGTTCCAAGATACAAAAAGGAGCTAAAACAGTTAATGCCTCTGTTTTGGCTCTGTTTCTTGGAAATGCGGATAGGCTGGTTTCACTGGTTAATGAGGAGTTTCCGGAGTTGGGTTTGAAGAAAGAGGATTGTGCAGAGATGAGCTGGATTGAGTCGGCTCTCTGGTGGGGGGACTTCGATAGTGGTGTGGCTGTGAAAGCTCTGCTTGACAGAATGCCTAAGTCGGTGAATTTCTTGAAGAGGAAATCAGATTATGTGCAGCAACCGATGTCGAGGGAGGAATTGGAGTTGCTTTGGGATAAGATGATTGAATTGGGAAAGGTCGGATTCGTGTTCAATCCGTATGGAGGAAAAATGGGCGAAATCCCTGTGTCAGATGCTCCATTTCCTCATCGAGCTGGGAATCTGTTTAAAATACAGTACTCGATCAGTTGGAGTGAAGATGGAATCGAAGCAGAGCAAAGTAATCTGGCTAAAATAAGAGAGCTTTATAATTTTATGACTCCGTATGTGTCGAAAAAGCCACGAAGGGCTTTTTTGAACTATAGGGACCTTGATATCGGGACAACTGATAATGGTGAAAATAGCTACAAGGAAGGCACTGTGTACGGGATGAAGTACTTTGCTGAAAACTTAAAGAGATTGGTGAAAGTTAAGACAGCAGTTGATCCACAGAACTTCTTCAAGAATGAGCAAAGTATTCCTGTTCTTCCAAGTAAGGTCCCGAACATGAGTTTACAGTTAAACTAATGAGTTTGTTTGGTTAGTGGTACTTTTGAAATTGCTTGCCCGTAAGAGGTACATTGATTACAATTATTTTGTGATTTATTCCTGTTCTTCCAATTAAAAGATCTAATTTGGAACTTAAACTAATAAGTTTGGTTTGATTACTGGCGCCAGTTTAGTGGTAATTGCTTGTCCTCTAGAGGTACATTACATGCATTTATTTTCTACTATGTGGAGTTGATTTTATCATATGATGGGAAGTTTGCTGTGAGTAGACAGGCTTGTCCATGATTCATTGCCAATGGCTAATTCTAAAGTTCTTTGTCTTTCTTGTTCACAAATAAATGATCCAAATGAAACAACAGCTAATTTTCAGAACTTTTTTTAAATTCTAACTCGTCTGTTTGAGCATTCTCACTTTTGCTTTAACCAGAATTATGCTGAACGTGCATAATGTTTGAAATTTTTGTCTTTTGCCATCGAATCTTTTTGGTTCTTGACTACATTAGTTCAATAGTTGCTATACCGTTCTGCTTTGATCATGAACAAACACACCAATATGAAGATTTTTCAGTGGTTCACTCATTCAATTTTCCTGCAGGATCCTCCTCGGCCATGACTCAGTATTCAGGGTCAACAGAGACAACTGGAAAAATGACTGTATTGGTTATCTTCTTCCTCTATCTCATGACCATCTTTTCCTAGAAACGAGGGCCAACATCTTCTTGAGGGAAGTTAGACTTGCTCAGCTTCCTCTTTGAAAGGAAGGAGAAAAACGATAATGCTCCATCTTGTGGTGTCAGTTGGAATTGATTAGTTGGCTACTGACACTTGCAAGGAAGAGGTAATCATGTCTTCTTTCATGTAATGTCAAACTTATTGCTACTGGATGACACACGTAATTTGCCAAAACACAGGAAATTTTGCAAATGTCTGCGAAATAAAAAAAGTAGCATACTACTTTCTGTCCCCTGCCAAATAAGAAAGTCACGTATTGCAATTTTAGGTACTGTATATTGAAAACGACTGGATTGTACCTTTTGAAAAAGATCTTTGGGACTTAATTAAACCAATTGAAAAGTTTCAAACTTGATTGTATTCTGCATAAAAGTAAACCAATTGAAAAGTTTAAGACTTGATTACATTCTGCATAAAAGGTTTAGGACTTCTGGTTCGCTTTTACCATAAATTCTTAAGTGACTGATTGTGTTGGATGTAGGATACATCTGCTGCTTGACTTAGCTGCTATCATCGATTGCTTTTGGTGGGGGAACTCCAGTAGATTGGTTTCCCAGGAGGACCAGGAGGAATTGAAGCCTGTGGCAGAATATTATTAATAGCACGTGTTGATTGCTGCCTGTGGAAAAACTCTGCAATATTGATATGCCAGGAGGACAAAGGAGGGTTTGAGGTTTGTGGCCAAATATTGCTCAGTATGGTTTTCGGTATAGAAAAGAGGGAGAAAGGATTCTGTTATCAATCATTATCAATCGATTGTTGTGAGTTTACCTAGAGAAGATACTAAGAAATAAAAGGGAAGAGAGATTATGCATCTAATTTGGTTAAAGATACAGAATAAACCAATAATATTTTTCAAAACTTGGATTGTAAGGTCAGTTGGGGGCAACCAATAATAAACAAGACACAATTATGAATTGATTTAAGGATATATATGTGGACAAACTCATGTGATGTTCAAAGTCCAAGCTGTTACAGCCAATGACACAAAGCGTTATTCAGATATTCAACCTATATCTCTGAGTTCAATGAGCATCCTCTCATCCCATTTAGACATTGTCATATCATGGAGTGAAGTGCATCCAGTTGACCTTTTACAGCAGACATCTCTCCATATCATGCTTCGCTTGTAGAGAGGATAATGCTGCTTGATGAATTCTCTCGTTCTCCTCCACCTTTCTTTCATTGTCTTCTAACTTCTCTAGGGTGTGGCACACTTCATCATCGTTTCTAGATTGCCTGTACCTTTGTGACATTGAGAGTCATACTGAAACAACACCAAGTCCATACCGATGTTCTTCGATCTAGTCCCTGTAGAAACTATTTTGGATGGAAGAAGAACCCAAGGAGAGCAGATTGAATTCATTCTTGTATACAGTTGCTTTATTGATTAAATATTATAAGCCCTGATAGAATTTGAAAGCTAGAAAAATGATGAAGATACATATATCAAAGAGAACAAACAGAAAAGTTACTTTTTATCTAGAACATGGACTGGTCTGCAGTGGATTAATCATGGAGATCAGTCCACAAAACTGGATCGATCTATAGACCAGTCCTGTTTTTGACTGGTTTGAACTGATTTGTAAGATCAGTGCAGTTTATGACAATGCCAACCAGTCCATGTGTGCGGATAAAATAATTGCTTCTCTGGTGTTCTCTTTGATGTCTGTAACTTTGACATTTGTCTAGCCTTCAGATTTCATATTTTCACATCGGCTTACAATATGTTTAGAATAAAGCAGCTGCTTTAGTATAAGAACGACTTCAATTGAGGGACTCTTTGGATTTAATCTTCTGTCAATTAGTGTCGTCTGCAAATAGTTGATGGAAGAGGATTAGTATGGAAGAGTGGCAGATTATGGGCTTGGTGTCACTTATACATGACTCTCAACATCACAAACGTATAGATGATCTAGAAATGATGATGAAGAGCGCCACATCTGAGAGAAGTCAGAGGAGAACAAGAGAAAGTTGGAGAAGAATGAGAGAAACCATCAAGTGAGCTCTGCTGTGAAAGGTCAATTGTATGCATGTCATTCTGTAACACAACACCTGAATGGGATGCGAGGATGCTCGCTGGACTTATAGGTATAGGTTAAATTTCTAAGTAAAGTTACATATTTCCTGTAATTGATCCATAATTATCTTCTTGATAATCATCTGTTGCCCCCATTCACGTCAAACTACTGTCTCTGGTTTATACAGTTTGATTCGGCTAGTCAAACTCCTAACGACACCGTTTAACTATTTGGAAGAAAAAGTCAGTGGTGAATAAGAAAATATTGCAGTCTTGGTGCTTTGTGTCTGTCTGATGTGTCATTTCAGTTCTATCAACGCTATTGCTTACACTAGATTTCCTTTGGTTGATGTCATTATGTAGTCAAATGTTAATGCTGTGGACCAAAGGTTATATTTGATAACTTTAAAATCTAACTGTTGGTTATATTTACATTTGAATACATTTGGGATCTTTCTTAGCTCTATCGTACCGTCAATTGTTATTCATTTGCGTCGTTGGGACTATAATTATATTCTTTTATGGATTGGTGTTGGAATATATCTCAATTTCACCGCGGCGATGGGGAATGGTAGAGAAATGTCTTTAGTGGAGATGTCAGATCATAATGTATCCCTATCGGGACGTTTATGGAACTATCTCGTGAAGGCATGTCAATGATGAAATTCCAAGAGCCGTGATCTAATTTCTTGGTTTGAAAATAGAATCACGAAAGTACCCTTTTTTCTTAGAGAACATATCAGGTTCTTGTAGGCTTTGCTCCATATGCCCAGGACCACTAAAACCCAAAGGAATCCTGGAACTACTTCTTTGTCAGCGGTGAAGTCCTTGACGAATGAAGCAAGGCAACCTACCCGCGGCCGGTTCTCCTCACGATCATTAAAACAAAAAAGGAAGAAAAATTACAGTGGTGCATCAACATTTTCCGAGGAAAAGCTTATCAACAGCAAAGTATTTGTAAGCTATTTATTGAAGTATTGTCGTACATTACTTAACAAGTATGTCCTGGATACTCTTTATATTCATGTGGTATTTATTTACTTACCACAGTTTCTATCAATTCCCTTCAGAATTTGGTAATTTTGTCTAGTAATAAGCATTTGACATGTAAAATCTTAAGTTATGGGTGGAGGGATACCACGTGATTATAGATTGTATTTAAGACACGCTGTTAAGTGATTTGGGACATTATTTCAATCAAATGAACCCTGGTCCTCAAAAAGAGTTGTTGGTGCTTGTAAGCGAGACTTTGGTTGCTCGTGGTCATGTCCTGAGGACAGGATCGGGCCGTGCGATATGAAGTCCGGGATAATTTGGTGGGTGAGATCTATGCCGGAGTGTGGTATTACAGTCGATTGTAAATTAGGTTCAAATGGTCTGGGTATGAACTGTTTACAAAGCTGATGTCCGATTCGACCCATTTTCTTCTTCGATATCCATTGAAGATACGATCCATAAGTCAAACGTCCTTGTCTTCCGGAACAAGGGAAGAGAGCCAGGAAACGAGGCTGCTAAGTTGGACTTTCAACGGACGTTTGACTTCGGAAAAAAAAAGGGCGTTTGACCAAAACATGCAGACAAGTCTCGCCATGACTTTCGAGCGATGTAAATCAAAAGTTAACGTGAAGAATTTGAACAAAATGTGCTAACTTAGACTTTATGTGCACGTGGATGATCTTATCATCACTGGAGATGACGAACAGGAAATTCGACGAACAAAGGAAAATCTATCAGTACGCTTCCAAATAAAGGAACTTGGGGAGCTCAAGCATTTTCTTGGAGGAGAGGTTTGAAGACTGAAAGGTACGCAAGTAACTCGACTGGTTGGAGAGGGGAGCGGTGAAATAAAAGGATTTTTAAAAGTGGATTCTCTCTATGAAATCGAATATTTGCCTGAAGAACAAAAGGTCCTAGTTACTAGTAAAACTTGGAAGCTTGAACGGGCTTCTTAATGTTCGGAGATCTTTGGGGACTAACCAATTGCTTTACTTTTCGAGAGAAGGTATATATAAGAGGTTATAGATATAACGTGAAGAATTTGAACAAAAATGTTTTAAATTAGACTATTAATGCTTGTCCGACTTCGACAAAAAAGAAAAAGAAGAAAAAAATGGGTGTTTGACAATAAAATGCAGACAAGTATCGCCACAACTTTTGAGCGACGTAAATCAAAAGTTAACATGAAGAATTTGAACAAAAATATGCGAAGACCAATGGTTTTGTTGTTTCGTGAAAAACTAATAATTTAGAAAATATTCTCTGAAAATTGGTAGCTTGTTTTGCTTGCAAAAAATAAATGAATGAAAATGTTTTCATCTTCCATGAAAATATTCATACATAAATTGTTGTTGATAGTGTAAATATATCTCTTTGACTAATTATTTTAAGCAATATAAGCAATCATTTTGAAGAAGATATTTTCCAAAATAGTCGTTTCCGTAAAACAAACAGAGCCTTATGTGCTATTAGAATTCATTTGTTTCTATTTTCATTTATTGAAAAATTCAAAGAAAATTTGTGAAGGCTAAGTTGCCGTTTGGATTAGTTCATTTTTGTTTTCTTTTATAAATAATAGAATTCATTAACTTGTTCATGAGGAAATTGTGGAATCAGTTAGGATGTTAATTTAGTCTTAAATTTCTCAATTTTGCCTATTTAGTTCTATACTTTTGTGTAAAATTCTATTGTAGTCTTTTTAAACTATTTTCGTTGGAAATTGCTAAAGTGACGGAGTGCCACATAAGATGACCGACTAAGAATAGACTGATGTAACTGATTTTTGGTTAAAATTGGTTGGAAAGACTACATTAGGATTTCACATAAAAGTTAAAAATTAAATTAACAAAATTGAAAAGTTTAGTACTAAATTAGCATTCTTACATTATTAACTGGGTTATTTTTGGGTAAATGACAGATAATAAATGTTTATTTGGTATCATGTTCGTTAGAAAACGCTTGTCACGTCCGAATAGTAGTTCTGGATGCGTCACACCTCGCTTGCCTCACCGCTCAGCCGCTTGCCGTTGACGCCGCTCGTCCCCCAGGTGGAGGCTACTCGCTCGCCAGCCCCCCGACGCAGCTCGCTACTCGCCCAGCCGCCCAATCAACCTTAACTCCACACCCCTTCGCCTCCGCCCCAACGAAGCTGCTCTGCTACGGGCTGCGATCGGCGGCGAAGCTGAAGGAGGAGAAGCAGGAGGCGGCGGCGGCGAGCTCTTCTTCGTCTTGGAGGTTGGTTTCGCCTCGACCTCCTCTCCTTTGCCTGTTCGCGGCTTTGACGGTTTTTCTGTTCCTCAGCCGGTAGTTTAGGGTTTCGTGTGTACGTGTGAGTGAGTGATTTTCGAGAATCGGACCGAGTCAAGCACGCGTTCGTCACGTGCGAAGATCAAGCTATCGTTTGCTTTTGCTTATTTCGATTAGGATGTACAATTCGTGTCGGTTTGTGCAAGGGCATAGAGAATTTGATCTTTGTGTTACCTCGTTTGTGAATGGAGTGCTGTTTGTAAATGGAGCGCTGGATGTGTATGTCATGGAGTGTTCTCGAATTGCTCCGTGCATGTCGCACCCCCACTATGAATTTAGTTGTTTATGGCGTGTTCGGGAATTGCTCCGTGCATGTTGCACCCCACTATGAATTTAGTTTAGTTGTTTATGGCGTGTTCTGGAATTGCTCCTCTTTATTGGCAGGTATTGAAAATGGAGGGCCAACTATTGAATTATTTCCACTTCGGATATTTGCGCCCAATACGAAAATGAAAAAAAAAAAACAAAAGGAACTCCGTGGAACCCGGCCCCCGGAACCGTGACGGGTAGGTTCCGGTTCTTGGTTCTCGACGGGTAGGTTCCAGTTCCAAAAATTGAGGAACTGTACTGCGTGGGTAGGTTCCAGGTTCCGGACGGAACCGAACCGGAACCGGGAACCGCTCACCCCTAATAGTAGTTATATATATATATATTATAATTTTCAATTAATTAACTATGTCAATAGGTAAATTCGCTACACCAAGTAGAAAATACTTGAAAATTAATATAGTTGAGGTACTGAATCAGAGAATTAGCTCTCAAAGATTTGTCCTTAAAGAGGACTATATAACATTTTCTATAGTTCTTCCATCTATTAGTGTGTTCTCTTTAACTTAGCCGTACGCTCGAATTTTACTGGGCAATATGCCTCTTGATTGGAGTAAGAACTTGTAAACTTAATGCTCCTAACAATGAGGCAATTTCTTTGTATCGACATAATAGACCCCCTATTTTACTGAATGATTCCTCCTTGTTACATTATCTTCTTTTTTTAATCAATTTCTGAAGAAAGATATTGTTTAGCATAATTAGTCAATAAAAATCAATGGACTGCTAACATAAATAACGGGGGAGCTTTCAAAAATTAGCCATTGTAAAATATGCTGCCGCGGGCGCCATAAAAGATTCATATTTGAATCCTATTGGCTTCAGGAACAAGAATGCAGCGAGGTGGTTGAAAGATCCTGGAATTCTCCACGTGCTATCAATTATAATCTACCCAAAAGACTACAGGTAGTAGCTACAGCCCTCACCAAATGGAGTCATTCGAAATTCTCACAGGCACCACAGCAAATCTTGCACCTGCAGCAGCAACTTCAAACATATATCAATTCTTCCAACAACTGTGGCGACAAGCAGCTGATTACAAATTTGAAGATGGACATTCAACGTTTATGGCAACAAGAGGAACAACATTGGGCAATGCGATCCAGGATAAACTGGCTTAACCGGGGAGATAAAAATACCAAATTCTTCCATGCGACAACTCTACAAAGGCGACTTTGTAATAGAATACGAATGTTGAGAGATGACAATTTTAACTGGGTTAGGGATGATGGCCTTTTGCAAAGTATGACAAGGCGTTTCTTTTCGAACTCTACAAATCAGCCGGAACTCGGAATTATGATCCTATCCTTGCTAAATGCCCCACTCTGTCACTATGGAAATGAATACTATGTTAACGCCCAGCTCACCGAGAGAAGAGGTCCGCCGAGCCACTTTCCAAATGGGGGCTACTAAGGCACCAGGACTCGATGGCATGAATGGTCTGTTTTACCGAAGAATTGGCATATTTTACGGGTAGATATTTTTACAGCAGTTCAGGATTTTTTCAGATCCGGAATTCTACCCGCTCCTCTAAACAAAACCAATATTACTCGATCCCAAAGGTTGCTCAACCGGAGAGTCTTGAGCAATATTGCCCAATCAGTCTTTGCAATTATATCTATAAAATCGTTTCCAAGGTGTTGGCGAATCGTCTAAAGCCTTTCCTACCTGATCTAATATCTGCCGAGCAATCTGCCTTTGTTAGTGGTCGCCAAATCCAGGACAATATCCTTATTGTCCAGGAAGTACTTCATCAGCTAAGGATATGGAAACGAAAAAGAAATTTTCAAGCAATTTTGAAGGTGGACATGCAAAAGGCATATGATAGGGTGGAATGGGACTTTCTTCAGGATTATCTACTCAAATTGGGTTTCCATGCCACTTGGGTTCAATGGGTAATGCAATGTGTCACAACAGCATCCTTCAGTATCAATTATAATGGCGAACAACTACCATCTTTCCATCCATCTCGGGGACTTCGGCAGGGAGATCCACTCTCGCCTTACTTATTCATTTTGCTAGCAAATGTGTTATCTGTTCTTATACATGAAGCTATCGACATGGGACATCTCAAAGGCCTAAAGCTAAACAGGTGGTGTCCAACCCTTTCTCATTTATTTTTTGCTGATGACGCCATATTTTTCATAAATATTGTTTAGCTACGGGTCAGATGATCAACAAAAACAAATCGGGCATTTTCTTTGGCCGGGATTGCCCTGATAGTTTAAGAGCCAACTTGGCAGCTGAATTAAGGGTCCCGGTTTTGCATAAAACAGGTAAATATTTAGGCATCCCTTCTGACTGGGGGCGATCAAGACGGGATATGTTCGCCTGGATCTTGGCCAGAGTATCTGCTAAATTAGAAGGATGGAAAGCACATTTTCTATCAAAGGGTGGTAAAGAGGTTCTAATTAAAGTCATTTGTACAGTGCAATACCACAATATGCCATGTCCATTTTCAAACTTCCGGTTTCAATTTGCAAAACCATTGAAAAGAAGATTGCTCGCTTTTGGTGGCAAACTAACAGCAACAGATCGGGTATTCATTGGACACATTGGGATGTTTTGAAGAGTAGCAAAACTGAGGGAGGACTGGGATTTCGTGATCTCTTAGCTTTTAACAAGGCATTGCTCGATAAACAAGCCTGGCATTTAATTCAGAATCCATCATCACTATGGAGCACATTTCTTAAGGGTATTTACTTTCACCAACGAGATTTCAGATATGCGGAAAAAGGTGCACAACCATCCGGGGATGGCGAGTTTATTATTGGGCAGAGATTCAATTTCCACTAAACTTCGGTGGTCTGTTGGAAATGGACGAAATATTAGAATAAGGCAAGATAGATGGCTTCCTAAAGGCATCCTAGGTGGTCCTGCACATCTAACGGAACCTCATCTGGTTGCTGATTTACTAGATTCACAGCAACAAACCGGAATGTTAGCCTATTAAACCAGCATTATGATGCCCACACGATCCAAGAAATAACAAGCATTCCGGTTAGACCCAACCATACGAAGACAAACAAATATGGACAGACACTACTCACGGCCAATACACGGTGCGGAGAGCGGTTATAGAGCAATCAAGACAGCAGATTCAAGTAGTCATACGGACAGGCCATCGTCCTCATATCGGTACCCAAGAACCTATGGAAAAGTCTTTGGCGTCTCAAGCTTGCACCAAAAATTCGGACCTTTCTTTGGTCCCTTTGCCATAATGCTTTAGCTACTAAAGAAAATCTCTTTCGACGTCATATAAATAGAGATTTGGTATGTACTCTATGCACCAACAACAGCCCAGAAACCATTGAACACCTATTTATGTTCTGTCCATGGACAAAATTGATATGGTCTCACCCAACCATTGGTATTTATCTCACACCTCAAGCTGTTCCTCGTTTAGATCAATGGTTAGCGAGACAGGGTAGCTCGAAGAAGCTCTTACCCGACTTTGAAACTATAGCTGCGATCCTCCGGCAAATTTGGAAGGCGAGGAACAACTTTGTCTTCCGTCGACACCGCCCGATCCGATTCATCTGCTGAATGTTGTCTCGGCGCAAGTTCATACGGCCAAGATTTTCAACGATCGATCTACACCAACGGGACAAGCCCCGATCCCAACTTCCGAAGTTTGGCGACCCCCGATCCGGGTGTCCCGAAGTGTAATATCGACGGGGCTTTTCAGATTGGAAGTAAGGAAGGATCAATGGCTTGTTTATGCCGGGATCACAGCGGAAAAGTGATTGCGGGACTTACCCGTAGCTTTGCGGCATCTTCGGCGCGCAAGCTGAAACTCGGGCTTTCTCGATCACTCAAGTACTTGATCCAGCAAGGTAGAATGCATGATCCGATCGTGCTTGAATCGACTGTTTGCTGCTGATTAACGCCATCCACAACGATCGATTGACACCATGGGAGGTGCGCCCTCGCTTGCTGAAATCGTCGTCCTCTTGCGTGACTTTTCCTGTCTTCGCGTGCAGCACTGTAAGTGAGGAGCCAACTTTGCAGCCGACTGGGCCGCAAAGGCCCATCGGGATGGAACCCTAGCTGCTAATTGGGCTGAAGAGCCCCCCTCTTGTTTGCCTGATCTTCTTGTTACGGATGCTGTGGCTGCAGGTTGTAATGTTGCTATCTCTTGAATGAAAGTTTCTCTTTTATGAACCCAAAAAAAAAAAAAAAAAAAAAAAAAAATATGCTGCCGCGATTGCAAGCAAATAATATGCATTAATATTTGCTTCTTCAAAAACTGTTGACTCGCATGACTATTGTGAATCTACATACTACTTTTAAGAATAACTACAGATATGCCAAATCGAATCAGCATGTGTAACACATTTTTTAAAGGTGAAAACCACCGAAAATCTCAACTATGATATACTTATTCAAATTTTTTCTGATGACACTAAAAATTTTAAACTTGTATCTGTGTGATATATTCATCCCTCACTAAAGTTCCATTAACGAGCATTGTTAAGAACTCCGGAAAGCAAATGGTGTTAACATGGCGCCCACGTGAAAATAGTGAAATAAAAATAATTGCTTTTGCTGAAAAATCGTTTGATGGAAAGTAAATGTGTCACATGAATACAAATTTGAGTTTTTTATATTACAAGAAAAATTTTAAACAAACATGTTATAATAAGCATAATTTAAGGCTTTTGATATCATAAAAAAAGTTTAGGATAAATGTGTTTTAATGGATATAGTTTGGGGTTTTTGATAGCTTTTTTCCATCTTTTAAAAGCAAACCTCTACTATTTTGTGCGATATAAAAAATTTGAATCTCACCAAAACACAAAATACTGAAGTTCTGGTTTCTTTTTATAGAGCATCTAAAAAGGTGTCTTCTTGTTGAGAACACGACTTGGCATTCGATTGATCAGGTAAGTTGCAGTAACCACACAATCTCCCCAAAAAGTGTTGGGAATGGAAGCTTGAAATTTAAGAGCACGGGCTACTTCTAAGAGATGACGGTGTTTATGCTCGACAATTCCATTTTGCTGTGGGGTGTAAATGCAAGAACTCTCATGCAAAATTTTGTTTGAAGAGAGAAAAAATGCACATTCACTATTGAAGAATTCCCTTCCATTTTCAGTACGAATACGTTGGATTGATTTTCCAAATTGATTTTTGGAGAGGGAGAAAAAAGTTCTTAGATGAGAAAGAACTTGACTTTTTGATTGCATGAGAAATGCCCATGTGGCATGAGAAAAATCATTCACAATTGCTAGGAAGAAACGAGAACCATCATGATTGGGTGTGTGATAGGGCCCCCAAACATTAGCATAGATTAAGGAAAACAGACCTTTTGCACGAGATTTGCTATTGTCAAAAGTTATACAAGCTTGCTTTGCTAGGGGACAGATTGAACATTGAGGGTAAGGGAAAGCAGTAGAATGACCATTATGCTTTGATGACATGACAAAAGGTTTAAAAAATGAAGCCATCGCAGCGTCATTTGGGCTGTTGGATCCATGCGCGGAAAAGGAGCGTTGTGAGCCGTTTGATCCTGCTGAAGAGATTCCTCGTGGACCATCAGATCTGGCGAACGGATTGAGCCTTTGTGAACCGTCGGATCACATCATCAGATCCTAGCCGTCCGTTCCCTTCTTGAAGGATCTAGGGTTTGCTCTTGCAAACCAAACTTGTGACCACTTTCCTTCTTGTTCTCTAGTTGCAGCTCCTCCCTGTGGGTGATTCGCATGAGTTGCGAGCACCATCCCATCACTAGCCTTGTGCAAATCGGAGGCAACAAGACGTTGGCTCTCCTCTTGGATGGCGAGCTGGTAAATCCGGCCAAGTGTCGGCATGGGTTCCATGGCTAAAATCTGAGATCGAAAGGAATGGTAAGACTCAACAGGAATTTGGTCACTTTTTCTCTTTCTCTTATGGCGCGATACTGCTGCAAGGTCAGATCTGGCCCTTCTAATTTCTCCTCGACTGCCTCTAATTCGTTCCATAAAGTTGAGAGTTTGTTATAGACCGCAGCGATGCTCATATTTCCTTGCTTTAAATCCGAGAGTTGTTGGGTCAAAGAGAAAATTTTCACCCCGTCTAATTTTCCATACATTTCTTTGATATTTTCTCAAATTTTTCTCGAATCTTTCATTGGAGGTAGTTCGGCCATTTCAGCATTGATGCAATTTTTGATCTAGGTTCGCACTAATTGATCGCATTTCCTCCATAGTCGCGCCATTCGCTCGTTCGACGGAATCAGTAACGTTTTGTCGATGAAAACCTCTTTGTCCTTCGTGACCAACGCTCGTTGGAACTCCACCGACCAGTTGGAATAATTGTTGGGGCTTGACAGCTGTTGGGTGATGAGTCGTAGCTCCGGTCCGTCACCCATCGTTGTGTAGAGCGGATCACCAGGCTCCGATCAACCACTGGCAGTGACAAACGGGTATGGCAAGAAACCAGGTAGGGATTTAGTCCCGGACCCGAAATACCCAGTTTGGACAAATAGCCCGCATTCGTTGAATTTGGCCCAGTGGTTTGGCTTGCCCCGAAGACGGTTGGTGGGCCTCCATTGCGCTTAATTGGTTCTCCGAGGCCTTGACCCATTGACCATGGGCTTATTTGCGCGGGCCCATATATCCATGGATTGGGTGCCATTTGAACAAGCAGCCACTGGATGGATTGCCCTAAAACATGCTGGGCTGCAATCAATTGCCCCGAAGTGGCCCGTGATGGGCTGTCCCTAGTTCGGCTGGGCCTGGACTCTTTGCTCTTGGTCCACGATGTGTTCTTGCTGCATAGTTGACTCCTCTGGACTTCTTCCTTCAGAAGTCGATGAATCCTCCTTAGCCATGGTGTCGGTAAGAAAGAAAACGGTAAGAAGAAATTGTTTTTTCTGATTTTTGAAGTGCTTTGATACTGATTCCTACACTGGAGTGCTAACCTTTTTTTTGCAGGTTTAGTGTTCCTACAACAACAAAGGTAAGAAACGTCCGGAAGGCAATCAAAGGGTGCGGAAGTCAAAAGAAAAAGAACGCTCACTCTGATACCATGTTAGAAACCAAAGTAGAAGCGAAAAGAATGTCAAGAATAGAAGAGAATGTATTATGTGCACTTCATTGATTGATTCAATGTACAAAGGGAATTAAATAATACATAGAATGTTTAATGAATAAGGAAGTATATCAGATCTAACCCTAGATTGATAACAAATAATCAATTACAATCTCAAGTATATATCCACCAAATATGGAAGCCATAATCTGGCGTATCTTCCATATTTGGTGCATATCTTCCAACAGGTTGTCTTTATATATTAAGCCAACCTCTCTTTATTTTACATGAGCAAATGTAAGTGGAACACGGGGGATTCAATGGCAGCTAATCTTCCATTAATTTACATAATCTTCCTTTCATTTTGCTATGTAGCTTCCAGCTTTGATCAAGTCTCCTTTCTCCAATGCTTTTCCCTTCATTCATTTCAATCCAACTCCACTTCCAAAACCATCGCAACAAGAAAAGATCCAACTTACATCTCTCTTTTGCAGTCTTCCATTCAAAATCTCAGATTCTTGAACACTTCCTCACCAAGCCCACAACTCATTGTTACCCCGGTCAATCCATCTCAGATACAAGCAGCCATAGTATGCTCCCAGAAGCTCGGCGTGCATGTGCGGGTGCGAAGTGGGGGCCATGACTATGAGGGCCTCTCCTACGTATCCCAAATGCCCTTCATCATAATCGATCTCAGGAACATGAGGTCGGTCGAGGTGGACGTCGAGAAAGAGAGTGCATGGGTGGAGACTGGAGCAACAGTAGGAGAACTGTACTATGCAATTTCTCAAAAGAGCAAGGTTTTGGGATTCCCAGCTGGTAGTTGTCCTACTGTTGGAGTTGGAGGACAAGTTAGTGGGGGTGGGTTTGGCACGATATTTCGAAGGTACGGTCTAGCAGCCGACAACGTGATCGACGCCAAAATTGTTGATGTTAATGGAAAGGTTTTGGATCGGAAAGCAATGGGTGAAGATCTTTTTTGGGCTATTAGAGGAGGTGGAGGAGCAAGCTTTGGTGTGATATTTGCCTGGAAATTTGTGCTGGTTCCTGTCCCTCCAACCGTCACTGTCTTTGAAGTGGGAAAGACCATTGAAGAAGATGCGACTATGCTTTTGTACAAGTGGCAGAATGTTGCACACAAGCTTCATGAAGACCTCTTCCTCCATGCTGTGACAGGAGTTGTCACTCCATCTTCGAATTTGGCGAACAAAACAATCAGCATCTCATTCGGGGGCTTGTACCTCGGCAAGATTGAAAAACTCCTGCCTTCAATTCAAGAAAGCTTTCCCGAGTTGGGTTTGACGCGTGAAAGCTGCACGGAGATGAGTTGGATTCAATCCGTCCTTTATTTTGCAGGATTCTCTCAAGACGGATCTCCCGAAGTCTTGCTCAACCGGACTCAATCGTCCAGATCCTTTTTCAAGGCGAAATCCGACTACGTGATGGAGCCTATTTCGCAAACCGCTTTGCAAGGCCTGTGGAATAAGCTCATCGAAGACGAGACGTCTTACCTGATTTTAACACCTTATGGCGGGGTAATGAGCCAGATCTCCGACTCGGCGATCCCTTTCCCACACCGGAGAGGGAACATGTACCAAATTCAGTACATGGTTACTTGGGACAGTGAAGAGGAAAGCAATCAGAAAATTAATTGGATGAGAGAGTTGTATGATTATATGGCTCCTTACGTTTCACGAATTCCAAGAGCAGCTAATATGAATTATAGGGATCTTGACTTGGGGAGGAACTACGTCATCAATACTACTTATGCTCAATCAAGTGTCTGGGGTTTGAAATATTTCAAAAGCAATTTTAAGAGATTGGTGGAAGTGAAGACCGCGTCCGATCCGGCTAACTTTTTCTGGAACGAGCAAAGCTTTCCAGTGTTGTCTCCGGGAAGACGATAAGCGCAGGCTTATAAATAGTATTAGGGATTAGCCCGTGTCCTGAGGAACACCATCAACTATGTAATAAGTGTTGGACATACTTAGAACTTTTCAGTGAATAATTGGCAAAATATTGCGACAAGTTCCATAATTTGTGGTAGTACACACATTTTGAGATATAATCCTAACAGCTCTTCCATTTAATATAAGTGAGTATATTCTTGATATATGTCTCCATTTTTTAGCCTGAAATACGAAACCTGAGCCGAATTAAAGCATGTGAAAACGGGATTTCTTGAAAGCTCGAATTCGTGGTCGTTTCCAAGTCCAAATTGGCTCTTATTCATGTGCAGGATATCTTGGTGAATTCAGTTTCAACGTGGGTTCATGGCATGCATATAGTTCAAAGGGTAGTTTTTGTTTTTAGTTGTTTTGTAGCTGCACAAAAGAAGTCCACAAACCGCAATATTCGGGGCCTATTCTTTGTGGAGTTTACTTGCTGATCTGTAAAATACCTCCAATCAAGATCGCTTGTCTTACTGAGGAAATGATTGTTTGGATGTCGTGAGGTAATCTCCCGTGATTTATTTTATTTATCAATTACCCGAGGCTAAACACCATGGGTTTGATTTTTACCAAAAAAAAAAAAAACATTGATTATAATGTAGGACTAGGAAATATTCAATTGAGTAATTGTAACTCAACTCTGCACTTCTTTGATTAATTAGTGGGAAATTGTTCAATTGGTTATAAACGTATTGAACGAATGTCAATTTAGTTCTAAATATTTTAAATTTGCCAATTTTTAAGAAAATTCCAATGTAATCTCTACGACAAATTTTCGTTGGAAATTGTTGACGTGACGGTCTACTACATAGGATGGCGAGTGTTGATTGGACTACTACTTAGTGATTACCAATGAAAATTGACTAGAACTATCACTTTAAAGTTTCATGCAAAAATTTAGGACTAAATCGGTAAAATTGAAATGTACCGATCATAAGCTAATAGTTTGTTTTGGCTAGTTATGAATAAATGTTTGTCCACATGAATTTGGTTTTGGTAATTGATTAGGGAAAATTGTCCAAAAAACTCTAAACTTATAGCACTTTTATTAATTCTTTTTTTTTTGGTTGGTCACTTTTACTAATTCAATTCTAAATTTTTTAATAATTTCATTTTTTTAATCATAACTGAGGATTATCATTTCATGTATAAACAAGCCCTCTAGAGTAAACGACATCAAAACACAAAATCTCCCATAAAGCGGGTGGTGGGTAAGAAATCCGAAAATGTAGAAGGGCCTTACATTTGGAGGCCTTCACAACCCAATCCGTTAGTCTATTTGAATCTCGAGGACAATAAGCCAACTCAACACTTCCAAAAAGGGCCACGAAGCCTAAACATTCTATGATAAGTGGCTCAATGTCCCAGGAGCAAAGAGAGGAATCTTGCAAGAAACTTATCAAGGAGGAACTATCTATTTCCAGCACATATCTCTGTCCAAATCAACTAGCAAATTGACGAAGGGCATGGAGACAAGCAAGGGTTTCGAAATGGAGGGCAAAGGACACTTCGATTGGTTGTGTAGCTCCTTTGATCAATCTCCCTTCAGAATCGCGATACACGAAAGCAAAAGCCCCTTCTGTAGACCCTTAAAGATGCGATCCATTGATGTTAATATTTAGTGTCCTTGGTTGTGGTGGTCTCCACCTCGTAGGTAAATCCTCCTATGCATGCTCTCCATCCTTGTTACTTCTATTCCACTTTGTGAAAGCTAGTATGAGCACCTAGAGGGGGGTGAATAGGTGTAAAAACAATTTCTCGAGATAAGTGTGCAGCACTAATCAACAATAAAAAGGAAATTCATCTCTTGTAAATAAAACATGTTATGATCTTTTTTGTTAAAAAAAAAAATATTAAAGTAATGGTAGTTTTGGAACAATTATAGGTAAAATTGAAAGCTAAAAAATTTATGATAGTAGTTTAAAAAAAAAAAAAAAGTTTTTTAGTAAAAAATTCAAGTAAAAGAGTGTAGAGAAGAGAATATGAACACAGAGATTATAGTGGTTTGGCTTAATCTAAGCCTACGTCTACTCTTCCGCACTGACAGCCCACCGGTTGGATTTCACTATGAATAAAAAAGTTGTTACAGAAAAGCTCTTCCTTGATTTCACAGTGTAGAAACTCTACTACACTTCCTCAAGGTCTCTCAAAGATATAAACTCTATTTTGCATACAAGATTTTGTTCAACAGTTTAATTGACAAAGAATAAGGAGCTTAAGATTTTGGAATTCTTCTATCGCGCACACCCTTGAACAATTGGAACGTCTTCCTTATATACTCCTTTATACCATTACACTTGTTGGCACTAAAGCTTGCAGTTCCCGACTTGTCAGGAGTGTGTCCAATCCCTAATAATTCAAGCTTAAGATATTCATGAGAAACCCAGTGGCTTATTGGAGCAAACCGCCAAAGCCCGGGCTCAATGAGAACTTGGATTGGGGTATCTAAAAGATGGGTCTCACCCAAGGTAGGGGAAAGACACTTTTGGGGGGAGTAGGGACTATAATTGCTTTGGATCTTCTTGCCTGCCCAGTTCTTTCCCTTGTTGTTTTTCTTTTGAGGGCTGCTAGAACTCCCTTCAATCCCAAGGTGGAGGACGGGGTCATTTAGCAGTTGACTTGGTCGGTAAGGACCATCTTTAGAGTAACAATCACCGCCTCCCCATGCTTCTGTCTTATTCTCACAGCTTGGGATCAATGGACTCTTTCCTTGTGACTCGTAAGGCACCATCTGAAGAGAGAGGGGGTTGGAATTTGAGAAATATCTCCTCATTCGTAACTTCATCCACTTGTTTAGTGTTATCTCATTTCCAAAGGGGGCTCCACTCTCTCGCTTCAGCACAGAGCCTAAGGCCAAAACAACATGGGTTATCTTTCTCTAGCTCGCTCTCATCGTATTGCTATACTTCACTAAACTTGGTGGAGTGCCCAATCTAAGCACAAGTGTAGCAGAAGTGTGGTAGCCTCTTATATTTAAAATGAAACCATGATTTTCTTCTTTCTTGGCTAATAATCGTACCACGCTTCAAAGGGGCAGTTAAGTTCAGATCGACTTTAGCCTTTCCACTTGAAAAGGTGGAAGAGGCTTTTGGGTCAATTTTCACTTCAGAAACAAGACCCGTAGCTGCTGCAATTCTCCTTATGGATTTCTCCGAGATCCAGTTTGTAGGTAAATCATGCACTTGGACCCAAAAGTCATGGTGAGTATATTCATGGCATTGCAATGGAATATCTAAGATGAACGGCTAGAGCACCACTAAGTTTCCGGAGAAAGTCCAGGGCCCTGAATCCCTCACCCTTTTCATCTCATTCTTGGATTTAAAGGTAAATGCAAAGGTTTTTTTGATCTACCTGGGTAATATTGACTGAATCAACTCTCCAAGCTCTCTTCATCGTACTTTGGAATGCCTAGACATTGATATTAGGGGTTGAGAACAATTGCCCGCATAAAGTCAATCAGCCATCTTGTATTTTTTCCCTAGGAACCGCTCCATCAATAATTGCTAAGTCACTTTTAGACCATAAATTGCCCAGCTTGTTGCAGATGGAAGCTAAGCGAGCTTCTGTAATGTCGTCCTCCTCCACTGTAACCCAACATGAGGGAAAACTAGGACTCGATGTGCAGGGATCAAAACAGAGCACTGGAGGAAGAAACCAAAAGTACAGGGAAAATAGGGGCGAGAGGTTAGACTAAGCACCTCCACTTGAGAAAATGGAGAATGAAGGGGTCAAAGCAGTGATAACTACCTCCGAGGGTTAAGGTTTGAGCTCTTCCATATTAGATTCAAAGATACGGATTTAGGGCATAAGCTGAAGAAGACCATAACAGCTAGAGACCTGAAACATGAAGAGTGAAAGAGCTAAATACCTTTTCCTTCACAAGAGGACAAAGAGAGACAAGCCAAATGAAAGGAGTCTTCGGCGAGAAAACTTTTGACTTTTTCCACCGAAAAGCTCTGAGGAGGCAAGAAAAAGTCCCTAATTGAGACATAATTTGCTTGGGTGGGAGTAATGGTGAATGGAATTTGAGGAAGAGACAAGGAAATTTTAGGGTTTATGGGGGTTTAAGAGAATAGGTATCCTATCACCAAGTAGCATAAGGCAAAGCTCCTCCAAGGGAAAGAGGTTTTGCATTCAGGTTTTTACCCTTGTTTTCGAGCATTCAGCAATTAATAGAGCATGGGCAAGGGCCACTGGAGATAGAGAAGAGTTTGTGAAGCTGCCCTCCACACAAATAGACTCAAATGGTATTCCCTTTGTTGAGTGGGAGGAGGAGAGGCTGCTGCTAGCAAACGGTAGATTCATATTTTCTTTGATAGTACAATTCCGTGGTAGGAGGCCTACTCTCCAGGAGATTAGAGAGTGGTGCTCCAAGGCATGGAGCTTGACTGGTAAGATCTCTCTTGCTGCTCTAAGAAAAGGTTTGATTTGGATTAATTTTTAATGTTAAGACGACATGAACAATGTTTTGAAGAAGGGGCAATATCGGGTAGGGAAGACCGTGATGTTCTTGCATTGATGGTGGCCAGGGCTTGACTTGGACAAGTTGCTCCTATCGACATGGGTGGTTTGTAACCAATGGAAACGTAAGAGAGGGCAAATGATATGTCATCAGATGATTATAGAAGGAAGGCAGTAGTTTATAGAAAAAAAAGAATGAAGAATGAAAAAGAAGGATAAATTCAAATAAAAAATAAAAGTAAAGGGGTTGGATGAGGAATCCAATTTTGGATTTGGTATGGATAAAAGATCTTCCTATGTTATACTATTCAATTCTCGACGATGAGTTGATTTGATAGCTTAGATATTGTTATTCATGATATTGATCCGATTTAATATCATCAAGGTGTAATTCATCCCATTGAATTTACAAGCAAAAAATTTATCATCTCTATGGGATTAAATCCCGAGTTATTACCAAATAAAAAGAAAAAGAGAGATTATGGAAGTAAATATTCTCCATTTATTGCTACTGCACTCTTCATTCTAGTTCCTACTGCTTTTTTTACTTATAATATACATAAAAATAGTTAGTGAAAGTGATTAATGTGAATCAAACTTAACTTCTTTTCTTAGTCCATGATTGAAGAAATAAAAGAAATCAAAAGGATTTTCATCTCGCGTCTTAAATGAAATGAGCAGACTCGAATTAGCAATATAGTATTATATGAGATCCGATAGTATGGTAGAAAGATTCATGTATTTCTTTCTACCATACAAGCTATTATTCTTATTGTAATTTATTGGAACGTAACAAGTTGTATTGTATAAAAAAATATAATCTTAATATAGATTAATCTACAATATGTATCCTTTTTATATATGTATTGATATATGTAATGTACATAGCATCCCAATTCTATTTAATTTGTCTGTTGCTAATTAATATTGTATATGGTATTTTGTCTTGTAATGTTAAGATTTTTCTCCGCATTTATTCCTTTGCTTTATGTTTTACACTGCATTGCAAGTCGAAAGCGGTCATTTCTTGAAAATGACATAAATTTTTTTTTATCGATTTCATGATAGCTTCTAAAGTTCAGAGAAGTTTGAGGGCCATAATCAAAAGGAAACATAAAATTTGATTATTTGACCGATTAATTTGAAAGTATGGGCTAGATTATGGAACTATTAAGTTGAAGACCATTATTGAAAATTGGCCAAAGCTTTTTTTGTTTGTTTGTTATACTTTAACTCTTAATTCACTATTAGTCTTATATTTTGCCTCTTTATAGATCATAAGAATCAAATTCCATACTTGAAACTAAACGTTCGCACTTCCAACCTTCTAAGAAGATGAAGAATTCTCCCAAAGGTGGCTACTGAGGCAAACCTTCAGTGGTTTTGCTTTTAGTCAGAGTTTAAGGGGATATTGTAATTGGTTTCAAGACTATGGTGGGGAACTGCAAATATTAAAAGGTTAGAGGGCAACTTACAACAAATGCCGAAACATGAGGGACAAAATGGAATTCAATTCAATTTAATTATTGAATGGGTTGCCTTCGATGAAAGGAGCTAATTAATCACGTAACAAACATATGACCGGAGCTTTGTTTGTGAAATGGTAAGAGTCAATGTTAGGACGGATGATTGCAATAGATTTCAAGACTTCATTCATTTTACCTAAGCCTGGCTGCAGTATCCTGGCGAACGATAGTGAGACTAGATTGACCTTATCCTCTTTGCTTGCCGAGGAATTTAATCGAACTATTTACAAAGCTGATGTCCGAAATGACGTGCACGACATGTACTTGAGGATTTTTCGCAAGTTCACCCTCTTATATTTTCGATCTTTGACATCCATTGAAGATACGATCTATAAGTCAAACGTTCTTGTCTTCCGGAACAAGCGAAGAGAGCCAGGAAACGAGGCTGCTAAGTTGGACTTTCAACGGGCGTTTGACTTCGGAAAAAAAGGGCGTTTGACCAAAACATGCAGACAAGTCTCGCCACGACTTTCGAGCGACGTAAATCAAAAGTTAACGTGAAGAATTTGAACAAAATGTGCTAGCTTAGACTTTATGTGCACGTGGATGATCTTATCATCACTAGAGATGACCAATAGAAAATTCGACGAACAAAGGAAAATCTATCAATACCCTTCCAAATAAAGGAACTTGGGGAGCTCAAGCATTTTATTGGAGGAGAGGTTTGAAGACTGAAAGGTACGAGTTCAGGGGAGCAGTGAAAGAAAAGGATTTTGAAAAGTGGATTATCTTTATGAAATTGAATGTTTGCTTGAAGAACAAAAGGTCCTAATTACTAGTAAAACTTGGAGGCTTGAACGGGCTTCTTAATGTTCGGAGATCTATGGGGACTAACCAATTGCTTTACTTTTCGAGAGAAGGAATAAGAGGTTATAGTTAGAAGAATTTGAACAAAAATGTGCTAAGTTAGACTTTTAATGGGTGTCCGACTTTGAAAAAAAAGAAGAAGAAAAAAAAATGGTGTTTGAAAAAAAAAATGCAGACAAGTCTCCCCATGACTTTTGAGCGACGTAAATCAAAAGTTAACATGAAGAATTTGAACAAAAATTTGTGAAGACCAATTGTTCTGTTATTTCACAAAAAATGAATGATTTAGAAAATATTCTATAAAAAATAGTAGCTTGTGTTGCTTGCAAAAAATAAATGAATGAAAATGTTTTCATCGTCTATGAAAATATTCATACATAAATTGTTGTTGATAGTGTGAATATATCTCTTTGACTAATTATTTTAAGCAATATAAGCAATCATTTTGAAGAAGGTATTTTCCAAAATATTCGTTTTTGTGCTATTAGGATTCATTTGTTTCTATTTTCATTTATTGAAGAATTCAAAGAAAATTTGTGAAGGCTAAGTTGCCGTTTGGATTAGTTCATTTTTTTTTCTTTTATAATTAATAGAATTCATTAACTTGTTCACGAGGAAATTGTGGAATCAGTTAGGATGTTAATTTAGTCTTAAATTTCTCAATTTTGCCAATTTAGTTCTATACTTTTTTTGTAAAATTCTATTGTAGCCTTTTTTTTTAAAACTATTTTTGTTGGAAATTGCTAAAGTGATGAAATTCCAGATAAAATGGCTGACTAAGAATAGACTGATGTAACCGATTTTTGGTGAAAATTGGTTGGAAAGACTATATTAGGGTTTCGCATAAAAGTTAAAGATTAAATTAACAAAATTGAAAAGTTTAGTACTAAATTAGCATCCTTACATTATTAATTGGGTTATTTTTGGGTAAATGCTAGATAATAAATGTTTATTTGGCATCATGCTCTTTAGAAAACGCTTGTCATGTCCGAATAGTAGTTATATATTACAAGTTTCAATTAATTAACTATGTCAATAGGTTGTAAATTCGCTACACGAGGTAGAAAATACTTGAAAATTGATATGGTTGAGGTATTGAATCAGACAATTAGCTCTCAAAGATTTGTCCTTAAAGAGGACTATATAACATTTTCTATAGTTCTTCCATCTATTAGTGTGTTCTCTTTAACTTAGCCGTAAGCTCCTGCGAATGTCAGGTTTCTCTCTCGCCTTGTAGAGTTTTCACTACCTAGTGGTAGCACTTCAATACCAAACCCTCACACCCAAACCCTCATCTCCTCGGTTCATCCGTCAGTATGTTTCATCACTCGATTTTCTTCCAGATTAACAGTATCCAGCTATGGCCTTTGTTCTCGCAATTCTCTGCTGTCTTGTTTCTTCGTTTCCATCCATAACTCTCGTCAATTTCTATATCGTTCTCGCAATTCTCCGCTGTTTTGTTTCTTCGTTCCATATATAATTCATATCCAAGCCCGGCATCAATGGACGCTTTCTATCTGAGTATCTTTCCTATATCTTTCACTACACTTTACTGGGATTCGTTCCTTTCTTGAGGTAGTTCACTGTATCGTCTCCATAGTCCTTTGTGAAGCTTCTTCCATCCGGTTCCAAGACATGCATGCAGATGGCATCCTCAAGTCAGGACGGAGATGCACGCCTTGCTGCTCTTTGCACCAGATTAGGTCGCCTTTGGTCACCACAAGAGGTTGAAGTATGGGATGAAGCTGTTCCTGCCAAAACATTGGCGGAATGTCAATTGATTCTGGTCGGTAAAATACTCTCTAATCCGTCTATCAATCTACCAGCATTCCAGAATACTATGCAAAGAATCTGGCGTAATGATAAAGTTGAAATTACTCAACGCGAAGAGGGAGTATATATGTTTAAGTTTAATTCGGTAGCAGAAAAACAGCGAGTATTAGATAATAGTCCATGGCTGTTCTCACATCACCTTGTTATCTTGAAGCCCTGGTTGCCCAACACTCCTCTGCATCATTATGATTTCACTATCTGTGCCTTCTGGGTGCACATCTTCGGCCTTCCTATTGAGCGTTGTACAGAGGAGAATATCAGTAGAATTATGAGGCATATTGGTACGGTGTAGCAGGTAAAACTTGAAGGCAGGGAAAATACGACATTACGGGCAGGTCGGGCTCGTGTCGACCTTAATTTACAACAGCCTCTCAAACCAGGCAAGCTTTTAAGATTAGAAGGTAGGAATATATGGCTGGATTTCAAATATGAACGCTTATCCTACTTTTGTTATTCATGTGGGGTTATCGGACATTATGCCACGTATTGTCCCACTGTACCTTCTGCTGAGTCACAACAAGATGGGAAAGATAATTTCTCCTTTGGTCACTGGTTACGAGCTGATGTTAAGGAACATAGCCCATATTGGCGTGCTTTCTACGATGAAGAAACTACCGGTGAAGGAGTTGAGGAGGTCATACCTGAAATTCCGCAACACTCACGCCTTCTCTTACCTAGTACCCCTCTGGTTTCTTCTGTTCCATTTAATCAGCAGGTCCCTCAAGTTGATTGTCCCAGCTCAGAACTTGTGCCACCGCAACAATCCCCTGTACAGGTACAGCATCTTAGTGGCAAACATATAGAGGCCAGCTCTTCAAAAGGTAAGACAGCAAAGACACATCGAATTCCTCCTAAGACTACTCCTCTTAAGAAGGCCAAAAGATATGCTCCTTATGAAACGCGTCCCTGTGTCCCAACAGAGTTTGATGATTCACATTTTATGGAAAATCCTGTTTATGAGACAGACAAGGCTGACAACTGGGCTGTGGTGGCTTGCCCTAAAAAGCCACTAGAGGACAAATGAAACTACTCAGCTGGAACTGTCAAGGTCTGGGCAATACCCTGACGGTTCAAGCACTTAGGGCCCTGGTGACCCGTGAAAGGCCTGACATAGTGTTTTTGATGGAGACGAAAAATCAGAACATAGTAATCCAAAAAATTCAAAGGAGGCTGAAATTCCCTAACTCTTTTGTGGTAAGTCCGGTGGGTTTGGCAGGAGGATTGGTTGTTTTTCGGAATGCTCGGATGCGTTATCTATAGAGAGACATAATGCCCATTTTATTGACTTGTTATGCACAGCTCATCCAAGAAGTAGTCCGATGAGGATTACCTGTATCCATGCGCCTTCGGTTTATCTTCAACAACAGCAGCTGTGGCAAGAGTTAAGGCAAATCAGTTCCTATAATACCTTGCCATGGATATGTATAGGTGATTTCAATGAGATCATGTATCACTGGGAAAAGGTTGGAAAAAAGTTTGCTGATTCCTATAGGATGCAATCCTTTCGATCATTTATAGATAGCTGTTCGTTAATGGATGTTCATAGTAAGGGCTGCGCTTTCACTTGGGTAAATAACAGGGCAGGGGATAATGAAGTCAAAGAACGTCTCGACAGATTGTTATGTACTATGGAGTGGAGGATTTCTTACCCTGCAGCAGAAGTTTTTGCTCTTCCTGCAATCGCGTCTGACCACAGTCCCCTTCTATTACTTACTGATGGTCCCAAACAAAAGCGTTATAAGTCCTTCATTTTTGAAGCTTTTTGGATCCAGCATCAGCAGAGTAGACAGGTCATTGCAGAAGCTTGGGACTCTTCCCATCTCCAATTTGCATCCCTGGATCGAAAACTTCAGTCTCTCTCTACAGTCCTTGCTAGATGGAGTAAATCGACCTTTTCGCATAGTCGTGACAGGATTAATCTGTTACAACAGGAACTCCAGTGCATTATGAATCGCTCAAATATTAATCATGGTCAAGCAACAATCAAAAAACTGAAGGAAGAAATACAATCCAACTCTCATTAAACAAGCTGTCGATATGGGAAATCTTAAAGGTATTCAGTTTAATAGGTGCTGTCCTATCCTTTCTCATCTATTTTTCGCCGACGATGCCATATTCTTCTTAGATGGAAGTCTAATTGAATGTCAAAATTTAGCCAATATCCTGCAACAATACTGTCTTGCTACCGGACAAGTGGTAAATAGGAACAAATCTGGCCTTTTTTTGAGCAGAGCTTGTCCTACTCTTTTAAAGCAAAATCTGGCTAGTACACTGCGGGTGCCATTGATTGAAAAAACAGGCAAATATTTGGGGATACCTTCTGATTGGGGAGCCTCTAAAAAGGATATGTTCGCCTGGATACTAGGAAGGGTTAGTGCAAAGTTGGCGGGGTGGAAAGAACAGCTGCTATCTAAAGGGGGGAAGGAAATACTACTCAAATCTGTGGTGCAAGCCTTACCAAACTATGCTATGTCCATATTTAAAATTCCAGTGTCAATATGCAAATCTATCGAGAAGAAAATCGCACAGTTTTGGTGGCAAAACAGTAGTACCAAATCGGGCATACATTGGAAAAGTTGGGAACTACTTCAAGAAAGGAAAGAAAAGGGAGGGCTGGGTTTTCGTGATTTACTTAGTCTTAACAAGGCACTTCTTGGTAAACAAGCTTGGCGACTATATCACAGTTCTTCCTCTTTGTGGAGTCGCCTGTTTAGAGGTTTATATTTTCAATCTACAGATTTATGGCATGCTCCTAGAGGTTCCAATCCGTCCTGGGGTTGGCAAAGTCTGTTATTCGGTAGGGACTCCATCTTAGATCAGATGCAATGGTCCGTTGGGAATGGCCACAACATACATATTAGAAACGATAAATGGTTAGCTAGAGGAACCCTAGGTGGGCCAGCTAAAAGAGGGGAGCCTGAACTTGTTGAAAGTTATATTAACCAGAATCTGTCCACCTGGAATGTTCCTCTTCTTCAACAGAGTTTTGATGACCAAGTTATTAAGGAGATCCTCACCATTCCTCTCAGTTCCACTATGGTTTCTGACAAACTTATTTGGCCAGGGACACTTACAGGAGAGTATTCGGTTAAAAGTGGCTATCGGTTTATCAAAGATCATGTTCCTAAATCTCTCCCTACCTCCGCAACCATATCCCCTCACCTTACAAACCCTGTTTGGCGTAAACTTTGGCATCTACAAACCGCCCCCAAAATTAGAGTCTTTTTGTGGTCCCTTTGCCACAATGCACTAGCTACAAGGGAAAACCTATACAAACGACATATCCTCCCCACCCCAGAATGTCAGTTATGTCAGACTCATCTCCCTGAATCTCCCGAACACTTATTTCTATATTGCCCACAAATTCAGGGTATTTGGTCTCATCCGAAAGTCCAGCTTAACTTTTCAACAAACCACACACAACCACTGTGTTCTTGGCTAGCAAATATATTATTGCAGGATAAGCACATACCTGATTCGGAGATTGTAGTCGCTCTTCTTTGGCAAATCTGGCAAGCGCGAAATCATTCCATCTTCCGCAGCAAACGATCAACCCATGAACAGATTGTAGATCTAGCATTTATCACTGCAGAGAGCAATCGCAGTAAGCCGCAGGACATATTATCTACAGGGCAGAGACTTTTGCCTACCTCTCGGAATTGGAAACCTCCACCGGTTGGGACAATCAAAGTAAATGTTGACGGGGCTTTCCCTGTGGCGGATCAGACAGGTTCGGTGGCTTGTATTTGCAGAAATCACGAAGGAAATATGGTTGGGGGTTCCTCCCAAATTGTTCCTGCTTCATCGCCTCTGCAAACTGAGATTCGAGCTCTCCATCATGCCCTGCTTTATCTACTCGAGAAAGGGATGAATGAAGATCACCTTCAGATTGATTCCGACTGCTTGGCTATGGTCGATATGCTGAACAATCGATGCTCTCCTCCATGGGACTGCCGAACCCTAATTGTTGACGTTCAAACCTTGCTATCTCGTTTTCCCCTTTTGAGTCTGTCCTATTGTAGACGGGAAGCGAATTCCCTGGCTGACTGGGCCGCTAAGGCCTGTGGCCGTGGTTTTTTGTACTCAAATTGGGCCTCTTCTCCTCCTTCTATAGTTCTGGACCTACTATGTATCGATGCCCTGTCAATGGGTAGTACTCCTGTTTCTACGTAAATAATATAGTTGGTTTTTCTGATCAAAAAAAAAAAAAAACTTAATGCTCCTAACAACGAGGCAATGTATCGACATAATAGACCCCCTATTTTACTGAATGATTCCTCCTTGTTACATTATATTTTTTTTTAATCAATTTCTCAAGAAAGATATTGTTTAGCATAATTAGTCGATGAAAATCAATGGACTGCTAACATAAATAACGAGGGGGAGCTTTCAAAAATTAGCCATCGTAAAAATATGCTGCCGCGATTGCAAGCAAATAATATGCATTAATATTTGCTTCTTCAAAAACTGTTGACTCGCATGACTATTGTGAACCTACATACTACTTTTAAGAATAACTACAGATATGCCCAAACGAATCAGCATGTGTAACAAATTTTTTAAAGGTAAAAGCCACCAAAAATCTCAAATTATGCGCATTGCGATATATTTATTCATTTTTTTTTCTTATGTCACTAAAAGTCTCAAACTTGTATCCGTGTGATATATCCATTCCTCATCAAAATTCCATTAATGAGCATTGTTAAAAACTCCAGAAAGCAAATGGTGTTAACGTGGCACCCACATGACTAAAGTGAAAATAAAATAAAATATTCTTTTGCTGAAAAATCGTTTGACGGAAAGTAAACGTGTCACATGAATACAAATTTGAGTTTTTTTATATTACAAGAAAAAGTTTAAACAAACATGTTATAATAAGCATAATTTAAGGTTTTTGATATCATAAATTTTTTTTAGGATAAATGTATTTTAATGGATATAGTTTGGGATTTTTTTATAGCTTTTTTCCATCTTTTAAAAGCAAACCTCTACTATTTTGTGCGATATAAAAAATTTGAATCTCACCAAAACAAAAAATAATCAGCAAGTTAAATGAAATCTTCATATTAATGGCTACGGTAGCCTCACAAGTTGAATTATCTAATCATGCTTCCCTTCATTCGAATCTAACCTTCGTCTTGTGGATGGGCGAGCTTGAGTTCGAACGCAATGACCCGTAAATTCCAATGCTCTCCAAATCTCTCGTACAGAGCGCCCCCTTCTCACCGTCCTCATTCTTCACGGATAGCCTGCGACCTGCAAATGCAGATATAAGATAAGTGGTCAACGGGGGTCCTTTGGATGTAACGTTGCAGGTAAGAGAGAGAGAGAGAGAGAGAGAGAGAGAGAGAGAGAGATTCATTAAATGAAGGCACGCCAAGTTGGAATTGATCGTGAGTAAATAAATAAAGCTGATTAATCCTATATTTATTGTAACTATACCAATTCATTTTTTAACTTTTTAATTTTATTGATTTAGTCCGAAATCTTTATATGAAACTCGAATATAATCTTTCAGGTGAAATTTCATAGGAAATCGCTGACGTAGTGGTGTGCCATTTAGGAAGGCCTACAATGATTGGACTGTTACGTTAGATATTTTTGATGAAATTTTACCGGAAGGAACTCGCTGGAAATCATGTAAAGGTTTAGGACTAAATCAGAAAAAATGAAAAATTCAGAATTGAATAAACATCTCGTGTAATAAGTTTATGATTAATTGGACAATTTCCTATATATAAATTTATCGATTTGAGTCGATTATCTATTCAAAATGTTGATACAATGACTAGTGAATTTCGATCACGCAAATTGAATTACTTATTTTATCTGATAAAGGGGTGGCCTTTGTTATGTAACAAAGACTAGCCTTTTCTCTAGTGAAACAAAAGAAGGCCGGCATTCATGGAAGTGGGAAAGCACTGATCGAAAGCATAACGATGCTTTGAAAAATTAAATTTAAATCATGATCAAAACTCTAGATTGGAATTGAATGTGGGGTACATATGGTAACAATCTTGTAGAGTGGTTCAAATCAATAATGCTATTTTTCTCCACCTCAAGTTTTGTGTAGGCAACTTGAGGAAAAAAATTAGAGTGCGCATGGTAACATTTTTATTCCGGAAACAATTTTTGTTTAGAAATAGTTTTTTATATGTTTATTCCCTAGACGAGTTTCCAAGAAAAAGAACGCATTTGGTGACTTTATAAAATTTCTATTCTCGGAATAGAAAAAGAAAAGAAATTTGTTTGGTACAACCCTAAAAATTTCTATTCCCAATTTTTTTCATTTAATTATAAAAAATTCATTGGAGACTTAACAATTCATATTTGATTAAAACTATACTTTTGTAAGGATTTAATAAGTCAAGATATTCTAAGATAGCTTAGAAAATCCAATGTAATAGTCAGTCAAAAATAGATGGAAATAGAGAGTCCAGTCCTACTAGTTTATAACTCACAATATGATAAGGTTGACAATAAATCTTTGGGAATCACAATAAACAAGTGCATGGACATTTTGAGCTTTTTTAGCTGCAAGAAGAAGAACAAACGTTGCTTTGTGGAATAGGCAATGATAGAACAATTCAGAATGGAGGCGATCCTAAAGATGGTGCCCAAACTCATCAATCTTCAAGCAAATGACATCAAAAATCTATGGAGGACAGGCTTATTCGACTGCTTTGAACACAAGACAAATGGCAGTGCAAAAAAAAATGTTTAGAGCTATCTAATTTTCTATTAAAATAGAATTGCATATAATCTTAAAGGGTGTCTCTAATTGCATCTTAAGGGATGAAGACCTCATCTTTTAGAGGAGTCGTCCAGCTTTTGTGATCTACCATTGTCTTTAAAAGAAAATGGCATTCAAAATCTGTATAGTAAAGCCGCAAGAGCTTATTGACAATGTTAGGATGTGACTCAGTGAAAACATCAATAATTTATGTTTTCCTCTAACTTATGATGTCTATAAAAAATTATAATGTTCGATCGTAATTAAGTACACAGAATGTCATACAATGCATATGTTTTAATATTTGAAATGTTGCATAGTTGAAGACATTTTTATTATAAATGAGTGCAACATACTATAAATTATTCGAAACTATGAACTCTTTTTTATGTTACAATTACATTAAATACAAAGGATTTACAAAGTGGCGTCATTGGTGCAAAACTTAGTTAAATGTCAATTTATTGGCGATCATTGCTACATTTTATCATAGCCAAGTGAATGATATAAGTTTCCTTTTTTTTTTGTACACAAGTTTTAGACATTTCACCATTCACCGAAGGTAAAATATTGTAGAATGTGGATACTTTTATTTGATGACATTGTGAACAAAATGTAAAATTGAGTAATATAGAAAATAGGTTATATTGTAAGATTGGTCATGGAAAATGCTTGGCTAACCGTACCTTTAGCTTGGAAAACGGACAGTCAACCCTCAGCTAGACATTTTTCATGAGAGAGAGAGATTTGTGTTGTGCTTGGAGATTTCCACACACTTGTGTTGGAGAAAGGAAAACCTTGTGGCTAACCTTTGACTGTCACACCATCCGATGGTGATGATAGCACAACTCTATGAATATAGGGAAATGCTTGGCTAATCGTATCATTAGTTTGGAAAATGCAGGGTCAAACCTCAATCACACATTTTTCATGAGAGAGATTTATGTTTTGCTTGAAAATTTCCACGCACTTGTGTTGGACAAAGTAAAATTTTGTGGCCATTTTTTGACTATCACACCGTGAGACGGTGATGCTAGCACAACTCTATGAATTTATATATTGATTTTGATTCCAGAAGTAAAGAGTTAAATTTAACAGGTTTTAAAGTCATAATCAATTTGCATCTTCAATGAAGAGGAGCCGTGTGTGTGTATATATCAGATGTCATTTAGATTTAGATTTAGATTTAGATTGAAGTATTAGAAATTTAAAACTAAATGTTAATTTGACAGATTTCAGAGTTGTAACTAAACATCATCATCATCAATGAGGAGGAGCCAAGTTTATATATTAGATTTATTGTATCACCACATTTATATCTTGATAACATTCGAAGAAAAAGCATTTTTTTTTTAAAATCTAGAATAGTACCATTACTGTTTATCAAACATAAATTAATTCTAATTATGCAACTGCGAACAAAATTTTCCAAGCTGCTATGATATGAGTGTAATCACTATTGCGAGCAATAACGACACTACAAGTGTCATAATTTTTGTATGATGCTCATTTGAGAACCATAATTTTTTTTTGATCACTTGAGTGTCATGATTATTAAAAAATTGTTACTTGATTGCCATATCTTTTAGAAACGTTCACTCAAGTATCGAAAATTCAGCGTGACATGAGATTTGTGATGAAAGTTTTAAAAAAGTTATGGCATTCAAGTGATTAATTAAAAAGTTATATGGCACTCAAGAGATTGGGAAAAAAAATTACGGCACTTAAGTGAGCACCATAGAAAAGTTATGACACTCAAGTGATTGAAAAATGTTATAGTACTCAAGTAAGCGCCATATAAAAGTTATGACACTTGAGGTGTTTTTTTTCCACTATTACGAAGATAGCATGTGATAAAAAAAATCTTAAATACATGTTCTTAAACAGTAGAGATGTGCAGTATTTTGGAGCCTAAGTTTCTGTCCAATAACCTAACATTAGAGACAATCAAAGTCTCTGATTTTGAAAAGCAAAAACTTTTTTCTTTCAAGATAATGGATTATGTTGGATTTTATGTTTACTCTAATCAATTTATATGTAGCCATTCAATTAAAAAAAAAAAACTAGTTTCTTGCTTTCAAATAAAGAAAAAATTTAGTTTTATAAACAATTACCCAATCAGTCTTAAGTCTATTGAAGGATATTAATTCAATATTAATTTTTTTGCCACTTTAATCCTAAACCTTTGTGTAAAATTCCAACGTAGTTATTATGGTCAATTTTCACTGAAATCGTTGACATGGCGGTCCTGTCATCGCCGATGTCCTATGTGGCACATCGCCACTTCAGCAATTCCAATGAAAATTAGCCTGAATGATTATATTGGAATTTCACGCAAATATTTGGAATTAAATTGGCAAAGTTGAAAAGCTTATAGCTGAATTGACATCCATAAAATAGATTAATAATTGATTGGATAATTTTCCCATCATGTGCGAGTGCTGAAAGGTGATTGGTTCAAAATTGTGAGGAAAAAGTTTACCATGAAAAGTATTTTGCACCAGAATTTTTTTGGCCAATTGGCATTGCTAAATCCTGTGGCCAACATGGATACTACTTTCCACAAAGAAAATGGAGGACGCAAAATTTCCATTAGTCGAGTTCATCGTCTCGAGTGGAAAGACGTGAAAATCAGTACAGCTTGACGTGGGCCAATTTGATAGTTATCGTAATCTCGAAGCATACGAAAACCAGAAGTGGTGTCCATTTTGTATTAGGCAAATGAATGATCGAGAAAGGTTTGAAGCAAAGGTTTTGGATTCCAACCACACAAATCTAGATTGACCAGAAAAAATAAGAGTGCGCAAAGAAATATAAAAGTACAAATAAACGGCTTGAATATATCAAGCACCCTTGAATTTCAACCGCGTGACGTCCAACCTTTGATTAAAGTAGGGTCAACCCCATTTGTTGGATCCATGAAGATCGGATCCTGTTTCTGCACATTGCATTCGTTCCACTAATTCTTGTAAGTAAGGAGAAAATTATTCAATCAGTTTAAAATTTATTGTATAGATATAAATTTAGTCTTAAACCTTTTAATTTTACCAATTAAGTCCTAAATTATTGTGTGGAATTTTAATATAGTTATTTCGGTTAATTTTTGTCGAAAATCGCTGGTATGGTGGTTTAGTCATCATTGGCTGTCCTGCATGGCACATCAACATGTTAGTCATTTTCGGCGAAAATTGGCTAGAAGAATTACATTGAAATTCCATATAAAGGTTTAGGACTAAATTAAAAAAATGAAAAGTTTATGAATGAATAGGCATTCATACAATAATATTAGAACTGATTGGATAATTTCTCCACAAAGAACGGATCCTGTTCTATACATTACATTCGTTCAACCAGCTCTGGTTGGTAGGTTTTCCATTTTAAAGTTATCATTTAAGCATAAATGTTACAATGCAAATCCATGCTTTAAAAGTTGCATGTTCGTTGTGATGGGGTTCATGAAACATGAGTAAGATGTCAAAACTAATCTCTGATGACCAAAGACTAGCGATCTCTATGAACCCCATTTCATTTTTCTTCAGCTTTTCTTCGACCTGGAAGATGGATTCCTTGTGCAAACTATGACAAGTTATTAGAAAACAGATTCGACCAACTTTTTTCCTTTGACGACCTACAAGAGGTTACAAGCTGTCCATATGAGCCATTGAGATCTTCCAAATAATATGCTCACCTCCAAGAGAATAAGGCCAAAATATCCACCTAATAAATGCTATAACAATATTCTCATTTCATATTCAAATCTCGAAAAAATAAGAATCTTCAACCCTAGGATTTGTCTTCATTGGTTATGGGCAAGAGATGATTTGTAACTTCGATGAAAACCACATGGGGGTAGTCTTATCAGTTGAAAGAACAAGGGCATGCATCCCTGAATGAGGCTTATAAGAAGATTCGATTCTTCATACCACCAAGTGCAACTAACCACGGATTTGGCTCAATCATATTCGAGTTTCAGCTGGTTCTTGTTGAATTCCTCATATCAGTTGGGTTAAAAAAATATGGTTTATCCCTTCCTACGGCGACCCTCCTTAAGGAAGCTCTAAATATATTTTCCTCTTGGAGTGGCCTTCGTCCTAACTCGTGCAAGAGTGAAATTTTCTTGGCGGGAGGTAATCCTTCCCTAAGGAATAATATCCTATTGGAGTTGGGCTTTCGAGAAGGAAGCCTGCCAGTTCGGTACCTGGGGGTTCCCATTATCACTTCGAGGATCAATAAAGCATACTGTTGTACCCTGATCAATCGCATCACTGCAAGGGTTCAGTCTTGGACCCATAGATTCCTCTCTTTTGCTGGTCGGCTTCAACTTATCAGGTCAGTTCTTCATGCTATACAAGCCTACTGGGCTAGTGTCTTTATTTTACCTACAGCTGTGATGGAGCAGATAGAGAAAATATTTAGACAATTCCTTTGGAAAGGTCCGGACCTAGGCAGGGGTGGTGCTAAGGTAGCCTGGGATGAAGTTTGCCTTCCAAAGGAGGAAGGAGGGCTAGGTGTTAGGAGGCTCCAAGATTGCAATAAAGCTTCCATGCTAAAGTATATTTGGATCTTGTTCTCTGACAAGGAAGCGCTATGGTGTAGATGGATCCACTCCACATTCTTAAAAAACAAGAATTTTTGGGTTGCTAGGAAGCCAACATCTGGATCCTGGGCCTGGAAGAGCTTGTTGACCCTAAGAAGGAGTTTCGGGATGGCCTTCTACTGGAAAATTGGCGATGGACAAACGACCTCCCTGTGGTTTGACAACTGGCACCCTAGAGGGCCCTTGAACCTGTTCTTCTCAGATTCTCTTATCTATAGCTCAGGGCTCTCCAGACAAGCTCGTGTGGCTGACCTCTTCTCAGATGTTGGCCAAGCTCTCAGGTTGGTGCTTCAATCGTGGGGGCATCCTCTTCCGACCCTGACGAATGACCCGGATCGCTGCTGTTGGCGAGAAAGCTCTTCGGGCCAGTTCACTATGGCATCGGCGTGGAACTTCATCAGGAAGAAGAGGACGCGGGTCCACTGGTACTCCTTCGTATGGGACAACGCCATAGTGCCTCGTTATCAACTCAATCTTTGGCTCATGGCCAAGCATAGGCTTCCAACCCAGGACCTCCTTCTGGCCTATGGTATAATTGGGAATGCTGCCTGTGCGTTTTGCAAGAATGTGCCTGATTCTCTTGACCACTTGTTTTTTGACCGCCGTGTCACGGCTAGCGTTGCCTTTTTTGGGCGTCCAGATGCAATTTACCCCGGCGCAACGGAGGGTGGGGGGAGAATTTCAGATGGGCAACTACCTATTTAATGGGGAAAGATTTCTATAAGTGCATAGCCCGTTTTTCCTTTGGCGCGCTGTGTCACATCATTTGGAAAAATAGGAATGACATCATCTTTAGAAACCACCCTCTATCTATTCCGGCCATCAAGAACCACCTCTTCAAAGTGGTCCAAGACAAGGCTATCACCTTCAGGAACGTCGAAGATAATTTCAGAAACAGAAGGCTGCAGAGAAGTTGGAGCCTAGACCCGGTTATTTTCAATGGGGACCCGTAGGTCCTGGATCTGACGCTAGCCTCCTCTTTGCTTTTGTCTATGCTTGATAGCCGGTCGAGCTAGCCGTGCTTAGTTTGGCCTTGTTGTTGTAGTTGTTGTGCCGCCTGCGGCTTTTGCATCTCGTCACCCTTCCACTTCTTTTGTTACTACATTTGGAGTGCAAGTTACTGGTGTCGAGATCTTTTTGTACTTTTGGCTCTTCTTAATATATCTCTTACCTTTTACCTAAAAAAAAAAAAAATATGGTTTATCCTTCTTGATGCATGGTGAGAATGGGTGAGATTGATGAACTTGTTTGACGGGACGAAATTGTTTGACATGTTTGTGGAAAAAAGAACTTTGGGATAAAATAGTTTACCACCACAGCATAAAGGAGTAATCCATCAATCAAGGATAAATAAATTTAAGGCTTATCATCAATGAATTAGATAAAGAACCAAAGGACTTTAAGGTTCACCACCACTCTGAATTGGATGAAGAACTGAAAGAATTGCTCACTTGAGATAAATTCTCACATATTATCAACTCACAAATCCGAGTCTTACAATTGAGAAGCACTTCTTATTTACGTAGCTACGGAACATTGAATTAGGAAACATTAAACTAGAAAAACCTTACTCAGCCGGACGAGTTTTATTGGTAAACTCCTTCTAAGATGCCGTCTCCTCTTGGACCTTGTGCTCCCACGTCACTTGTCAAGGTGGTTTTCTCTCAGCTATAAATCGGTTGTTTTTATATATTAAGGCAACCTCTCTTTATTTTACATGAGCAAATGCAAGTAGACATGGGGGCTTCAATGGCAGCTACTCTTCCATTAATTTACATAATCTTCCTTTCATTTTGCTATGTAGCTTCCAGCGTTGATCAAGTTTCCTTTTTCCAATGCTTTTCCCTTCATTCACTTCAATCGAACTCCACTTCCAAATCCGTCACAACAAGAAAAGATCCAACTTACATCTCTCTTTTGCAGTCTTCCATTCAAAACCTCAGATTCTTGAACACTTCCTCACCAAGCCCACAACTCATTGTTACCCCGGTCAATCCATCTCAGATACAAGCAGCCATAGTATGCTCCCAGAAGCTCAGCGTGCATGTGCGGGTGCGAAGTGGGGGCCATGACTATGAGGGCCTCTCCTACGTATCCCAAATGCCCTTCATCATAATCAATCTCAGGAACATGAGGTCGGTCGAGGTGGACGTCGAGAACGAGAGTGCATGGGTGGAGACTGGAGCAACATTAGGAGAATTGTACTATGCAATTTCTCAAAAGAGCAAGGTTTTGGGATTCCCAGCTGGTAGTTGTCCTACCGTTGGAGTTGGAGGACAAGTTAGTGGGGGTGGGTTTGGCACGATATTTCGAAAGTACGGTCTAGCAGCCGACAACGTGATCGACGCCAAAATTGTTGATGTTAACGGAAAGGTTTTGGATCGGAAAGCAATGGGTGAAGATCTTTTTTGGGCTATTAGAGGAGGTGGAGGAGCAAGCTTTGGTGTGATATTTGCCTGGAAATTTGTGCTGGTTCCTGTCCCTCCAACCGTCACTGTCTTTGAAGTGGGAAAGACCATTGAAGAAGATGCAACTATGCTTTTGTACAAGTGGCAGAATGTTGCACACAAGCTTCATGAAGACCTCTTCCTCCATGCTGTGACAGGAGTTGTCACTCCATCTTCGAGTTTGGCGAACAAAACAATCAGCATCTCATTCGGGGGCTTGTACCTCGGCGAGATTGAAAAACTCCTGCCTTCAATTCAAGAAAGCTTTCCCGAGCTGGGTTTGACGCATGAAAGCTGCACGGAGATGAGTTGGATTCAATCCGTCCTTTATTTTGCAGGATTCTCTCAAGACGGGTCTCCTGAAGTCTTGCTCAAGGGGACTCAATCGTCCAGATCCTTTTTCAAGGCGAAATCCGACTACGTGATGGAGCCTATTTCGCAAACCGCTTTGCAAGGTCTGTGGAATAAGCTGATCGAAGACGAGACGTCTTACCTGATTTTAACACCTTATGGCGGGGTAATGAGCCAGATCTCCGACTCGGCGATTCCTTTCCCACACCGGAGAGGGAACATGTACCAAATTCAGTACATGGTTACTTGGGACAGTGAAGAGGAAAGCAATCAGAAAATTAATTGGATGAGAGAGTTGTATGATTATATGGCACCTTACGTTTCACGATTTCCAAGAGCAGCTTATATGAATTATAGGGATCTTGACTTGGGGAGGAACTACGTCATCAATACTACTTATGCTCAAGCAAGTGTCTGGGGTTTGAAATATTTCAAAAGCAATTTTAAGAGATTGGTGAAAGTGAAGACCGCGTCCGATCCGGCTAACTTTTTCTGGAACGAGCAAAGCTTTCCTGTGTTGTCTCCGGGAAGACGATAAGTGCAGGCCTATAAATAGTATTAGGGATTAGCCCGTGTTCTGGGTTGGAACAACATCAACTATGTAATAAGTGTTCGACATACTTAGAACTTTTCAGTGACTAATTGGCAAAATATCTCGACAAGTTCAATCATTTGTGGTAGTACACATACATTTTGAGATATAATCCTAACAGCTCCTCCATCTAATATAAGTGAGTATATTCTTGATATATGTCTCCATTTTTTCGCCTGAAACATGAAACCCGAGCCGAATAAAAGCATGCGAAAAGGGGATTTCTTGAAAGCTCGAATTTGCCGTCGTTTCCAAGTCCAAATTGGCTTTTATTCACGTACAGGATATCTTGGTGAATTCGGTTTCAACGTGGGTTCATGGCATGCATATAGTTCAAAGGGTGGTTTTTGTCTTTATTTGTTTTGTAGCTGCACAACAGAAGTCCACAAACCGCAATATTCGGGGCCTATTATTTGTGGATTTTTCTCGGTGATCTGTGCAATACATCCAATTAAGATCGCTCGTCTTACTGAGGACATGAGTGTTTGGATGCCGTGAGGTAATCTCCCGTGATTGATTTTGCCCATCAAAAACCTGAGGTTAAACACTATGGGTTTAATTATAATATAGGACTAGGAAATATTTAATTGAGCGATTGTAAATCTGTACTTCTTTGATTAATTAGTGGATTCTTTGGGGGAAATTGTTTAATTAGTCATAAACTTATTGAATGGATGTCAATTCAGTTTCAAACTTTTTAAGTTTGCCAATTTTTACGAAAACTCCAATGTAGTTCTCACGGCCAATCTTTGTTGGAAATTGCTCTTGTGGCAGTCTACCGCATAGGATGTTTACTGCTGACTGGATTATTACGTAGTGATTTCTAACAAAAATTATTCAGAATGATTGCATTGAAATTTCATATAAAAGTTTAGAACTAAATTGGCAAAATTGAAAAGTACCGATCATAAACTATTTTTGTTTTGGCCATTTATGAATAAATGTTTGTCCAATTGACTTCAGTTTTGGTAATTTACTAGGAAAGTTGTCCCATCAGTTATAAACCTATTGCATTTTTATTAATTCAATCCTAAATTTTTTAATTATGTTAATTGTGTCCCAAACCTTTTCACGTTTTATTAATTGAATCTAACCATACAATTTTAGTGGAGAATCACTGATATGGATGTTGGTCATCCTATGTGGCATGATCGACACAAACATAGATAATTTTAAAATTTTTATGAATTCTTTTTTCCTTTTTTCTTCTCTTTTCCTTTTTTTTTTCTTATTGTAATTGGCAAGGGTTGCCGGGCCCTCATCAATTGTTGGCAAGGGCCGTGACACCCTCATTGATTGCAGGTGAGGGTCGCGGATGTGGGAGAGACTCCCAAATTTGGGCTAGACCGAGCAAGGGCCGTGACACTCGCCTGTGGCTTGCGAGGGTGCCTAGCCCTCGCTCAGCGGTTGAGGAGGGCACGATGACCCTCGCTGGTCAAAGAAAGAAGAAAGCAAAGAAGGAAAGAGAAAGACAATAAAAAAAAGAATTAAAAAAAGAAATAATTTGAAAAAAATTAAAAAAAAATTAAAAAATTATTAAAAAATTATTCACATTAGTGCTGACCATGCCACATAAGATGACTTGTGTCTAAGTTAGTGATTTTTGGTTTGATAAGATGAATTTAATTAGCAAACATGAAATTTTTAAAATTCAATTGATACAATAAAAATATTTACGATTCAATTGGCAAAACGCAATCGGTCTTAAAATTTTCGATGATTTTTCCTAATCGAATGGGTCGTGTTCCTTATGTACCGAGAGTGGAAGGCTGTGAAAAGAGAACATGTTGCCAATGATTTAGTCTAAGAGCTTGCCATAGCACGGATGTTGGGGAATTTTTTGTTGTAATTTATTTTATTTGTGATCACATGGTAGACCGGACCAATCTAAATGTAGAACATAAAGTTGAGATTTGGAGTGCAGGATTTTTAATTAGACACCTTTGTGTTTATGTTCAAAGTTGACGCTGGGAAACACATTAGGGACAATATATATGGCTGGCACCTAACAATTCAAAAAGTCTTTTTCTCTCTTCTCTTTTCTCTATCTTCTTCGACCTTCCACTATGGGGAGGGTTTGAGATAGTCTCACCCTCCCTTACATATGTTTTAATTTTCTTTGAGGTTTTTTTTTTTTTTTTTTTTTTTACCTCTTTTTTCTCTCTCAATCTAGATTTGAGAGTTGTGCTCTTCGATCTAGTTCTAGATTTGATAGTTTGAACTCTCAAATCTAATTCTAGACCTAAGAGTTTCTTTCCTGATTTAAATTTGGGAGTCTAATAATGTTTTCGGGGATTCGATATTGACGTGCTTTGTTCATGTAAGGTTCTTTGTCTTCAATTTCAATGATGATCACACGAGTTGTGGCGTCTTTGCTAAATTATGATGATTTGCTCTTCCAAAGGTTAGATATGTGTTTATTCAACTTATTTTGGTTGCCTCCGTACGGCAATGGTGTAGAGAAAGCCGAACCTAGGTGTGCAAAGCTAATTGGTAACGGTGTAGTTTTTGGAGAAAGAATATGTGGCATGTGCTCATCACTAATGATGATATGAGATCCAGTGATTGGTCGTCAATTATTTTGTTTGACAAATCCATTCTTTTGGAACGCGTATATGCTTAACCCTATTGGTGCTTTGTTGATCCTCCTTATTGTTTTGATTTAGCTTTGATTTGTAGTATTATGGCCTTTACTTTGCTTCGATTTGCTTTACCATGAAAGTCTATGTACTTTTCATATATCCTTTTAAGCTATGAATACAATTATTTTTCTGACCAAAAAAAAAAAACTACAGAATTTAATGTATAGAATCAGAATGCGATTGGTCCAGAGTAGAAACCCATTTCATGATTTATGGATGGCTCGAGCAAGACTTTTATAACCACCTTCATGCCTCCATCCATAACTTGACCCTTGAATGCTTTTGCTAACTTGATAAGCCGGTATATGGAGCTGCCGATTCTTTAAAGGGAATAATTTAAAGAGAAATATTGCTAAGATTAGATCTCAGATCGGGTTGGCTAGGTTGATTATGAGTTGGGTTGTTGTTTTTTTTTTTTTTTGGTCGGAAGGGTTGGGTTGGATATAGATCGCTAAAATTGTATCATAAGTAAATAGATCAAAAGATGTTAAATGAATCAATTTGGGTGAGAGTATTTTTTACTTGACCTAAATTTAACTTGACTCACCCGTTTGACAGGTCTATTCACATTATCTCTTCATATGACTTGGGTTTATTATTATTATTATTATTATTATTATTATTATTATATTGAAGAGTATATTGGTCTTTTCGATTCAGGAAGGTTTGTGCGAAGCCATTCAAGGGTTGAAAAATGGTCCCGCAAAATGTTTTACTAACAAGGTTGAAGTTTGATCGGACCTCACTCGAGGCTTCCCTTCATTGAAAAAACATTAAGATGAGACGGCAGGATTAGGTAGTGCTAATCGCAAGTTTTATAACGATGCCAATTTCCAAAATTTATACATATAGCCATGGCCATTTGATTCCGATGATACCGAGAAACCCCTGAATTTTTAAAATAGTTTGGCAGGGAGAATGACGTCAACCATACCTCGGACAAAGAAGAAATTATAGTCAAATGAATCTGTCTAATTGACATTGTGGATGATGAAAAGAAAAAAAAAAAAAAAAAAGTCTGTCCGAACGAACTTTGAAAGTGAATAAGAGCTCGGGTAACTACATGAACCGAACTCAGCCGACTAAGTATTTTTACAACAGTAAAAGTGCCAAGAAAATCATTACTTTTGTATTCTTTTTTATTTCTATTTCAGAACAATTTTTCTATTTCGATAGAAATCTGTTTCGTGGCGAATTTATTGTTCTATTTTTGGGACAAATTTTTAGTCTAGAAATAGGTTTAGAACAAAATGAGAAGTAAATTTTTTTTACTAATTGGTCACCCACCTACCGTCTGTTGGAATTTTGTTTGTTATAACAAAATGAGTGCTTTTTACTTTGTCCCACATAGAAAAGGCGGTAGCAAGTGGGTCAGTTTAAATATGTGGGATTTCCTTTTGTAGTTAAAAGAGTGATTAGGTGGGGCTAGACCCCACCATACCCGCGTGCGGGTGCGCGATTTTGAGAATTCTGGAAATGAAATATAAATGAAAAAATTCGAAATTTTATTTAAAAAAAATTATTCCGAATTTTATTTGTGTCTTTTCAAGATAACCTTTGGAAAATTACTTATTCGGTTTTTAACTTTCTCGAAGGGTTGCAATTGTTCGTATTCGACTTCTTCCGAAGAGTTGTATTTGTTTATCCGAACAATTTTCTAAAGACGTGTTTGTTCGCAATTTTCACGAAGAGTTGCAAGACTGTTTCATATATATACTTGTCAATTTTTGGAAAGAAAAGGTGGTCATTTTTCGAGTCTTCGTTCTGAAAAAACAGCAGCCAATTTTTCAATTGTTTCTTAGGGAGACCTTGGAGAAATACCAGAATTGCGATTTAGTATTCTCATCCGAGACTTTGTTGTATCCTGGAGGATTTTTGCCGATGACCATTAGCAACGTTGTGGGGCAAATAAATACTTAAAGAAAGTGATATCACGCCTCAAAGTCCGAGTTGTTTTACTCGATCCGATTTCATTGTTCAACCCATTTCGAAGCAATATTTTCACAACACCGTCCATCGCTTACTATTGCTATCCGTCGCCCGTTGCTGCCACCTGTCGCCACCGCCATCGTCCGTCGGCCATCGTTCGTTACTGTCCCTTTGGTCAATGTTCGCCGACAGACCATTGCCATCCGCCGTTTGTCGGCTACCCACTGCTCCAATCATTGGTCATCGCCCATTGGTTGTCATTTGCCACCTTTTGGGAAGGAGAAATTTTGTCGCTATCAAATGAAATTCAATTTCGAGAACAAGAATATCACATTGTTATCAAATACAAATTTTTGCTCAAAAACTCATACGAAACAAAAATAGAAAAATCTATTTCTTTTTCAAAAATCAATTTCTTGCAATAATGGTTATCATTTGTGCTCTTATATTTTCTCAAAGGGAAAATTACTAAAATAGTTCTAAACCTATTGCAATTGTTCTAGTTCAATCATAAACTTTTTTTTTTGTTAATTCAGTCCTAAACTTTTTTGTATTTGTGTCAATTTAGTCAATTTGATCAATTTTAGCTGATCTCGCAATGGATGCTAGCTAGAGTCAGTTGTTTGGCTAACACCGACATGTCAATTTTTACTATCTTTTTTTTTTTTTTCAATTCTTCCTTTTTTCAATTTTTTTTGTTCTTTTTTTTTCTCTCTTTTCTTCTTCCTTTGGCCGGTCTGACGAAGTTGATGTCGCCAACCACTTGGGAGGTTCACCCTCATCGACACTAGCGAGGGCAAGCCTTGGCCACCCTTGGCGAGGACTCACCATTGTAGGTGAAGGTTGTTGGGTGAGGGCTAACACCTTGCCCAACCTTGGTGAGGCTTGTGGAAGGTGAGGCTTGCCCACGACGATGAGGCTAGCCCTTGCCCTCGTCCTCACCCTTGCCGTTGTGGCCCTTGGCAAGCTTGACCTCACATAGCAACCCTTGCTGTGATGGTGAGTCCTCACCGGCAATGGCTGGGGCTCGCCTCACCAAATTTGGGTAAAAGTGAGCTTTGCCATGGCTGGGTGAGCTCAACCTCACCTAGCCATGGGGAGGCTCATGGATGGTAAGGTTTGCCCTTGCCCTTACCCTTCATCGAATTTGGGTTGGGCATGCCTTGCCTAGCGCTGCTCACCCTAGCCCAACGACCTCGCTTGCAACGGTTCTCGCCAAGGGTGGTCGAGGCTTACCCTCGCCAATGTCGACGAGGGTAAGCCTACCTAGTGGCCAGCGAGGTCGATCTGGCTTTGGCTGGTCACGTGCCAGAGAAAGAAGAAAAGAGGGAAAAAGAAAAGAGAGAAAATAATTGAAAAAAATAAAATTACATGTCGGCGTTAGCTAGACTGCTAGCATTGGCCGGTGGCCCCGCCAGCCAAAATTAGTCGGATGGATTAAATTAACATAAATACAAAAAGGTTTATGACTTAATTGACAAAAAAAAAAAAGGATTTAGGACATAATTGGAAAAATTGCAACATGTTTAGGACTCTTCCGGTAATTTTCCCTTTTCTCAGATACTTTCTTGGAGGCTTGATTTAGCATTTCACATTGGTTAAATCACCTTTATATTCAATTTAATAGATCAAAGTACTAATTAAAATTTTAGAAGTTGCATTTCTTTAGAAAATAGTAACAGATTTATCAAACAAACAACTTTTTTTTTTTTTTTTTTTTTGGGGTCGAAGATCAAACAATCAACTTGACCCCTCCCATTTTGGTTGCATCTTTGGGACAAATACATATGACATTGATCATAGAAAACTCTTATCTGCTTGCATACATCATGCGATAAGTTACGTGCATTTACGTTTTCGGAAGAGTAAATATTGTATATGCACACATCGATGGTGTCGCATCATCAGATGAATAATTATTCGCTTCTTTTGCAACAGCTTTACTGATAGTGATTTCAACAATATTTCATCATAAATAACAAACATCACACATATAATTTATGCTTTAGTTTCTGAGCAAACATATGATTTATGATTAGACAATAAAATAATGCACATAGTTGTATACAAGACCTAATCAATGTATCCTGATATTGAAAGGGTGTTGTGGGGTGCCAAATGTTAGCACATATAGTTGAACCATCAAAACAAGTGCTTTAGTTTTTCTTACAAATTTATTAGCAGCATTCAAATGGGTTAGCTGATTACACAACTTGTCTCTAATGCCTAGGTTTATTTTTATTTTTTTAATTAGTTTGAAATAGATGCATGGGAATTTAGACTTGATTGTTTAAGTAATTAGGTAGTAAGGGTGCGTTTGGTAACACTTCTGTTCCGGGGAATAATTTTTGAACATAAATAATTTTTTTTCCCGGGAACAATTTTTTAATATAAGAATGCACTTGGTGACTGCACAAAATTTTTATTCCCGGGAAAGAAATGTGTTTGGTAAAATTGTATAATTTTATTGTTTCTTTTAATTTTTTTTAATATTTTCCTTTTTTTTTTCTTCTTTCTTTTTTTCTTTTTCATTTTTTCATTTTTTCTTTTCTCTCTTTCTTCCTCTTTGTGGCCGTCGTCGTGGCCGGTGACTAGGCGGGTGAGGTCTAGCGAGCTCGAAGCCTTGTCTAACCACTAGTGAGGCTTGGCCTCCACCAAATCTAGCAAGCCCAAGCCTCCTAGTGGCTTGGCGAGCATCGCGAGGCTTGACCTCACTAGATCCGGGTGAGGTCAAGCCTCGTTAGTGGCCTTGGTGGCCAGGTGAGCCTCGCTAAGCCACTGGTGTGGCTAGGTGAGCCTCGCTAGGCCACCGGCGAGGCTTAGCCTGATGAGCCTCGTTGTGGCTTGGCGTCTCTAAGGGTCGGCAAAGCTCTGGCAAGGTCGCCGACCCTCGTCTGGCTAGTTGCTGGCGCCGGCCATAGCCAAGGTTGGCGACCGGCCAAAAGGAAGAAGAAGAAGAAAAGAAAGAGAAGAAAAAAAGAGGAAGGAGAAAAATTGTTTCTAGAAATTATTCCCGGGAATAAGAAGCTACTTTTTTCTATTTTTTGTTTTTGTTTCAAATTTATTCCGGGAATAAAAAAAATAGATGTTTTATTTCCGGGAACAAAAGTTTTACTAAACACGTTTCTGTTCTTTTTTTTAGTTTCTCATAACAAAAGAACATAAATTTTTATTCCGATAAATAGAAACACTTTTTAACAAACAGACCCTAAGTTGCCCAAACCGTCAAAGTGTCAGTTTTGAGAACTCCAAGGTACTATAATGTACTTTTGCCGAATGTAGTCTCGTCAACCCTCATAAGTTTTGCCGGTTCAAAATCGAATGATCGAAACTGGACAGTATTGCTCATCTGAACTTTAATTCCCAGAAGAAGACAAAAGAAGTTCTTAACCTATGCATATAAAGAGTCTTTCCTATAGATTGATCTACCATAAAAAATTGAAAAAGCTACTCCATTGAAGGATGATAGAGTGGAGACAAGCGGCCTTGCTTGCAAACTTGTGTTTTATTTTCTTCTTTGAAGCCAATGGACTTCACTATCAACATCTTCATACTGACGAAGGAGACTTGGAGCCGAAAAGGCAACTCCAGGTTGTCAACAAAGTTCCTGTCAAGACCATTAAGGTTTCACGTTTTTTCCTCCCAATATCTTTCACGATTTTTCAACCGTTCTATTATTTAAACAAAAATAACCCTGTTCGCTCTTTATTTGCTCCGACAAATGATGGATATATCGTCGATTGTGTTAATATATACAAGCAGCCATCTTTCGACCATCCTCTACTGAGGAACCACAAGCTTCAGGTACTGATAGTTTCTTTTGGATACTTTATTGGAAATATTTGAGACATATAAGAACTTCGATGCTTATCACTTGTCTCCATGCATTTGTGCATTTGCATAATCTCTATCAGTTGGTAAAAGCTGGTTCGATTATCGATTACATAATCACTTATAATTGAAAACTTTTGTTGCCCCTTGAACTTTGCAAGTATTGAATCTTATTCAATGATTAGTGTACTGCACTTGTACTTTTCTTGAAAATTAAAAAATACCCCAACTAATAATCGGACAAATCGAAAAATATCATTCTTGGTGAGCGGGTAGTCTAAATTTTTTAATTAAAAAAAAGTGTGCTTGCAACTAAATACTAATATCCACTTTAGCTATCGATCAATTGCATTGTCAATTTATTTGCATTATAAGAAAATGAAATTCCAAATCATATCATATAGGAAGTACCGTGCATTTTATCTGTGTTGAAATTTGTTATATAATGTATTTGTTGAAAGCAATTATAAATGTTTGAATAGAGAAACCCTATCTTTTTGTCGGATGGAGCCAAGAGGGAAACGACGTCGCAAGTTATGCAACAAGAGACATTACATGTTTTGGATGGTTGTCCCGAGGAAACTGTCCTCATTCGTAGAACGACAAGAGAAGATCTGATAAGAGAAACATCTCTTAAGAAGACATATCTACAGAATCATAATCTTGTACCAAATGGGTCTCCGAGCAATCATGTAAGCATTTTAATTATCACAATTTTGTAGTCAATTGCATTACTCAATCTATAAATTTTTTGAAGTTTATAGATTGAGATATAACTATACTCAGTCGTGCACTTTGACAATCTATTTCTTGTGCGTTTCAAATATTGACGTGCTATGTTAATCACCCCTTGGAAAATCAAAGTCCATGAGAAACTCGTATCAATAGATGATATTGTGCTTACAAGAATTTAAGTACTTCAAGATTACTTAAATTTCATGAATTTAACTGAATATATGAACATGACTCTTTGCTTCTATAAAAAGATAAGGTGATGAAAACTTCCTTTACTGTCACTATTTAGTGACGCGAATTTTTACTTCCTTTATTTACTCCTCGTTTCATTCCTTTCTCCAGTAGTAAAATAATTTTTAGATTACTCAATTTTACTAAATTTGCCATGTGTTATAAGTTTGCTATTATGAGCCGAAATCTTATTGTATATTGCACTTCTTTTTCCACGTTTTTATAACAATTCAATATCTACACAAAATACGTTACTCGAGTTATATGAAGTTTATCAAATGCTTTATCTTATATTTGATCCCTATTTATTGATAGCTTCCAAAATCCGGAATCATTCTTAAATGTCAACCAATCTCTTCAAAGGATTATCTTCTTCCTAATAATAATTCATTTTTTTTTCTAAGTAACTTACCGGAGTATTTCTATTAAATAGATGAAAAGAGAGTTTAAATTTTTTAAATCCTAATTATCTATGTTCTCTATAGGTTAAATTAAACTAGAAACTAAAAATAAACTATTCAAACATGCGCGAAGTTGGAGGGCTAGTTACAGCTTAATTGTGTTCTAGAAAGTATATGGACGTCATTTATGTCCAAAGCTACCATAATAAGCTTTTCAAAAATTTGACTAATGCTGATATATACCCCACCAGAAATTAATTAACGGATATCTTGTAGCTACACAATATGTGCACTTTAAGTGATATTGCATGCTTCGATTTTTTGTATTTTCTAGTTTGCATATCTCACCATGGTACGTCCTCCAAATGATTCTCTGCATGGAGCATAAACCTTCATCGATGTCTATAATCCATAGTGTGGAGAAAAGCAGTTCAGCACAGCTGAAGTCCGGCTCTTCGATGGTCCTAAAGATGCGTTTAGCTCAATTTCAGTAGAATGGATGGTACGTTTTGTATTTTTTAAAATTTATTTTGGTGGACCTAAAATCATACATGAGCACTCAATTTGATATGAAAAGAACTTCTTTTTCCTATATAATGGCTCGATAAAGTGAGAGAATGACGACCATTCATTTTTTTATATAAAGAAATTTTGTTGTCCATCGTTGTGTCATCCTTGCTAAACATCCTAAGAAAACACTATCCATTAATTAAATTATATTTAGTGATTAATCTTCCCATTTTACACATGTGATCTTTTTTTATTCATTTTATTAGAGAATGACAATATCCTATATATATTTGCTTATGATCCAATGGACATAAATATTATTGACATGGCAGGTGAATCTAGGTTTATATGGAGATCGTGAATTAACCCTGCCCAATCTGGTTCCAAGTTCTAGGGTGGAATTTATCAGTGCTAAAAGTAAGAGGTAATAATGTAAGTGGGGTTGATGAAATGGTCATCCTATTTAGACTGCTAGCGTTAAAATGAGAATAAAAATGAAAAACATGACTAAATGTGAAATGTTACCAGAAAACTTACTGTAAATGCTAAGGCATTGGCCTAAAAGTGAGATGTGTTTTGGACACTCCCAAATCCTATCTCGTTAAATTGATATTACTCTCCAAATCTATTACAGGTATTGATAGAAAATTTTGAAGTTGACTTGTTAAAGTTGTCACACACCGAATCCATTAAGAATAGGGGAATGACACAGCTGTCCTTCCTCTCAAAGGACACAGCTTCAAAAAAAATATTTACATTGCCCACTCAACTAAACTCAACAAATGTCATCTCAAACATCTATACAATCATACCCAAAATCCAACTCCCAAAAGTCCCCAATGATAGTGTTCTCATACTATTGACTACTAATCGAGGAACCTAAAAAAAGTTAAAGAGAAAAGAAATGAGCAACCATAGCTTCGTAAGTAGTACATCTCTTTTAATCAAATCATATATATAATATACATATCAAATCAAATATGAGTTATATAATTTTAACAAAGATTTATACAAATAAAAAATACTTATCTAATCCATCACCACAATTCAAACATTAATGATCAAGTCCATTAATCAATCTCATCAAATTATACATTAATAGCCTATTCCATTGACCAATCTCAAATCACACATAAATAATCAATTTCATGCTCAATATCCAATTTAAGATTCTAGAGGTGGCTTCTGTAAAAATTACCTTGTTCTTGATCAACATATATCAATGGTCCAAGTATCTAGACATGGCTTCCACGAGACTTGTGACATCATGTAGCACGTAGCCCTTGACCAATATATATTAACACTACTAGGCCATAGAGGTGGCTCCCATGAGACTTGTGTTGTTGTATAACACTTAGCCCTTGAGGTGATTCCCACGAGACTCGCATTACCATGTAGTACTTCATCATTGACCAATACATATCAATAGTAACAAGACCCTATAACTATAAGTGACTCTCACGAGACTCATGTTGCCATGTAGCACTTAGCCTTTGACCAACACACATCAATAGTACAAGACTTTAGAAGTGGTTCCCATAAGACTCATGTTGCCATGTAACACTTAGTTCTTGACCAATCCATATCACAATTGGTTTTACAACCCACAACATAGTCTTTCACAACTCAATTTTTTCCACAAAAAAATCCAAAATCCAAATCATAAATTGGTTTTATAAATCAAAATACATAATCTTTACAACTTAGTTCATTGGTTAGAATCTCTTTTTGTAAATTATTTCTCAAATCATTTTAGATCTATCTCATAAATTAGATTCACAAAGTAGTACAGATAACTTTCAAGAAAGGTTTATCAAAGCATCTCACAACAATAAAAAAGTTGTAAACCATCTAGATTTATGCTTAGGTAAATATATTGAACCACTATTACTTCAAGGCATGAGTTTTACAAAATCAAAGAAGAGATTAGCACTACTCACATAAAAATGCCTAAAACCAACCAACATAATTGTCCGAGCCAATAATCTTGTAATTTGAGTGTTGTGAATCGAAGTAAATCTAGTTTGGTGGCATCCTCATGGCAAGTGTGCACAAAACCCTCTTAGCCTTCTCTCTCTCTTCTTTTTTCTCTTTTCTTTTCTCCTTCTTTCTCTCTCCTCTCTCTTTTCCTTTTCCGTTCATGAGTGCATTTCTCTTTTTACCGGCTGAAGTCCACTTTCTCCTTTTTTCTTTTTTCCATTCAACCCCACTTTTGACCAAGTCAAAAGAGATAAAAAGGAAAATATTAGGGTCATTGTAACCCGATTGTTGACTCAAAGTCCAAGTTTCGAACCTTCCTTAAAGCAGGTTGCCCCATTCTGGAGTTCGTTCAATCCTGTTGAGTTTGGTACATGATGTTAAACTCGGGACACATGCTTAATACATGCTCACTTGTTAATTCTTATGAAACAAGGACTATATTTGTATTTGTACCAATATAACTGACGGGCCATCATCTATTTCATATACAATATATTTTTACTCTCACGTTTACTTGATTTGTCCAATATAGTTGCTTGGTATTGAGGGTATACATTCTTCGTAAACCAGCTTTGGCTTCCGATATATCTTTAAGATTGGTAAATGGACTCCTAAGATTGGAAAAGGTTTTGAAGGCCGTGTTTCACTCGACAGCCCTGCATTTGACCATTTCTGAATTGACATGTCGCATTTTCTTTCCTCATAAGATCATTTGGCAAAATTATTCAACTCCAATCATGTTAACTAAGCTATGTAACCTTATGTACCGCTTGATGCGGTTTACCACTTCTCGCAACAAATTAACTAAGTCAATAGTTGTTGAAATAGTTTGTTATCATAAAAGAGGTGTTTATTGGTTAAGAGAATACGTTACTCTTATTTAAGATAAAATGTGACTCTTGGTTATGAAAAAGATGACTCTCCATCCTAAAATGATATTATCCGTAGTTATGAAAGAAAGTTATTCTTAATATGAAGAGTGGTGATGATTGGTGATAAGGTATATATTTCCAAGAGGTGTATTGATTGGTTGTTTATGAATGGAGATCAATTTACATATAATTTATAATAACTACAACTGTTCATAAATGCTTTCCTCTTCTTCTCTTTTCATACACACAATCTTAACACATTCAAAGTGAAATTCCAAGAGAGAAATTGAGTAATTGCTAAACTCGTTTTTTGGCGGTTTTGATGTATATCCTAGAGGTATATTTATTCTAAACCCAACAGCAGCAATAGTGGGGGCAAATAATACCTTGAGGCAGTGACTGTCATCATCCATCAAATTATCAATAATCTACTGTTACTTCTCTATCTTCTTCACCAAACAAATTTTCCCAACAACATTTTCATGATAGGGTATGAGATTGCAAACTGAAGGTTTACCATTGGGGGTGGGCGTTCTCCCGTTGGATACCGGCTGAGAGAACTGTTTCAATATTCCAACTATGGCTTGTCCATGGTGAATTTTGGAGGCCAGGTCAAAGCGGCTATGAACGAACCTTCTCCGGCAATGGGAAGCAGATTATTTTCAGGTGCATCAGGCAAATCCAATATATTGATCTTATCTGACTAGTTGGTAACTCTTACAGATGAGCACGCCTTTACTGAGACAGACTCTCCAAAATGCTGCGGTCTGAAAAGTTTAAATGCCAGCGTCCCCGGAAAACATATGAGATACACCTTGTTGTTTGGTGGGCCAGGTGGATTCTCTTGTTGATTCGAAAATGACATTCGACCAACATGAAATAAAATTGATGTTTATTGTCTTTTCTTACTTTTTAAATCAACGAGATGTCTGCGGATGTTCAGGGCACTTTTAGCATCTAATGAATCACCGTCAAAAGTGGTAGTCGCCCAATTCCGTGATCGGAGACAACACGAATCTGCTCTCGAAAGCATGGCCAGAAAAATTTGTGCGATTAGGACAGTTTTCAAATCTAACCCCTTACCACTTGAACAACTCATACAAATGGATGTATACTGTCCAAAGAAGGTATTGTGAAATTGTCATTCTAAGAACAATTGAAAACCATAAGGAACCTATAGAGAAATGCCCTCTTTGGTCGGGGAATTGACAAAGTTACGAGCGCATGATTTTTTTTTTTCATTTTTTGGTGAAAGTGGACGTGAAAAGCTTGAATCAGCAACCGACAAAGAAAGAAAGTCCTTGGATTTGGGCTTTTCTAAGAATAACAGCATCATCCTAGGTTTGACACAAAGGCCCCCTATCTAATTTTTCGTGCAACTGATTAATGTTTTAATTGTTCTTATATGCTAAGTATACAAACTCTTAGCATACATTTGGTAGCTATGATAAAATTTAGGATATGATAAAATTGTATTTAGTTCTTTCCCAAAACACAATAAAGTTGAATTTAAGGGAGATATAATTAGGATAAAACAATTCCATGGAGGAGGTATGATGGAGATGAATAGGATTTTAATATTCATGATAAAAAAAAGTTATTCTTTTAATAAAAATAATTAAATTAAAAAATTAAAAATATAAATAGTATTTGAGTTCTTATATAAAAATTCAATAACAAAAAAATAACAACAATTTCGTTTTTTATTTATATTTTTATTTATATATTTGAATTTCTTTCTATCTTATAATATAACATCAATATATACGAATATCAATTTAGCATTTATATTTATTACAAATTTTAGGTATATTAGTATAGTTTAATACTTAATACAATTTTATAAGAGAATGGTGGCAAGGGAAAAAGGAAATGAACAAAAGAGAGGGAAAAATAAAAAGAATTAAGTAAATAAAAATGAAATTGGCAAGATTGTCGTGAGAGATTCCTATCATCTTTGTTTGTGCAACTTTATTGTTCATTTGCACTAATATGTCATTCATACAAACAATGGACATAATAGGATGTTGAAATACTCGATTTTAACAATGGAAAGGATAAACAAAATCCCTCCAATCTTGGTTAAAAATCCAAACGACCAAATAGAGCCTTAATGTAATAGACATGCCCAATATAAGGTTCTCATCTAACTCTTGGATTAAGATACACACTCTCAAATCCTCAAGCCAAGATAGAGGATTTTAAACCAGGTTGAATTACGAACAACGTTTGGTTCAAACTATTATCTTTAACAGACCATTTTTTTTAACCTTTTGGATGAAAATTTTCTAATAAACTTAATTCGACAAATATGACACCAATTACCTGAAAAATATGGACACAAGTACAAAGTAATTGTCGAAGAGATACTCCTATCTCACGTTTACGTGATATAAATATAGTTGTTACATTATCTTGTATCAGATCATACTCCAACGAGAAACACTCATAAATCCGCCGATGTCATGGAGTTAAACAGCTGAAGAATTTTTCTTTACTATAGGTATAGTGACAAAGGATCTAAATTTACTTCTCGTGGACCTTGGGCACACGGTAATTCCTAGCTAAAGGAAATCTAAGGAAAAAGAAAACACTCATAATAAAAAAAAAGAATCATAGCTTTCGATTTATTATTTTTCGCCAAAAGACAACAACAATTGATTTTAAAAAATTCTTAATTAAGCTGCTTCTCCCCAAACGTTTGACGCCTAAGGTACCATTCCCAGACTTGCCCGTTAAGAGGCGTTTTCTATTTGTTCATGGATGACTTTTACGCCAAGCAGGAACCAACACATGATTTGAAAACCCTAGTTGCCGATCTTAGAAGTCGCCCGTCCAAACCTAGTTGACGTAAAACTGATGTAGTGGCATTGTCACCATATGGGCAAATCTATTAGAAACTTTTAATGGCAATTCTGGGTCAAAAATTGCTTTCGGACCAATCTTTCCAAAACCTCGAAGCAAAAGCAAGTCATTATCCATAACGTGAGTGATAAATAATTGGACTGGGACAAACAATGATTTGGAAATAAGTGCACTATAAGTCATAAAACTTGTCACGAAAGTGCAATCTAATCCTAAAACTTCCAAAAAGTACAAATTAGTCCTAAAATTTATTACAAAAATACAGTTGAGTCATAAAATTTTCTAAAAATGCAATTAAGTCTTAAAATTTATCACAAAAGTGCAATCGAGTCCTTAAACTTTCAAAAAATGCTATCAATAAAAGGACTAGATTTAACTAATTTGATAAATTTTAGGACTTGATTACATTTTTTAAAAGTTTTAAGATTTGATGCACTTTCATGATAACTTTTAAAACTTAATTGTATTTTTTGAAATTTTTATAATTAAATTACATTTTGTTGACAAATTTTACAACTTTGAATATATTTATTCCTAAAAAATTCATTAACTAATTATTTCAAGTAACAAAAAATTATTTTTAGGAAAATATTTTGTAAATCATTTTTTTTTTTTTTTTTTGCGAAACAAATGGAGTCCACGATTTAATTTTGAAAAGGACACAGCTTTCTATGCAAAGAATATTGGTGCCATCTTTTAGTGGGGAACACAATGACCCATTATCGCTTATTGCTTGCTAACGCCTTTATTCTTCTGCCTTTAGCTCTTATGCCGAAATCGATTTATCTTTGTAGTAATCTCATCGCAATTAGCGGCACTTTACACCTGCCATGAAAGTCATGACGATGATCAAAGTGAAAAGCATCGGAACTGGAAAAGCACAAAAAAAAAAACGTAAAAATTCGAAAGTGAAAGGCTGAAGAACTCATTTTGACAGGAAGTCATTCAGTTGACGTGGTGGATAGGTTTTTACAGTTTTCAGCTATCTAAATTCGAGTTAGCATATGTACTACCAACACAATAATTTCTCCTTCCCGCGAGGAAAGGTAATGCTCTGAAAAGTGAAAGATTTTCAAAAGATTGCTTGTCCCATTACAAAGTAGGACTCCTAGAATCAGTAAACGGACCGATTGTGGTACCGGCCAATTCCTTGTATGTTGGAACCACGGTGGCACCATAAAAGAAAATTTTCTGTTTCGACGACGAAGTAGGGCCCAAATTCAAGTGTACACGAATGAACCTTAGCGTGACGTTTGCATTAACTCAATCCCACGTTACGATCATAAGCACGCCACATAAAAATGCCTGAAATCCTCATAAGCATGTATAAAGCCATTTGTGACGCTCCATCTGCTGAGCACATTCCACCGAATAACACACGCCCCTCCCAGGAAAAATGTCCCCTTCAATTCATTCCCCGCTCTCGTTGATCCTACTGCTTCTCATATCACATTCGTGCCTAATCTCAGTTTCGAGCACCATTCAAGATGATTTCGTCCAGTGCCTCAACCTCAACTCTGAGCTCCCCGTGCCGCTCTCCACCTTCTACAACCAGAAGAGCTCCAATTTCAGCGCCGTGCTTCAATCGTCGGCGCAGAATCTCCGTTACCTTGTGCCTTCCATGCCGAAGCCCGAATTCATCTTCACCCCGCTGATCGAAGGCCATGTCCAGGCTGCTGTTATCTGCTCGAAGCAGCTTGGGATCCATCTGAGGGTCCGGAGTGGGGGGCACGATTACGAGGGCCTGTCCTACGTGTCTGAGACCCTAACCCCGTTCATCATTGTGGATTTGAGCAGGCTCCGCGCCGTGACTGTCGATCTGGCGGATAACACCGCATGGGCTCAGGCGGGGGCCACGATAGGGGAGGTTTACTACCGAATTTCCGAGAAGAGTCGAATCCACGGCTTCCCAGCAGGTCTATGCACAAGTCTTGGTGTCGGGGGACACATCACTGGCGGGGCATATGGTTCTATGATGAGAAAGTATGGCCTCGGGGTGGATAATGTGCTGGATGCTCGGATTGTCGATGTGAATGGCCGAATTCTGGACCGGGCGGCGATGGGAGAGGATCTATTCTGGGCCATTAGAGGAGGGGGAGGAGCGAGCTTTGGCATAATCCTCGAGTGGAAAATAAAGTTGGTACCAGTCCCCTCGACGGTGACTGTCTTCACGGTAACAAAGACTTTGGAACAAGGTGCGACGAAGCTCCTGCACCGGTGGCAACAAGTGGTGGACACGCTAGACGAGGACCTATTCATCAGGGTGATCATCCAAGCGGCTAGCGCCGGCGGAGGCAAAGCCAACCGAACTGTGAGCACGTCGTACAATGCCCTCTTTTTAGGGACCGCTGACCGACTCCTGAAGGTGATGGAAGACAGCTTCCCAGAATTGGGACTCATGAGGAGCGATTGCTCCGAAATGAGTTGGATCAGATCAGTCCTGTACATCGCTGGGTACCCAAGCGGGACGCCGCCTGAGGTCCTCCTCAAGGGGAAGTCCACATTCAAGAACTATTTCAAGGCGAAGTCGGACTTCGTCCGAGACACCATCTCAGAGACCGGCCTGGAGGGGCTGTGGACGAGGCTGGTACAGGAGGACAACCCGCTGATGATATGGACACCGTACGGCGGGATGATGAGCAAGGTCTCAGAGTCCTCGGCACCGTTCCCGCACCGCAAGGGCACCATCTTCATGATCCAGTACCTGAGCCTCTGGAACGATGCCAGCGAGGATGCCACCAGGCACATGGACTGGATCCGGAGGCTCTACAGCTACATGGCCCCGCATGTTTCCATGTTTCCGAGGGAGGCATACGTGAACTATAGGGACCTCGACTTGGGCATGAACAAGAACGGGACGAGCTTCATACAGGCCGTTGTCTGGGGCGCCAAGTACTTCAAGGACAACTTCGATAGGTTGGTCCAAGTGAAGACCAAGGTCGACCCGGACAACTTCTTCAGACATGAACAGAGCATCCCACCGTTGCCACTTTCTCTGAGGGGGAAGTGGACAACAGACTGAGGAGGAGAGAGAAGATGGGGTTGGCCCTTGAAAGCATTGTGTGTGGGTTCGATTGGTCTTTTGTGAGGTGGGTGTAAATGGTTTGTGGGTTGGCGTGTTATGGAGTGGTGCTTGGATAAGTCACCTCTTGATGGATGTAATTGTGCTAGAAATATGTAAACTTTGTCTTGATATGTAGAAGCCGATGTTCTACTGGATTGGCGAAGGGGTTAGTACCTTTTAAGGTAAATCACAATTCACATCCTCCAGTAGTGGCCTAATCATATTTCAGATTCCAATTTTGGAAAATGAGATTTCATATATTATAGCCTAGCTTATGCACCATCGGAAGTTGTCCATCATCCATATTTCACCATGACATTAGTTTGGAAGCATAGAAAGGAGAGCAATTCTTAATTTATGATCAAAAGCTAAAATAGTCATTTCCTGGCAAACCCAATATAGTCAATATTGATTTATGATCAAAAGCTAAACTAAATGATTTTAGACACCACGATGTGTATGGAAACTTTTTAAGGCCATTTTTTTTCTGGTCTATGTCCCTAGGAATCGCAATTACTTATTGTTGTTTTATGGTTCAATTTCTTGCCAAATCAGAGTTTGTAAGGGGTTCCAGAGATAAGTCGATGACATGCTTGGACAAGTTGGAAAAACATTATAACGATACTGGGCATGCATCGGTCGACTAAGCCCCGAGAGCCCGCTGAACAAGCCCGGTAGCATTTAGCTACTAGGCATGCGTCGGTCGACTCACCAGCCCCAACCGAACACCCGGTGACACATGGCCAGGCACTCGCGCACTGGCCTGGAAAAGCCAGATTGGAAACTAGCACCTGGCGCATTCCAAGTAAAAGCCCAGTTGTCACGCCAACCCTTAAAAACACTCTTTTTCTAAAAGGTTGTCCATACTTATTTTGCTTCGAACAGGAATACCACCGAGCAAGTTTTCTCCTAGGATTCCTAGCGAAACTTTGTCAGAGAAAAGGATAAGTGCACTAGAAGTCTTAAAATTTATAATAAAATTTCAATTTCTAAAATTTTCAAAAAATGCAATTAAGTCTTAAAACTTGTCATGAAAGTGTAATGGAGTCTCAAAACTTTTAAAAATTGCAATCAAGTCCTAAAGCTTGTCATGAAAATGTAATCAAGTTCTAAAATTTTCAAAAAATGCTATTAATAAAAAGACTTGATTTGATTAATTTGATAAGTTTTAGGATTTGATTGTATTTTTTAAAAGTTTTAGGATTCGATTACACTTTCGGTACAGAGAGAAGCATAAGTTTAGGGGTATCACCTAAAGAAGGGGCTTATGACCCATGATTTAAACATGAGCTCTTCCAAGCTCATACATCGCGTGACATTGGCTACTTAAATTGATGCTATAAGAATATTCTAAAAGTGGAGTCACCATTAGCCTATTGTGTCAATTAGAAATCAAGTGAAGTGTAGGAGCATACTACACATCCTACACAACTAGAGAATCTAAGGTTGGAGATTTGATTACATTAATTAACTAATTAATGCCATTTTGGTACCTAATATTGTTCGTTACAAAAAAAAAAAAAAAAAGATTTTGGTTAGGCAATCTACATTGATTTTATATTTACTCATGTGAGGTGATAATGTAGATGCATAATCATTGACATAACAATCAGCAATCAATGAAAGTATTAAATAGATTGTATGAGATAGTAAAGATATAACACTAAGAAAAAGATAAATGTCAATCCTAACTAGGTTAAAGGGAGGCCATGATCATCATATTGGAAGTGCACAATCAAGGGCCTTTGCCTCGAAGAATCATCGAAACCCTACGGTAAAGCCATAAGGACTTGTTCAAATTTTGAGCACAATTTTAGATCAAAGACTTCCACATTTTAAGAGAATATTACTCAAAAACTATTTTTTAAGCTTTGCTGGAAATTCTTATTTTTTGGATTTTTTTTTTTTGAATTTTTTGAATTTTTATTAATAAAATACAATAAAAAAATTATTTTAATTTTCTGGAAAGTGGAACTTGGGCCAGGTCCTTGGGCCCAATCCGCATGTAAGGTCAGATGTGGGCTCGCGGATTTGGACTAGTGATACCGACTACATTAATGAAAGAAGTGAGTTCATTGGCTCAAGCACAATTTGTCCACGACCTGAATCGAGTCCAAATTCAATTATCCTAAACCCAACCCAGATTTACCAACACTAAACTCAAGCCCATTTCATTGTTTCCTTTCTAGGCCCATTTCCCAAAACACGGAGACCTCCCTACTTCCTTAATTCTCTTCACCCATCCCAGAATATGAACTTGTCAACCTTCAATATTAAGAATTAAAAATCAATAAAAGAAGGTGTTGCTCATGAACTCCATCTCCAGCATTAAACGAAATTTCACCATCGTCTACCACCCTCACGCCACCGGAACACCCCGCCATCATTGACCATTGTCTATTCTCACTTATGACCTCGCCAACGTTTAACAAGAAAACACTATAGAGACACCGAACAGGACTCGAAAGGAATAAAAAGCATGTTGAACTACGGTGCTCAAAGTTCTGTCCATATTAGAACTTTGAGCACCCGGGCTGTCATAAATCATTGCACCCATATTAAGACCAACGTGCAAACCTCTTAAGAACACTAGGTTTGCTCTTATTTTCGTTCGTACCAGAGCTAGGTCTCAACACTCTGCTCAAAATGCTACCGAACCAAGATGAAAGCAAACTTGCATTATGACTTTCAAAAGCATTTTTTCGAGTAGGTTATGGGTACTGCCAGTTCTGAACTCAATTAGGGAATCATAAATACTTTTCTATCCAAAATCAGCTTCGGAACAATAACATCATTACATAATCATCCAAGAAATGCTCTAATTTTAGTTATTCACAAACACAAGTAGTGTCGACATGAGTCATCATCAACTTTCACTTGAGTAGAGTAAAACTGGGGAAAAATGTTACAATTAGAAATAATCATGCAGAAGACAAAATTGTGAATTGAGAGATTTTAGTATATTTCGATATATTGAAAAGAGTGCATATAAACCTATTTATAGGCTTAGATAGAAGAAATCAAAGGAAATTAAATCATATATGGTTAATCAAAATAGATATAGAAAATCAGAGAAAATATCCTAACTATCTCTAAAGATTTTTTAATATTGATAACATTCCTAATATCTTTAACATCCTCAAACTCAAAGTGACATTGTCAACTAGAGTTTGAATTAATGTCAAACCATGCCACAGAAAACTTGTTCTTCTAACAACACTGCGGGACAAGCTTGTCAATCCGTGGTGGGGCAGTGTGTGAGGTAGTGTCTTCAAGATCTTAATCGTTTGAGGGCGGTGAGTTGTTTGGTGGTGGTGTTGATTTCTCAAAACGACGGGTGAAATGTCGAGGATTGGAGTGGAAACATCAAGCGACCAATGTGGTTGGCTTGTGCAATAGTAATTAAGCGAAGTAGCCTATATGACTAGCATCGTAGCATCAAGTGGCCTATATGGCTGCCTTGGGAAGATAGTTATTGAGTGATGTGGCCTATGTGGCTAGCAAAAAAAAAAAGCTAGCTTAGGAAGATAATTATCGAGCAATGTGGCTGTGTGGCTAGCACTGAAAAAAAGCCTCCTCCATGAAAAAGGCTCGACTATGCGATCGGTGCGAATATAATAATCAAAACACCGACTATTGTGGAATGACTCAATTAAGTGCTTCCTCAAATAAGACTTGTGTGCATGAAGTGAACACTGTTGAGATGTGGGGATGAATTTTTTTAGATGTGCAATGGGATAGGTTTCCACAGGAATGAAGGCTCGAAGGCTTTGATACCAAGTTAGAAATAAGAATGTGGAAGAGAGAATTGAGAGATCTTAGTATATTTTGATATATTGAAAGAGTACATATAGAGTTTATTTATAGGTTTAGATAAAGAAAATCAAATCAGATATGCATAATAGACATAGATATAGAAAATAAGAGAAAATATCCTAAATATCTCTAAAAGATATTTTAATATTGCTAACATCCCTAATATCTCTAATAGTTACCGCATCCGCAAAGCGAATCGAAGCCGTGAATACTAGTTGAATCAACAAAGGAAGCTTCACCATCCGTGGTTAAAATCTACATTGATGGAAGCACAGCGGTAGCTCTATAGCTTTCGGCCTTCATGTACCAGCCATGAAGATCGGCGCTGGCAATGGAACCTCAAATAGGAGCCGCGTCATCACATCCTCCTTTCCATTTGATGCTTTCTCTTAGACAAAGATCCATACTCACTCTCGGAAAACCTTTGCTTTTACCCCTCTTTATGGATCAATACCCCCTCGATTTCCCTCTTTTTCTCGTTATGGCATCTCTCTTGTATGTGTGTCCGATTGCTGATGAACTCATAGATGCACGTTCACGCTTCCTCGCGTCACGGTCCCTGTTTTTGTCACTCGTTCCTCTCTCTCGCGTTGGTTCTCACCGAAGCAAGACTGGAGGTTGGGCTAGGCCTCTGCTTTCTTTTCTTGGTCTTCGGTAGGATCAAAGAACAGAAGAGAAATGGGCTAAAAAGAGAATCCAAAAGATGGGCCAGATGAAAGTAGGGGCTAACCGAAAAGAAACAAAAAGAAGATGGGCCAAGGGAGAGGTGAGCCGAAAGTTTAGCTAAGTGGGCCGGACATGCCGGCCTGTTCAATTTCCTCCTTTTTATTTATTTTTTATTTCATTTTTATCCCATTTTTTAATCTTTTTATATATTTTTAAATTTTATATTTTTGTAAAATAAAATGGATACTTAAAACGTCGATAAAAATTCAAGTGTCAACAATTGTCTCTAAGGAAATTTGTAAAGAGGAGATCTTGCACATTGTTGGAAGAGATGTAGATGATAAGATATATCTAATTATTTGGGCAGTTGTTAGAGTTGAGAGTACAAAAACTTAGACTCGATTCTTGACGAATTTGATATGGGATCTCAAAATTATAGACACATATGGAAGATGTTGGGTCATAATTAGTGACAAGCAAAATGTAAATTATTTCTTCTTTATTGTTCTTCCTCTTAAATGATTATACATGTAATGTATGCTTTATATACAAAGTCATTTTTTGTAGGGTTTTATACAAGTTGTGGCTAGGTTGTTGCTAGCAACTAAGCATCGGATGAGTGCCCAACACATCTATGCCAATTAGGGCAAGAAGTATAAAGAGATACAGATGCAAAAACTGTTTCAGAAATTGCTAAGAGCAATATTATAGCCGACTATGACGAACATTCTAAGGCAATGAAGAAAATCAACTCTATGTGGCGTTACCTTAATAATAAAACTGGTCTACGTGGCTCGCCAGAATATCTACTCAACAATCCTTGTCTAAAATGATGTCGTCCTCCATATTCACTTAAGTGCCAATTGTTGTTAAAAAAGGATTACTTAATGTCAAGTTATGGTGCAAGTGATCATTTAAGTGCCACTCGTGATTAAAAGTGAACGCTTAACTACCAAGTTTTGCATAAACTGATCGCTTGCCAAAAACGACGTCGTTTAGGGTACTCTTGGTGTGTACGTGGTAAAAAATTGTCATGTTAGTAAAAAATCTTGTCGGAAAAAGCCACATTGGCAATTTGGCTGGAAATTCTCGCTTTTGGCATTTAAATGTTCTTTTCTTTTTTGATTTTGCATTGAAAGTTTTGGCACTTGGAGTATCCGCACCTCCTCTAATTTTGTATTGTTATGACTAATGCAAAAACTACAATGAAGTTAAAACTATAAAGAATAAAAGAACACACAGATTTACGTAAAGAACCATAGGGAGAGGAGAAGCAAAATCCATCATGGAAATTCAAGAACTACAACGTGGCCCAAAAACTTAACTGTTTTTTTTTTTAATCTCAATTTCTTAACCTAATAACTTGAAAAAAAAATAGAAGATATTTATACTGTTGTTAAGCCTTAACATTGGCCCCAACACATAGAGAATGCAAGACATACTCAATAAAAACAAATTTAATTGATGGTCTAATCTTTAGTCCCAAAGATCAAATCCCCTAGGTAACGCCTTAGCAAATCAACATTTTGCCATATCAAATCTAATTAGTGATATCTCAACAAATGTCTAAAAGCACTTGTTAGATGTTTTTCATGACAATTTTTTCTATTGTCAAGGTAATATTTAACAGGATAAAACTTAATTCTTTTAAAAATCAAACATTTTACTTGATTGCTTGTCCCCTTATATACTACGACCACTAGATTTGATTGTAAAGACGATTAAATAGATGCACCCTAGTCCACATTAATTTTTTAAGGTTAAGTTATTGTATTTGTATGTAACGTGCCTTGATCCCTACTAGCGGAATTATTTGGTGTTTACACACAAAATGTAACAAATAAACCCCTATTAATAAAATATCTAAGGCTCCTTGTGTTTCACTAAAAATGAAAGATTAGAAATTATTTTCCTAAAAATTATTGCTTGTATCAATTAAGCTAATATGTTAATGAAAAAGTTATCATTACTTATAACAATTTATGTTTAGACATTTTCATGTATGACCAAAATATATTTTTATTCATTCAGTTTTTAAGATGCAAGTAATCATTTTTAGAAAATTATTTTCTAAATAAAAGAATTGGTCATCCACTTACCATACTCAATAGACAGGTTGGTAACTACGCTCACGCTCACGCTCAGTTAAAACTGCTCATATTTCGTGAACCCATGTGTATTAACCAGAGAAAATATATGCATTTTTTTCTTTATATTGAAGTGAGAGAGACATAGTTTTTTTTTTTTTTTTTTGGGGGGGGGGTGGGGTGGGAGAAGGGGTGGAAAGGGGCTAAGGTACTTGTTGCTACCTTCCTTCAGGTGAGCAACCGTTAGAAAAGCTTATGAACCACTAAGCCCAAAAGTCTAGTTTGAAGGAGGGACTGTGCGGTTCAGGATGTACTGTGACCCTCCGTGCCCACAACCTGAGCTCGAACGGAACACGCACAGAGAGCGAAGGATCAAACGAAAAAGGAAAAATAAATAAATAAATTTCGGTGATTTACTTGTATTTGTGGTAGGGGTCAATTCCTCAATAAATTCCATCGATAAATTTATAAAAAGATAGGATCTCGATCTTAAATAATCATAATTAGGCAAACTCTCGTGATATTCCGTTTATCATTATCCATTGACGATTGGGTATTCATTTATTTCTTAGACTATCCAATCAAAAGCTATCGCGTGTATTTTATGGAAATTTGTAATTAGAGAAAAATATCAATACTTGCTTAAAAGATTATTGGCCAATGGCGATAATTGGGACATACCGTAGTCAATTCGACTAAAGAAAGGTTAGCGGTCGCCCCCTTTTGCAACCCAGGGTTCGATCCACAGATCGACCCAGCTCAGAGCCTAATTACTTTGGAAAGCCCAGCATTGTTCAAGAGAATCAGCATCGCTGATTACTCGAAAGGTTTCCTTGCATGCAAGCTCCAAGGCAAATCCTCTTTCCATATTATGAGAGTATCAACACAACCAGATTAAAACCATCTAATTGGCAAGTGAATGCATTTGTTGTGAGATGAAACTCGCGTCGGTTTACTTGAATAATGTGCCTGAGAAGGATCTGGTCCCTTTCTAATTGTGTGTATGTTGAGAAAATTTTGTATTAGACTAAGTCTGTGAGGGAAGTGCAATCGATGGAATCAATCACAGTGCATAAACTATAGAGAATGTAGCGTGCCTTTTTTAATAGGATTCAATTTTGGTTCCACACAATCAAGAGGTGCAATTGGGTTGATCTAGTAAATTCGTGGAATACATTAAAGATGTTTAAACTTAACGCTTTAGCTGCTTGAGTTCTTGCTTTGGGCATTTTTGTTTTTTTGTTTTTTTTGGGACAACCTAAAAAATGACGACAAGAGAAAATCAATCAAAAAGATCCAGAAATAAAGAGTACCAATCAATAATTCCACATCAAAATTTTCCGTCATTTAAGAAAATGGTCCTGATGGTATTTTTTTATTGTGTCATTATTTTATAAAATTTTTAAAAATTGACAATCACAAAATCTAAAAATTTTAGGAGTAAATTGCGCTTTGAGCATCACTTCTGAAAACCTGGCAGATTTCCAAAATCATGGAAGTCCCTTGGCACCTCAAAAGTGATTGGGAGACTTCCCCTAGTTGCTTAGGACTGTGATGTTCCCGATTCACCTACCCAAAAAATCAGAACGATTGAATCTTCCTCTTTGGACCGTGCAAATTGATCGATCGATTGATTGATACTCTTAGAACATGGTGCCCTTCCATTCAGTCCACGACCTCAAGAAATCGACGCTTTCTTTTCTAGACTTTCTCACCAAGTGTAAAACGTCACCAATGACGGTATATCTAGCCCCGATGGGATAAGAACGATTGATGCCGGTGTGTTTCCGAGGCTCCTGCTCATTATCAAACGTGATATTCGTGCTGGATAATAAATTCTCTCAACACCAGCAAAGTCAAAGCGCATGCACCTAAAGATAGCTACGAGGAAACTACCGTAAGCAGAAATTGAAAGACCGAGAAATGAGCACGTTTTAGTTCGCCATACAATACAATGCCTTCCTCAAGACGTAACGGGGGAGAGAAAGGCCGTCTCCAGTCACTCCCACCCAACCTCTCGGTAAATACTCTCGACAGCAGCAAAGTCAAACCGCGTGCGCCTCAAGTCAGCTACGAGGAAACTACCGTAAGCAGAAACTGAAAGACCGAGAAATGAGCACGTTTTAGTTCGCCATACAATTCAATGCCTTCTTCAAGACGTAACGGGGGAGAGAAAGGCCGTCTCCAGTCACTCCCACCCAACCTCTCGGTAAATACTCTCGACAGCAGCAAAGTCAAACCGCGTGCGCCTCAAGTCAGCTACGAGGAAACTACCGTAAGCAGAAATTAAAAGACCGAGAATTGCGCACGTTTTAGTTCGCCATACACTACAATGCCTTCTTCAAGACGTAAACGGGAGAGAGAAAGGCCGTTTCTAGACTCTAAGACTGGATCCATTTCATTTGCGTCATGTCCGATGCTTGTCCATGTCGTTTCATGGAAAACATGGTCTTTTCTGTGCCGTCATTGTTTGCAATTTAGCCTGCAAAAGTAAGCTGAGGCAATTACATCCGGGCGCGTTTGAAAATACTTTGTGGAAAATTTTTTGAGGAAATGCAAAAAAATTTAGATGAAAAGAACTTTTCCAAAATATATAAATAATTTTTGGTAAAGTGTATTTTAAGAACACTGTCGCAACCTAACCTCGAGTACACCACCTAGGGTTTGGCTAATGGATTACTAAGCCTAAACTTAACTCAAACTCTCCCAAGCCCTTACCAATACATGACTTAGGTTCAAGTTCTTTACATGTAAATGATTTTTCAATTAGGAGTCGCCACTAATCTATTTTTGGTAAATAGATTAGACACTAAGTGTAACGGAAGATTTACTTTATTCCTGTGAACCAGAGATTGTGAGTTTGGGGACTTGATTACGCTAGATTTCTCTAACGCCTAATTTTAGGCTAATTCACTAACATGCAATGGGGTGATCATGTGATTGCACAACCATTACTGAACAATCAATTAATCAAATAAATTGAACCAAAAGTATTAAACGCACCAATGCAAGAATTTTTTTATTTTTCTCTTATTTAAATTAAAACCTATATGACATGCACAAGGGATTTTTTTCATTTTTATATTAAAATTTGAAATTAAAAATTATTAAAAAAATCTACCTAAAGTGAGATATTATCTATTTTAAGTTAGGAAATAGACTAATCTAAATCCTATCTTAACTTAAAAAGTTATCTTAACATGCCATTTAATTCAAATTGGCATCTAGCCTATATATTATCTAAACATGCATTCTAATTCTAAATGATATGATATGCCATGCAATCTTTTCTTTGTATTTTTTATTCATTAAACCTTGCAATTCTACCTAAACAAAATTTCAAATATAGCAAAAGTCATTCAAGATATCCATCGAGATTCAAATAAAAGATAATCCGCCTCACGTCTTAGATTAATGGATATCATAATCTTGACAAGGCACTTGCTCAAAATCAAACATGATCAAAAAAATGATCTATTGTCTGACAGGTCAAATTAAAGATTTTCGCAATCTCAGATAGCACAATTATCCAATAATAAGTTGAAATAATTAAAAAGATGATCCAATATTTTTACAGATCAAATTAATAATTAAATCAACTTTATCAATAAGCCCTAATTGGATATGCTTAATCTCACGTATTAGATAACAATTAATCCGAATTAAGGAATGAAATATTCCATTTGAATTGAATAAAGATTGTTACCAAATCCGAACAGACGTAATCTGGATCGAAATCGGACTGGATCACGACTTGTGGATTATGCTCGAGGGATCATTGGGTGCTTGACTAGCCAAGGTGGTGGTGGTGGCGATGGATAACCGGCGATCGGCAACATTCACAGTGGCTCAGTACCGGCAATGGCGGGGGCTCGAGGATGCTAGTGGCGTCTCACGGAGGGGAGATCAGAATTTCCATGGGAGTCGCCACCTTTCTTTTTGCCTCCCATGCAAGCTCACACACGTGGCTCCAATTGATGGCTTCTTTCCTTCTCCCTGCAATGAGAAAAATTCTAGTGTGTGAAAGTAATGTTTCGGGACAAGTGATCTTGGACCCGTTGGAGCAGATAGCTGCAGGAAGGTGACGCCGCGCAAGTCGATGAATCTCTAAATAATGGGCGACGAGTTAGGACTCCTCCCGGGGCAGGGACAATTCGTGGTCGATGTCGCTGGCTCGAAGTAATTGGTGGCCACGGCTAGTGAAGTGCAGCGGATCGACACTATGCTTCCGCTTCACGATGCGATGCACGGAGGTGTTGACTATCAAACAAAGTCGTTGATGGATAGCAACGAACAAGGCAGCACCGGAGCAATGGTAGAAGTCACGATCGACGGACGGCAAGGGGGATCAATGGATTGTGGGGAGGCTCCTCCAACCTTTTCTCTCACATGTGTATGCCTTGATGTGTTTTGAGGATTGTGATTGAGGAGTGTGGTTTATGATCCCAAGCACGGCGGAGATGATGAACGCTCCTTGCGGTACTAGGAGTCCGAGGAAGAGGAAGCTTTTTCTCTTTCACTCCTCCGTGGCGCTCCCCCTCAATGTGGCCGTGTATTCTATAGTGTGCCTCCCCCCTCTCTTTTCTTAAACGAGCATTGAGTTCAATGTGAAATTCCGAATATTCCAAATTGGATATGTTGCAGACGTTCGAAATTGAGCAAAGAAGATCTGAAGATCAACTTCCCTAAGTTTGAATCTGCGTTGGAGAATTTGGCCGCTAAAATAGGAAAGTTCAACTTTGACTTGGACTTGGATTTTGTTTAAAATATACAGAGATATGTTTTGGATAAAATCGAGCAAGATAGGAAACAGAATCTCTTGAGAAGTTGGCAAAAGAATAAATGTCTCACTTTTATATATATAGACTTGTGGCCATGGATGGAAGAGGGTTGATCATGAAGAAGTGTTCTTGAAGCGCCGTCTTGTCGTCGAGTGCTTAGGAGGGATTTTCTTTGTCATTCTTGTCCGTGAATTACATCCAAGAAAGATTAATGTTTGTAGCCAATTTAAATCTTGTAATAAGATTTGCGTGAAATTCCTTCATGAGATTAAGAGATTATTTCTTGAGAAATTTCGAGGCTAAACACTGTATGTGTTGTTGGGTGTAATTGGGCCTTGGGAAACACCGAAAGAGTGTTTGAGTGATTTGAGTGTGTAATCTCCTTGTATCATTTGATCTATAGTGAAATTCGTTGCTGCTCTCCCCGTGGACGTAAGTCTTTACGACCGAACCATGTAAATCTGATATTCGATTTATTTTTTTATTTTGTCTATATTATTGTTCGATCGCTCGCCTTTTTGCAACAAGTGGTATCAGAGCCAGGCTTGGCTAAGTTGAAGCGAATCGATGGTGATAGAAGAAGTAAAAGTGAGAACCGACAGATTTGATGGAAATGATTTTAGTTTCTAGAAGATGTAGATTGAAGATTATCTTTACCAGATGAAACTGCACTTGCCCTTCTCTGGGAGAAACCAGAGACGATGAAGCAAGCTGATTAGGATTTGCTGGATAGACAAGCTATGGGTGTTATTCGGCTGACGTTGGCTCATAACGTCACGTTTAACATCCTGAAGGAGAAGATCACTACTAATTTGATGCAAGCCCTGTCGGATATGTACGAGAAACCCTCTGCGATCAACAAGGTCTATTTGATGCGAAGTCTGTTTAATTTGAAGATGAGCAAAGGTGCATCAATTGCAGATCATATCAATGAATTCAATGTGATTGTTAGTCAATCTGTCAATTGAGTTCAATTGAGATTGACTTTGAAGATGAGGTACATGCTTTGATTATGTTATCCTCATTGCCTAATAGTTGGAATATTACTGTTACTGCTGTTAGTAATTCCTCTGGGTCAACAAGTTTGACATTTGATGGGGTTCGAGATTTGATTCTGAGTGAGGATATTCATAGAAGAGAATTTGGTGAACCTATATATGCTGCTTTAGTAGATGAAAATAGAGGAAGATCTAGAACACGTGTGGATAAGAGTAGTACTAATATGAACAAGCGTAGTTAGTCTAGGACTACTGATGTTGTCTATTGGAGCTATGGCAAGAGGGGGCATCTTAGAAGGAATTGCCTTAAGTTGAAGAATGAGAAGGATAAGGAAATTATAGTTGATTCTGCAGATAATGTTGTAGGTGTAGCAAATAATGCCAATTATATCTTGTCCGTCACTGATTATTCATCATTTGATGAATGGATTATGAATTCTAGTTGTTCTTTTTATGTCACACCAAATAGAAATTGGTTTATCATTTATCAGTGCACGAGTAGTGGTAAAGTCCAGTTAGGGAACAATGCTTAGTGCAATGTTGTGGGTGTTGGTGATGTTAAAATCAGAATGTATGATGGTATTGTGAGGACATTGACTGGAGTAAAACACGTTCCAGAATTGAAAAAGAACTTAATTTCCTTGGGTGCCCTAGATTCAGTTGGTTGCAGGTTTTCTTCAAAAGGTGGAGTTTTGAAAGTTGTTCGAGATGCTCTGGTGATAATGAAAGGAATCAAGCATGGAGGCCTGTATAAACTTCAAGATGAGACAGTGACAAATTTCACTACAGAGACGTCGGATGCATTTGTTCGAGAGTCTATTGACTGCTCAAGGAAGACCTGTGTGTTTATGCCAATGCACAAGTTTGATGCTGGTGCCAGGATCACGCAGTTGAGAGCTTTGATCGAGATGAAGACTGGTAAGTCGATCAAGCATATGCGGACTGACAATAGCATGGAGTTCTGATATAGCTAGTACAAGTACCTAGAGGGGGGTGAATAGGTATATAAAAGATTTTTCTTGATAATCGCACAATACTTAGATAGTTGAAGGATTTGCAACAGATGATAATCAACGTAAGCGAGTAAAGGAAAGAGAGAATTGAACACGCGGTTTATAGTGGTTCGGCTTGATTCAAGCCTACGTCCACTCTTCGCATTGACAGCCAATTGGCTGGATTCCACTATGAACAAAGAGATGTTACGGTGTTGATCTTCCTTGATTTCTAGGTGTAGATGATCTACCACACTCGCTCAAGGTATCACCAAGTATAGACACTCTCTGTGTATACAATTTCGCTCGATTTGTATCAACTAATAATCAAGGTGCTTCGAGACTGGAATTTCTCTATCGATCACGTACTCAAACAACTAGAACGTCTTCCTTTTTATACTCCTTTATGCCATCATACCCATTGGCACTTTCCAAAGGAATTCCTCCAATCTACCCGTTGGACGGAATCAATCAAGAAGATCATTCGAGCTATAAAAGGAAACGACAATAGCCCATCAATCATGTTCGCCCATACAATCAGGATCTTGGTTTCCAAGAATAGAACATTCCAAGAATACTTTGTCGACCATCGGATCTTCAATTGATCTAGATACGAACAAAAGAATCCGTTATATTTATCCAACCAAAAAGATCTTCTCTAGACGATAGGATTAAATCCTCAACCATATACTTCGGCTCTGGATTTCCTTCGTCTTTGGATCGAAAGAGTTTGTCAATGAGAATAGTCTTGAGTCTTGAGTCTTGAATCTTGAGTCTGGAGATCAGAGAGTCTTTAGACTTTAAACTAGACGATCTGCAGATATCCAGACTAGACTGATAGAAACGTTTTGTCAGCTTCAAAATATTCTGGAAAGATTTCTCCAACAATCTCCCCATTTTTTATGGTGACAAAACTTTCCTGTAGATTTGAACCACTTTGACCTGCAAAAACATTTCTCAAGCAATATGGCTATCTCATAAAGATTAACAAAACAACCAGACTCTGCATCCACAAAAAATTGGTTAGTCTTTCATGAGTAATACCATATAACAACACTTGATATAAATGCAAACAGTCAAGCATCAAAATCCACAGCCAATTCAGTCAAATTCAAGTTCACTCAAGTCATACTCAAAAACAAACATATTCAACCACAAAAATAAATTAAAAGTCAAAGAAAGTTGGTTGGTTGGTTCAAATTGCTTCTCCCCATTTTTGTCATCATTAAAAAAGGTGAGAAAGGAGTCAGGTCTGCTTGGGAATGCGCACGATCTGGAAATCTCCCATGGACTGGACTACGCCTTCTAGCCTCTTCAAGTCTTCCCTTAGTTGAGCTACCTCCTCTTCTTTGGCATTGGCTTGAAGTTGTAGAGCGAGGTCTTTCATTTTGTCCTCCAGGGTAACTGAAGATGCTTGCTCAGCATTCTTCATGGCTTGAATTTCACAGTCCAGAGCATAGATTTGGCCCCGCATTTCCAGAAGAATATCCATAATACGACGAAAATCTGCAGAATTGTCCGTCTGTGTACTGGCATTTGCTTTCTCAGATGGAGTGAATACAGACGATGGCGCTTCTGTATAGTCTTGCAGACTAGGTGCTGACGTATCGTGTCCTTCTTCAGGCAATTGAGAAGCCTGAAATTCTTCTGGGTCTGCTGGAGATTGTCTTAGACCTTCACTATTGGCAGCATGAGGAGTGGACCTTTCTTGCTCGCCAACTCCCCCTGTCTCTAGGACATAAAAAGGGGAAGAGTGATGATCATGCTCTTCTGTATCTTGATTCCCCTTATCTCCAGATTCAGCTGCAGACTTTTCTTGCTCTTCTTCTCCTTCTTCTTCAGCTTCTTTCTCCTTCTCTCGCTGCTCTTCTTCTTCTTTGTTCTTATCTTGCTTCTCTTCTTCTCTCTGTTTCTTCTGATGTTCTGTTGATTGGGGAACAGAACGTCTGGTCCTTATCAAGGCAGTGATTGTGAGATCTTCCTCCTCATCTTCATCCTCCAAGATGAGAGTTCTCTTCTTTTTGGATGAGGCACCAATGGCCTCCTTTCCTTTTCTCTTTGAAGCGAGGCCAGGCGGAGTCTTCACTCTGAATTTCTCCATTGCCTTGGAAAGTTCTTTCAGACGCATCTTCGTCAACATCTTTAAACCTATCACCATCTTATCGCACGGTCGAACACAAAGTGTGTGTGGCGTTTCAATATTCATGTGTCTGAAGATCTTGGTCACCAGACTTGGATAAGGCAATTGTCCCTTGTCCTTCGACATTGCTCTGTACATGTGAAAGAGAATAGTGTGAGGGAGCGAGAACTTCTTCCCTGAGTTGATTGCGTACATCAATTTTGCTTCGGAATTAGAAACATCAGTCTTTGATGTAGACTTGGGCCTGATGCAATTGATAACAATTTTGTGCAGCACAATATTGATGGCACGCATCCTTGAATAGATGATTTTTCCCTCAATATCTCTATCTTCGACAAGGTCCATTGAGGCACGAGCAAGCGAGACTTTTGGTTGATAACGTCCTCGTTCAACTCCAATTATGTCCGCCAACATGTCCACGTCTACCACATAATCCGATCTCGAACACTTTGAATGATATTCTATTCGCATCTATAAAGCTGAGATTCGAATAGAAATACGCAGTCAGTTGTGCATAACCGTCCGTGATATCAGTGCAAAAACGTTCTAGTTGAAGCAGACTGAACTTCTCCCTTAAGTTCACATTAACAGCATCCAAGAAATCGAAATCGACACTCCTAGGGTTTATCACCCCTCGTTTCAGCAGCCTGAAGAACAAATTCTCATGTTCCTTCGATTTAAATAACTCCATCCTCTTTCCCTTCACCTTCAACAACACCCATTCTAGGTTGAAAATCGAACATTTTATCATCATCGTTCCCATCGATCGATTTGGTCCCGATATACGAGGGTCAGGAATATTCGCAAGTGCTTCCTCTCGCTTTACCTTTGGGAGCAATTCCCAAATCCTCCATTCTTTTCAGAAAGATATACTCATTCCCATAATGCTTATCTTTGAGAAAATCATCCACGTATTTCAACGGAGTCCCAGTACTTTTCAACGCACGGTAGAGTTTGTAAATATAATAGGGTTTTTGGACTCTTACAGGGTCTGCGTCCTCGATTATCTCTTCCTCCGGATGTTGACCCGCACCTTGTGGGGGTAGTTGGTGTTGAGTGACATGGTGGAGAGTGAATCGCGCTCTATTAATGACTCGATAATTCTTCCTCTTCGGTGAGATCGAATTGGGTAGGTCCCTCCTTCATTCTCTGTGGTCCCCTGTTCGCGATTCTTGAAGACTTCCTCGAAGAAGACATCCTTCCTTATCGCTGAAAGATTCCTTTGCTTGTTTTCCCAAGAAAAGATGACAACTTTCTCGAAGATGAACACGAAGTAGAAATCGGATTGGGAGGAGAATGCTTTTTAGGGTTTTTATGCCATCATACCCGTTGGCACTTTCCAAAGGAATTCCTCCAATCTACCCGTTGGACGGAATCAATCAAGAAGATCATTCAAGCTATAAAAGGAACCTGACGATAGCCCATCAATCCTGTTCGCCCATACAATCAGGATCTTGGTTTCCAAGAATACTTCGTCGACCATCGGATCTTCAATTGATCTAGATACGAACAAAAGAATCCGTTATATTTATCCAACCAAAAAGATCTTCTCCAGAGGATAGGATTAAATCATCAACCATATACTTCGGCTCTGGATTTCCTTCGTCACTGGATCAGAAAGACTGTCAATGAGAATAGTCTTGAGTCTTGAGTCTTGAGTCTTGAATCTTGAGTCTGTAGATCAGAGAGTCTTCAGACTTTAAACTAGACGATCTGCAGATATCCAGATTAGACTGATAGAAACGTTTTGTCAGCTTCAAAATATTCTGGAAAGATTTCTCCAACAAGTTCTACTTGGAGCTGGCAAATAAATTATGCATGAAAGAGGGTATAGTGAAACACCGCACTAATGCTAGTAAATCACAACAATTTACAGAATTGATGAGTAGAACATTACTAGAGATGGCCCATAAAATGATCTCTAGTGCTGGTATTGCTAGGAAAATCATAACAATGTGCTTAATACGGTAAGCTGCCTGGTGAATGGATCCACATCGACTGCGATTGGATATGGGACTCCCGAAGAAGTGTGGCCAAGTAACGTTGCTGGTTATTCTATTATTAGAATGTTTGGTTGCCCGTGTTATTTTCGAGTGAGTGTTGATAAGCTCGATTGGAGGGCAATGTGCATATTCCATGGCTATGCACAAGGTGAGTGGGGTGATCGGTTGTAGTGCCCAAATATAAATTCACATGTTAACAACAAAGAAGTTACCCTTGATGAGTCTTTAGTACTTTTGACTAGGAGTGATTATAGCAGTGTTCAAACGGATCTAAACGGTTTTCAGCTTGAGGTGCAGTTGCAACTAGAAACTCCTAAGGTAGCGAGTACGAGTACTAGCAAAGTAATCAACATAGATGGTGCTTGTTGCGAGGTGGAGCATATAGAGCCAATGATTGCCATAACTGTTGAAATTAACAAGGTACGTATTCAATCTCCTGACAGATATGGATGCAACAATGGTTTTGTTTTATCTGGGGTTAAGGAGGTTGCGTTGGAAAATCCTTGCGGAATAATTAAAAGTGCATGTGGAGTTTGTATTTTGATGAGGTCGTTGATTATGGTGAAGTTCAAGCGAGGCTTGGACTTGGATAATATCTGTGGCGGTTGAGCCTATCGAGAGCTATGGAAGAGTAGCAGCAGAGTTTGAATTTTTGCGAAACGATTGCAACTTGGCTTAAACGTTGAGCCAAGATGGAGATTGTTAAAATATGTTTCGAGTTTGAGTCCAATGTGAAATTCTAAATATTCCAAATTGGATATGTTGCGGACGTTCGAAATTGAGCTAAAAAGATCCGAATAACAACTTCCCAAAGTTTGAATCTACGTTGGAGAATTTGGCCGCTGAAATAGGAAAGTTCAACTTTGACTTTGACTTAGATTTTGTTTAAAATATACAAAGATATGTTTTGGATAAAATCGGGCAAGATAGGAAATGGAATCCTATGAGAAATTGGTAAAATAATAAATGTCTCACTTATATATATACTTGTGGCTGTGGATGGAAGAGGGTTGATCATGAAGAAGTGTTCTTGAAGCGCCGTATTGTCGTCGAGTGCTTGGGAGGGATTTTCTTTATCGTTCTTGTCCATGAATTACATCCAAGAAAGATTAGTGTTTGTAGCCGGTTTAAATCTTGTAGTAAGAGTTGCATGTAATTCTTTCGTGAGATTGAGAGATTATTTCTTGAGGAATTTCGAGGCTAAATACTGTATGCATTGTTGGGTGTAATTGGGGCTTGGGAAACACCAAGAGAGTGTTTAAGTGACTTGAATGTGTAATCTCCTTATATCGCTTGATCTATAGTGAAATTCACTGCTGCTCTCCCTGTGAACGTAGGTCTTTACGACCGAACCATGTAAATCTGGTGTTCGATTTATTTTCTTCTTCTGTCTATATTATTGTTCGATCACTCACCTTTTGGCAACATTATAGGTGAATGGTATGATCCCATCAGGGAAAGAAAATTTCCGCACGAAATCTCTAATGACCATGCAATCTCTCTCGTTTTGAGACAAAAAATATAGCGTTTAGTATATCTCCCAAGTGCAATATTCTCTTTGATTATTTTGATATTTGCTCCAAAATCTTTCAATTTGCTGCAAAATATATCACTCAGTGTATATATCACATAAATATATAAAATATTTACCGAATATTGGCAGAATGTTACGAATCTTTTCCGAAAATTTCAAATCGTCATTCCTCATAAGTCAATTGTCGATCATCAGAGAACAATGGGCTTGGGCCAATTCCCTCTCGCCGCGGGCTTAATCCAACTCGTCTAATTAAAGTTTAGAACCATCAAGTCAAACCTATCCGTCACCGGTCCAATGAAAAATGCAATAATAATAAATAAATGCATCTAAAATTATATGCTATGCAATTAATTGTTATATTTTTTTTAGGGCTTAAAAATTAATCCATAATTTTCTATGCATTGAATAAATGACTGGATCACCAAAATTTAGGTGTCAACAAACACATTTGAAAGCAACTTTAACTTAAATACCAATTGAAAAAACAACACTTGCCATTTTAATATATATACAGAACTTAGCCACTAGCAAGCCAAATCTAGCCTCGCTGGCAGCCTAAACCCTAGGACATTTTCAGAAATATGAAAATTGAGCGAAAGTAAAGTTGGAAGAAAAAATCGTATTTGCACTCTGGAAATGATCAAAGCACCATAAGAGCTTCTTTGGGCTAAGTCAGAAATGCAATTGCATCTTCTTAAAACTCTTCAAAAAAGTCGCCAAATGATTTTTGCATTTGCCCAAGAACCTTTGGAGCCCAAAGCTCCTTGGCAAAATAGTTTCCAAACGGACCTAAACAGCCTAATAATGAAAACAAATGTTTGAGGAATAAACATGGGAAGTGTCATCTACATTATTATTGGTTTATGTCACAGTTTATCTTTTGTTGGAAGATGGCTATGAAAGTAGGCAAGTCGAAACATATTGAAAAGAAAAGGGTTAATGCCATGAAAAATTGCAAATTGATAAATTTATCTAAACTAATATTTTGACAACAAAAAAATATAAACTTATGACAAATTTATTCATTGTTGGTTTTCATTAAATTAGATTAATATCAAGAAAAATCACAAATGAATACACTTATGACAAATGGATGGTAAAATACCAAATTGATATACCAATTAACTACCAAGTGTCATCAAATTCAGTAATTTGATAATAAAATTTAACGAAAATTAACATATGTTAAATTTATTACAAGTATACTAGTTTGAGATTTTTTGATGTCAAAAAATTAGTTTGAGATAAATTTGTTATAGATATACTAGTTTAAGATTTTTTGTGATATTAACTCAAAAGAAAATGAACTCATCAGTAGGCAACTGTGTTGGCTGAAAGTCTCTCCTTCATCGCTGAGGTCGAGGGTTCAAAATCCGCAATCTCCCTCGAGTATAGGCGTTGTAAGTCTCTCCATCGCGGAGGACCGTGAGACCCTGAACAACGTAAGCGAAAGGGAGCCCCGGCGGATTCTCAGTTACCAAAAAAATAAAAATAAAAGAAAATGACAAATAAATTGAATATATGACTTACTTTTGGAGAGAGTAAAAAAATATTTTATACCATACTATCAGTATACCATGATCAAGTAGTCTAACTATTTTAATTGACTGATGAAAATTATTTCCATCACTTAAATAGATGCTTGGCCTAATTTCACCTACGTACTTTCAAAAAAAAAAAATTTTGCAATATTTTTATCATTAAAAATCGTTGCACCGTTGAATTATATTGTTAGATCGTTTTTTTTTTTTTTTTTTTTCTGTCGGAAATATATTGTTAGTTCACAAACCTAAAAAGGGTAGTCACTCACATTCCCTGTACTTTAAACAAACTCATCATCATTGGTCGTTACTCCAGAAAGTTTTATGGAGAACCAAAAAGAGATATCCTATACTTCGATGATTTGATTTATATGACAAATGAGAGGTTCATGAACCTATCCGGAATGAAAAGTTACATAGTCCACTGCAACATAGATCAAGACCGCGAACTATATTAATGGGAAAATTGTTCAATGCAACCTATTTCAACCAAAAGAAAAAACTTAAATTTATTATATGGCAATCAATTTAGTTATTAACTTTTCAATTTAACGAATTTAGTTTTAAACCCTCTAGAAATTTTTAATGTAATCTTTCCAATCAATTTTGATTGGAATTCGTGGTCAGGCTACCGCACGAATGTTTTGCAATATTTCTTAACTTTTCCATTTTTTTTTTTATTATTTCCCTCTACTAGTCCACAATCTCATAAATGCCTAGTGGCAATTGTCAACCACTACAAGGGTTTGCACGCCCTCATCTAGAGCAGGCAAGGGAGTCTCGTCCCTTACTTGTGGCCGGCAGAGTCACCAACCATTACTGAGGTCATTGACCACCTGAGGGAAATAAGGAAAAAGAAAGGAAAGAAAAGAAAAGTATTTAAAATCTACAAAAATTGTTCACGTCAGCGTCGGCATGCTAATCATGTCGCATGGGATGGCTAGTGTCAATGTCGGCAATTTTGAAAAAAAAAAATTGGTTAGTTTAATCGAAAAGACTATATTGGCAAATCATGAGAATGCTTAGAACTAAATTAATCAAATAAAATAATTAAGGACTGAATTGCCTATCATGCAAGAAAGTGACTTCCTATACTTCAATGATTTAATTTATATGGCAAATGAGAGGTTCATGAACCCATCCATAATGAGAAGTTACATAATCTACGGACAAAATAGACCAAGATCAAGAGGGTCCCAAAGTGAGAATCCCATGATTAAAGGTACATATGACGTTGTCTAATGATCAGATAGTAGAATTCTTTTTCCTTTTGGAAAGATTCTTCTCTCATCATAAGAAGGTACATGAATTTCCAATGGAAATGAGACACGGTTAAAATTTTCTTTTTCTGTAGGTAAATCTTTCAACTTCTAGCGGAATTTTATTTTTTATGGTTGATCTATACGTAGATTGATACTTGTTATTGGTAGCAGATCATTTTCATTAGAGATTAATTCTGGCATGCACCGCGTGCTTGCGTGATAAAAATGAAATCAAAAGCAAATGGTATAAAAGGTGATGCCATGAAAAAAGGGATAATCTATGAATAAATGTAAAAAGGGTGGTTATTCAAAGAAATGGATGAAAGTATGAAGTTTTTAGAAGTATCTGTATTTATTTTATTATTTAATGCTAATAATGGTATTTTGAAACATTTCTAAAAGTGAGTCAAAATTCACTTTTTGGCTTGGATGTAATTAGTCACCAATCAGGAGTTTGGTGGAGTGGCCTAAGACGTGTTGCAAACTGAAGGTCAGAGATTCAATTCTTCAATCTATTTTTGATCTCAACTAATCTTTGATTAGTCACCCTAGGTCGGACCTGGGCTACGGTTTAATGTTAATTTTGTGCTTTCCCACTTGAACCTACTGGTGTTATGATAACAGGCTTACTTAATGGACAATAGGCGTTTTATTGGTGCTTTAAATATAATAAGTTCATAGTGGATTAGATAGGTTCCACTTATGTTCAAACCCTTTCTTTCTAATATATATATATAGAATAAATGTTATCCTCCATGTTTAACAAATATATTTTTTTCTGCTATGGCCCCAGGAAAAGCTAGCCCACATGTTGGGTGACTTTATTCGCTCATTAAGGTTCCAAAATTTCTAATTTGACCGCTTTAAAAGGTACAAAATTTGCACAAATTGGGTCATTGACTATCCAACTTCAATCACTTTTTTATTGTTTTCTTCCACATTAAATGCTGTCACAATGACCTGCTATGACCTATAAGTATCTTTAGCCTTAGCGGGTTCTCATTTTCCTTTTCATTTGCACGAAATTTCCCGAATATTCATAAAAAAATCCAACAAAGTTAGGCCCACGTGAAACTCTATTAGTCATAAACCAATTTCACTAACATTAATCATTACAAATTGGTCTCGTCAATCAATTTCTTCTGACATCAATCATTACAAAGTATAGTACGATAGGATGCACCCAAAATTAGATGAATTACTCCCAAAAAGGTCATTTCCATTGGGGGTTCGATCAACTTCGGATAAGGATGAGCACCCGCTTTAGCCCTCCAGTCTCAAGCCATTGGATGGGTCTCAAAATGTATGACTGATTAGACACATAAGTATATAAAAGTACTTTTTGAAGGATTGATCAATTTGGGATTACTACAGGTAGCAACCTTGGGAGCTACCAAGCCACCATTGGTGGAGCTGAGTCTATGGAAATTAATAGAGCCGAAGGTCGAAAGACGGCATGTAATCAGAAAAGGGCAAAAAAAAAAAAAAAGAGAGAGAGAGAGAGAAGAAGATCATTAGAGATATGCAATCATTGCATGATCTGCTAATCGAACCCAAGTGACACGTTGTTACCATCCGTTCAATCAAACAATAAAAGCATCGAAGGAAACAAAACCATATAGAATTATGGGCGGTTTTGTTAATTATAGTTTTCATTGTTGATAAAACAGAAAGATATATACAAAACTAACAATAAAACAAGCGACAATTGCTTTATAATTAAGATTCGAAACGATTCTATCGATACATATTTAACTATCGACTGGTTTAAATCAACTAGAGACCCCCCCCCCCCCCCAAAAAAAAAAGGAGTCAAGTACATAGTCTTCGAAGATACTCATTTTTTATTTCAAAGGTCTCACTTGTTCTTTTTAAACGAGGGATTTTGACTATGGTAGAGGTGGAGAGACAACGTGCTGACCAATTTCTCTCTCACAAGGGAGATGAAAAGCACTGTGTTTATATGAAAAGATATTGGACAATGACTAGTTAGCTTAGGTTAATATCATGAAAAATCTCAATAAATTTGTTCAAAATTAATTTTTAATCATAAAAAATTCTAAACAGATATATCAAAAAACCAAAACTAATATATTTATGATAAAAGGTCCCTCCGTTAGTTTATATTAAATTGTATTAAAATCATGAAAAACCATAATTAGTACACCAATGATTGTCGCGACCTCTTTTTTTCGGCGCCCGCAATCGGGTACGGGCGCCTAAGGAGGCTAATGGCTCGGCTGAATTTATTAAGCCCGGACTCTCCCAAGTCTACCAATTCACGACTTTAATAGTCTAAATTTTTAACCTGTAAATCAATTTTTAAAATGGAGTCGCCACTAATCGATTTGGGGTGGGTTGATTAGAAACCCAAGTGAAGTATCGGGAGAAATACTCACTCCTGCGCAACCAGAGAAATTAGGATCGGGGACTTGATTACACTAGTTAATCACTAATGCCCTTTCGGTACCTAATCTTGTTTAAACCCGAGGCTTTTTGGATGTTCGAGGGATTTTCCATGCATTTTGGGAGGAAAAACATTTTCTAGGTTTTTTCTAATTTTTTGGACACAAAAGGGATTTTTTTTTTGGTATTTTTGGGAAAATACAAGTCTTTTGGCTTTTTCTGATTTTTTTGGGCTTTTTCATGAATTTTTGGCTTTTTTTGGATTTTTGGCATTTTTTGGAAAATATGAAATATTTTTGATTTTTGATTTTTTTTTGATTTTTTTTTTCGGAAAATAAAATATTTTTTAATATTTTTGGAAAATAAATTATTTTTCATTATTTTTAAAATATTATATTATATTATAATGTAAAAAAACGAACCGGGTCGGATCCCGGGTTGGGTCCGACCGGGTTATCCATTCGGGCCCGCAACGCGGGCCCGACTCGTTTTTTTTTTGATTTTTGAAATAGAATATTATTTTATTTATTTATTTATGTAAAATATTATTTTATATTAAAATAATATAAAAACTGACCCGGTCGGATCCGCGGGTTGGGTCCGGCCGGGCCAGCCGATCCGAATGAGGACGGGCCGCGTTGCGGGCCCGACTCGGATTTTTTTGCCCTTTTTATTTTTTTATTTTTATTATTTTTTTGGTGTTTTTTTTTTTATTTACTGAAATGGCGTCGCGGCCGGGCGTTCGGAGACACCGGCCCGACCCGACAACCCGGCCCGATAGCCCGCTCCACGACCCGACTCCCCACGAAACCCTACCGGATCCGACCCGACTTCGCGACCCGGCTTCCCGCCGCCCGGAATCTCGCGAAACCCTACCCGGTTCCGAGACCCGGATCCGATTCGACGGCCGGAAATCGCAAACCCTAGGGTTTGCGAATCCATGGCGCCGAAGGGGGGAAACCGAGGTGCTTGGCGACGACGGCGACGACGAAGGTGACAACGGCGACGGCGACGGTGGCTAGGTCGACGGAAAATGGCTACGACGAACAATGACGACCCTTTTTTTTTACCTTCTCTCGAACGGGGACAGCGACGGCAGGAGGGCGGTTCGCGACGATGGAGGTCGCGACGAACAAGGACGGTGACGGCGAGACTAGGCAACGACGGCGGCAACCCGGCTTCCCGATGCGGGTGCGGCTTCGGTGGATCAATCACGGCAATGGCTTCGCGGGGGAAGCACAATAACAAACCCTTCGAAGCAACGGCGTCGGGACTCGGTCGAGGCGAACGTCGTTCGGCAGCAATAACAACAGCAAAAAAGAACCAGATTTGAGGCGTAGATTTTGGCCGGACCTTCCTCGACCTCGATTTTCTCTCACTCGGGCCGGATCCGAGCCTCCACCGGCCGGATCGACCCTCTCGGAGTCGCTTGCGGCCGGCCTTCCCGAAGTCTCTCGGTAGAAGGTGGGCCGAGCTCGCGACTCGAGCTCTCTCTTGCGCTCGCCCTTCAACCCTTCCCGATGTCTCTCAGTGAAGGATCTCCGAGCTTGCCACACCTCCGACGATGCTTGCGGCCACCTATTTATAGGTGAAGGAAATCCGGTCGGCGAAGGGCTTCGGTCGCCGGCATCCGGTTCTGCTCGGCTGAACCGGTGTCCCATCGAGCTCTTCCAGCGATGCTCGCTCAACATTAATGGCGCCTGCAATCTTATCTCCTCCGGCCGACGTCGGCCTACTCCCCTCGGCCGTAGGCCATCCTTCGCGCGCGTCGCCGGCCATCGCGCGTGAACTACGAGGCGGAGAAAGAAGGAGCGAGGAAGAAGAAGGCGGGGAGGAAGAAGAAGGAAGGAAAAAGGGGGTGGGGCCAAGTCGCGCGGACCCACGTGGGGAAAAAAAAGAGCTGGTGCTTTTTCTTTTTGCTTTTCTTTATTTGTTTTTGTTTGTTTTTTTTTTTCTTGTTGTTTTATCTGAAATGACAAAATAAAATAAAAACTTAATAAAAGAAAATTAACCTAATTGAAATTGAGGTGTCAACATTTGCCCCTCTTTGAAGGTGAGCTTGCGAGGTTGCATTCAAAAGATGTGATGATGCCTCAATTTTACCTATGCATGCGTAGTAGATTATATTTTATTTGGGACCTATTATTCTATGCGGATAAAGAGCAATATACTAAGACAGATAAGAAGATACCTGGAGTTACTTACCGGGAATGAGTGAGATAGGGTGTGAACCCCGAGTTTTGGCAAGTATCAAGGGGTCATCTTACCTGGTGATATGAGGAGATTGCTTTTCCAAGGCTCGAACCATTCTTCGGTCGCCTGTTAAAACAATCAACTGGTTTGTCTAGGACCCGAACCTTTCTTCGGTCGCCTTGACGAGGAATTGCTTTTCCAGGACCCGAACTTTTCTTCGGTCGCCTGTTAAAACAATCAATAGTTTGTCTAGGACCCGAACCTTTCTTCGGTCGCCTTGACGAGAGATTGCTCCTCTAGGACCCGAACCTTTCTTCGGTCGCCTGTTAGAGCAATAAGTTGTTTGTCTAGGACCCGAACCTTTCTTCGGTCGCCTTGACGGGAGATGCGCCGACCTTTCTCAGGGCATTTGTTTGTGGGTTCCTGATCTGTATCGAGGACACCAGTTGGTACCCGACCTTTCTCGGGAGATGCGCCGACCTTTCTCAGGGCATCATATTTGTTGGGGGTGTCGACTTGTCAAAGACCTTTGGTTAGAACCCGACCTTTCTCGGGAGGATGCGCCGACCTTTCTCGGGGCATCGATTTGCGGGGTGTCGACACGTCAAAGACCTTGGTTGGAACCCGACCTTTCTCGGGAGATGCGCCGACCTTTCTCAGGGCATCGATTCGTGGGGTGTCTGACTTCTGTCGAAGACACCAGTTGGAACCCGACCTTTCTCGGGAGGATGCACCGACCTTTCTCAGGGCATCGATTTGTTGGGGGTGCCTGGACATTCACAAGCATTGAAAGAGTACCTGGATATTCACAAGTACTAACCTGGAGGATATTTGGGCCTTTGCAGGCGTCAAAGGGGTACTTGGATGATCACAAGTACACACTCTTGGAGGGTGCCTGGATTTTCGCAGACGTTGAAGGAGTACCTGATTGCTTGCAGGTGTCGAACGAGTACTTTGATAATTACAAGTACAAACTCTTGAAGGATACCTGGCGTTCGCAGGTATCGAAGGAGTACCTGGAATATTCATGAAGGTCCCTCACCTTTTGATAATTAGGAATATCGAGGACGTACCTCGCAGATTCATGAAGGTCTCCCACCTCCTAGCAATTGGGAATATTGAGGACGTGCCTCGCATATTCATGAAGGTTTCTCACCTCCTGGTAGTTGGAATATCGAGGACATGCCTCATATCTTTGTGAAGGTCTCTCACCTCCTGGTAATGGGAATATTGAGGGCGTGCCTCAAATATTCGTGAAGGTCTCTCACCTCCTGGTAGTGGGAATATCGAGGACGTGCCCCGCATATTCGTGAAGGTCTCTCACCTCCTGGTATTATAAACTTGACAGTGGTATGAGGTTTACTTGAATTGCTGCAAGCATTTAAAAGGGGTAGGACACCTGGATAGCCACAGGTGTACAAAGTACTGGAATACTTGGATGAACACAAGTATTAATGATATTATCTGGGACCACTCAGGCGGGTCCAAGTGCTAGAAAACATACCTGGACGGTGGTGCCAAGCGAAGCAATGGAATGCTTGAACAGCTGCTATATTATTTGGGGACAACTCGTGCAAGTTGAGTGTCATGAAAAGGAAGTACCTGGACAACGGTGGGTACTTGACGATATGGGGATACCTAAACAGCAGTAGGTATTCAATAATAAACAGATACTTGGTCAGTCACAAGTATCAATACTCTGAAGACAACTCGAACAGGTCGAGTGCCCGGAAAAGGGAGTATCCGAACAGTGGCCGGTACTCAAAGACAAGGGGATACTTAGACAATTGCGAGCACCCAAACTCAAGGGACGACTCGAATAGGTCGAGTGTCAAGAAGAGAGTATGCTATTTGTACAATATGCACACATGATTGTATGTGTTGTAAATTCATGAGTTCAAATGAGATTCATGCATGACAATTTTGTCAGTTTTGCATCATCTAAGTTTCACTGGGGAAGATTTTGAAAGACAACCTTTATTTGGAATATAGATGCTTTGAGCATGCCAGATGAGGGACTTTCAGTCTGAAAGGACTTTTCACTCACTCTCATGGAAAAGGCTATCCTGACCATTGATGCAGGATTTATAAGGACCACACTATCTCACTGTCATCATGTCAGCAGGGGTCCGAGTATTCTCGCAAACAGTACGACTTTACCAATGTGAGAGGTCTTTGTTGAAACTGTGATGAAGTCTTGGTCAGCGGCTCATCAAATGGGACTGTCAAGGTTAAGGCTCATGAACAAAGTGCTGCACGATCATCTCCAGGTTTGCAAGTCAAGAGTCCTGCGAAAAGAGATAGAATAGTCTTGCTCGTACTTCTTCGAGCGATGCTTATGCACATATGAAATCCTACGTTAATTGAAGTGCCCCTAGTCGAAGAGACTTTTACAATGGGATGCAATGTTGGCTTGACTCATGTGTAAAAGGGCGAGAGCTGGTGATTGCCTTGGCATTTGTCACCGGTCTTTCTTCTTCGTAAGATGGAGGCTCTATCAATTGAACCACAACAACAACTTTTTCTTGGCTGTATTTTTGATTTGGAGGGTATTGGCCTTGCTTTTACTAGGCTGCTTGCTTTTTCATGCTCCTGTTTTTTTTTTTTTATTCCAGTTCTTCATTTATGGGCATTGACCTTGCTTTTACCAGGTACCTTTGCTTTTTTATGCCCATGTTTTTTTTTTATTCTTGTTGCTTGAGAGCTGATCTTGACAAGTTCAAGCAAACGCCTTTGTTAGACTATTGAGTCTTCATCTTTTGCCGGCGCTTCGATTATCTTTGCTTAAATGGCAAGTAATTTACGCTTTGCTTCTATGTGAGGGTGAATTTACGAGACTCAATTGGGTTGTACAATGGATACAAGTGCGTAAAGAAAAAATTGCTCTTCATGACTCTAGGGCACTTAAATTAACGCGAGTGTTCATATGCAATAAAGACACTCAAAGATTGATGCAAGTGCAAGCAAGAGAATTTCTATCCCTTTTCTCACATTGTGATGCTGCTTTGCCTCCGCTCTGCCCTAATGTGGGGTGGTTCTTGACAGGGATAGGACAGAAATTTCATCAGTGTATGGGGCTCAAAGGGGTGAGCGATGGAATGCCTCTCACTATTTTGGTTACCGTACCATTCGCGAGAGAACTCTTTACCCTGCAGCCATGGAATCTTCTGCACTCATCTCACAAGTGTATAGATGGGGGGACTGTGTGTAGGATATAACTTGCCTGTCATCATTCTGACGCGCCTCATTCAGCATGCTCAATCAATCTTGTATTCTTCACTTAGCTGTCTATTCTAATAATCCTCAGTGGAATCAGTGACTTAGACAGACAAAATCATCATGCAAAAATCCATTTGGAAAAGGCATGCAGAATTTTAAACATGAGAGAGTTTGTACTCTCAAAACAAATGAATGGTTTTGGCTCAAAAAGACCTTCTTGGTAGCTTTAAGGGTCAACAGAATAGTATTGATAAATTTTGAACATCAAAAGGGTTATTCACAAAAGGGGTGTTGATGGTTGTCCCTATTGATTAGGGATATGACACATGAATGATCAGCCAAGGATTAAGAATTTGATTAAACGTCTTTGTTTTTGCCCCAGGCTTGGATCACTTGGTTTGCTCTATTTAACCATTTAATCTGGTTCTTGAATCCCAATGCCTCCTGTCAATATGAGTTCAGAGAGTAAGTGTCAGAAATGATGCCAAGTTACCTTTCCCCCATAGTTTATTTATGCTGGCTCTTAAAGATATTTGAATGTCGATGATGGCTTCTTTATCTTAGCATAGTTCAATGTTTCCTTCAATTGGCCTCCCTCATTTATGACCATGTATGCATGATTGCTGGTCGTTGATTCATCTTCAGCGCCTTCCTTCGTGGAATTTCTCCTTGTCTTTGACTATATGACCATTAGCAACATTGAGCAAAGTCATATACTTCAAGCTTCTATGGAATCGAGATGGACAATCAAAGCCTCCAATTCTCCAATGGTAATTACTTCTTACAAGAGCATGTGTCTAGAGCAAGAAGTGAGGCCTCCAAATTCTAAGGTTATTGTAGGACAGAAGATTCATTTTGACCGAGATAGATTCTTGAATGACGCGTCCCTTACACCGAAGCTGGGCGAAATTGACATGGATTACTCTTACGCGTCTGCTTGGGTAATGTCGATTTGCTCAAGTTATGCCATTGAGTTTGCTACTTGATTTTCAACACTTCCTTAAATGCTGATGATTACCATTCATTTTTCTTCATTGAGTCAACCCAAACACACGGTTTTGATGATAGTGTAAACACATCACTCATATATAAAGGTACACAAGCATTTTCATTATGATAGAGAAATGCTTGGCAATGCCGACAATGGACATCTTTCAAGGGTAGTACTTTTTCACAAACATCGGAATTAAGCTGGTTTAGTGAATTCCCGCCCATCCATCTCGATCGGAATCAAGGCTCCTCGGGAAGTATCTTCTTTATTACATAGGGACCCTTGTAATTTGGGGCGAACTTGCCTCCGGGCTCTGGAAAGATTGGCAGTGTCTTTCTCAAGACTAGCTCGTTTACCTCAAAGTGCTTGGGTCGCACCTTTTGATTGAACGATCGAGCTACCCTTTGTTGGTAACACGACCATGACAGAGTGCTTTCAGTCGTTTTTCGTCAATCATATTCAGTTGCTCAAACCTTTGTTGTGTCCATTCTTCTTTGGACAATCCTGCGTGATAAAATTCGCAAGGAAGGGATTTCTACTTCTATAGGCAAAACCGCCTCCATGCCATAAACCAAGGAAAAAGGCGTTGCCCCAGTGGAAGTTCGAATCGAAGTTCGATATGCTGTTAGTGCGAAGGGTAACCTTTCATGCCAGTCGCGGTAGTTTTCAGCTGTCCTGGATAGGATTCTCTTGATGTTCTTGTTAGCGGCTTCCACGGCTCCATTCATTTGTGGACGATAAGGGGACGAGTTCAGATGTCGGATTTTGAACTCAGAAAACAATTGATCAATCAACTTGTTGTTTAGGTTTGACCCATTATCGGTCACGATAGCTTCCGTACGCCATAACGGGCGATTATGTCACGTCGATGAATTTCATAACGTTTCGTGCGTTACGCTTGCATAGGATGCAGCCTCGATCCATTTTGAGAAGTAGTCGATTGCGACCAAAATGAACCGGTGCCCATTTGATGCCTTTGGATTGATTGGGCCAATCACATCAATGCCCCACATTGAAAATGGCCACGGCTCGATAAGCGATGCAATTCAGTTGGAGGGACATTTATCTTGTCCCCGTGGATCGACAACGATGACAACTTCGCACATGGTGAGCACAATCGCTCTCTAAGGGGAACCGGTAATAACCCAATCTCATTATTTTCTTGGCCAACATATGTCCATTCATGTGAGGACCACATACTCCCCCATGTATTTCTTGCATTATTTGTGTGGCTTCGTTTGCATCCACACACCTTTAGGGGACTGAATTATATGATCTTTTGTACAAATTTTCACCGCCGACGAAGAACCTTGAAGCCATTTTCATAAGGTATTTTCGATCGGAGGGAGTGCTTTCTTTAGGGAATTCTTGCTTTTGGATGTATTTCATGATGTCGTAATACCGGGGTTTTCCATCGGGTTCTTCAATTATAGTCATGCGGTGGGCTGTCTTGTCGGGACTTCAATCTTCAAAGGCTCTACTTCTAACCCCTTCGTTACTTGTAACATAGATGATAGTGTTGCTAGTGCATCAGCAAATTGGTTATGAATTCTAGGTAGATATTCAAACGAGATGTCCCGGAATTCTCCTACCAATTCCTCCAAGTAGTCGTGATAAGGCACTAGTTTGGCATCTCTTGTCTTCCACTCGCCCACGGTGCGGAGGATGATTAAGGCGGAGTCACCAAACACTTTTAGTTTTGACACTTCCATTCCAATAGCTGCTTGTAGGCCGAGGATGCATGCTTCATATTCAGCTATATTATTGGTGCACGGAAATATCAATTTTGCAGCCACGGGATAATGCTGCCCATTTGGGGATATCAAGACCGCCCCGGTTCGAACACGACAAATTTACAGCTCCATCAAAGAACATAGTCCATGTGTCTTCTTCTACTTGTTGAAATTCGGTCATCGGGAATGATCATCACGTACTTCTTTAGGGCAACCTGCTAACATGTCGGCAATCACCCGACCTTTAACTGATTTTTGTGACATCACCTGGATATCGAATTCTGAAATTAGGATTTGCCATTTGGCCAATTTTCCCACCAAGGCCGGGCAACCAAGCAAATACTTGATTGGGTCACTCTCAGTTACAAGGAATGTTTGGTAGTGCAAGGTATACTGCCGGAGTCTCAGTGCAACACCCATACTAACGCAAAGCACGGGTCTTTTCGATTTGGAGTAATTTTGTTCGATATTGTGAACTTTTTACTCAAATAGTAAATGGCTCGTTCCTTCCCATCATGGGGTCTTTTACGTGCCAACATTGCACCTAGGGATTCACTTTGTTGATGGTAAGGTAGAGGGTCAAAGGGTGTCCGGAGTCGGGGTACTAAAACCGGGGTTTCATCAGGTACCGCTTTAAATTTTCAAACGCAGTCGTGAGTCATCATCCCATTTGATTTGTGCATCTTTCTTGAGAAGCTTAAAGAAAGGTTTTGCGTTTCGGAAAGCTGGGAAATGAATCGCGCAATGTAATTTAATCTTCCCGGAGGCTCCGGACTTCTTTCACGATCGAGGAGGAGGCATTTCAAATATCGCTTTAGTTTTTGACGGGTCCACTTCTATCCCTTTACAGCTCACAATGAATCCAAGTAATTTGCCGAAGTCGCCCGAACACACATTTTCTTGGGTTCAAGCGCAACTTGAAGCGGCGAAGTCGAGCGAATAATTTTTCCGGGGTCTTCACATGGTCTTCTCCATGTCTGGTTTTGGCGATCATGTCATCGACATATACTTCAATTTCTTTATGCATCATGTCATGGAAAAGGGTGACCATGGCACGTTGGTAAGTTGCTCCAGCGTTTTTCAAGCCAAAAGGCATGACCTTATAGTGAAAAGTCCCCATGGAGTAATGAATGCCGTCTTTTCCTTATCTTCCTCCTTCATTTTTATTTGGTTGTATCCGAGAACCCATCCATGAAAGAGAAAAGTTTGAATCCAGCGGTACTATCCACAAGAACGTCTATGTGAGGTAGTGGGAAATCATCCTTTGGGCTTGCTTTGTTCAAATCGCGGTAGTCGACACAAATCCGGATTCGACCATCTTTCTTTTTCTTTGGTACAATGTTTGCCACCCAACTAGGATATTGCGAGACTTCGAGGAAGCCTACTGCCAGGAGCTTCATTACTTCTTCTTCAATCTTTTTTGACAATTCAGGCTTAGCTCTTCTTAGCCGTTGCTTCTTAGGGGCCACATCAGGGTTGGTTGGCAAGCTGTGCTCCACGATCATTGGATCAAGGCCTGGCATATCGGCATAAGACCATGCGAATACATCTTGATATCTCTTTAGGAGGGCAATTAAGCTTGCAGCTTCTTCTTCGGGAAGGTTCGCGCCAATCTTTATCTCCCTTGGATCTTCCGTGTTGCCTAAATTGACAATGATGGTGTTTTCGGTAGTAGGGGCCTTGCTTCTTCGTGGCGCTTCCAATTCCATTGAATTTCGTCGGAATCATCAAAATCATCATCGAGTCATCGAATTGCTATCATGGCTACTTGTAGTCTTTGGTTTGGACCGTTCCCATACCTCGCCCGCCGCTATATTATTCCTGTGTCATAGAGTAGATAGGCTAAGGGAACAAATAAGGTTAGTAGTATGCATGCTTCTTTTTTGAAAATGTGATAAATTGCTTTTAAAGATTAAAGATAAGGAAACATGAGGAGACCCGGGCCTCGATTTCTTCTTTCATTTGACGGTGGCTATCATCAACGGGCCGGTTTGGTGTGTCTCCTTATGCCCTCAAAATGTTTTCAACTTTATTTATTAGTAGACGGATTTACGGGGTGGTTTCAAAAATAGTTCCTTGAGTGGAACTGTTGTTGAAAACAAAGCAAGCTAGACTTTAAGAAATATGTACAGGCTCCCACGTAGGGGAGTATGCAGAGGAGTTAAAAAGGATTCTACTCGAGCGGGCCTGCACCCATTTCCCTTGACGGTCCCTCGTTGATAGCGCCCACGAAGAAGTCTTCATACCAGTTGCCAGTCACGTCTCCTTGTGCTCTCGGCTTTGTGGATTTCAGATCATCCACGTCTCCCCATCCATCAGGGACGATGTTGTGGTGATGATCATAGAAACTTTGGGGAATTGAATAATTGACATAGTAGTCAAATTTACCACTTGGTTGGCCCAAAGTGTCTATGATTGCTTCTCCTTTATGCGCCTCCTTAGTATGTTCTGGAAACATGGTACGGGTCTTGGGTACCACTAGGAGGTGATCATTGCCAAAACATGCCATGGAGAGCGGAACGTGAATACCCCAAAGCATCCAAAAGATCTTGGACCTTGTCTCTCGGGATGGTGCAATCATCTAGCGAGTGTCCTAATTCCCCGAATGGTAATCGCATTGCTTGGATGGATCATAATCAACGAAGTACTCGGGGTAGGATGGTTCAATTTCTCGCCGATTATCCCTTGCTCTAGGAGGATGGGGAAAATAATGGCCATTGATTTAGGAAGAGGCGAATATGGTCGTGTGCTTCTTAGGGATAAGGGTAGTCGTGCCCCTTGCCGGGTCGTGTCGGTAGGGTCCTCTTCATTTATCACCAGCTCCTCATTGTGACGAACGGAATGCACGGGTAGCTTGAGCAAAGTTTTCTGTCAAATGGTGTACGGTCTCGCGTAGTTCTTCGACTTGGTGTCGAAGCTGGATGAACGAGAAGTTATCGCATGTCTCTTCTAATTTCTCTTCCTCAATGGCACCTATGAAAATATCCTCGAGCATGGTGGTCATGTCATCGGCCCCTCCTTTTTTATAAGTGAGGGCCAAGTTGTGTCTTCTGGGTTATGGGCAATTTCACACTTTCGGGGTTGAACCATTTTGGAGTATCCACTTCCTCTTCCTCATGCATCATCTTGGTGGGCACGGGAAAGTTTCCTCGAGACGGGGATATACAAGGCCGACTTTTTCTTTGCTTTTCTATACGGGAATATCCCAAACCGACGGTATAGGGTCTTCTCCGAGCTTCAATAGGCTGATGAATGCCCTGGCCTCTCCTACCAAGCCCTTGTCCGGAAGGAAACCGTGTCCTACCATGATTTTTCCTACCATGATTGCAGCACTTGACATCTCGGGGACGAGGGGCAAAGTCCCTCGAGTTTCGTGTATAGTAGACACGAGCTCGAACGATTGATAGCTAGCTTCGCTCTTGTCACTAGGTTCAACATAAGGAATGGCCGTCTCGTGGTAGATGCGGTGATCTTCTTCTCCTCGGACCGTGATCGGTTTTCCTCCAACCACGAACTTCACACTTTGGTGGAGGCTTGAAGGTCTTGCTCCGCAACGTGTATCCATGGGCGCCCTAAGAGGAAATTGAATGCGGTGGAGATATCCATCACGGAACAAAATTTTGAATACGGTTGGGCCAATTTGAATGTCGAGCTCGATCTCTCCCCTTTGTTTCCTTCTTTGTTCCATCAAATGCTCGAACAGAAGTCTTCGGTACCTGGATCCATGATCTCTCTATTTTAAGGCGACAGAGTGTCGCTAATGGACATATGTTAAGAGCAGATCCGTTGTCAATCAGCACTCGAGCGACGTGAGATGCGTTGCACTTGACTGATATGTAAAGGCCCTTGGTGTGTCCTCTACCCTCCTCGGGAATCTCTTCATCAGAAAATGCCATTTGATCCTTTAGAAGGATGGTACTGACAAATTCCTCGAGTTTGTCATGCTCAATAGTTTCAGGGACATGTACTTCACTTAATACTTTCATGAGGGATTTCTGGTGTTTGACAGATGTCTGAAGCAATTCCAGTAGAGAGATCTGCGCCGGTGATTTTCGAATGCTTGTTCCACCACATTGTACTCGCTGGCTTTAACTACGGCCAAGAACTCCTTGGCTTCTTCGTTAGTGACGGGCTTAGCAGACTCAGCATAGGTTCGCCCAGATCTTATGACCAAACCAACATCAAGGTCATAAGACCATGGTACCGCATTGTTGTATTTGTATTTGTAAGGTTGGGGAATCTCAATGACTATAGCTGTTTTCGCTGTTGATGCTTGAACAATGGCTCCTTTCCTTTCAAAGGCGCTCTCGGGTAAGGTGGAATCATTCTTCTCCTTTTACGCATTTAGTGCCGCAAACTCTTCCTCCCAATTGATGAGGACTTGGGATATGGTAGAAACTATGTTGGCGTGGCCGGCGTGCACAATGATTCCGGCCTCTATCATTTTTAATACCCTTTCCTCCATTATTGCGAAAGGCGGTATTTCATTGCCCGGATAATACCCGGTTTCTACTAGCCCTCGATAGATGTCGACCATATGTGCATTGACATTTCGATTTGACCGGCTTTAACTGAATATCATGTTTACTTTGTCGGCATGATCGGGGAGCGGATTGCTTTGGACATTTGGCTTCGCGGTTTGGAATGAGAAGGCCTTAGTATCCAGCAGGTTCTGGATTCGATGCTTAAGGACGAAACACTCATCAGTTGAATGGCCTACTTCTCCCATGTGATAGTCACATTTTTTGGACGGGTCATAGCTGGAGAAGTTTTCAGCATTGGGTCGTCTTGGCTCAGTTGAAAGGAGGCTCTTGTTTCGGAGGATTGCCAAAACCTGGGAGGGAGATCCGGGAAGCGGAGTGAATTGTCTTCGGTTGTTGTAGCGCTGGGGTGGACGGCTATTAGTCCGTTGCGGCCTGCGTTTGTCTGAACAGTCGGGAGATGACCGGTGTTTGCAGTGTACGTGGCATTGACATCGATCAAGGATTCTTTATCTTTTTTCATGTTGAGTCTTCTGCTGACAGGGGCAAGCTCAGTGAACCAGCCATCCCTTAAACCTGTCTCAATCTGCTCTCCCACTTGGAATGAGTTGATTGAATGATTCGCGATCGTAGTCACCATCCGATTGCGGTATTCGAAAGGAGGGTTTTGATGAACATTTTTCTCAATTCAAAGTCGGTTGGCTCGGGATCGATCGGGCGGCGAGATTCCTCCATCTAATGGCATATTCTTTGAAGGATTCTTGCTTTTTCTTTTCCGTGCGATCAAGATCTTCGCGAGAAGGGGTAATGTCCATTATGAATTTGTACTGTTTGAGGAATGCTTCACTTGCTTCACTCCATGTCTCGATGAGGTTTATGTTCTTTTTTATGTACCACCTCGGGCGGGACCTATCGGGCTTGGATGGAACAAGTTTGGATCATTAAAGGTTCATTATTAACGTCTTTGGGTCATTCGAACCAAGTACATCGCAAGTGAGCTCTTGGGCGGGTCGTGCCATCGTACTTCTCGAACTCGGGCATTTTGAATTTTTCCGGCATTTTGACCTTAGAGTAGATGGAGAGGTCTGTTGGAGTAGGATCTTGAAGACCTTGCAATTGCTTTAGCCTCTCTTCAAGCTTCTCAAGGCGTTTGTCATGTTCGAGTCTTAGACAAATTTGTTGGGCTTTGCTTTCTCGACTACGATTTGGTGCGTATCATCTTCTAATTCGGGCATGTTATCATCGGTATCTCTTCCTTGATCACCTCGAGTAGACGATTGCGGTAACAATACTTCGATTGAGGCCGGGCGGGAGCTAATTTGCCTTGGATGGAATCTATCTGCTTTGAGAGTTGTTGAAGCACATTGAAGACTTGCTTCATTTCACTTTCCATAATCTCGACACGGCTTGGTACATTTTCTTCGGCCATTCTATCTTTTGGATTTGGCGAATACGACTATGATTGTGATTACTCGCATAAAGAAAATGGAGAGAATGTAAGCCGGGAAACGTATGGAACAACGGCCCATGGCAAGGGTCACTTCATTTTTATTTATTAACAGGAGATTTATACAATGCCAAAAGGGCTTTTTACACAAGTCAAAACGACCCTAGATATTAACATTAGGAATATTCACATCAAAAGTCCCATTGCCCATTTTATATGCGATGGGAAGCTCCAGTCTTGTGAAGCCGCTTGCTTCTTCGTACTAACTTCGATACGTGTCTCCTGCTGGTCTCCAAGCTCTTTTCAAGAGATTCGATTCGCCCTTGCAGGGTAAGTTTATCAACTACATCAGGGATTACTGGTTGCAGCTCCTTGGGAATTATATGGTTGAGGATGTAGAATGTTGATGCATGATGAATTTTTTCTTGTTCCTTTAACCTTCTGGGCACGACGATCTTTTCAGTGTGGCATCTACTCCATGCGTTCTGAATTATGCGAATCTCCTCCAAGTAGTTGTAGTCCATACGGGTGAAAAAGATTCGGAACAATCCCGATTTGAGCGGTGGCGGGACTTCTTGAAGGACCCTGTACTGACGAGCCACCCTATATGGATAATATGAGGTAGCTCCGGAGAGGCCCAGCAACGGGATGGGGTTGTAATAATCAAGCGCAAAGCGCGCCTCTCCTGCAATGAACCATTTAGCTCGCCATAGGAATGTCTCAGGGACCGGGTTTTTTAGCAAGTTAATCCACCGAGAATACTCTTCATTGGGAGAATATTTTTCCAAGATTTGAAACTTTTGCAATGGGTGTTTAAACTCGTTGATTTCAAATATTTGCATGAGGTGCCCAAATCCTTTGATATGAGAAAAGAACCACATTTGTAAAATTTCTGGAGCGGCCCTCATGATTTTCTCTTTTCGGTCCTTGAAACGATTAAGGGATAAAAACGTTTCAGCTAAAACCATATTCACATATCCTGCTCCAAAAATGACTTGATTTATCACCCATGTGATTGAAGGATCTATAGCATTCTTTCGATGGGGAAAGATAATAAAACCAAAGAATGCTAAGAGGAAGATCTTGGCTTTTTGGGTCATTGACTGTTTTTCAAAGCATTCAGTTAAAGATGATAGCGGAAAAGCATTATTGTTGGCTTGAACAATTTCTCTTACCGAATGATTTTTTAAAAACCGTGATAGACTAACCACAGGGTCAATGCCGATTGGCTTGACAAGCTCGCTTCCCAGGGGCATTCCTATGGCGAGACTGTACTCTTCTAAAGTCGGAGTCAGTTCAAATTTGCCGAACATGAAGGTGGATGTTTCAGGACACCAGAAATGTGGTAGTGCTTGCATGACCCCAGAGTGGATATTAATTTGGAGCAATGGGAGGAGATGACCGATTCTTGATTTGACGCACTCTTGGCCGAGTTGATCTAACTGTTTCCACCATCTGAGAAGCTCTTTCTTTGGGGTAGGAATGAACTGGATATCAAATCTTCCCATCGCATATAAGGAAGGGAAATACACAACCTGACCCTATTTTGCCATGAGCCAGAAAAGACTAAGTAAAAGTAAAGAAATCACTTCGCTTTTAAATAAAATGGCAAGCACAAAGACATACAGATGGGATGTGTGGCTCGATTTCTAACTCAGAAGGATTGGTGAGATTAAAAGGATATCCGCCCGTCGCAGTCTCGCGTTAGAAAAGCATACCCTCCTAATCTCGGCTAAGAAATTCGGGGAAAAGAAAGGCAACCTCTACATCGCAGTCTCGCGTTCGAGGTCGTATCTTTCTTAACACCATCCTAGAAATCCTATGGCGGCCCAGGTCCGACGGCCGGGTTGTGTGTGCCATGTGTAGTGTTAAAACAGTAAAGCATGCACAACAATTTATAATTACAAGATAATTTATTTTAAACAAAATTAAAACCAATTTCTAAACTACTGACCTGCATAAAGAAAAAATAAAAACAAGTCAGTAAAGAATTTAAACAAGACAAAAATGGCCTAAGTCCTCAATTCCCCAGCGGAGTCGCCAAGCTGTCGCGACCTCTTTTTTTCGGCGCCCGCAATCGGGTACGGGCGCCTAAGGAGGCTAATGGCTCGGCTGAATTTATTAAGCCCGGACTCTCCCAAGTCTACCAATTCACGACTTTAATAGTCTAAATTTTTAACCTGTAAATCAATTTTTAAAATGGAGTCGCCACTAATCAATTTGGGGTGGGTTGATTAGAAACCCAAGTGAAGTATCGGGAGAAATACTCACTCCTGCGTAACCAGAGAAATTAGGATCGGGGACTTGATTACACTAGTTAATCACTAATGCCCTTTCGGTACCTAATCTTGTTTAAACCCTGAGGCTTTTTGGATGTTCGAGGGATTTTCCATGCATTTTTGGGAGGAAAAACATTTTCTAGGTTTTTTTCTAATTTTTTGGACACAAAAGGGATTTTTTTTGGTATTTTTGGGAAAATACAAGTCTTTTGGCTTTTTCTGATTTTTTTGGGCTTTTTCATGAATTTTTGGCTTTTTTTGGATTTTTGGCATTTTTTGGAAAATATGAAATATTTTTGATTTTTGATTTTTTTTTGATTTTTTTTTTTCGGAAAATAAAATATTTTTTAATATTTTTGGAAAATAAATTATTTTTCATTATTTTTAAAATATTATATTATATTATAATGTAAAAAAACGAACCGGGTCGGATCCCGGGTTGGGTCCGGGTTATCCATTCGGGCCCGCAACGCGGGCCCGACTCGGTTTTTTTTGATTTTTTGAAATAGTATATTATTTTATTTATTTATTTATGTAAAATATTATTTTATATTAAAATAATATAAAAACTGACCCGGTCGGATCCGCGGGTTGGGTCCGACCCGGGCCAGCGATCCGAATGAGGACGGGCCCGCGTTGCGGGCCCGACTCGGATTTTTTTGCCCTTTTTTATTTTTTTATTTTTATTATTTTTTTGGTGTTTTTTTTTATTTACTGAAATGGCGTCGCGGCCGGGCGTTCGGAGACACCCGGCCCGACCCGACAACCCGGCCCGATAGCCCGCTCCACGACCCGACTCCCCACGAAACCCTACCCGGATCCGACCCGACTTCGCGACCCGGCTTCCCGCCGCCCCGGAATCTCGCGAAACCCTACCCGGTTCCGAGACCCGGATCCGATTCGACGACCCGGAAATCGCAAACCCTAGGGTTTGCGAATCCGCGGCGCCGAAGGGGGGAAACCGAGGTGCTTGGCGACGACGGCGACGACGAAGGTGACAACGGCGACGGCGACGATGGCTAGGTCGACGGAAAATGGCTACGACGAACAATGACGACCCTTTTTCTTTACCTTCTCTCGAACGGGGACAGCGACGGCAGGAGGGCAGTTCGCGACGATGGAGGTCCCGACGAACAAGGACGGTGACAGCGAGACTAGGCAACGACGGCGGCAACCCAGCTTCCTGATCTGGTGCGGCTTCGGTGGATCAATCACAGCAATGGCTTCGCGGGGGGAAGCACAATAACAAACCCTTCGAAGCAACGGCGTCGGGACTCGGTCGAGGCGAACGTCGTTCGGCAGCAATAACAACAGCAAAAAAGAACCAGATTTGAGGCGTAGATTTTGGCCGGACCTTCCTCGACCTCGATTTTCTCTCACTCAGGCCAGATCCGAGCCTCCACCGGCCGGATCTGACCCTCTCGGAGTCGCTTGCGGCCGGCCTTCCCCGAAGTCTCTCGGTAGAAGGTGGGCTGAGCTCGCGACTCGAGCTCTCTCTTGCGCTCGCCCTTCAACCCTTCCCGATGTCTCTCAGTGAAGGATCTCCGAGCTTGCCACACCTCCGACGATGCTTGCGGCCACCTATTTATAGGTGAAGGAAATCCGGTCGGCGAAGGGCTTCGGTCGCCGGCATCCGGTTCCGCTCGGCTGAACCGGTGTCCCATCGAGCTCTTCCAGCGATGCTCGCTCAACATTAATGGCGCCTGCAATCTTATCTCCTCCGGCCGACGTCGGCCTACTCCCCTCGGCCGTAGGCCATCCTTCGCGCGCGTCGCCGGCCATCGCGCGTGAACTACAGAGGCGGAGAAAGAAGGAGCGAGGAAGAAGAAGGCAGGAGGAAGAAGAAGGAAGGAAAAAAGGGGGGTGGGGCCAAGTCGCGCGGACCCACGTGGGGAAAAAAAAGAGCTGGTGCTTTTTCTTTTTGCTTTTCTTTATTTGTTTTTGTTTGTTTTTTTTTTCTTGTTGTTTTATCTGAAATGACAAAATAAAATAAAAACTTAATAAAAGAAAATTAACCTAATTGAAATTGAGGTGTCAACAATGATAACCGAAAGGTAAAACTTTAAATCGATACACTCGTCAACTATCATATGTCATCCAATTCAATAATTTGACGGTAAAATTTAACGGAAACTAACGGAGGATAAATTTGTCATAAGTGTACCAATTTTGGGTTTTATGTGGTATTATTAACCCTTTATATCTTGTTGTGACTTGAAATCCTTGTAGAAGACTAGTATGTGTAATTCTAGAACATCTATCTCCTGTATTTATTAAAAGTCGGATAAACATCACATAAGCACCATCTTCTACATGAGACTCTTCCCTTCTTTGTCAATTTCTAGAAGAACAATATTTAACACTGCTACGTAGGCTCTTGGTGGGCATTTGTGCCTTTTTATACACAATGATCCTGGATAGAAAAATCCTAAAAGAAAGCACAAATAATTGAAATGACTGAAACCCTAATCCTGATCTCCAAAATGGAGGGTCGGTATACAGCCAGTGGACAGCAGCAAGGACTTAGGTGGAGGCGAGCCCCTCTTCGAACGCGCAGATCTGGCTCTGCCGTCCTCAACGACTTAGATCTGGCTCGGCTGAAGATGGGACACATAGATCTAACTCTAGAGACCCAGATCTGGCTCGGTTGAAGCTTTGATTATCAAGTTCTAAATCTGAACGGAACCTTTTCTAGAAGCCACTCTCCTTGAATCTTTCAAGAACTTACTACCTAGCAACTAGTTCCTGGATCAAGCAAGACCTTTTTGGGTGAACCGATACAAGCTATCACAATGACAGTTACATCCTTTGAAATTCCATAAAGATTCAAGATCGACCTTTGAAAGCCTATTCTTGTCGTAGATAACATCGGTCAAAACTTCTAACTCCAGCATCATTGAACCATTGCTCCACGTCTTCCAACCATTTTAAATGACCTTTGCTTAATGCTGATAGGGTTTTATAAAATGAAACGAAAGAATTTGAAGTTTGCTCAAGTATGGATATGACCGTAAAAAAATAGAACGTGCATATGATACGAAATCAATCAGAAACGAGACAAAAAGGGTATTTTTCTTTTCCTTTACTAAAACCGATTTAAAAAGCAGTATAATTGTAACAAGCTGCTATTGATAGTTGAATATGACCCGTTTATACAAATGTCCACCTGCAATTTACCAATTTTTTACTCTCTCTCTCTCTCTCTCTCTCTCTCTCTCTCCATAAATAGCGCCATGCAGGAGCAAGTCTAGCATCGAATAAAGGCAATGGAATCACAAGTACCATCTCTCCATAGTGGTTCTTCCGTGGTGAGCGTTCAAGAGCTCTTCAAAGAAACCATGGAGACAGTTCCAGAGAGGTATGTTAGACGCGACCAAGAACCGCAGTTCCTCTCTGGTAATGGAAGCTATGAAACACCAACCGTTCCAATCATTGACTTGGGGAAATTGTCCTCGGCCCAAACCGTGGGTGATCAAGAATTGCAGAAATTGCATGTGGCTTGCAAAGACATGGGTCTCTTTCAGGTTCTCTCAGGCTCCCTCTTCTCTGTCCGTCAAGCCCACCCAGGCTTGAAGCTTCGTCTTCCTAGTCCTCCTCTTCTTAAATTTTGTTTAAATAATTTGATTGAAAATCGAGCTGACCAGAAACAGAAACTCCGCCCTGCGATGCGGACCCTTCGACACCGTCGGTTGGTCAGCCCACATACTCCACGACGTCCTAAGGGCTTAGCATGCATGGATAATATGCATTCAACACATCGCACAATTTTTCTTTTGGTTCGCATGAACTTTTTCTATGTTGGTTATTGAGTACGTATGTGGTGCAATATCGTTCTGTTTTTTTTTTTTTTAATGAGCATGTGATTAGTGCTACCGGACTGAAACATTAACGCAATTACATAAGAGTTTATCATGATAGGAGATTTCAAAAATTGCCTTAGTCAAGCAATTTATGGTTTGTTTCTTTTCTTTTGCTAGAAAGAAACGAAAAGGGACGGAGAAAAAAACGTATCTTATATATTACTAAACTACCACTTACATAACTCTGTTTTTGCAAATATCATCAACCTGTTTCTAAGCAAAACCCACTATTAAAACGACTTATTTGTCTATCCCTGTGAAATTATTTTACCATCCTGCTTAGAGTTTGGGTATTTTAATTTTTAATTGGTTTGATTTTTTTTTTTTTTTTTTTTTTTTTTTTTGGTAAAGTGGTTTGATTGTTTTTGCTGAGTGTAAGAATTTAGAATTTGTATACATGCTTTTCTTGGAGATATTTCTGTAAAATATGGACATATGGATAATTGAAGGGATGGTGCAAAGTGGTCTCTAAAGGTAAAACTAGGTTATGTATTTGGTATTTTCAAAAATAGAAATATGCAAGAAGTAATTGGATGCTCGCTACTATGGATCCTAAAAAAGGAACCGAGCATGCTTTCCTGTCGTTCCATACCCTTTCTTTTTTCATGGTTAAAAAATTCGCATCTCTCTCCATTTTTATATTCTCTTTTCCTATATATATGATAGGACGCCTCGGAATGCCATTTTCGTCTTCAAACCACTGGAGTAACCAATCATATGGATGACGTAATACTAAAAGTCTACCCACGTGTTGCGCGAGGTTTGAAATCTATTATAGGAAAGATGAGAATAAAAATCAACAATTAAAAAAAAAAAAAAAAAAAAACCACAAAGGCACTCATGTGCGCATGGATCTTTGCAATTAAATATGTCTCTATAAGGAGTTTGGTGCACGTTCGCTCTCTGTTAAAACTGATTCGTTTTGTTAAGAAATCAAATACGTCGTGACAAAGGGAAAAGTTGAGGAAGTGATAATCAACACTATATTGGAAATACTAAAAATATTTGAGACTATATTTACCAATTTAAAATGATAAAATGGCAATTTGTGTATGCAGCTGGTTAACCACGGGATAGGCCCTTCTCTGCTGGAGGATCTAAAGCATGAAGTCGAAGGATTTTTCAATCTTCCCTTGTCGGAGAAAATGAAGTTCGGGATAAGGTCGGGAGAGATCGAAGGTTATGGGAATATCATGCAATCCGAAGAGAAGCTGGATTGGGGCGACAGGTTCTTCATGATACTCAACCCCGTTGCCAAAAGGAGACCTGATCTCTTTTCAGAGCTTCCTTTGTCACTCAGGTTATTTCTTTCTCCGTCTTGATACATACGCAAATACACATGTTATGTGCATCATCAAGATAATAGCCTGGCTATATATTTATGTTAGTGAGCTCTAGGGGAGCAAGTATTGCACAAAGACCAAGACTCCGTTTGTTTAGCGGAAAATTAATGAATTAGAAAATATTTTTCAAAAAATGATCGTTTGTATTATTTGAAATAATTAGTTAATGAAAAATAATTTCATTATCGATAATAATTTATGACTAAATATTTTCTTGGACAATGAAAATATTATTTGTTCATTCATGTTTTATACAATATAAGTGATCACTTTTAAGAAAAAATATTTCCAAATAATTCATTTTTCATGAAATAAATAGACTCTAATGATGCATTTTTTTTGCGTAAAGCTTCTTAACGAAAGAAAATATTTTCAGTGAAAATTATTTTTAAGGAAAATAATTGGTTTTCTGCTGTTTGGTAGTGTACTTGAAAGTGAGAAGAAAAAAGTTTTCAAATGTTGAAATGTTACTTTAAAAAATTATTATCTTTGATATTATTATTATTATTATTATTATTATTATTATTATTATTATTATTATTATTATTATTATTATTATTATTATTATTATTATTATTATTATTATTATTATTATTATTATTATTATTATTATTATTATTATTATTATTATTACTATTATTATTTTTCCTAATATAAGATACTAAAATGTCCTCAGCATTCTTGTCTAAGATAGAAGTAATATATGAAGTACAAACTTCAATGTTTTTTCTTTTTTTTATCAAAGTAAAGTAACCAAACATAAAGATGCCAAAATATTAGAAAACGCAAATAAATAACAAATTTAATCTCTAGGCATTCATAAAATTTCACGTGAGAATAACTCCCCACTATGTATGGGCACGCATGCGGAAAAGGTGGGCCTCACATAGGAGTCATTTGATCTAATGGCTCACATGTCGTATTATCACATAAAAGAATATTCCATAATTTTTTTAATATAACGAAATGCTTAATACCTTCATTTCACATGCAGAAACACCATAGACTCATACATTAAGGAAACGCAAAAGCTGGGTATGCAGCTACTTGGTTTGATTTCAAAATGCTTAGACATCGAGATAAACAAGATACAAGAGTTATTTGAAGATGGCTTTCAAACTATGCGGATGACGTACTATCCTCCGTGCCCACAGCCAGAGCTTGTTATTGGGCTGAGACCGCACTCGGATGCTTCCGGCATCACCATCCTCCACCAAATCAACGGTGTCCACGGCTTCCAAATTAAAAAGGATGGAGTTTGGGCACCTGTTCACTTTCTACCAAATGCATTTGTGGTGAATTTGGGAGATGTCATGGAGGTACCATTTCCTTGCTTTGACAAACATTCTCCTTCAATTTTGAAATTTTAAACTTGTTCATCTTTTTCCGCTTTCTAAACCATGCCATGTTTTTGCTTTCTTTATCATTATGCCAAAATCTATTGTCTGGGCTCATTTTACTATACCTCCCTTAGAGAACTTATTCGATCCACTTTCGGTCACTTGAAAAAACATAAATTTTCATGTCACATCACCACATAATGAGTCTATAGAATATATTTTGCCCCTTTAGCTAAAAGCATGTTAATTAACTCAAACAACTTAGTGCATCATTATTAAATGAGTTTCATTTGGAGGTAACGTGATGATAACTATAATCCTTACCTTCTGGTAGTTTCAAATAATTCAGATTTCGATGACAACAACGTTGATCATCTATCAGTTTAGGTTTTAGGGTTTGTTTGTTCAAGATTTTGTGAAAGTGAAAAGAAGTTTCTTGATTTCTTTCTAAAATTTAAAGTATAATGTAATTTGAAAATTTTAAAAAATTTGTGTGAATTTACGTGTAAATGCTTGTATATTGTAATAATGTCAAGTATTTTGGATTTCAAAAAGGTCAAACTGTGTGAAGCACAATAACTAAAATAGACCCAAAAAAAGAGTAAAAGTCAACTTAAACAGATTCTAAGATCTCACAACTTCTCTAAGGTATTGGTGTAGGACAACTTGAGTTCAAAACTCTATAGACCCCAATTTCATCTCTATTCCTTTGTATCAAACATTAGGCTTGAATTTGTTTAGTGGACCGTTCACCGTATCCATTGAAAATACAAAGGCAATTCATCACAAAAAAGGCATTTCGTATAAATTTCAACAACCATGAACATATCATACGAGTAATTCGGTGAATCTAAGGTATTTATTACTAGGACTATTCAAATTAATCCAAAAGCACAAAGGACCAAATCGGCGTGGTCATCTCAGACAAGTTTTTTCGGGTTAAGATTCAGTCGAGTTAGGCTACCAGGCGCATTTTCCCTTTTTTCTTTGAAAATTTCCTTGAAGCCCAGCCTGTTTGCACGTGTATCTAATATGATTTCCCTTTGCTTATAATGGCAGATTCTTAGCAATGGTCTTTACAGCAGCATTGAGCACAGAGCCACGGTGAATTCGACAAGGGAAAGGATCTCAATTGCTATGTTCTTCAGCCCTAAGCTGGACTCAGAAATTGGCCCAATCCAATCTCTGGAGAATAAGAAGAGTCCAGCGCTATTTAGAAGGATAAAGATGGAGAAATATGTTGAAGATTACCTTTCCCAGAAGCTTAATGGAAAGTCCTGTTTAGAGAGGATGAAGCTTCAGTCGAAGAAGGCTGTTGCATTTCAAGGGGAGTGAACAAGAAGGATTTACGAAGATCCTTGCTTGCCAAGCTTAGTTGACCAGCAAAATATATTTAAGCATCCAATAAGAGTTTGTCGCATAATGTTGTACCTCTATTTTGTAAATCAATTTCGATGTCACTTAGAGTATTGAGTGTTATAGCATCGGTAGTCGAAAAAGCATAATGTCTTGTAAAATAGGTATTTCGCTACACTGGTATCTTTATGTTTAAATGACATTGTATATTTCAGTTTGGGCACTACTTCATATAAATAATAGTCCGAGTGTGTTAATATTTCGAAATGAGAATTTGATTTTAAACTGCAAATCATTTGGAAAATTTTTTCACTTTGCGGTTTCCAACAATTAAAAGGTAGTGTGTATCGAGTTCAACTTTAAGGAATAATATACCCGAAAGCATCTCTGTTCTATTTTTAATGATAAATTTTCATGCCTCAAGATTTAATATATAATAGGATACTCTAATTCCTATGATTCTGTATTTATACTCCTCTATAGAAGAAATTAAAGAGAAACGATCGGAGAATTTAATCTCTTGATCAAATAAAAAAGACTACTCATAACTTCGCAAAAACAAGTTTACTCACAAGAATTTACCATGAAAGAGTGTGATATAACTGAGATCACTGGATAAGTACTTCTTTATAGAAAAATCTGGATAACTATCTAGTGTTGTTTTGAATGACAAAGATGGAAACGTATTTATGTTGCAATCCCTTGAAATGAATCTCGGGGTTGTTTAACTAGGCAGGCACGTGTAAACCTCTAGCAAGGTGGCACCTACACTTTGCATAACTCTCTCAAACCTTACCAGCCGTAATTTAGATTCTCGCTTACTTGAGTAATACTAGAGTTGCCACTAACTTATTCTAGGCTAGTTAAGAGTCAAGTTAGGTGCAGGAGGCCACCTTAATTCTGCTAACTCGAGATTTGGGATTTTGAGGACTTGATTACACTAATTTTACATAACACCCAATACTAGTATCTTTTATCTTTTAGTAAAACATTATTTCACGCAATCGTTTCCCATGTATATTCCTAAACATTATAATCTATATGGTCTTGGTTAAATGCGCAATCCATAAACCACTCAATAATGATAGGGACCGCCAACCGACTCCTCAGGGTGATGCGGAAGAGCTTCCCCGAATTGGGCCTCGCGAGGAGTGATTGCATTGAAATGACCCGGATCCAATCGGTCCTGTACATGGCCGGGTACCCTAGCGGGACCCCGCGTGAGGTCCTCCTCGAGGGGAAGTCCAGATTCAAGAACGCCTTCGCTAGGTTGGTCCAAGTGAAGACCATGGTCGACCCGAACAACTTCTTCAGGCATGGACAGAGCATCCCACCATTGCCACTTTCTCCAAGGGGGAAGGAAATAACAGACCGAGGAGAGAGTAAATAGGTATAATGGGTTTGGTTGGTCTTTTGTGACATTTTGATAGTGGGATTTTTTAAGGTGCCTATAAATCCCACTACCTTAAAATGGGTAATAAAGGGCGTAAAAGTTTAGTGGGTTGGCTTGTCATGGAGTGGTGCTTGGACAAATAATTTCTTCCCAGAAATATGTAAACGTTGTCTTGGATAGGTAGAAGCCCGTATTCTACTGCAATGGCGATGGGATTAGAATCCTTTTAAGAGGCAAATCACAATTGACATTCTCTGGCAGAGGCCTAATATATTTTTTATTCCAAATTTTGGAAAATGAGATTCCCATACGCCATGGCTTAATTCATGCACAATCGAATGTTTAACATGATCCATTTTGCACCGTGACATAAATATCCAAACGTAAATGGTCAAATGGTCCAATTCACTCACTCATTCCCCCTCAATGGGGAGCTTGAAATCGTAAGAAGGAAGTAAAATTATATTTATGATCAAAAGCTATAATAGTCATTTCACCGGAAACACAATATAGTCAATACTAATCTACAAACCTAAACTAAACGATTTCAAATATCACGACGGGTTAGTGAACTTTTTGAGGCCTTTTTTTGGTAGGTTAGGTCCCTAGGAACCGCAATTAATTAGTGTTTTTTATGGCTTAATTTCTAGTTATATCAAAGTTTGGATATTATCCCGAAGATATCTAAAGCACATGTTTGGACGAGTTCGAGGTGTCCCAGAATAGGAAGTGAGCGCCCGGGACAATGTCCTGGGAGCCCGGTCTTGACGAGCCTAGTAACATTTACCTCCTAGGCATGGGTCAGTTGATTGACCAGCCCCACTCGGCTTGCGAACTTGCCTGGAAACGCGAGTTTCCAGTTTTTAGGTACTTTTTTGCATAGATCACACAACCGAGTGACGTTTTCTCTTAAGATTTTCTAGTGAAATTTGGTGAGAGAAACACGAAAGCTCACGAGAATTTGTGTATGTATCTAGTGTTGGGGAACTTATCACTGATTGAGCAACTAATTGTAAAGTCAAATACCAAATAGAGTCGCCACCAATCAAATTTTAATTTAATGTTCTTATAAATGAAAAGTTGCCAAACAAAATATCAATTGCTAACTACATAAAAGGTATTCTTTCGTATGGAATAAGTTACTAAACATATTGGAGGTTACTTATTGGTATATGATATTACTAATGACATATGAATGCTAGAAGTAAATGAAAAGTTACTTACTAACCTCATTACGTATTTTACTTTTCGATGTTGACATTTACTAGGCATATTGAAAATTTTTCTGGTCGAAAATAATATAATCCATCACATGATGATATTCCCGGTAAACAAAAAGTCACTAACCACATAAATTGGTTGCTTTCTTATAGTAAAAGTTATTTCACATACCGAAAGTTACTTCAATATACAAGAAAGTTGCTAGGATGGATTGACGTACCTTTGCTCTGGTATGTGAGCTAGGACGCACAATTTGTGACTTGTGCCTATCTTTTGTGTAATTGTAATTTTTTGTTATGGTTTTTAAGCTTGGTTAATGGGGCTTATAAGTATTATGTCTAGTGTGGTCCCTTCGTTGTTTTATGAAATTGGACAACATTAGACAATTTTTTTTTTTTTGAAATTGTGAATTATGTAGATGTGAATTTTGGTATTAATTGAATGTTGGTATATTTAAACATTGTTATTGTGTAAAAGGTGGTTTTCTGGAAGTTTTTGTCTCAAGAAAGAGGCACAATGTTAAGTGCAAATGCAAACTGTGTCACAGCAACTGCTATTGATGGACTTACTCTATAGTTTAGTTGCTTTAAAATTGGTTTTGATTACTGAGAGAATGAGAGGATGAAGGGGCTAAAGAAACATTTTTATCGCATGCTCACAACTTCTGTTAAAGACCCAGATTGCAATTGTTATGGTCTTTAACTATCTTGTGTGCTTTTAATATGGCCTAACAAGTGCCATGGCTCCGAGCAGTTCAATTTCTACCATTTTTTTTTCTTTTTTGGGGGGTTGTGGTTACATAATTTGGTTCAACTTGCTCAATTTGTTGATGTTAGGAACGAAGTTTAAAGAAAAAGGAACATTTATTTTCCTAATCTTTAATTGAAAACCTTTCTTACATCTTGGCCAATACAGTTTTTCCAAAATTTAATATGCAAATTTTCTAAAGTAGTCGGATTTTAGACTTTTTTTCCATTTTGTTTATTGGATCTGGAGTTAATGATGATAAGAACAGTACTTTTTCATGGGCATAGGATCTTTGCTATTTATACACATACGTGGTTTCTATCAGTTAATAGACATAATAGGATATAAAAATATCCGGCTTTATTATTATGATTCATCAAGCAATAAATATAGCAAAATCTATTAATTTTTTAGCCGATCCTATCAAGTCACATCTTAGTTAGAAATCTTGTATTTAGGACATATGGCTTGTAATTTTCACATTGATATATAATTTCTTGATTACGAATATAAGTTGCTCTTTTTCAGTTACAAGTAAGTTTTTTAAAGGGTCAGTGTATATTTTCATATTTGAAGGAATTTATAGTAATTAATAAAGTTCTTGAGAATTTTAGCAATTTCTCAACGCTAGATGCAATTTTGATCAAATTAGTTTCTAGAAATTTTGAATAGAAAGTTTGCCGATTTGTCAGAAACTTTACTCAAAATCCTCCATGGCAGGTTGCCTTAGGTGAAAGCAATTTTTTTCCATTGAATTGGTCACAGGTCCACTAGTCAAGGCTTCCGTATGAATTCTTACTTGGGCCTCTTGAATGAACCTTTCTTTTGGACCGTGGTCCGAAGCTTGTTGAGTGAAAAAGAGCTAGCGTTTTTTTTTTTTTTTTTTCCTATTTTTGCAACCCCACTCCCCCCCCCAAAAAAAAAAACCAATATATATATATATATATAGTAGTTATTTGAAGAGAATTAAAATAATTATTGCTAATTTACAAATGCGTACCTTATCGGACATTTAAATGAACGGCGCCAATTAAAGGGAAAAGCCCAGGCAAGAAAGCGTCTTGCCTGCGAACCGGGTCCCGACGGCCATGGAGTTTTCAAAACTCAATGTCGATGGCTCCTTTGCCATTGGAGCGGTAGCCAGAGATTGTAGGGACACTTCCGGTGTGCTTATCGGAGGTTTTGCTTGCTCGATTAAGGTGCAATCTGTGCTCCACGTTGAAACCCTAGCTATTGTCGAAGGACTGAAATTTGCGCACGATTTGATGGGGTCTTGACAGCAAGACATCAGTTGAGCTTTTCTTGGGTCAGCAAGATCAAGTAACGTGGGATGTAGCCCTACTTATCTTAACGGGCCGGGCCTGCTTTCCTCTCTTTCCTTCTCTTCGGCTGGCCCACTGTTCCTCTGAACAGGGCTTCAAGCCCCCTCTCTCTTTTGGATGCTCTTTGTTCTGAAATCCATATGGATTGCTCGTCGATTTACCTGTATGAAAAGATAAGAAATGTTTGAGCGACAAAAAATACAAAAAAATAAAATAAAATTGAACGGCACCAATTGCAAAGTTATCAATTTTATGTCATAACATTCTCATTGAACAAAATATAATCCAGTGGTCAAAATTGTACAAGTTCCAAGTCTGAACCGTCCTCATTTATTCATGTCTTTACACCTAATTAGTCTTTAGGACAAGTTCTTAGATGACGATAAGTAAAACAGAGGTAGAGCCACACTTGCAAATATTTAACATTTAATACATGGTACTACTGACCAAGGCAGTGGCTGCATACGTGTAATGAGAGTAAACTATCATTTATTTTTCGATAAAATTATACTTACAGAAAAGGGTTTTTGCTAAAGCATTTTCATTGAACTAAAGGTGCAATCTATTATAGTATATAACTATTTATTATGTTGCTATTGGTGTGGTATTTTGGCTAGTAAGTCATCAATATCGAGACAAGAGGATCGTCGGTTATGAAAACTTCAAGGTTTCAAATTTGCTAATAAAGTAATTTGAGCATACGTTATTAGTACAAAAATATTTTCAACAAGCAAATTTATCTAACGTGGATTTGATAGTTAATGAGGGAGTGGGTTATTCAACCCCTCAAATTGATGGTAGATAATGAGTAGTTCTCGGCCTAAGACTAGGAACAGGTTCTCCGTTATGTGCTCTTTTGCATTTACTTTGTGTATGCAAACCCTAATCACGCGGCATTTTCCCTTTTTCACGGGCTTTTCACCCGAAAATTTGGTTGACTATCCATAATATTTCGCGACGAAGGTCACGGAGAAAAAACTGTGCAGAAAAACCGAGGGACGGCACTGTAGCTACATTTTTATTCGTTATGTGCACTTTTGCATTTATTTTGAGTAGGCAAATCTTCACGATGCGGCATTTTCCCGTTTTGACGGTCTTTTGAGCTGAAAATTCATTCTACTGTCCAGAATATTTCGCGACAAAGCTCATGCACAAAAAAACTTCGTAGAAAAAAGGGGAACGCCACTGTAGCTACCTTTTTCCCCCTTATGTGCTCTTTTGCATTTACTTTGAGCAGGCAAACCCTAATGATGCGTCATTTTCCGTTTTTCACGGGCTTATCACTCGAAATCGGGTGGACTATCCATAATATTTCGCGACGAAGGTCACGGAGAAAAAAACTGTGCAGAAAAACCGAGGAACGGCACTGTAGCTACATTTTTCACCGTTATGTGCACTTTTGCATTTACTTTGCGCAGTTTTTTTCTCCGTGACCTTCGTCGCGAAATATTATGGATAGTCAACCAGATTTTCGGGTGAAAAGCCCGTGCAAGAGGGAAAATGCCGAGTGATTAGGGTTTGCATACACAAAGTAAATGCAAAAGAGCACATAACGGAGAACAAGGTAGCTACTCTGCCGTTCCTCTTTTTTCTAAGAAGTTTTTTTCTCCATGACTTTTGTCGCGAAATATTATGGACAGTCGATAGAATCTTCTGGTGAAAAGCTCGTCAAAAAGGGAAAATGGCGCATCGTCAGGGTTTGCCTACTCGAAATTAATGCAAAAGAGCACATAAGGGGGAAAAAGGTAGCTACAGTGGCGTTCCCCTTTTTTCTACGAAGTTTTTTTGTGCATGAGCTTTGTCGCGAAATATTCTGGACAGTAGAATGAATTTTCAGCTCAAAAGACCGTCAAAACGGGAAAATGCCGCATCGTGAAGATTTGCCTACTCAAAATAAATGCAAAAGTGCACATAACGGATAAAAATGTAGCTACAGTGCCGTCCCTCGGTTTTTCTGCGCAGTTTTTTCTCCGTGACCTTCGTCGCGAAATATTATGGATAGTCAACCAAATTTTCGGGTGAAAAGCTCGTGAAAAAGGGAAAATGCCGCGTGATTAGGGTTTGCATACACAAAGTAAATGCAAAAGAGCACATAACAGAGAACAAGGTAGCTACTCTGCCGTTCCTAAGGACCGGTTCTAAAAATCTGGAATCGAGAACCACCCATTAGTTTATGGATCCACCCAAGAACCGAACTACTGGTCCAGTCTAGTTCCCTGGTGGATCCTTGAAATCGATCTCATCAAAAGCTATTTTAATAGTTGTACAAAGTGCTGGCCAAAAGCATGAATTTATTTTAAATAATAACCAACTAAAAGCCTAAAAACAATCGCTTGAGCTCCATAAGATTGTCTCGATCTTTGAATAGTGATCCATGCAACTAACGGGCAAAGTTCACTAGTGATCTCATTCAAAGATTTATGGGCTTTTTGATGACAAATCTGCAATCAAGAAGCTACTATATTTATTCCATTTCCCACCTTTTGGGATAGGCCAAGAATAAAATATGGGGAATCTCAGTAAACTCACAAGAAATCCCATAGCTTATCTTATATGTAGAAGTTCCTCCACTAGCAATTATGTAGATTGTGAAATAGTTCAAAATTTAGATGTGCTAATTTCAATTTTTTTAAATATTCAAAATTAATATATTATGATAATATAACTGGTTTGATCCGAATGGACGGATGGGCAGATTTGTCCATGGAATCAGAAACCGGACCGGTACTCATTGGTTCCCATAAATTAGAACTGGAAACCAAACATGTTCCCTCAAGAACCACCGCTTTTTGGCTGTCCGGGTGGGTTTTGATTCATTTGCACACCCCTAAGATAAAACTGCTTATGTAAATTGTTTTTTTTATAGTGATAGTTTAAAAATATATGCTCTTCTTTTGAGGAAGCATGTCATGGCGCTGTCCCATCTCTTCTACGACCGTCTCCATCATCAACCAACACCTATTCCCCTCGAAGCGGAGCTGATGACGAGCATGAAACGGTGGTCGGTTGACGGTTTCATGGAGGCTGTCCATAATAGCAGGAGCTATCTTATAAACTTATACAATTTTAAAATGAAAGTCACTGTCGATGAGTTTATAATACAATGATACTTCTTAAACACGACCGTCTCTTATTTTAGGATATTTTGTTGTTATTTATATGCTTTTTGATGAGCTCATTATACCTCGGAAAGCATAGTAATAGAAGAGAAGCGACAACGATGAGCAACTTTTATTAAAGTTAGGTGAACAATGATGTCTCTAATGCGTGTCTAAAGCTGCGAAAGAGATGTAAAGCCTACACGCAGAACAACATGGACATGTTTTTGGGGATGTCTGAATAAATTTGAACTGATATTATTTAAGCTATAACTCGAGCTTAATTGTCTAGCACGAGAAAAGAAAAGAAAGAAAGACCTCAAGTTGAACCAAGTGAACTCATTAGACTATTAGTTTCAAATTGTTACATCAATCTAACTGACCAACCATTTCGTGGAGTCAAATTGATTGAATTGATTGCCTACTTTAACGGAGAAGGCCCTGAGTCAAAATCACATGGGACAATTTCGTGAAAAGTCCTAAAATATAATTTAAAAGGCATTCGGTTTTTAAAATGTTCTTGTCATTTATTTGAATCCCTAACTTTACGTAACTTACACGAACGATTTTTGTTATAGATGGATAGGCCTAGGTGGCGTTTTATTAATTTTTCCATTAGACATGGTATTTACTATGGTTATGTGCTTTCTGTCCAAGACAAGTGGCACTGTTGTAGTACTAAATGGGTGCTAACTCTCACGTGGTAATCACGAGGGTCGGTCGACCCTTGCTTGGTTGTGGCGAGTATAGGCTTTTAGTAGGATATGAAAATTTATGCATAATACCAATTAAACTTAGCTCGAGAAAAACCAAAACTAACAAAACCCGTATGAATCCAGCTTTGGAGTTCAAATCATCAAAAGAAAAATTTTAGGTACACGTTTTAGATACTTCTGATAGAATTATTTCAAGCCACATGAAATCGTATATGGTTAAATCTAGAAACACGTTGAGTACGAAAATACAAAGCTGAGAAACCTTTTCTTTCCTATGCAATCAGAAGTCAACAGCACTCTGAACGTGGCTTAGAAATGGACAGCACCTCTTTCGCCTTGCTCTTCTCGAAATTAGTCCTAACCTTATCGATTCGAATTCAAAAGCCAGAGTTCAAATTGCTAAACTCGAGCTTTCGATTGAAACCTTCTTCAGGAATTTGGACTTTTGCATCATGCGATTCGAATTGCCCGAAGTACATCGGAACGGAGAGAACTGTCACACCAAATAGAGATTACATTTTTGGTGTTGGCAAAGGGAGAGATGGACCCCTACTCGAACTCAAGAAAATTGGCCCTGTCTTTGTTGACTATGTGGGAGTGCTTGGAGAGTCAAAAAGCACGCTAGTGCGCATTAGGCGGCGAAATTTGCCCTGTTGCATGATAGTTTCCGCCCAAGCCAAGGGTCCAAAATTCACGGCCGGAAGTCTCACCCACCAACAATATCTCCCCCACCCCGTTCGCAGTCGTTTTCGTCGACTTTCATATTCTTGTTTTTCTTTAATGTTCGATGAACTTCCGTGTCGTGCCTCTTGTCGTCAATCTCCTACTATTTATTTATCAAAGCGAATATAATCAATTCCAATAAAACCCTAGCGTGATGGACGGGTACAGACGATAGAATTCTTTATTACAACTTGTCTTTCCTTCTTACGTATGGAGGACTCTCGATTGACCCTCAAGGACGTGAGGTTTTGAACCAAACTAGAGCCCTTATTTGACGGTGTCTTTAGACATGACTATCTTGTGCAAAGATTGTCGTGACTAATCGGCTGAATTAGTGAAGGCAGTATTTTCTGGGGGAGGAATAACTCTATCAAGCTAGGAAAATATAACCCAGTAGACTATCAAGGAAATGCGAGTATGACTCCATTACCACCACCATCATCGTCTTTAGGCTTTCTAGAAATTGGAGATTGGTCACTTCTCTTTCCTTGCTTAATGGTGTTTAACCCTTTTAGATTACGTTTGATCATCTGAATTTCTAATTGGGATATAACTGAATATGATAGAATATGCAATTAAGGAATTTTGTGATACTTTTATAACTGAATATGATAAAATATGAAATTAAGGAATTTTGTGATACTTTATCCATTGTTTGGTGCATTACACTAATAAAGTGAGATATTTTTGTATCATATCCTGATCACTATTAATATGAAGTGCATATCAATCTAAATGAACTTGAAAATATACAAATGGAGATAGTAAGAATCTCTCATGATCCACTTCTAAAGAAATCACAATTTAACAAACGAAGAAAAACTCCATCAATAAATCTATTATTATTGCACAATCTAAATCCTAAACAATAAAAGAGCTCATTGTAGTATTCCAGAGGCATAGTTCGACTATGAAAAGAACTATCAATGAGGTAGATTAGCTAGTGAATGCCAAATCTAATAAGAGAGAGAAAACATAGTCATTCACCTTTGTGATTCTAGAAAGTGTAATGCTTGGACTCTCACACCTACTTCATTTTATTTACATATTTTTTTTATTATTTTCCTCTTTTTTTTTATTTTATTTTATTAGTATTTTATTATCTTCCATTGTTCCTTAATTTTTTAATAAATAATAAATTATTTTTATGTACTTGTAATAAATATAAATACTAAATTATGATAGAAATAAATTCAAATATTTAATAAATAATGAATTTTTTTATTTTGAATTTTCTCTTTGATACTAACATTCAAATATTATTTGTATTTAATTATTATTTTGGTTTTATTATTTAAGAAGGTTGTTATTTGAGAAAAATAACTTTTATATCATGGATATTAAAAATTTTATCCACTTTATCCCACCTCTTCCATGGGAGGCCTCAAGCAATTTGGCTAAGAAAAAACTACTTGAATAAAGGGTGGAATGAAGACAAATCAAACTAAAAATATTAAACATACTAAGCATTTATTTATTTTTATTCAGGTTATGTTTCTTTTATATCAATCTTTATCCTGACTTGGGTAGCAACCAAATACAACATATGATAAATTTTATTCTATTCTAAATTTTTTATTGACTACCTCACGTAGCGTTAGGGATTAGAGTCAGTATTATTAGGTTTTCAAGCGTATATTGCAAAACTAAGGACTTCTTCCTCATGACCATAGAGAATAGGATATGAGTGTCACGAGGGAACATTTAATGCCTATTTAGTCTCACATGAAATTGATTATCTCCGTCGACAGACTTTTGCAGGTGAAGATACCACTTACTAATGTTTGGTCTTGAACATTTCGATCACTTTATTATAAATTTTATTAAAATGTCGACCTACGGGAAGTTCATCAGCGATAATGCCAATCATAGATGTTTATAGAATACATTTTTATATTGTATTTCTAAGTTGTACCGTTATTAATACCCCACATGCAACTTTTTAAGTATAAGCTGAGCTTTTTAAAATAACACTACTCAAAGGAGAATATATATATGCGGGTATACATCAAATGAGAGATCAATAAGATGCAAGAAATTGCGAGAGAAAGAGGGGGGGTTTGTTTGTGGCAAATAACCACATTAGCCATTAAACTTGATTTAGTGTGTGAAATTATGTAGGACCATTGACAATTGTATTAAAAGCTTAAGATAAATGTGTGAATTAATAATTTAATATTCTAACATTCTCCCTTGTGCATAGATTGGAATTTGGCCTAAATTTAAAGTGTGAAAATACGGGATCAAGAAGGCCAATTGGGGCTTAGAATATTTAAACTCATGATCTCCTTCTTTGATATTATGTGATATTCTGTGAAGCATTGCTAATTGTTCCAAAAGCTTATACTTTTAGATGAAGGATGTTGTTTGATATTTAATATTCTAACAGAGTGAATGAGAACATTTCACAAATGACATTCTGGCGTGAAATGATTTGGATAGTCTCAATAAATGTCTTTTTTTTTCTAATAGTAAAATCATAAAAAAAATAAAAATCCTAACTCTATTGCACTTGGGTCAATTTAGTTCTAAATATTTTAATTCGGCCAAATTAGTTTTAAATCGTTCAACAATTTGCCAAAATAGTCTATCTAATCAATTTTGGTGGGAAAATTGCTTACATGGATGTTGGCCGTTTTATGTGGCATTGTTGACACTAACGTGAACAAGTTATGCAAATTTTTATTTTTTAAATAAAAATTTGACAATATGCGAATTTCTATAATACCAAACAATGCTAACATGGACAAGGTGATGATGTCACCTTCAAGCAATGGAGTCGACAATTGTGAATGCAACTATTAAAGTAGTGGAGTCGATAAGTGTCAAGTAGTGGAGTTAGTAATTGTTGAGTAGTTGAGTCAATAATCATGGTTTTAGCCATTTCGGTGACTATTTGCGTAATCTTCAATTGTGGGTTATAAATACCACAAACATACTTTTTGTAAATCCTCCTCCCAATCAATCACATAATTCAATGTTCTTTTACAAATTTATCATTATCTTTACTTTCATTACAATTTAAATGGCTGGATACGATTGTCTCTAATCTCGGTACTTTTAAATTTCTTGTCATTTGCTTTCATGTCCAAAATCAATAACCGACACTTTGCAACCTTTATTGATGACTTATCAAGCCACATTTTGAAAGATCTTCGTTGGTTAATCTTTGGCGTAACATCTTTTTGACGTGCCTGGTGGGACACATTTTATTAATTTAATAAAACTACTATGGCAAGAACCAAAAATCAACAAGATTTGACAAGTGCTATTAGCAACATTGACCCATTACCACAAACTAGTAATAAAGCTATTGCGCATTCTAGATCCTTAGCCGCCAGAAGAGTGGTAGAGGGAAACAAACAGGGTGATGTTGATCTTTCAAGGCACCTTAGTGAAGAACCATCGGAGGAACTTGCACGAAATCTCAGTTTAATGTCGACCATGAGAAGATTGCTTGAAGAACAACAAAATGATATAGCTAATTATGTCATGAGCCACATGCAGAATGTGATTAAACCAATAGCCATCATTTTTATGCATCACATTCTACCGAGGCCAGGATCGTCCAATTAAATACCACCATTCCAAGCCAATCCAACAATATTGAGATATGCTCATAATTCCTATGTTTTTCATGATAGAAACAATGTTCGTCGAAATAATTTAGTTAGGAATAACAACTCGGCAACTCAGATTGGTTGACAGACTGGTCAAATGCTGAAAATTGAAAATGTTAGGCCAAAAAACGTTATGGCACCACCAAGTGCTATATTTTGAAAGTTTTTTTTTCATCAATAAGTTTTCAGAATGAATCATTTTCGTGAATCTCCCCCTGTGAAGTAAGCACATCACCATCAAATCATGTAAAATTACCTTGTTTAAATTTTATTGCCACAATTTAATTCTTACTCGAGCAATCTCGTTTGAAAAACTGTCGCCGGCACTGTTCCTTAACCGGGAGGACTGATTTGCCCCATTAGTTAAGGAACAATGCCAAAGGCATGGCAAATTAGCCGTGGGAATTTCACCCACTCCATATCACGCCGGGCGAGGGACAGAAATTGGTTACCCCATGCCAGCCCAGTCGTAGCCTGTGTTTCCACAGACGCAGTGTTTTTGGGATTGGTTATCCACATTCACTGCCTATGGACCCCCAAATCCCCGGCATATATCTACCCACCTGACCGAGGGGATGGGGAGGCAAGTATGGGGTCACCCACCCCAGGGCGGTTCTCCCGCCTTGACCTCCTTTGAGCAGTGTAAAGACCTGCTCAGGTCCAATCTTACAGGGAGTTCCCCAACCGCTATATTTTTCTTGGCACGAGAGCTACCAATACCCCCCTTAGTTTTTTACGGTCGGGGCCCCCTGCAAAGGAAGAGCGACCCTACCTGGATCAGCTAGTACCTCACCAAGGGAAGACTCCCCAAGGGTACCCCGTCATTTTCAGTGGAGCAATTTCAAGACCTGCTTAGGTCTAAATCATATAAAATTACTGTGTTTAAATTTTATTGCCACAATTTAATTCTTACTCGAGCAGTCTCGTTTGAAAAACTGCCGCCTTTGTCGTAATATCAATGTCAGTCGAAACAATGAGCCCTGTTCCCAAAGAAGTACCCGAATGATAACCTTCTGCTTGGGGAAAGTCTTGATTGTCTGGCAAATTTCTCCTGTGACAGTTGAGACTTTCAACTCAACTTTACAAATGAAGATATGCATATCATGATGTTCGAATTGATTGTCGGAGTAAGGAGTGGACGGGACGTAATCATCATGATATGACTCTGGATTTTTTTTTATTGGACCATATAAGACGAGAGAGTGCGCCTTCCTTCCTGGTAAAATCCTAGCAAAAGAGCAATATGATTTTGAGGACTTGCTTGCAACACGAGAAGACACTGATCTCTTTCTTCCTTGGGAAAAACCCTATTCGTTTTTGCATGGCGTAGAGTGTCCTCCACGATCTGTACCGAGTTTAACCACTGCACAGGTCCCATGTGTTCACTTCCATCGCCTCTTCAAATGGGGCAAAGATTGAGCGAAAGGTATGCGGTGTTCCCAATTTTGATTTTCGGTAGTGGACTCTGACTGTCTGCTCCCCTCTTTCGGGAAGGTGAAAAATTGATTAGCCACGCTTACTTCGCGAGTACGATTTAGGATAACTTGAATCGAAATAGAATTTGAGGGTACTGGCCTGTCTCCCTAGTTTATGGATCGAGATCTAGTCCCGAAGTGGCCTTTAACTTTGAGGACTATCGTTATGAAATTTCGGATGTAGGAAAAGCAGGAACACGGGATTGGTAAATTCTAATCGTGGATCAAAATTTCCCTCGTAAAATTTTGAGAGACCACTATGAATTACTTTAAAAATGAAAGCTGTTACGAAATGTGTCAATAATGTATTTATAATAATATGAAAATAGGCAAGATAAGAGGAATAAAAAGCAAGAGGAAAGGGCCGCATCAGGTTTTGAACCCTTGACATGTTTGAGTTCGTCGACATAACAATTGGTTAGATAAACAAAAACATATCCAATTAAATTTACTTTCACTCAAAAGTTTAAATTATTAAATGAATATTTGATTTAATATATAAATAATTTGATACTCCCCTCACGCATATACCAGAAGAGAGGTGAATAAAGGATTGGGAAAGATTTGAACTCAAGATCTACTCATATATTATAATGCTTTTACTGCAAATTATTTTGAAAAGTTAAACCATTGAGAAATGTGTCGATATTGTGTTTATCGTATATGACTCATCAATCCTTTAAAAAAAAAAACATGGTATTATGAATGATGTCTACTATTATATGGGATGGACTTCCAAGATTAGTAAAGCGCGATAAGCTATTCAGGCAGTAAATCCTGAAACTTCTTGAATGGCTTCTCCGAGAAAACTGGTACAAAGGAGGAGTGTGAATTGTTTTCTGAGGTCTGAAAAGAACAAGAGATGTTGATAATGAACTGGCACTTGCAGTCACAATTATTAATATCTAAAGAAGTTCAAATGAATAGATGCGACCACTAAAGTCAAACTGATCAGAACTCTTCAGAAATCAGACGACTATGAAGCCATACTACCGGTGGGGGTAATGGAGCATTTAATCGATCATTCAATTTATGTAGGACAACCGATACCACTTCAGTCAATTCAGTGGTTGAATTATTCGGTGGACCCAAAATGCCCTATAAAACCTTAACTCAAGTCTATTCTCAATTTTACTCTAAACTATTTTTTGACCCCATAAAAAACTCCAAACTTTACACCTATTTTAATTCTACCTGAACTTTTTCTTTTTTTTAAACTTTTGCTCACATCCCAGATCTATCATTAACCCTCTATCTAAATTTTTTGATGGAGAACTCCCGAATGTGAGTTGTTTGAACGTCCTGAGAGGGAGCTTTTTGACCACGAGAGATAGAAGACTATCGAGCATGAGAGATCAAAGACTAAGTGCAAAATCAAAAACCTCTTAACCAAATGGAATGAAGACTCTTACGAGTACGAGCAATTGAAGAAAGCCTACCCTAATTGCTCTAATTTTTACCCATATTTCAAATCCAAGAATATGTTATTTGGACTAACGTGGAAATTCATCTCCAAAAAACGTTTTCTTGGAACTTAAATTTTGGGGAAAAACTAGAGTAATAACATGGAAATGCCATGCAAGATTGGACGAAGGATTAACAAGGCACGTATAAGACCCAAGTAAAAGTTTGTGATTTTTTATAAGACAAAAAATTTAGTTAAAATTTAGACTGGACCTCAAGCAAGAAGTTTTGATGAGACAAAAAAAAAAGTTTATAGTATAATTGGGATCAGAACAAAAATTAGGATTTTTATTTTTAGGGTATTAGGCTGTCTTTAATGTTAGTAACACCTTGAAATATTATATTTCATGATCGAATAGATCGATAGTTCAACTTGGAAAGTTCATGGGTTTTTTGAGTGATCAATGAATCCAAACTATATGAACTTTAAAATGGAGCCGTCAGGGTAGTTTTTTTTTTTTTTTTACTTTCCTTTCTCTGCTAATTTGTTAATAACACTTTAAATGGAGGACTGCAGTAAGTAGTATAGTAATTAGTATTGTCTAGTCTTATACACATTTTCTCTTTCTCTTTGTTTTATATTTCTAAGTGATTTCACATCTTTTGATGCTCCACTACTCCTAAGTATGCAACAAAGTCTTTGAACTAATCTAATGAATAATTCAACTATGATGCTCCACTACTCAGTATGCACCATAGTCTTTGAACTAATCTAATGAAATAATAATTCAACCTGTAACTGCAACTTGCATCGCATGAGATGAAGACATCACAGCTCCTCTCCCTCTACTGCGTGGGCGGCGAACCCCATATCAGAGGTCAAAGGGCGATGACCTCCGGACTAATTCTTACTCCCAGGGCCGCCTGGCCCCACTGTTATTCATAGTGCCAATGGTGAATGTGACTTTATTAGTTGTGATGTGATCTTGGGAAGAGATGCTTTTCCATTCAGTGTTGGTGACAAAAGGAATGGTTTGAGAAGCTTATCAACTGCTTACAACTTAACTTGTCAACATTGATTGTACTAATATGTTTGATAACCCTCAGACCACAAGCGACTTAATTAATCCAGAACTCCTAAATTGCAGTGGTATGTTGAGACCTACTTTCGTCTGCTCAATTCAAACATTAAAATAGTAAACGGCAGGACGGATATTGGAGAGGCGCTCTCAGCAGTTGAGTTAGAAGATGCGTGTGGTAGAACGATGGACGGGTGCGGGGAAGGCGCGAGCAGTGCCGCCGACCATGGTGTTTGTGGCGGCGACATTAGTCGGAGTGTTGTTATTGCAGCAGAAGGGAGATGGTTATGAACAAGATGTAAAACCTCCTTTGAGAATATGGCAAAATTGATATCTACTTTACGTTTTTCAAAGAGAAACTTGAAGATATTTTGACATTTGGACATCTTCTTAGAGATTTTTTTCAAACTATCACTTAATAAAATATCCCCAGAAATTTGGAAATTTAAAGATAGTTTAAGAGAAAGCACAAGTCAAGCACAGTTCGTCCACTATGTTTACACCAAGTAGGCAACTAATTTAAAGAACCAGCACAAGTCGTAAAGGCTTAGTTTAGCCAATGAAACTAAAGTTTTCATCAGGAGACGTTTTTATTTTTAGATGTTTAAAAATACAATTAAATCATGAATAAAGGTTTTCCTAATTCAAATTTTCTCCTAGAAAGACATTAGTTTAGCCAGATTAACTACCCCACCTAAAAGGAAAACATTTAATTCATGTGAAAATTTTGCTCCTATGATAGAACAGGAACTGACTTGGAACTGGTGGGTTCGGTTCCAGGCCAATTTCAAGTATAATTGGTTTGGTTATTGATTCTTATTTTTCGGAAGCGGAAGGTAGATTCCAGATTTCTACCTCGCAAATAACCCAGTCTGGATGGATCAAATTCAGGTCATTATATTTATGCTTGCTAGCCGCAGATAAAGAGTCAAGGAAAATGAGTTTATTGCGTTTGAATAGGTTCACGTGGCAAGATCGTTACATGGTATGTTATTGACAATCGTTATGTGTATGCTTGGACTTTGATCGAATAATGCATTTTTACCAGAAGTTTTGCAATAATTCATTTAACGACCCCACATTAAAGTAATGGTAGACCTTGAAGACCCGAAGTGATGTTCGCATTAGATCATCGGCACGTCCCACGTTAAAGTAATGGAAGACCTAGAAGACCCGAAGTGATGTTCGCATTAGATCATCGCCACGTTGTCCAGGCCATGGAAACCCGCTATATATGCACGGCCCGCCAAACGCTTGATCAATAGAACCAAGTGACGAGAGCACAGCGAAACCGACCTGAAAAATGGCGTTTCGCAGCTCTCTGCTACTTTCACAGATTCTCTTCCTTTTCGTAGCCTTATCATCTTCATGGACACCTGCGACTTCCACGGTTCAACAGACCTTCTTTCGTTGCCTTTCGACCAATTCCATGAACTCCATTCCTCTTTCCACTTATTACACCCCGAACAACGTCACTTCCTTCACATCTGTCCTCAATTCCACGGCGAACAACCTCCGGTATTTGCTCCCGACAGCGCCGAAGCCGGTGATCATCTTCACCCCGCTGTGTGAGGCCCATGTCCAGGCCGCTGTCCTCTGCTCGAGGCGGTTTGGGCTCGCCCTCCGCGTCAGGAGTGGGGGTCATGACTACGAGGCAGTCTCCTATGTGTCCCAGATCGAGTCCCCCTTCCTCGTGCTCGACCTGGCCCGCCTCCGCGCCATCCAGGTGGACATCCGCCGGGGCACGGCGTGGGCTCAGGCAGGGGCCACGACCGGGGAGGTCTATTACCGGATTGCCCAGCAGAGCAGGGTCCACGGGTTCCCGATGGGTCTGTGCTCCAGCTTGGGCATCGGGGGCCACATCACCGGCGGGGCCTATGGGTCAATGATGAGGATGTTTGGGCTTGGGGCGGACAACGTTATCGACGTCAGGATGGTCGACTCCAAGGGAAGGATTCTTGACCGGAAGGCGATGGGGGAGGATCTGTTCTGGGCACTCAGGGGAGGCGGTGGAGGCAGTTTCGGCGTAATCCTGGCTTGGAAGCTGAAATTGGTCAATGTGCCTGAGACTGTGACTGTGTTCACCGTCACCAAGACCCTCGAACAGGGCGCGACCAATCTCCTGTACAAATGGCAAAAGGTTGCCCCGAAGATCGATGACAGGCTCTTCATCAGAGTCGTGATCCAGGCCTCGAGTGCCGACCTGGCGGCGAACCGGACGGTGATGACCTCCTACAACGCCCTCTTCCTAGGAGACCCGGACACCCTTCTTAGAATCATGGGTAAGCGCTTCCCCGAGCTGGGCCTGACACGGGCTGACTGTGTCAAGACGAGCTGGATCGGATCAGTCCTGTACATCGCGGGGTACCCGAACACGACGGCCCCGGAGGTCCTCCTCCAGGGGAAGCCCCTGTTCCGAAACTACTTCAAGGCCAAGTCCGACTTTGTGAGGACTCCGATCCCCGTGAAGGGCCTCCTGGGCCTGTGGAAGATATACCTCCAGGAGGAGATCCCGTTCATGATATGGAACCCATACGGTGGGGCGATGGCCCGGGTCCCCGAGTGGGCGACACCATTCCCGCACCGGCGTGGCACGCTGTTCAAGATCCAGTATGTGGCCTCCTGGCAGGATGGGACCCAGAGCATGGCCAGGCACATGAGCTGGCTCACGAAGCTGCATAACTACATGGGATCTTATGTGTCCAAGAATCCTAGAGAGGCCTATGTGAACTACAGGGACCTCGATCTGGGCATGAACAAGAAAGGTGTCAACAGCTTGGCGGAGGCAAGTTCTTGGGGTTTGAGATATTTCAAGAGCAATTTCTACAGGTTGGTTCATGTCAAGACCAGGGTTGACCCTGATAACTTCTTTAGGCACGAGCAGAGCATTCCTCCTCTGCCCGTGAAGAGAGGGCGTTAGAGAGCATTGATTGGTCAGTGCAAGATTTGATTGGACCTCTTAATAATTTGGTGGCTGGTGTTTGGTTTTTTCTTCTTCTTCTTCTTCTTCTTTTTTTTGGCATCATTTGATTTTGGGTTCCCCCCTCATTTGACTAACTGCAAGGCAGTGTGCACTATGAGCTTACTCAGACAAATATCAGTTTGCCTCTGTCTGTCCTCTCTCTCTCTCTCTCTCTCTCTCTCTCTCTCTCTCTGTATGCTTTTTAATTTTCTTAGATTCATCTTCATATCTTCCAGCTTAAGCTGTACAGGAGAACTCCTATAATCCCTGAAAGAGCTCATCATTGCAAGAATGGTGCTCCCAAATGCTTTAAAGAGGGGGTCGCGAAAAGGGTTAGCTGTCCATTATGAGTCAACATCATTCCATGTTTTCTGTTTATAAAGCGACGTCAACGTTTTGTTTGATTTTCCACGTTTCCCACGATCTAAAATTAGGGGAAAATTCCGTGAATCAACATCTTGTTTGAACCGTCAAGCAAATCGCAGCCACTGAATAGTCAATAGTGCATGTGCTGGTCAAATCGCGTCCTCAATCAAGTGCGATAGATTGACCAGCAACTCCAATTTCTTATTTTCTTGACCTTTATAAATAGACATTAGATCCATCGGGAGTTAATTTTCCTCGCATTCATCAGCAATATTCTATCGCATCGAGATTGGATCTGCCTTGAAAAGCGCAAGAAGTGTACAGCGGTCTTTCTCCAAGGACGCAAGTGTGACATTTAATTCGTATATCTACCTGAAGGGCACTATTTTCTGGGATTTGTACCCTTTTTCTCCAGTGAAATCACGGGAATGTGGGAGGTAGTCAATTCTTCCGCCTAGTCTAATGTTCCTTCTCCTACTCCTGGGATCACCTACTTTTTTTTTTTTATGAGTACTGTGATTTTTTATATATTTTCCCTTCAAGTAGATGCAGATCGATTATCCGAATTTTCTACTAAACTAATCTCTCTGGATCACACAAACTGCCAGTTTGTGTGTATTATATTCACAAACCCCAACTTGAATCAAAATAAGAATTCGTTGCATTTGAACCAAGCGTTTGACCACTCAGTCAACTCTACGAAGATTACAGCTATATTTGAAACACTCCTACTGGACTATTTCTTGCTGTGTATAAGGTTCTCCAAAGTCATTGTATTATGCAAATGACTTTAGATTAAAAGATTTTCTTTAAAAACAAATAATAAATACTATTTGCTTTAGGCTAAAGGTGTTTTGTAAAGAATAAACAAAACCCGATTTCTTTGACTGAGTAAATTGCCATGACAAGGATATGTTTCTGGCCATTGCATCGAACACGCAAAGCAGTACGTAAGTAAATGGATTTCCCGGCTTCTGCTGGTTATTGAAGCTTGATCTGGTTCTCAGGTGCCTTAGTTGCAGTTGACACGGTGCATGCATCTCAATCAATCAGTGATGGTGAGACACTGGTTTCGACCAGAGAAAACTTTGAGCCAGGATTTTTCCATACAGGAATTTCAAGGGTGGGTACCTTGAAATAGAGGCAGAACAGATCTGGGAACAGAGGCAAGTGTAGCATGCGGCGGACCACTAAGGTTGAGTGACCCTAGATGAGGTGACATTAAGATCACCTGACTTCAGGTAAATGCTGAACCAAATGCAGGGACCAGAGGTTACCATCACATTCCAAGCCACTGACATCATGCCCCCAAGGTGACGGGTTGTCGAGGTTGCGCAACCTCACCCTGCCGGCATCCCTCTAGTACCTTTTTGAGTCCAAGCCACTATCCTCATCTCCTCCATGAATCCTAGATTTGCAAAATTGAGCATCTGCGTGACTGTAGGTGAGTGCTACCGAGGTCGTTCGACCCAAGGCAAGGCGACGCCGATGTTGTGCAATTGCAAGTCATCCCATGCCGGCATCCTCCTTTGGCTCCTCGGTGAGTCCTAGCCATCATTTCCTCGTAAGGGTAACACTGGAATATGAAAATATTAGTGAGGGTAAGATTGAACGACAAAATTCATTATATCCAGTGACAACATTCCAAAAAATGCTGAAATGCAAATGTTGGGTTGGAGTTGTATTGGGCCAAGGGACTTTAGAAATGTTAACTTGGCTCAAAGATTTTGACATTGTATTACCAAACACCTCAACTTTGGCACAAAAGTATTCGAAGGCCCACAGTCCCTTGTAATAATTGAACCAAACACAATCAGCTCGCAAATTGATTGCCTTGACTACATGGCTTTCAGGACAATCGATTTTAATTCTTTTCCAGGTTAAGTACGCTTTCGGTCCCTAACGATTTTTGTGCAGTCCTCTATCTTCTTTCGTTAATTCAACTGTAGGTTGACGTTATTACTGACAATTTTTTTTTTTTTTTTTTTTTTTTTGAGAAAGATCTTATCAACACCTGAATTTTAGTGACAAATTGTATAGAAAATTAAAAACTAATTTATCCCCTAAAAAAAAAAAAAAACATAATTGCACAACATATAATTTTTAGGAGCATTCATCAGATAGTTTAGTTCATTAATTGCAATTTGCATTGGACCAATAGTGGATGGATTTATTTGAAGGCTTTGGACTTAATTGAATTATTTGCATTGAACCCACGGAGACAGTGAAATTCGGCCAAGCTTATTGCACGTTATGCTAGCCGAAAATCGCAGGGTGAAAGGGAGAATTTCTGGGCTTGATTGAATCTATATGATTAGGGCTGAAATTTATTTAATTGAGTCCACGTGATTAATATGAGCTTTAATTAAAGGGACTTTAAGCTTAATTGAGTCCATGAGGCCAAAATGTCACCTTATAAGATGAGAACGTCGCGTCCAGTAACCTTGGGGTGAAGTCCAGATCAGTCTGCAGCAAACCAGCCGCGGGCGATTTCTTAGCAGCTCTCACGAAGCCTTGTCGTCGCGCTCAACAGCTATTCACGCTTCAGACCAGGCGAGTCTTCAAGCAATTCCAACGAGCACCGTCGCCTCAGCTACCATCTGCCTTACCGCCGTCGTCCGGGTGCAGCTGAAAGTCTCCAGCTTCCCACCTCATCATCGACGAGCACACCTCCAAACATCGAGACTTATTTTGGCTTTTGGTCAAAGCGGTGGAAGTCATATTGCATGGTGAATTTTGGAGAGTTGCCCGTGAATTCTTGAGAAAGAAATATAAGTGGGGTGGAGGACAAGAGAAGATCGCGACTTCGGAGTTCTCAGTTGAGATTATTTGGCCCAACCAAAACACCAAGTATTAATACACTACGATCTCCTTTCGCTAATGTGGCTTTGAATCAATAGAGTAATCAAGTTGGACTTTGAGGTGTGATATCACTTTATTTAAGGATTTATTTACTCCATAAAGTTGCTAATGGTCACTAGTAAATATCCTCCAAGATATAACAAAGTCTCAAAATGATAATACTAAATAACAATTCTAGTAATTCTCCATGATCCTTTTATGAAACAATTGAAAAGATAGCTGTAGTTTTGGAAAGAAGATTCGAAAAAGAAATGATCTCTATTCGTTCCTCTGGAAAATTGACATATATATAAATCGGTCCTAAACAATATAGACAACTCTTCGTGAAAAATTGTGAAGTGAACGGATGTATCATTTCGAAAGAAGTTGCCCAAATGAACAAAGGTGTCCATTTGGAAGAAGTTTTTTTTTTTGGTCGGAAATGATAGTTTCTTTCATTCATAACATACAAGACTTACAAGAAGACGATAGATAATATTCCAAACATAAAATTTCCAAAAGAGCTGGTGGAGGAAAGGACCTTTAATTTTGAGGTAGAGATTTTGTTCTATGCGCCTTCGCAAGCCAATCTGCAGCTTTATTGGCTTCCCGTGAGCAGTGAACCAACTTCATCGAATTTGAATGGGATAATATGCCTTTGCATTGCTCAATAATGGTCTTCACATTCCAAGGAGATTCAGCCCGGCCCATGATACTTTGCTTTGCAGTTAAACAGTCTGTCTCACACTCCACTTTTCCTTTTTGTACTTTTTCGGTTCATTCTTCATCCACGTGCGTTTCCTTTCTGAACTGCAGAAACTCAAGCCCGTGCAAGATCGCTAGGGTTTCGATTTGAATAGGGGAAGAAGCTCGGACTTCTCGCATGAAGCCGTCGATTACTTGGCCAGCTTGATCCCGCAGGATTCCGGCAACTGATCCGACATGTTCTCCTTGTACCCAAGATCCATTGACGTTTAGTTTCAGCGACCCTCTCTCCGGCGGTCTCCATCTTCGCGGTAAGTGCAGATCTGTGGTTTTCTTGGCCTCATTTTTGTTCTGCCATCTGCTGAAGTTTTGGAGATGTGCTTGCGCTAGATCAACTATGGTGTTCGGATCCGGTGGCTTGGCTCTGAAAATGGCGTGGTTTCAGGCTTTCCATACAAACCAGAGCACTGCCGCCACTAACTCCTTCTTGGGTGAGTCCCTATTGCCTTTGAAGCTTTCTATCAGCCATTTATCAAATCAGGAGATGACGTTGGGTGTGTAGTTGAGATTGATCTGTGGATTTGTCCATATGTTCTTTGTCCATTTGCAGAGTAGGAATAAGTGCTTAGTGGTTTCTTGATGGGTATTGCAGAGCAAGCAAATTGGGTCAGGTAACACCTTGCATTTGTATAGGTTCTCTCTAGTTGGTATTGCATTTTGACAAATGCTCCAAATAAAGATATGCATCTTCGGGGAGATAGATAAATTCCAGAGTTTTGTCCACAATGTTCTTGGAGGTTGGAAAGAGGTTGATGCTCTATGTAGTTCTGTTTCTATAGTTTGTGCACACTCTTTGTTGTAGCCGCTCTTTACCGAGTACATTCCGGTCCTGTTGCCTTTCCATACAAGTGTATCTTCTTTCTGGTTTGGATTTATAGGGATACATAGAATTTCATTAGCTAGTCAGTTTTCAAAAAGGTTTTGAACCTCTGTTTCTTTCCACCCCCTGCTTTCTTCGCTTATAAGTTTAGCCACAAGTATAGGGTCGTCTTTATTTGTCGGACCACCTATCACTCCAGATGCCAGCCATTTATCCTTTCGTATTCTGATTTGCTTGCCATCACCTACTCTCCATTCCACCTCTTGTTCAATAACTTCTCTCCCCACTAGAATGCTTTGCCAACCCTAAGATGGGTGTTGCCCTTTTCCTGCCTTCCACATATCTCCATTCGAAAAGTAAACCCCTTTCAAAATTCTGCTCCATAAAGCTGAGGGGAATTGAGATAACCTCCAAGCTTGCTTTCCCAGTATTGCTTTGTTGAAATTTGTGTAATCTTCGAGCCCCCCTTCATCCTTTCTCATTTTCAATACTTCCCACTTCTTCTAGTGCAGCCCGCTTCTTGTATCATTTTGTCTCCACCAGAAGGATGCGATTCTTCTTTCAATTGCTTTACATATCGAGATGGATATTTTAAAGATTGACATTGCATATTGAGGAAGAGCTTGTACAACACTTTTTATTAGTGTTTCTTTACTTGCTTTGGACAGTATTTTCTCTTTCCATCCCTCCAACTTCATGTTTACTCTAGCTAGGATCTAGGCGAACATCTCTTTTTTTACTAGCCTCAATCCATTGGAATTTCGAGATATTTCCCTGTCTTGTCTATGATTGAGACTTTGAGTTCTTGTGCCAAATTCCTCTTTAGAGCCTCTGCTAAAACATACTCCTGATTTGTTTAGATTTATTGCTTGACCCGTTGCAAAGCAATACTGGTTTAAGACAGCTGCTAGGTTTTGACATTCTAAAATAGTCTCATCTAAGAAAAAGATAGCATCATCGGCAAAGAGTAGATGTGATAGAGTAGGGCAATGTGTATTCAAGGTTATCCCTTTAAAACTCCCATCTTCCATAGCCTTGTGCATTAACCATGATAGGATGTTGGATACCATAACAAAAAGATAAGGTGAGAGAGGATCACCTTGCCTTAATCCCTTTGATGGTGTGAAATAGTTCATAGGCTCCCCATTTACCTTCACACTAAAAGTTACTGTTGAAACACACTGCATAATCAGCCCTACCCACCTTGTACTAAATCCCATTTTCAGCAAGCATTCACTCAAAAAATCCCATTCCACTTTGTCATATGCTTTTTGCATATCTAGTTTCAGAATGGCTTGAAACTTCTTTTTTCTCTTCTTAATTATGAGCTGATGGATTACTTCCTGAACTATCAATATATTGTCTTGAATTTTCTGGCCTTTATACAAAAACACTTTGTTTAGGAGTAATAATTTATGGGAGTCATCTCTTCAGTCTATTTGCCAACACTTTTGCTATGATTTTGTAGCTGAAATTACATAGGCTGATAGGTTTGAATTGGTTTATGCTTTCTGGATTTTTGACTTTTAGTATTGGGGAGAGATGCATTTGATTTAGGGTGGGGTCGAGAGTACCTGTCTTATACTAGTTGAAAAACTTCATGCTTTAATTCCTCCCAATAATGCTGATAAAATTGCCCATTTAAACCATCAGGACCTGGAGCTTTGAGTGAACCCATTTGGAAGACCGCTTCTTCTACTTCTTCAATTTTCACATTGTCCATCAGTTGTGCGTTAATTGCATCATTGACTGGACTAGGACATTGATCTAGGACTGGCTAGAAATTCCTTGTACCCACAGTTTCATAAAGTGTTTGATAAAAGTCTCTGATATGTTGCTTAAGTATGTTCGGCTCCCTACACCAAGTGTCTTCATTTATCTTTAGCATTGTGATTCTATTTCTCTACCTTCTTTGCACTATTGTGGCATGGAAATACTTTGTGTTTTTGTCTTCCCATTTAAGCCAATTGATGCGTGCCCGAAGCCCCCAATACTTTTCCTCCCATCTCCATAGTTTTTCAATTTGATCCACAACATGCCGATATTCCTCCTTGCTGTAACTTTCTGAAGGTCTATTTGTTAGCTCTGTTAATGTCCTCTTCAGCTCTCTTATGCGAACGGCAGCATTAGGAAACTTGTTTTTGCTCCAGGTTGCTAGTTCTTTAGAGACATCTTGAACTTTGTCTGAAAAACTATTTTCATTTAAGTTATTTTCATTCCATGTTCGCTTTATAACCTCCCTACATTCTGCTTCTTCTAGCCAATAAGCTTCGAACTTGAATTGTTTTTTCTTTTTCTTACTTTCAGGGTGTAGCACAAGAAGAAGTAGGTTGTGATCTGAGCCGACAGTTGGTAGAGCCTGAACTTCAGCATTTGGGAAAGTCACCCACCATTCCATGGTACATGGTACTTGATCTAATCTTTTTTTAACCAAATCCTCTCCTACTCTATTGTTTGCCCAAGTAAAGGCACAACCTTTGCTATCTATATCCATTAGGGAGCAATCATTCAAGAGCTCACGAAAAGCTGCTATTCGGTAGTGGTCAACTTCCCTTTTTCCTTCCTTCTCCCAAGCATATAAGATTTCGTTAAAATCCCCCATACAAATCCATGGAAGTAGGTTTTGTGATTGTATCTCCCTTAATTTATGTAATAGGAGTAGTCTCTCCCCATAATTTGTAGGAGCATAGAGGAAAGTTACTCGCATATGACAGCCACTAGTCAGATCATGGCATTTGACATCAATGAAAGCTTTGGTGCTAGAAATCACTTTTAACTCCAGCTCTTCACTCCACATGAGTACTATTCCTCCTATGGTGCCTTCCAAATTCTCTAGAAATTTATTTGGGAACTTTAGGCGTTTTATGACGCCCTCAACCATCGACTCCTTGTTCTTAGTCTCCATTAAGAAAACCATGGTAGGCCTTTCGAGAGCAACTAAAGCCCTTAGCTCTTGGAATGTCAAGAGGTTGCCTAGCCCTTGACATTTCCAACTAATGATTTTCATGATATCTTTAGTGGCTTATTAGGGCTAGCCATCAAAGCCCAGTCTTTTCCTTCCTTTACTATATGAACAGGGGTTTCCAATAACTCCATTTCATCAATGAGTAGAATGGCATTTTCTGCCGATCTTTTCTTTTTTTAGTTTTCTTGGTCTTCAAGCCTTTCTTACTGTTGCTTTCCTTAGTATGAATATTCACTTTAGGAAAATCAATGCACATAATATGTTTCCCTTTTATCTTTTTTTCTTGGATCTATAGCTATGCCTTCTATTGCATACTGAGAAGAGTAACATTCTTCCATTTTCTTGTTGCGAGTTGTAGTAGCCCGTATCTCCGATTCATTTCTAACCTCTCTTTCCATACCATTTTCTATTGCAAGCGTTTCAAGAACTACTTCAACATTTGAATTTTTTTCTAATTTACCATATAAGGCTTCCCAATGAGGGTTGTGATCATGTACATCCGCCTTTAGCCAAGGTCCGTACTTTCCTGCCTTATTTTCTGCCCATTTAGTCTGATCATAGGGAATTTCCTCACAATTTGTAGCATGGTGACTAATTCTCCCACACAAGTAGCAATAATGTGAAAGTCGGTCATACTTAAATTCCACCCATAGCTTCTTATTCCTAGGTCCAATATAGCCCCCGATTTTAAGGGTAAACTAAATCCATATCTACTCTCACCTTTCCTACTTTGTTTGGACCATTTCCTCTAGCCTCCATCTATATTTCTAGAACTTGTCCCACTCTTTCAGCCAAATCAACAACCACTTCCTCTCTAAACCACCTTGGAGGTATCCCTCCCATTTGAACCCAGAAGGCGCAGCAAAAAAAATCATAATAGTGCTCTAGAATCTCTAGTTCACATTGTTTTAGAACTAAAAGGTTACTTGCAAAAGACCATGGGCCTATTTTTATGATTCTCTCTTTATCCTCTTCAGATTGAAAAATGAAAGAGAAGAGTCCTGGCTCTTTTTGTAAACAAACAACTGAATTTGTTTTCCATGCCTTCTTCATTATGTTTAAAAAGGCTTGGAAATTGACATTAGGTTTGGAGAACAGCTTACCAAATAGAGTGAGATTACATTCCTACCTTTTAATAGGAGAGATTTCTGTCGAAACCTCAACAATATAACTTTCTGACTAGAGATAACCTAAGCTTTTACACAATGCTGCTAATCGCAAATCATTCTCATTCTCATCTTCCATTTCTCTGTTTTGCAGGGTTTCTCGCTGCTCTTTGCCTGCTCCAATCTAAAGCTAGGTCCCTGTCTTTGCTTGTTTAGAGTTGAAGTTGGGTCGCTACTCTTTGCTTACTCAAAACAAAATTGGAATCCACAAAGGGGCAATGGTTGGAGTGGTTGAGTTTGCTGAATCGTTTAATATTTTTGGGAATAATAGATAACGGCTTGGGTTTAGATTGAAGGGGGCTCTGTGAAGATGGTATGGGAAGACTGAAAATGGTTATTCGATCAACTGTGGGGAGAAGCTTGAAAGATACGGTGCAATGGAGAGGGGAGAAAGTCACGTAGTGATGATTTGTATGTGGATTTGTGGTTTTGTGATCAACTTACCAAATCTGGGGTGCACTCGAAAACCATTTAGGATGAGTAGCTAAGCCAGAACCATGGTGGTTTTAGGGTTCTATTTGTGCTATTAGCCATTGAAGGGAAAGGGGAAGCTTTGCCCTAAGGAGAGAGAGGAGCTCTTCCGATAGAAGAGAGAGTTGTCCCAATAATACAAGTGCCACATTTTTTTTTATTTATTATTTTTTTTTGTTGGTGCTGGAGGAACCGCCTCAACTGGTAGCTGAAGCGTAAACCCACAAGTGCTACTTAAGCGGGAGGACCCACTACCCCTGGAAGCACACTTAAGACACCAAGTGCCGCATTGTTAAAATGTAGAAAAATGAACAAATGCAACCCTTTGGGAAATATTGCAAATTGAAAGAGTATCATTTCCAAAGGTTGTCTTGAAGAGATAAAAAAAAAAAAAAAATTCGGAATAAAAAAATTGTTATTGTTATTATTTTAATAAATAAAATTTCGAATTTTCATAATTTTCGAAAATTCCCAATAAATGAAAAAACAACCTTTGAACTAATTAAAGTTACTAAGATAACTGTACAAAATAAAATAAAATAAAAAAAAAGGGGTTAGTGCTAATTAAACTATGAGTGCATAAACGTGCAAAGTGCTAAGTGTGCCTAATAATCACACCAAAATCACGCAATTATTCGTGCACCCCACCCAATCTTTTATTTAGATACACTAAAGAATTCCCACACTTATTAATTGACTCACATCTTCACTTTTCCTAGTGGGACAAAGAAACATATACTTAGTTTGTTTTACAAACAAATTTCTAACAATCTCCCACTTTGTTTGTAAAACAAAGATTTCAAAATTAAAAATTTTAAAGGTATATAGCCTAAATTTTAGTAAGATTAATATACATATGTAAATGTCTCTTTCAAGTTAAACCTTTACTTAGTGCAAGTATCTCAAAATTCTATCAAAGTGATAGGTAGTTCAGCTAACTTGCACTTTTAAATAATAGAATTGGATATACCATACATACACTAATATCTTATTTCAATGAGAAGTTCTATATTACTCTGCACTGTTAGGGCCTTGTACTTGATCCTGTTTCATGAGCTTTCTAGAAAGCAACCCTAACTTTCATAAGAAGTGGCACCACTTCTAAGCTCATATAGGTGAAGTATTTACCATGTGTTTCTATTACTATTAACACATTACAAGTTTGTACTATACTTCATTAAGAATTCAATTCAACCTACAAAACGTAATGGACGATATTGACTTCTCATATCAAGGCTATGTTAGTATCAAACAATCACATTTAGTAACTTATTCTTACCTATTAAACCTTGTAACTAGTGATGGTCTAGAAAAATGTTGGGTTACCATTATTGGTAATTTCAATTAAAGAGTTTCAGCTCCATTTCTTGTGAGGTCATTATTACCATGTCCCTTGGTAAAGCCTTCGTTAGAGAATAGGCAAGATTATTACTTGACCTCACGTAGACAATTGTTATAGTACCATCTTTAATCAATTGTCTCATATATTCACGTCTTAGACTAATATGTTTAAACTTACAATTATAGGTGTTATTATAAGTTCTTGCTAAACTAGCCCGACTATCATAGTGGATAGAAATATGAGGCATAGAACTAGACTATAATTTGATATTTAATAAGAAATTTCTAATCCATTTAGCTTCTTTCCCGAGTTGCCGCTAAAGCAACGAATTTATATTCCATTATTGAGTGATTCCATTGTTGAGTGAGTTATAAATGTCTATTTCTTAGGGCTTGTTTGGTAAAGTTCTTCTTCTTCTTCTTCTTCTTCTTCTTTCTCACTAGGCTGACCTTGCCTAGCCAATGCAAGGCCAAGCCTTGCATGGCCACGGCAAGGCTCGGCCTCCCAACCAATCGCCAGCCAAGGTGGTGGTCGATGGCCATCCAAAGAGAAAAAGAAAAAAGAAAAAGAAAAAGAAAAAGAAAAAGAAAAAAATAAAAAATAATAAAAGAATTTAAAAATTAAAAAAAAATTAAAAAAAAAAATCTAAGAATCCTACCAAATGTATTTCTATTCGAGGATAGAAATTTCAGAAAGTTACCTAACATTTTTTTTTTTTGCTCAGAAATTGTTCATGAGAATAGAATTTAAAAAAAAAATCATTTCTCATCAAAAATTGTTTTTCGGAACAAAATCGTTACCAAACGCACCCTTACTCACCCAATATACAACACCTCCACCTAGTGTGAAAATCCATTCAGAAGTAAGATGCTTATCTCCCACACTTGTAATCCAACTAGCATCAGTGTATCCTTCTAATATAGTCGAATAATTACTATAAACAATTCTAAATTTTTAGTTTTATTAAGATAACAAATTTTTTTGATAATAGCTTTCCAATGTTCTGTACTAGTAATATACCTACTCAACTTATATATAAAATAAGCAATATCAGGTCTAATACAATGTATTGCATACATTAAAGACCCTATAGCACTTGTATATTCAAGTTGTGCCACCGCTCTACTAGTATTATAATTTAATTTAATACTGAAATCAAATGGAGTACTTATTTCCTTGAAACCAAGATGTTGAAATTTATTTAATAATTTTTCAACATAACTATATTGGCTTAAAGAGTAACCCCATTATGTTTCTTAATTTTAATACCTAAGAAATTATCTACTTCACTAAAATTTTTCATTTTAAATATGGAAGTTAAATAATTCTTAGTTTTAATAATTCTAGTCATATTCATTCCAAATATAAGCATATCATCAAAATACAAGCATACTAAGATACCATAGTTTTTAGTGAATTAAGAGTATATACACTTAGCGGTACTACTGTGGACTATGACCGAATCAAATTTTTCATATCACTACTTAGGAGCTTGCTTAAAGCCCATAAAGAGACTTAATTAGTTTATATATTTTTCTTTCATTTCCTAGAAGAATGAAACCCTTTGGTTATTTCATATAGATCTCCTCATTGAAGTCTCCATTTAAGAAAGTAGTATTGACATCCATTTGATGAACACAAAGATCATAAATGGAAGCAAAGTAAAAAGAATTCGAATAGAAGTTATACATGAAATAAAAGCATATGCATCAAAATAATATATTCATTTTTTTATCTATATCCCATGGCCACAAGTTTTGCCTTTAAAGCTTGGATAGAACCGTTAGAATGATATTTTCTTCTAAAAATCTATTTACACCCAATAGATTTGAATCCTTTTGGTAAATCTACTAATACCCAAGTATTATTAGACAAAATTGAGTCAATTTCATCATTTACAGCTTTTTTTTTTCCAAAAGGAAGCATCTCTAGAAAACATAGTATCATCAAAGCTTTTAGGATCGTTTTCTAAATATAATACTAAAATGCATTTATTTACCACGTTATTATCTCTGTCACTTTCAACAAGAAAAACATGAGTAATAAAATTAGGACCTAGATCTTTTAGTTTCCTAGCTCTAGTACTTCTCTTTGGTTCAATCATATCCTTAGAATTATTTGCTTTTTTTCTCTTGAGAATTTACACGAATTTCCATAGATTTTGAATTATTTTCTATAATTTCAGAACTTGTAGAATATTTATTCTCAAAGAATTCGATGTCTCTCGATTCTACAATGACATTGGACTCTAAATCAAAAAGCCTATAAGCTCTACTATTTTCGGCATACCCAACGAAAACACTTTTGATAGCTCTAGGATTGAGCTTTGTTCTCTGGGATTTGGTACTCGGTATTATGTCAAACGCCCCTATAGTTTATGATATGACAAATTTGGTATTTTACCTTTCCATACTTCATAAGGGGTTATGTCATTTTTCTTGGAATGTATTGTATTATAATATAGCATGCAATAAGCAATGTTTCTCCCCAAAGATTAATTGGTAGCTTTGAATTTGAAAGCATACAATTAACCATTTATTCAAGAGATTTTTTTTCAGTCAAATTATTTTGTTGTGCAGTATATGGTGTCGAAACTTGACGAATAATACCATGTTCTTCACAAAATAAAGAAAATTCATTTCCTCTATCTCAACATAGAACTTTGATTTTCCTTTCTAATTAGTTTCTACTTCAGCTTTATATTTCTTAAATGGTAAATGCTTCATCCTTTGACCTCATGAGATAAATATATAAAAACTTACTGCAATCATCCACAAAGATAATAAAATACCTTTTAACCCCATGTGTTGACATGCTATTGAATTCACATATATCATTATGAACCAAATCCAATAAATTCGAATAAGAAATGGTTTCTTAGTAAGTGTGGGCTTAGCACATATTTCATATTTATCAAATTCGCCTTTGAAATTTATTAAGTCTAACTTCTTCACATTATTCAAATAATGAATATTTATATGTGTCAACCTACTATGCCATAGAAATGAAGACTTAATAATGTAAGTAGAACTAGTAATATTATTATTGATACTTAGTTGATACATGCCATCATTGGCATAACCATTTCCTACAAACAGCCAATTTTTCGACAGCATAACCTTGTCGGATTCAAACAAAACCCTGAGATAGCTAGTATGAACAAAATAAAGGAGTTAGAGAAGAAAATAAGAACACAAGATTTATAGTGGTTCGGCTTAATCCAAACCTACGTCCACTCTCCCACGCTAACAGCCTTCTTGGCTGGATTCCACTATGCAATCAACAAGAGATTACAACTTTGAGTGCAAACGCTTAGTAGTAGATCACACTATCTCACTAAGTCACTCTTTTGGTATTTCTCTCACGATTACAAACGTTTAAGCTCTCCAAAGACAAGTGTATAATCGAAGGTCGCTCAGACTTTGGAATTATAAATTCTACGCTCCGTCTCTTACTTGCTCATCGGTCCATGATCTCCTTAAATACTCCTCCACTTCCAAACTAGCCGTTGGATAGTATCCCGGAGAATCGTCTTCCAATATACCCATTGGACAGCTCTGTATCTAGAAGATTAGGTAGCCGTTGAGTGACAAAGGTAAAATCCCAAATTGATTCCGATCGCCCATACAAACGAAATCTTGGTTTCCATAAGTAAAGCTTCTTCGTGTAGAAAGTTCTTGTCTTCAAGATCCAATCGTCAATCAATTAGATTGAATCAATCAAATCAATCTTGATGTGGAATCCAAACCAGATCACTAGCCGTTGTATGATTGGGCTTGAGTTACGATTCATCGAATCTGGATGTAAAGTCTGAGTCTGTAGACTTTACGATATGAGTCTTGAGACTTTACAATCTGGGTCTGTAGACTTTACAATCTGAGTCTGTAGACTTTACAATATGAGTCTTGAGTCTGGCAGTCTTCAGACTTTGACACAGAAGTCTGGAAATCTTCAGAATATACTCTGGACATATGTTACGTTCAGTCTTCTGGTCATCTTCTGACTTTGATAAAATCCTTTAGATGTTTTATCATCTGCATGGTCTATTACTCAACCATCAAACATGTTAGTAGCCTTTGATTTATTTTGTCATCTTCAAAACATTATAAGGGATTTCCCTAACAATCTCCCCCTTTTTGATGATGATAAAACAATCTCTGAATATGCAGATTTGCAAACATACTTTTAAATCAAAGGATATCAGAAGATAAATAGATTGAGCATAAGAATATATAGAAAAATAATCACAGCTCAATATTATGCAATAAATAATATCAACCAATCAGCACATATGCATATTCATTTCTTCTCCCCCTTTTTGTCATAATCAAAAAGTGATAATAATGGATTCACGTAGAGAATGATAACAAATATTTTGCATGAATCACAATTTCCAAAAATCAGCTTTTATAAAGCAAGTCGAATATTAAAGATATGCAATATAGCTCACTTCGATCATATATATATCAGGAAATATCCAATGAAAATCACGGATGCATCATAAAATTCACGTACCATTTTTGTCATAATAAAATGATAATATCACTAAGAGATTTGTTAATGACAAAATGTAATAAAATACGCACTAACCGGATTTTGTAGGTCTTAACAATTCTAACACATTTACCTTCCTTCTTTTCATAACAAGATCACGATCAATCAAAAAAGATTTTTCCATAATTGATCAAAGCTCCCCCTCAATTTGTTGCCTTTTTGAGATGATCACGATTCTTTCCCTTTTCTTTTGGATTTGATTTCTCCCCCTGTCATCATGACAATATTTGCGAATAGAAGCAATTGTTGCAATTGTCGCAAGAGATATTTTCTGATTACACCAAAATCTGCGTAGATTTGTAATCATTCTTGCCTTAAAGAATTTCCTGCAATCAACTCATTTCCCTTTTTGGTATCCATCAATTTGGATCCTTCCTTGACGTTAGAGTAAAATAGAAATCCTCCATAAACAAATATTCTTTCTTAATTCATCATAACAAAGTATTCAACGAAAGAATATTATGCACAATGATATTTTGAAAAATAAATTCTCACTTAGTCATAGTACAATAAAATCAAGGAGAATGAAATCTTTGAATATCTAAGAATATCTTGCATCATCACGTAAAACAGATTTTCACTTTGCAAAATATGATTAGATCTGAGAGTATAAAATTAGACAAAATAATCTGAATTATCTCAAATAATCACACGTGTTAAATCAAATCTCAACTCACAAATCATAAAAACAAATCATACAATTCTTTCTTCCATAAAGCAAAATATGATTATTATAAAATCTCAATCAACCAAGGATATATCGAATATCAAGCATAATGAGAAATTGAGAATAAAAAATTCCTTACCAAATCCTCTTTCTTCTTTCTTCTTTCTATCCTGCAAAATAACTTATCTTTTCTTTGGTATCCATTTTTTCTTGGGTCCATGAGAGTTAGCAGAATATGTTGCTTTTATCCAATCTTTTGAGAGACCTCGCAAGAGTTTGTTAACCTTCATCGGGGCAGAAATTTGCTGACCTTGATATGCTAAACCATTTACAATTTCTGTAAAACGGCTAAACATATCTCCAATTGACTCTCCTTGCTTCATCTTGAAGGATTCATATTTGCCGAGCAAGAAGTTTACTTTTGTCTCTTTTACAGGATCGGTCCCTTCATATGTAACACGAAGTTTATCCCAAACTTCTTTTGCTGTTTCACATGAAGAAATTCTGTTATATTCAGCAAGAGATAAAGCGCAATATAAAGAATAAATGGCTTTTGCATCAAGCGCTTCTCTTTTGGACATCTCCATCCGAGACATAGGAGCGGGGGGTTTGCTTTCTTTGTCTTTGCCATTCTTATTTGATGTAGACGCAGCAATGGGGTTGATTCCTCTTTCCACAACATCCCATTGTAAGAGATCTCTGGATCTTATGAATGCTTTCATTTTGTTCTTCCACACGTCGTATTCATTTCCATCAAAATATGGTGGCCTTGTGTTGCTTTGCCCTTCCATAAGTCCTGGTGCCAACATACTAGCCATAAAGAATCTTTAGCTCAAAAGTAAAAACACTTTTATAAACCGAGCACTTGGCTCTGATACCAATTGAGATAGCTAGTATGAACAAAATAAAGGAGTTAGAGAAGAAAATAAGAACACAAGATTTATAGTGGTTCGGCTTAATCCAAGCCTACGTCCACTCTCCCACGCTAATAGCCTTCTTGGCTGGATTCCACTATGCAATCAACAAGAGATTATAACTTCGAGTACAAACGCTTAGTAGTAGATCTCACTATCTCACTAAGTCACTCTTTTGGTATTTCTCTCACGATTACAAACGTTTAAGCTCTCCAAAGACAAGTGTATAATCGAAGGTCGCTCAGACTTTGAAATTATAAATTCTACGCTCCGTCTCTTACTTGCTCATCGGTCCATGATCTCATTAAATACTCCTCCACTTCCAAACTAGCTGTTGGATAGTATCCCGGAGAATCGTCTTCCAATATACCCATTGGACAGCTCTGTATCTAGAAGATTAGGTAGCCGTTGAGTGACAAAGGTAAAATCCCAAATTGATTCCGATCGCCCATACAAACGAAATCTTGGTTTCCATAAGTAAAGCTTCTTTGTGTAGAAAGTTCTTGTCTTCAAGATCCAATCGTCAATCAATTAGATTGAATCAATCAAATCAATCTTGATGTGGAATCCAAACCAGATCACTAGCCGTTGTATGATTGGGCTTGAGTTACGATTCATCGAATCTGGATGTAAAGTACGATCGTAGACTTTATGATATGAGTCTTGAGACATTACAATCTGGGTCTGTAGACTTTACAATCTAAGTCGTAGACTTTACAATATAAGTCTTGAGTACGCGGTCTTGAGACTTTGACACAAAAGTCTGGAAATCTTCAGAATATACTCGGACATATGTTACGTTCAGTCTTTGGTCATCTTCTGACTTTGATAAAATCCTTTAGATGTTTTATCATCTGCATGGTCTATTACTCAACCATCAAACATGTTAGTAGCCTTTGATTTATTTTGTCATCTTCAAAACATCATAAGGGATTTCCCTAACAAACCCGAAACCCCCTCTTATAAAGTAAATCAATAGAAACTATGTTCTTCCTAATTTCGGGTATAAATAATACATTAAGAAGAGTAATATTCTTTCCAAAAATGAAGTATATCTCCACCGTACCTTTTCTAGCAACCTTTGAAAGAGCATTATTCGCCATCAGGACCTTTTGAACATTTGAGTAGACAGTCTCTTCAAATTACTTGTGTACATGGACTGTTGCTCCATAATCTAACCACCAATTGGATTGGACAGTCGTAAAGTTAATTTCAGAAATCATAGCCATTGTATCATTAATTTCAGAAAATTTCACATTGAAAAACATGGTTGAAATCATGGCTATATAGTTTTCTTCAACCAAATTTGCATTTGCCTTCACCGTTGGAATGTTGTTGTCTTTTGAAATGCTCTTACGGCGAATGCAATCCTGGGCATAGTGTCCTTGTTTGCTACAAACAAAACGACAACATATTTTCTTCTTTTTTCTCTTAAATTTATGTCCACTTTTTACTTTGAAGTTATGGCCGATTTTCGGTTTTCTTTCCACACATTCACCTTGGAATTGTACAAAATAGAATTTTCACGTAAACGTGACTCTTCCACAATCGAAGATGTTTCTGTACTTACTCCAAGGTGAAGTCCTCTTACTTGTGTATCAACCTTTTTCCTTAGTCTTTCCAACTTGAAGGCAATTTTGCAAGAATTGCTCCAACTTGAAAAGCTTCTAAAATATCAATCTTGAGGGCACAAATTTTATTCACTAGCACTTGCAATTCATGGACTTGTCTTAACAAGGGTTTAGTATCAAAATAATTTGCGATTAGATATTTGTTGGTACCTTGCTCTTCTGCTTTGTACTTGAATTCCAGTGCATTCCAAATTTCTCTAGCCAACTTCGTTTAAGTGAATAAGTTTTACAAATGATCGGATAGTGTATTCAGAATGTGTCCTCGGCAAAAGTAATTCGTCATCTGCATATTTCTTCCTCTCTTTAATAACCCTCCCCATGGCTTCCGCACTTGGTTGTCCTCCTTCGGTAGTAGGCTTCGGATCTTCTATAGGTGCCAAGTAAAGATCTAGTATGTAGAAATTCTTTAGGGCAGTGAGTAAAAATATCATTTTGTCCCTCTAGCGAGCAAAGCTGTTCCCATTGAATTAATTTAGTTTGACCATGTCTTGATTCATGACTTTGATTGTTTTTGACTTCATTGTTGAATAAAATGAATCCTTAAAATTGTTGAAAAAATGTAGCTTTGAATCAATAGAGCAATTAAGTCAGACTTTGAGACGTGATATTACTTTTTTTAAGGATTTATTTGCCCCACAAAATTGCTAATGGTTACCGGTAAATATCCTCCAAGATACAACAAAATCTCAAAATGATAATACTCAATAGCAATTCTAGTATTTCTTCAGGATCTCTTTAGGAAATAATTGAAAATATGTTTGTAGTTTTGGAAAGAAGAATCGAAAAGGAAATAATCTCAATTCATTCCTTTGGAAAATTTACATATATATATATATATATATATATATATATATATATATATATATATATCAATCTTAAAGAATATAGACAAGTCTTTGTGAAAAATTGCAAAGTGAACGAATGAATCCTTTCGAAAGAAGTTGCCCAAATGAATAAAGGTGTCCATTCAGAAGAAGTTGAAAAATGAATAAATGCAACCTTTCTCGAAAGGTTGCAAGTTGAACGAGTATAATTTTCAAAGTTTGTCTTGAAGAGACACAGAATATATATATTTAATAAATAAAATTTCGAATTTTCATGATTTCGGAAAATTCTCAATAAACAAAAAAAGAACCTTTGAACTAATTAAAGTTAATAAGATAACCGTACGGAATAAAAAAAATAAAAAATAAAGGGGTTAGTGCTAATTAAACCACAAGCGTGCAAGCGTGCGAAGTGCTAAACGCACCTAATAATCCTGTAATTATTTGTGCACCCGTATGCGAGTATGGTGGGGTCTACTTCATACCCAATCTTTTCTTTAGATATACTAAAAAACCCCCACACCTATTAACTTGCCAACTTCCTTCCACTTTTTCTATGTGAGACAAGAAAACATACACTTAGTTTGTTTTACAAACAAAATTCCAACAGTCGATTGCCACAATCATTGTGAATGGCGGGGCCCCTTTTTGTTGGGCTGCCCCCTGCATCATTGTCGAGCACTGGTCCCAAGCTATGATCCACGTCAGCCACCTAATCGGGTGCCACAATCTGTTGTTGTCAAGTTTGAATGTGGAAGCGATTAGGTAATTATCCAACCCAAAATTAATTCAAATCTTTGTTATGTATATTGTCGATATTGTGATTTCACCACATATTAGATCGATACTTGCATATCTTGAGATATCGAGTATATCCATTACAATTAGGAAGCTTTCCCAATATCATGCACGAGGGTGGCAGTCTGATCCAAGATACAATTTCTGCCCGCTTAGAAAATTGACCATCCTATTTATAAACTTTTTGATAATCGTCGATTTATTTGTTTCAAAATTTGATGGAATGAAATATCTAGTGGTTGTCTTGTTTGGATCTTATTTTGCGATGAGTATTATCTATTATTTGATTGTTTACATAAAAGAGAATTAAAAAAAAACTCAGAATTAAATTATATTAGATTCTTAGACAATCCTACATGTTTTAGGGAAATTCTAGGTAATCTTTCTTAATAGAAAAGGATAGGTTTTTGACAGAAATAGAATCGGTTAGAATGCATGCTAGATAATATTTCTTCTTTAAGTTAGATAGTTTAGGTAGATTGCATATTTAGGTGGATTCTAGAATATTAGGATCATTTTTCGATTTAGATTAGGATTTAGTGTAGATTATTTCCTAGTTTAAGTTAGATAATATCTTAATCTTAATAGTTCATTTAGGATAATTCTTTCTTAATTTCGAATTTAATGGAAAATACCAAAAATATCATCTTGGAATGGATTAGATTCGTTTCTCAGATACAATCACCTGTTTAATTAGGCTATTTATTTATTCTGAATTTTAAATGAAAAAAAAATTCATGTCCATGTCATATAGAATTAGGTTTGTAAGCTACACATCATTTAGTATTTATATGCTAGGTTTATTTAATTGAATTGCATGTTAGCTAGATTATTTTAATTAGAGTTGCATGCCATGTTAAAGTAATTACATATATACTATTGTACAACATTAGAGTTAAGTCATTTAATTAAAATCACATGTCATATAGCCTGCCTGTAATTATTTAATTAGAAATTGCATGTCTTGTTAGGATAGACAAGTTTTGTACATCATTGCATTTAGAGTAATTGTATTATATTAATTCGATATGGATTAGTTCTCATTTAAATAAAAAAAAACCCAAAAAAGATTTGAGTAAAATTGTGTGGCAATTAGAAATTATATTTATGTTGAATATGTACTTTTCTAATTAAACTTGCAATTGCTTACGTTGCTTCAAGATAAGTAATTCCTTCATTTCCTTGCATGTTAATTGCTTTGATTATTGGGTGTTTCATTAACGGATGCATACCCGCATAATCACCTCACATGTTATAAGATAATTTAAAATAGATTCAAGCTGCCTACATAATATTTTTCGTAAAAAGAAGATACTAAAAAAACATTAGAGTAATCTCGCTTAATTAAGTTCTCGAATCCATAATCTCTAATATGTAGGAGTAAAGTACATCTTTTGGTACTTTACTCATGTTTCTAATCAATTAACGAAAAATTATATTAGTAACGACTCCAAAATAAAAATGATTTGTATATTAATAACTTGAATTTTAAGTTGCGAATTGGTTAGGTTTGGGAGAGCTTGAGCTTAGTATTCTATTAGCTGAACTATAGGTGATTCACATAAGGTTGCTACAAGACTCTCCAAGCCCATACTAATTTTGTGACTTATGGTCAATTTTTCATGCTTATGGGAATCATATCTTGCAGTTGAGATTGGACAGCCATCCATGTGCACGATTATGGATTACGAAATAATCCTAATTTTAATTATCCAAAAAATCTTGGAGAATATGCATTAAATAATAAAAATCAACTAACCAGGCAATTAATTTGAAATATCAAATAGGATGAGAATTTTACCTAATTTGCGAATAATGTATCCAAATTCGAACTCGACGGACGTGGACTAAGGTGGCTAGAGGACAACTTGCCGGTGGCAGATCATGGTGGTGCCTAGTGATCGATGAAGTGCTCACGTGGTGGTTTGGCTGCAATGCTCAGCGATTTGGCCATGGCAAGGCTTGCGGGCCTCGGTGATGGAGTTGCTCACGGTGGGAACGATGATGGTGGTTCTTGGCTCAAGCTGTCAATGAGGTCTCAGCTTGATGCTCATGTGTATGGCTAGCAAGTACAGCTCATGGCGGGGGATTCTTGGTTAAGATTCTCATCAAGAGTCACCAATGCAATACTTGATCGAGATGAATGAACGGCACGGGTGGTTCTCGGAGAGATAAGGCACGAATTTGCAGATCCGTGGGCTGGAAGGTGTCAAAATCAGAACCACAACTACATCGTTGCTACAGGGTCTCCCACGACTTGGAGGTGTTGATCAAGGGGCCGACTAAAGCTGGAGTATCACCCCCGCCGGATCGGTTCATTAAGCAAGCTGACCATAGTAAGCGCCTAGGGATGTCGGGGAAGCGCCGCAGTTCACTGGACTCGTTGGAGGTGCAGCTATGCTGGTGACTGAATAGGCGGCTGTGTTTGTCGTTGGAAAAGAGGCACATCAATGGTGGTCGCTGTGAACTTGTTAGTGAATATCCTCCTCGCTGTATGAAGCTCCAAGCAGTGCTAAAGCATGATAAACCAAGTGGATGTTGAAAACCTACAGAGAATAGTTCCACTGGAGGGATGTTCAGCAGGGCAACGACAGGGACAAGAGGCGCGTCGACGCAGGAGCCCAAGAGCCTAGAGAAAAATTTCTCTCTCAAATATTGGACACCCAAGTTGTGGCAACTCCGCAAAATTGTAGTCCATACATTAGGCAACATGTGTTGCATGTAGGCCCACTGTCAAAAAAAAAAAAAATTCGAACTCAATCACAAGCATTTCTCTCTCCACTCCGTGGTCTTTGTTGTGACTTTACCTCAAGTAGATGTGGCAAAATGGGTCTTAAACCCATATATGACCCATTTAAATCATAAATATGTCATAGATCACTTGTTTTTTTGAAGAAAATAGTTAAATGGGTTTAACAACTAAATAGTTGAGATAAGTGGGTCTTAAGTGGGTCTTAAATGGGTTGGATTTAGAACCCATTTTCAACCAAAACCACACAATCTCTCTCTTCCCTCTTTAACTTTACAATTTTTTTTTTATAAAAATAGAAGTTATAATTATTTTTTATTTGAATTTTCTTTTATATTTTAATTTTATTTTTTCTTTCCTTTTTTTTTTCTTTCTTCTTCCTTCTTCGGTGGCTGACATGGCAATGGTTGGCGACTAGCCGAGGCAAGCCTCGAGCTCATCGGATTTGGCGAGGCGGAGGCCTCGTTGACGTCCGCCGAGGCCCGAGCCTCGTCGATCGGGCGAGACTCAAACTTGTTGGTGTTGGGTGAGCTCAAGCTCGCCGTATCGGGCAAGGTGGAGGCCTTAACGATGTCCAGCGAGGGGTGAACTCGAGCTCGATGGCGTTTGGCGAGCTCGAGCTCGCCGGATCTAGCGAGGTGAAGGCCTTGCCAACATTCGGCGAGGCTTGGCCCTTGCGATCTAGCGAGCCTTGAGCTCGCTTGCGTCGGCGGGTGGGGCGAGCTTGAGGCTCGCCTGTGGCCGATCGTTGGTTGTCGTTGTGGCCGGCGACCAGCCAAAGAAGAAGAAGAAGAAAAAAAGAAAAGAGAAAAAGAAAAATTATATTCTTAAAAAATAAAAATAAAAATAATTTAAAATTTTATTTTTTAAAAATAAAAGATAATTAAAATTCACTTTTTTAAAAATGATTATTTTAAAAATTATAAAAATTGTCCATTAAATTTGTGTTGTATAAAACTATTTTAATAATACCATTTTTAAAATATATATATTTTAAGAAATAAGCTTTTTTAGGTTTCGTTAAATGGCAACTTGTATTGATTTTAACCTCTCTATAGCATGCAAGGTGGTCATGTGAGTAAAGCAAAGCAATAAGTAAATTGCAAGCGTAGTGGAGAAACACTTATCTCAAAGCAACGTAAGCATATGCAACAAATATTAATTAGAAACATATATCCAACTTTAATATGGTTTCTAATTATAACAATTCTACTTAGATCTTTTTTGGATTTTCACTGATTTAAATGAAAACTAAACTATATGTCATACAATTTAACTAAATGACCTAATTCTAATGATGAACAATTTTTAATTAAATGGACCTAGCAACAATTATTAAATGACATGCATTTAATGAACTTAATTCTATATGAAATGCACAAGATATTTTTGTATTTTTTTATATTAAAATTCGTAATTAAAAATTACAAAAGTAAAATTCTACCTAAAGTGAGAAATTATCTATTTTAAATTAGGAAATAGACTAACCTAAATCTTGCCTTAATATCTAAATTATTCTATCATGCAATTCTATCTAGAAAACCAATTCTAAACCACGTGACACGCAATGCAAATTTTTGAATTTTCAAGATAGAGAAAGCAATCAAAGTAAGATAATCATCAAATCATTCAAGCTTATTAAAGATATCATCCAAACAATTAAAACAAGGAAATAAAATGGATCAATTTGAATTTCACAAAATAAAATTGAAAAATTGATCTTAATCCTTAAAGATCAACATATCAATTTTAAAGATACACACGGAATCAATAATTCCATTTAAAATCTTATAAATTGAATTAAAGATCATGTGCAATTGTGAATTATGAAATATATCCTAATTTGGAAATACATGTATCGCTCAAAGATATTGATTGAATGGAATAATCAAATGAAGCAACAAAATATTAAGTAGAATCGGATGATGATTATTACCTAATTTGGAGAATTTGTTCCGAAATTCGAACTAGTGGACAGTGTATTGGACGGCAATCAGCAGTGGAGACTCAAGGCTAGACGACGGACAGCAGCATGGATGCCTTTGAGATTGAGGTTTGCTTTGACGTCCCTGGGTAATCAATGATTCACGGCAGCAGGAAACCTTTTGTGCTTCTTGCAAAGAAGAAGGACCAGCCCACAAGTCTTCTTTTCTCTTCTGTACAAGTGGCAAAGATAAAAAATCCTTTCATAGTCCAAGCAGCGGCGGAATCTTGAACGAGCTCTCCATCACAAATCGATCGTGATATGATCGCAAACCGATTTCCATGCACAATCATGATGGACTTCCCTGAAATTTGACTAAAGAACATCTGCAACAAGAAAAATTCCAGCGCCGCAACAAAAAATCCATGATGCGTTGGTTCAGCAGCCGCAGGAGCGTGACATCGGGATTATGGGCCTCGTGTTCGGAAGCTACATGAGCTAATTCGGGCGTCCACTAGAACTTCTTCATTGGGGCAAGCCGAGGTAGCAAACGGCATGGACAGGACGTTAATGGACACAAGAGGATAAAGGTTTCGGCATTGGGTGGAGAGGAGCAGTGGCTTCACGTCTGGATGGGGACGGCGTCAGGATCTTGAGCGAAGCAAGAGCTTGGGCTGACGTCGCTGTTAGAAGCTTGGCGAGGCACATTGGCAGCGGGTGATGATGAAGCTTGAGCGTGGGCTGTGGAGAGGAGTTCGCTGGCCGGTTTCTTCTTTTGTCAGTGGTGAATGTTACGTGAGGCAGCGTAATGGCAGAGCCTACAAAAAAAAAATGGCAAACCTCTCCTTTGCACCAGGTCCCCTCATGATCTGTCTCTGTCTCAGTCTCTCTCTCAATTGTGGCCGTCTACCTAATGTGGCCGTGTATTCAATGTAATTGGGCCTCTCTTTTTCCTGTCTATAGGTGATCCCTTTATTGGTGGGGATGAGCTAGCATTTCTCTGGGAAGGAGAATATATCATGTGCAAGAAGATTTCCTTTTCTTGTGCCTGTAGCCACACGAATATATTACCCTGAAAATACGCCTCTACATGTAATATTCCCTTATATTTTTTAAATATTCCTCTTCTAAACCTTCATTTTTTCCAAGAAATATGCCCCTTAACATATATATATATATATATATATATATATTGCATGAATATATGAAAGATTCACAAAATATTAGGCGAATAATATAAATCTTTTCGGGAATATACTGATCTCCTAACTTGTCATTCATCATAAAGACAATTTTCCATCATCAACGAATAGTAGATTTAGGCCAATTCTCTCTCTTGGTGGCCTTAGTTCAACTCATCAAATTAAAGCTCAAAACTATCAATTTAAATTCATCCGTCACTGGTCCAATGCAAATGCAATAATAAATGCTCATCAAACTATATGCTATTTGATTTAATTTTAATATTTTCGTTTAGGGGTTAAAATTAATCCCTTATTTTTATTCAATAAACAACTAACTAGGACAACTATCCCTCTTTGACAATGAGCTCGTAGAGGTTGCATTCAATGACAAATTGAAACCTAAATTTTGACCGTGCATATGTATTATGATGAATATTTTTGTCGAGACATGTCCTGATGAACACATACCCATTTTGTAATGCAATTTGGTGAAATATGATGCAAATGCTAATGTAGAAATTAAAAAAAAAAAAAAAAACCTTTAGTTACTTGCTTGAGGATTCGAGAAAGTAAACTTGGATATGGAGGAATTTTGTAAATCACGAGCTGCAAAAGCTCACCATCCAATGAAAGGGACTCCAGGCTGCAAAAGCATGGTGCATCGATAGAAAGAGACTCCAAGCAATAGAAGCATGCCGGGTTAATAAAAAGACTTTGGGCTACAGAAGGATACTATGTTGGTTAAGAGCAACATTGAGTTACAGAAGCATGTTGTGTTGATAGAAAGAGATTTTGAATTACAAAAGCACACCAAGTTGATGAAGAGACTCTAGCCTATGGTAGCACACCATGTTCATTAAGAGAGACATTGAGCTACAGAAGCACGTCTTATTGAGAGACTCTAGTCTACAGAAGCATGCCAGGTCAATGGAGAAGAACTCCAGGCTATGGAAGCACACTGTGTCGATTAAGAGGGACGCTGGGCTATAAAAGCATGCCGTGCCTGTAAAAAGAGACTCCAAGCTACAAAAGCACATCTAGTCAATGCAGAGGAACTCTAGGCTATGGAAGTATGTTGGGTTGATGAATAGACTCCACACTAGGGAAGCACACCGTATCAATAATGTCACGCCCCGATCCTCCGAGCATATGCCCATCCCTTTACGGTTGATTAAATAGCAACGTCCCAAGACGCGTTGCCAACCCATTCATTTTGAATGCACACGTAGAAGCAACTATATAAACTCCACAGAGACAACAACAAGACGGGATAGAAAAGCAGGGCCATAAAATTTTCAAACTACAACACGCTTATATATACATATATCAAGCCATGTCATTTACAATACTAGTCTATAAAAAAAAAGGTTTGCAAAACATGGAGGGTTTCATAAAACTACAAATCTTCTTCCTCCTTATCCTCATTGGAGCTTTTAGCTGAGTACACTAGAGTCCCTAGATCTGAAAGATCGGGTCTACCACTGAGAACCACCGAAGGATCTATAGTGCCCTTTCCAAAAGCAACCTCCAGCACATAAAAAGGAACCTCAGACTCTGGTATGGGCCCTTCTCTCTGTCCATTCCGCTCCTGGCGATACCATGATCTATATTGATGGGGCACCTTTTTGGGTAGACCCGCATTGACCCAGACCATGGACTTCACCAACTCATATACCCATCCCCTTGGGTCACCATGGAGAGGAATTAAACACTTATGCTCATTGACCTTCTTTGGTTGACCAAAATGCTCGGGGGGAGCTGTCATCTAAGAACCTGAAAATGTTATCCTACAATGAGGTGAGATGATGTCTCAGCAAGTTCAACCCCCTAAGACCTAACTAGGAAGGAAATATGCCTCAAGGGCTGCCTAAGCACAAACACAAGTCAAAGGTCTTACCTTTGCCTCGATTCCTTCATGCAAGTTAGTACATTTCATATACTTACGAATCACCTCAGTCAATCAAATCATCAAATTAGATCAAGCTATCGATCAATTGACTCAGTCGATTCCATGTCATCAAGACCATCACTTGATCAATCCATTCAATACTATTTATAAAGTTCGATCATATTAAAGACTGCTCACTCTAAGCTGAAAATAGATAGTGTAGCTCGCGCTAAGCTGAAAATAGTATACTGTTCTCGCTAAGTTGACATATCAAACCATTGGGCTGATATAGTATAACAGTATACTGCTCTCGCTAAGCTGACATATTAACTATCGGGTTAATATAGTATATCCATGATGCTCACTCTAAGTTGATAAAGTATACTGCTCGCACTAAGCTGACATATTAGAGCCCATAGGCTGATATAGTATATTGTTCTCACCATCTGAGAATGCCACCATTTTTATCATTCTTGACAAAAATAATTATATGTGGCTACACGGTTGGACTTAGCCAAAATATAATATTTTCCCTTTTGAAAATCCCACTAATTTCCATAATCCATGAACACATTTTTGGTGTTGTGAATTGACGCCGGTAATTTCTAATTAATTATCGAAAATATTAAATTTTGGGACAAATTCCCAAAATTACAAATCACATTCAATTTGCACAAATCGTCACTCAATTAAATAAACAAATCACAACATTGCGATCAGTATAAAATTCCGGTCATCGGCTATCTCGATCTAATTTTTGAAAAATAATAATTAATTAAATAATTATGAAAATTAATTAATAAATACCAATAAATAGCAAAAATGCACACTTAGGCCGGAAAAGCCTAATTAAAAGCCAAGACGGGCTCGGAAAATTTCCGAACCTATCTAATTAAATACTACGGCCTATCTACTTACTAATTGCACTAATCTAACCACCTAACATGCATCAAGGATTAACTAAATTGCTAATCCATTCTAACTAACCACCTAATCATAGCTTAGCTATTAACTTAATAAGTAGGGATTAGTGAGTTAAACTCACTTGGTTAGTGATCCAACAAGCTCACTTCAACGGGAATGCGGAAATGATCGACAATCTCCAAAGCGGGAACACCAAGTGGGGTTGGGAAGGGCACCAAAGCGGGCCAAACAATACTGGTGAGACCCACTTTGTTCGGTTCTAGTCTAGGGTCGAAGGAGCTGCTCCGGTGACCAGTTGAGTTGGAAACGAAGACAGATGGATGGCAGAAAGCTGCAGCGGCCAAGTGGGTGGCTACGGGGCTTCGATGGCGGCGAGCTAAGCTCTGGCAACCTCCACACGGGCTCGGGTAGCCAACTAGATGGTCAACAAGAGGGAACGATGCAGCTGGGCTCAAGGGACTCTAGCGGCAACGATGGGCGAGCGATGACCAAATGTGGCGATGCAATGGCTCCAAGTGGGCTAGGGGCTTGCTCAAATAGCTGCTGGTCGGTTTTTGGGTTGAGGAGCTTCGAACAACAAGGGGAAGGGAGGGGGTCGACGGATGAGGGAAGGAGGAGAAGAGGGAGGGGACAACTTGGCTTGTGGGGCCATTTGGTCTTCAATCTCATCCTCTTGTCCCCTAAAGATGGTCCCACCTTGCCCAGTTGGTTTCCTCAGCAAATTCCAGCAGCCAAATCTTCTTCTAGAAGCCTTGGAGTGGTCCCAAAGTCATGGACCAAGGCTACGAATTTCATAGCATTTTCCCTTAATCCCACTTAAATTGCCTCTTGAATCGGTGCGGTTCGGCCTCTATAAATTCCACCATCGCATCTTCGATCAAATTAGCATTTTTTCCTCACCAATAGAATCCACTTGCATCCCAATTGTGTGATAAAAAAAGGTCCTCTAAATTTTCCGATCAAAAATGACTGTATGTTGACTTTTCGTCAAAAATCTCGGTTTGCAAAAAAATCTTTGGAGGATGAGTCGACGCTCCTAAAATGACTTGTGACATGATAGAGCTTTCAATTTCTGAAATCAGATTCAAATTCGCAACTAATTTTAATTTGGCGCGATTTTAACGTGACCTAGGCTACCGAGTAACTTTTAGAAATTTTTAGTGCAAATGACCTGTGATAGATTTCCTTCGAGCCACAATAAATCTCTTCGACACATTGGCGACTCTCGATTGTCATGAAAATCTCATGGTTTCATATATGGACACAAGGTACCAAAACAACAGAAAAATTAGTCTAGTGCCGATCGACGAGAATTTTTCAATTTGGTGGAATCACCCACGTTTAACCATGCATCTCAGTCAAACCAACTTATCTCTGATCTCTAATCGACTTTTAACTGTGCCATGATGATATCTGCAAATGAGCACGGTTGAGTAGTTGATTCCTAGTCGAATTCTCAAGTTTATTGCATTAAAATCCCTTAATGACTTCCCTAGATAGTATAGTTATCTTAGAAGTGATCAACTCTGAAAATAGCACTATAGGCGCGTCGATGAAATGCCCGATTTATTAAATTGAAAACTGGACTGAAATCCCAGGATGTCACAGATAAAGAGGAACTTTGGGCTATAGAAGCACATCGGGTTCATGAGGGGATTCTAGGCCACATAAGTACGCCGTGTCAATTAAAATGGGCATTAAGCTATGGAAGCACATTGAGTTGAAAAAGAGGACTTCGGGCTATAGAAGCACGACGAGTCCATATAGAGGAACTGTCATGCCTTGAACCCTAGGCACGTGCACATCCCTCGGCGGTCGACTAAATTGTGACGTTCCTAGGACGCGTCGCCAACCCTTTCTTTTTATGTACATGCCGAAGCGAATTTAAACATATACCTTGACAACAATAAACCTGTGATAGAAAAGTAGGACAACCAAATTTCACAAAACACACTTTAAATACAATCCAAGTCAGTCCTACAAGTCTGTACACTAAAGGTCTGCCCCAAAAGAACTACCGGGGAACCTAAACTCCGGACCCTTCCACCTCGGACTCTAGATCCTCCATCCTAGGGACTTGAAAAATTGTAAACCACAAATGGGTGAGAATAAATCTCAATGAGTCAACACTCTAAATCTCGATTAGGACAATAATTCACTTAGAAGCATTTTAAACATGCACCACTCAAAACTTACCTTGCCTCAGCATCTTCCTGCACATTAGTGCATCTCACAAAACAGAAACATATAGTAAATGTCTTCAATAGTTGGAACACATCTCATCGCTCATCAAATATTCATAGAGGTCTTGATTATAGGGTTAAATCATTATGACACATCATATTTCATGCCACACAATTTCGTTCCATAATCAGGCATGGATAACTCATATCGATGGTTCAATTCACACTTGATATTCACTCTTAATAACCAAACTCCATATTCAAACTCAAGTTTTTAGAGGTGACCCCCACGAAGTTCCATTATTGTGTGGTACTTAGTCCTTGACTCTAATCAGTAATAATACAAGGTTCTAGAGGTGACTCACACGAAATCACACTGTTGTGTATCACTTAGTCCCTAACCACAATTTCGTTCCATAATCAGGCATGGATAACTCATATCGATGGTTCAATTCACACTTGATATTCACTCTTAATAACCAAACTCCATATTCAAACTCAAGTTTTTAGAGGTGACCCCCACGAAGTTCCATTATTGTGTGGTACTTAGTCCTTGACTCTAATCAGCAATAGTACAAGGTTCTAGAGGTGACTCACACGAAATCACACTGTTGTGTATCACTTAGTCCCTAACCACAATAAGCAATAGCTCAAGGTTCTAGAGATGACTCACACGAAGTTCTTTTATCGTGTAGCACTTAGTCCTTTTCAACATAAAACAACAGTACAAGATTCTAAAGATGGCTCTCACGAAGTCACGCTATTGTGTAGCACTTAGCCTTCGACTATGCAAGACTGTAGTGCAAAGTTCTAGAGGTGGCTCCCATGTGACTCAGTTCACCATGTAGCACTTAGTCTTTGACTATAATAAGCAACGGTATAAGATTCTAGAGGTGGCTCACACGAAGTTACATTATTATGTAGCACTTAGTCCTTTACCGACTCACCACCCATTCGGTTTCCTCCACACAACACATGTGATTGCCTCAACACATCACCTCATCTTTCAATAGTCCTCACATAATCACATATTCACATATTCACATATCGCCCTTCAATAGCCATCTTTTGCCATGACCATAAACCATCGTCATGGCACAACCATTCACACATCATCATGCATAAGTTCCAAGCATGTCACAAACCAACCATATCATAAAATATGTGCAATCTAGCAAGTATTGCACCAAAAACACCACAAAACCATAACTGGCCCTAACCGGCAGAAATGGTGCACTTGTGCGTCTCCAAATTTAAATCCAGAAACCTAATTAAACGAGTTTGGAAAATTCTCAAATTTTAATATGTTATAAAGGACACTTAAAAGAACATTTTTCATGAAGACACCTTAACCTAGATCTTTCTAGATTAAGCCTAGTAAATCGCTCAATCCAGTGCAAAAACTGGGTCCGTTTCCAGAAATTTTGTTTTTCCAAAATCAATTTGGTTCAAGATCCAAAATATGTTCGTTTGATATGAAATTTGACTATGTTAAACTAAAAGATGTGGAAAACAACTTTTGTGAAGGAACCCTTTCAAAATTTGAATCCTAAGAGTTGATGAAAATCCATAGAATCCCAAAAGGTTACTAGTTCCACCAAAAACAGGGGTTCTGTTTTCAAATGACGGAGGATGTCTAAAATCTCTAAAATCTTGAGTAAAATATATGTCATAACTGAGGATGTCTAAAACATTTCTCACGAAGAAATCAACCTCAAAATCATAGCACATTTCGATATACAAAAATGGCAAATGGCAAGGGTTCAAAATCCAAATCCAGGAGAAATCCACTCAATTGGACTAATCCTTCATCATTAGTGCTAATCTCATCAATTAAATTAACACTTGTCACGACCAATATTTTGGGTGCACCACCTAAAATTACGCTAATGGACTACTAAGTCTAACTTAGCTCAGGCTCTCCCACGACCATACCAATTCGCGACTCAGATTCAAATATCTAGCATGCAAAAGGGAGTCACCACTAATCAATTTATGATAGGTCGATTAGACATCTAAGTAAAATAATGGGTGTTAAAATTAATTCAAGCTGCCTACAAATTTTTTTTTTCAAAATAAAAAGAGAAATGTACCGAAAGGGTACGAGATCATGTGGGTGCGCAAACCACCGATTTAACATCCAAGAAAGTAATGAACAAATTACGGGACTTACCTCATAGCAACGAAAACATTTGTAATGTTAGATCATAATTTACATCAACAGTTTTAGATATGATTTCCGATTAACACGCAATCACTCAATTTTTTCAAGATTTTTTTATTTAAATGAAGCCTAGAAATCACATGCAATGCAACGTAGTGACATACAAAATTAAACTAACTAAAATGATATGCAGCATGCAACCTAACATGCCAATTATATGTCACGTGACATTTATTAAATGACCAAATCCAAATGATAGGCAATTTCTAACTAAATGGATATAGCAACAATTTCACCATATAACATGCATTTCATGAACCTAACTCTATATGCTGTGCACATGATTTTTTATTTTTCTAATAAGCATGCAATCTATCCTAAAGAATGAAGTTAATTTATTCTAAGACAATCTTTTTAGTATTTTCTATGAAATTCAAAATTAGAAAATTATCTAGCTAGATTAAGATACCATCCAACTTATATTAAGAATTGGGTTAGACCAAATCTTAATTTAAGCTAGGATATTATCTTAACTCGGTAATCTCTAACCTAAGATGCAATCTGTCTAAAAAATTTATCTAAACTTAAAATTAAACATCCAATCTTATCATAATATGCAATGACATGCAAAGAATGCCCTAATTCTAATTTTTTTTTATGAAATTCGAAATTAAAATTGCCAACTATTAAACGTGCAATTTAAATAAATAAAAAAATAACATCCTAAATGAATGCATATATTTTTTTGGATTTTTTATATTTTTAAAAAAAATCGAAATAAACTTCTATTCTAATTATGCAAGATAACCCCAAAACGAGGAATATTCTAAAACAAACATAATCCTAATTCAAATATATTTTTTGGATTTTTTTCCTTTACGAAAACAAAATCGACTCAAACCACACAATGGCAAATCGAGCAAGATAAGATTGATGTCCAAAAAATTGATGAACCGTATCTCGCGCATGAGATCGGGTTGGTCAATTATAAATAAACCACAAATCAAATCTCGAGTGTGAGATCATATTGGCGATTTTTCAAGTGATTACGAGTCGGATTTCGGGTGTGAAAATCGGATTATCAATCCTTAATTTAATAGGCTACTTCATGTCTTGAATTTCAATCGTACTTCTAGGAATATTCCAAGTAAAGAAACAAAAAAAAAATAAATAGAAATAAGAAATCTACCTAATTGGGATTTTGGGCTACTAAACTAGAGTTAGCGAATGGCAGCTAGATGGGTCTCCGTTCGAGCTTCGGCGAGGATGAACCAAACGCGGCGAGGGTGGACCGGTGGCATTGGCAGCTTGACGGCAAAGGGCTTGATGGCTATGGCAACATCGGGTCGTGATTGAGGAGTTGCGTCGGGCTATGGCAAAGGGCGGAGCGGCTCGACTTGGGCTCGGGTTGCTAATTAAGCGATGTCAATAGAGGGGTCGTGGTGGTGTGATGAGACCGACACGGCGGTGGTGGGCAGCGACGGTGTGGGCGCAGGCGCGATGGTCGCTTTGGTCGTCGTGGGTTGGCGTAACCTGCAAGGAAAATCGATGTCACAGAGGATTTAGCAATGGTGGCGGCTCGAGCGACAGGCGTCTCGGTGGCATGGCAAGTGAGCGGCAGGAGACGTTGGAGCATTGCAAGGGTATTGTAGTGGTGGGTGGCCATCGGACAGGAGGGTAGTAGTGCAAGCGGAGCAGCGATGCAAAGGCGGAGGCACGACAAAACAAGGACTGAAGCGCGACGAAGCAAGGGGCTATTACTTTTGGCGTTGGGGCTTGGTGACTAGCGGTCGATGAGCAGCGGTGCCACGTGGCTGCCAGCAATGGTGCTAGGTCGCAGGCGGAAGTGGGGGAAACGGCTGCACGAAGAAGACAATGAATGGTCCCCCGTTTCCTGCTATGCTTTTCCCTTTTCTTTTGCTTTTTTCTTTTCTTGCCTTTTACTCCCTCACATCACTTCCCTCTCTTGTCCTCTATCTCTGTCTCTTCTCTTTTTGACTTTCTTTGCTCAGAAGCCCCCTAATGAAGAAAAATCTTTATCTTTTTATGTTGAATTTATGACCTAAAAAAAACCCAGAGAAAAGCCCTGGAAAAATAAAACCCCTCTTGTGCGGCCGTATATTCAATGTGTGGCCCCCTAAAACCCTACGCGAAAAACCTTTTTATAAGCCACAGATTAGGGTTTTAATTTTTCCAAATCAATATCCACAAAGATTTCTTTTCCGAATGCAATATTTGTTTTTGTTACGATTCAGGATTGCAAGGGGATTTTTCTCAAATTTGAAATCTCTCAAAGATGAATCTGTGAAATCTCCTCAACAATACGGGCTTGGGCCGATTTGCTCTCTTCATGGGCTTAGCCCAACTCGTCAAATTAAAGTTCTGAACCATCAATTTGAACCCATTCGTCACTAGCTTAATGCAAATGTGATAATAATAAATAAATGCATCTAAAATTATATGCTATGCAATTAATTAATTAATTTTTTTGTAAAGGTTAAAATTAATCCCTAATTTTTTAATTCGATAAATGACTAAATAGGTTGCCAAAATTTAGGGCTCAATAACACTAATCCATCTAAAGGCTAATCTAACCATTCTATATTAGCATTACTCCATCTTAAGACTAATATCACATAGTGCTAATTTAATTAAGCTAATCAATACTAAACTAACTACATAAGAGTAATTAACAAACTAATAAAAGATTATGGAGTTAACTCACCGAATTAGTGAGTAAACGGGTTCACGGCTACAGCGGTGCGACAGTAGTGAGATCTCGTGCCTACGGCAGCTCCATGGGAGGCCGGAAGAGACCAAAAAAGGCCTTGCAAGCCTCATGGTTGCTGCTGGTCTTCGTTCGGAAACTTTCTGGTTTGGTACTGTTAAGCCTAAACCGAGCTAGTCTCGGCGGCTAGTCGAGCAAGGATGGGTGGATGGTTGCTGCTAGTCGGCTAGGGGCGTGAGGCGGTGGCTGAAAGAGGCGGAAGCGGGTAGCCTTGGCGTCACGGTTGGCGGATGGCGACACCGGTGAGTTGCTTGTCCGGCGGGCGGTTCGGCGGCTTGCAAGGTTGCTATGGATTCAAGCAGCTGAGGGATGGTGGATGGTTGCTTCCAGCTAAGCTTGCAACTTCAACAATGGTGGTTTATGGGAGAAGAAAGAAGAAGAAAAAGATGGAATAGAAGCAGAAGCTGGTTTGCTGGAGTTGCTCATGTAGGAGAGGAGGAACAAGGACCAAAAAATATCCAAGCACTTGAGTGTGGCCACAAAGTCTTTAGCTGTCCTCCAAGTCCATGCATCCTCCAATGGCCAATTTCCTCCCTTTTCTTCACCATTTATCTTCAATTAACAGCCCAAAAAATGCCTCTCTTGCCGCCCTTACGAATTTCCATCCAAATACTCACAATTTAATCCAATTTGATGGCCACAAATTCTCTAATTCAACCCAGGGAAGTCAATATTGTGGCATCCCAAAATTCTATAACAAGCCATAAGGTGTCTTAAAGTCTCTAATTATGTGATAAAATTTCCCTTGGCTTATGCTTTAGCCATTAGCTTTTTTATTGAGATGATTTGTGCATGTGATTGTGAAAATTTAAATTTGATAGATTATGATAATAATCTATGTTTGGCCATGTACTTTATAAATTAAATTTCAATAAACAAGATGTCACAAGACTTTGATCATGTGGAATTTAAAATTTAAAATTTGAAATCAATAAAAGAAATAAATTAAAGATGAATAATTGAAAATGAAATTGATTTGAATTAGGTTTGGGCCTTAGGCCCAAAAAGGGGAATTTTAGTGGGCCAAGCAAGTTGGCCCAATAGAAGCCCATGGAAGAGGGGCTGTTGCTGGCCCATTTAGGCCCAAGGAGATGTGGTCGCCGGCCACAAAGAAGGCCATGCATTGGCCATGGTTAAGGCAAAGCAATCATTACTAATCATGAGAGTTTAGGGGTATAAGAAGGGGGGAAAGAGAAGGGTGGCCAGTCATTTGCTCACCCAAAGAGAGAGTGAGAGAGAGAGAGAGATCGTCCAAGAGGGAGGAGCGGCCGAGAGAGAGAGAGGAAGGAGGGAGTCGCTGTCGCTTGTTGTCCGTCCGCCTTGATCGCCGCCGTGTGATGTCGACCGACTGGTCTAGAGGCAAGTGGGAGTCCTCTAGCTTCTCTTGCATGCTTGTATGTCATTTGCATGTTGAGTTTTTGGGTGTTAGATGAGAAAAAACGAAGCATGAATGAGTTGTGTGTGAATGGTGTGACTATTCTTGCTCGGATCGTGTGAGTCAGTAACTTGTTTGAGTTTGCATGTGTGCTTAGAGTCCGATCTTGGCTTCGATTTCTTCATGAAAGTTGTAGCTAACATCTTTTACTACACCATACTAAAATTTCACGGAAAATGATGGAGATTTGTTGGGTTAAAGTCTCATCTTACGGAGACCTCAGATCTGGAGAGTTTTTACTGACCTTTTGCTGGATTCATGGTTGCATGTTGGTTTTTGTTGAGAATCTTACTTCTATTTCTTCATGAACGTTGTAGGGAACATCTTAAACTACAACATACTCAAATTTGAAGCGAAAAGAACAAGTATAGCTTGGTAAATAGACTAGATCTTGAAGATGATGATTCTGGTGATGTGTTCCGAGACACCCGAGAATTCAAGGACCTAAATGATGACTATACTTTGGTTATTTGACATAGATCTCTTCATAAAACTTGTAAAGAACATCTTGGTATATAACATATCCAAATTTCAGTGAAAAATAAAGAGAATAGGTGGGTGAAATCTCAATATTTCGGAGATGTGTACATTGGACGATGCGGTAACGGGTCCAGAAGTTTCGTGAGGTTGAATAACATAATCTATAAGGAATCTGGCTTGGAGTTCTGCATGCAAGTTGTACAAAAATGTCTTGGCTATAATCCAGTAAAATTTCATAATTTTTGGAGGCCATATGGATATTTTAATTGAATTTATTCGGAAACCGTGCATTCTGGTTTCATCCGAGAAGCATAGGATGTTTTGTGAAAATTATGAGATTTTGAAAAAAAAAATCAATTTGGCCATGAATTTTGCAAGTAATTATCATCCTATGGGTTTGTTTAATAATTTCTTGAATTTTGATAATTGTGAGAATTTATAGTTATTAAAAAGAGATAATAAATAAATAAATAAATAAAATGAATTATTTTATTGGCCATAAATTCCATTTAAAGTAACTCATGTTGCATGTGTGATAAAGTCTTGGTATGTGTATGATATTGAATTGAGATGTATATGTGATAAAGTCTTGGTATGTGTATGATATTGAATTGAGATGTATATGTGATAAAGTCTTGGTATGTATATGACATTGAATTGAGATGTAAATGTGATAAAGTCTTGGTATATGTATGGCATTGAATCGAAATGCATGTATGAATTTCATGCCAAGTATGATTTGTTTGATGTCATGCCATGTTCCATGTTAAAATGATATTAAAATACTAGTAAACATGGATGATGTAAATGAGAAGATGGTTGTGATGGTGGATGATGCCCGGAATGTATAGAGATACATTGCCGGAATTCCCTGGGAGATTCAGGATGCCTGGAATGTGGGGGGCCGGAAGCCCTGTCGGAGGTTTTTGCCTGAAAGGAATGCCTCGCGATGCCAGGATTCGGGTGCGAGATGCCTGGCCAAGGAGTGTAAATGCCGGAAGCCCTGTCGGAGGTTTCTACTCGAAGGGAATGCCTCATGATGCTAGTTGAGATCTTTGGATGCCCGGAATTTGGGGGGGCTGGATGCCCAGTGGCCTAGGAGGCTGAATGTCGAAAGCCTCGGAGGTCTTTGCCCGAGGAGATAAATAAAATGATGATATGCATGATAATGAAGATATGCATAATGATATGCCTGATGATGAGGATGATGATGTGGCATGATGATATGCATGATGATATGGCTGATGATGAGGATGATGATATGCATGATGATGATGATGATGATGATATGGTATGGTGATATACATACTTGATTTGATGATGCACTTGTACGTGTTATGACTATGATAATGATGCATGATAGTATGCGCATGGTTTCAAGGTAAGTAACGCCTGCAATGCATGTATGATTTGTATGATGCATTGAGTTGTTATTGGATTCCTTATCTGCTGAGTGGTTGTACTCACCCCTTTTGGGGATAACATTTCAGATTAGCCAGTATGCCGCTTCCTACCGTCGCGCGAGGTACATTTTACGGGTTACCGTCCAACGTTGAGGTAGAGTGTGAGGAGTTCGGCTGTCCTTCCGTGCGTGGACTCACCTACATACGTGTGTGATGTTTTGTTTCATACGACATAGGCTTGGCTGGGGGCCCGGTTGTTTAGGAGTTTGTTTCTGTCCACGTTCGCCTCGATGGGGTGACGCGAGGGATGCTACCGCCACCACCGCCTGACGCACCGGACTGGGTGTGAGGCCCGAGCGTGACGAGTAGGGCCTGTGTTTTTTTTTTGGGAGTTAGTTAGCCGACACTGATGATGGGGAATTGTTGCACGTGATATGTTGAGGGTCGAGTGTTCTTTTTGAAGTTTTAGGCTGGACATGGCTGAGTCCTAGCTTTTCCTTTTGATGTACCGACCCAAAAGAAGTCCCATCTTGAAAATATATGTAAATAAAGTGTCGTGGCTTGTTTATAAAATTATGGTGATTAGTGGTGTGTATTTGTATCGTGGTTGGTAGGGGGAGAGATGGTGATGTTTTAAATTGCTTCTGCTAATGAGTCGCGCTGGGACCGTTTTGTTTAAAAAAAAAAAAAGATGTGTGTCTATGAATTACGACGCATCTTTTAAGGAGAAAGGTAATAAGGAGTAACATTGGCGCTGGTGACGACCTGTGAAGGGTTCGGGGTGTCACAATCGCGCTTTTTGGTATCAGAGCGAATGGTTATAGGTGGAGTGATAAGGAGCCTCATTTGGAAATTGAGGAACATGATGACAATGCACACCATAGGATCAAAAATGAAATAATTGAATAACGGGTGATGAGTATTCACTCGTAGATCCCTAGTAGTTTATTTTAAGTTGCTTTTAGGTACCGGTAACATGTATATGTTACTTATGTAGTGATAGTAATTGCTTTGAGTGGAGGCAGTGAGTCTCAGATTATTCCTGAGACAATGCTTGGAAATTGCAGGAAAGTCATGGTGCGAGCTGGAAGTGCTCATCCATCGAGGGCTAAAGCCTCTGCTGCAAAGGTTGAACCCCGAATGGAAGATATCCTGCAGGCATTAGCCAATATTGGAAATCTGATGGAGAGGCAGGCGCAGCAACAGCCCGGAGTAGAACACCGTACTCAAGGACTGGTGGAGCAGTTTTTAAAGCTGAAGCCACTTAAGTTCAATGGAATGGGAAGTCCTGAGGAGGCGAAGCAATGGATTGATGGAATAGAATGAATTTTCCGGTTGTTGGACTGCACTGATGCTGAGAAAATAGTTTTAGCAGAGTACCAGTTGGAGGGAAATGCGAAGTATTGGTGGAGAGCTTCAAAGGACATAATCTTTCCACCAGGTACTGATGTGAGCTGGGAAGAGTTTGTTAGGGCTTTCAATAGGAAGCATTTCTCTGATGTGCTAAGGATAGGAAGATTACTGAATTTGTTCAGCTAGAACAAAAGGGGTTGACAGTAGATCAGTATGAGGCTAGATTTTCTGAATTGTCTAGATATGCTCCTAGATTGATTGAGGATCAGGAGGAGAAGGCTAAGAGATTCCTGAAAGGGCTGAGGACTGACATTAGGAAGCAATTGGTGCCATTGAACATAAGAGATTATAATGAGATTTATGAAAGGGTGTAGTTAGTGGAGGAGGAGCTGTTGAGAGAACGGTCAGAGCTTAGGAAACCGCTGAACTTTAATGATGTGAGAAGGGGTAAGAGACCTTATTCTGGTCAAGGTCAGACCTGGAATGTGAAGAAGAAGAGTAATTTTGGGAATTTTGAAGGGGCAAGGAGTGGTCCGAATATAGGGAAAGCACCCTATCAGCCTAGTGTTTGTCAAAAGTGTAATGGGAGACATGGCCCAGGACCTTGCACGGGACAACATAAATGTTTTGGCTGTGGACAAGTGGGTCATCTTAGGAGAAATTGCCCACAAGAGAGGTCGCAAGTGAGTGTTGGCTCGGTGCGACAAGGATATCAGAGTGCTGTTAGGTCAAACCTACGAGGAAATCCTCAGAGACCACTTGCACAAGGAAGGGTTATTCGATCACCCAGGAGGAAGCGGAAGCTTCCAAAAATGTTATCTCAGGTACGATTCTTATTAATGGTGAAAAGGCATATGCATTGTTTGATACAGGTGCAACACATTCGTTTGTGTCTGAAAGATATAGACGTTTGAATAAGATAGAAGTTATGCCTCTTGAGACACCTCTTTGTGTTTCCACACCTTTAAAGGATATGGTATTGTCTACGCTGGTGTGTGGAAATTGTAAAATATCAATGGGAGGAAAAGATATGGAAATAGATTTGGTTGTAATGGCTATGTATGACTTTGACGTTATTATAGGAATGGACTGGCTTCATAAGTATCGGGCTAGAATGGATTGTTATAGAAGAGTGATTCAATTTGTTTTACTTGATCGTCTAGTTGTGAATTTTTAGGAGGTCGAGACCCATTTTCCCGTGAGTTATTTTAAAGTAGAAGCACCTGTAAGTTACTTGACAAAGGATGTCAAGGGTACCTAGCCATAGTTAGAGATTATGCAAGGGAGGAGCCTAAACTTGAGGAAGTCCGCATAGTTAACGAATTTCAAGATGTATTTCGAGGAATTGCCGGATTGCCGCCAGAGTGGGAGATTGAATTTGAAATTGAATTAATGCCTGGAACGGGACCAATATCAAAAGCCCCGTATAGGATGGCCTTAATTGAATTAGAGTTGAAAGTGCAACTGCAGGGAGTTGCTTGATAAAGGATTCATTAGACCAAGTGCTTCACCTTGGGGTGCACCGGTCTTGTTTGTGAAAAAGAAGGATGGATCAATGCGCTTGTGTATTGACTATAGGCATCTGAACCAAGTGACCATTAAGAATAAGTATCCTTTACCTAGAATTGATGACTTATTTGACCAACTCCAGGGAAGTTCGGTCTTCTCTAAGATTGACTTAAGGTCGGGATACCATCAGTTGAGAATTAAGAAGGAGGACATTCCTAAGACTGCGTTCAGGACTCGTTATGGACACTATGAGTTCCTTGTTATGCCATTTGGATTGACTAACGCGTCGGCTGTATTTAGGGATTTGATGAATAGAATATTTCAGCCTTATTTAGACCAGTTTGTGATTGTTTTTATTGATGATATTCTGGTATATTCAAAAGGGCCTAAAGAGCATGAGCAACATTTGAGGATAGTTTTGCAAACTCAGAGAGAGCATAAGTTGTATGCTAAGTTTAGTAAATGTGAGTTCTGGTTGGACCAGATAATATTTCTAGGACATGTGGTGTTAGGAAAAGGAATTGCAATAGACCCGGCAAAAGTTGAAATGGTAGTAAATTGGCCGAGACCCAAGACACCCTTTGAAATACGAAGTTTCTTAGGACTCGGCTAGTTATTATAGAAGATTCATTGAAGGATTTTCGCGACTGGAAGGACCTTTAACTAAACTGGCCTGAAAGAATGTGAAATTTGAATGGAATGGGGAATGTGAAAGGAGTTTCTAGGAGCTCGAAAGGAAATTGACTTCAGCTCCAATTCTGACTATACCTCTTTGGACTTGATGGTTTTACGGTGTATAGTGATGCATCTCACAAAGGATTGGGATGTGTGTTGATGCAGCATGGCAAAGTTGTAGCCTATGCATCCAGACAATTGAAACCCCATGAGCTGAATTACTCGACGCATGATTTAGAACTAGCAGCTATAGTGTTTGCCTTGAAGATATGGAGACACTATTTGTATGGAGAGAAGTTTGAGATTTATACGGATCATAAAAGGAGTTGAACATGAGACAAAGGAGGTGGATGGAGTTGTTGAAGGATTATGATTGTGAGATAAAATATCATCTAGGAAAAGTGAATAGAGTAGCAGATGCTCTTAGTCGAAAGTCGGCTATAGAGATAGCTAGTTTAAGGATGTCAGAATGGGAATTGTTAGAATCTGTAGCAAATTCAGAATTTAAATTGGAAATGGATTGTCTTACTGGCATGCTTAGTGCATTAAGGATTGAGCCAGAGATTATCCAAAAAATTAAGATCCTGCAAAAATTTGACCTAGAGATTTTGAAAGTGAAAGATGCTGTATCTTTAAGGAAAATATTAGAATTTCAGATCTCTGATGATGGAATAGTAAGATGTCAAGGGCGACTTTGTGTTCCCGATAATGAAGAACTAAGAAAGGAAATTCTGTCGGAGGCACATAAGAGCAATTATAGTATCCACCCAGGTAATACAAAGATGTACAGGAATTTGCGTCAGCAGTTTTGGTGGAATGGTATGAAGGCAGATACTACTAAGTACGTATCTCAATGTTTGACGTGCCAGCAAGTAAAAGCAGAGCATCGTAAACCCGCAGGACTCTTGAGACCATTAGATATTCCAGAATGGAAATGGGAACATATAATGATGGACTTTGTGCAAGGATTGCCAAGGACATCAAGGAGTCATGATTCAATTTGGGTGATAGTGAATCGTTTGACTAAGTCGGCACATTTCTTAGCGATTTGCATGGACTACCTAATGGATAAGTATGCGGACATGTATGTAAGTCAAGTGGTACGCTTACATGGTGTTCCAGTGACCATTACTTCAGATCGGGATTCGAGGTTTACTTCGAATTTTTGGAAAAGTCTTCAAGTTGCATTAGGGACTAAGCTTCAGTTTAGTACTGCTTTTCATCCCCAGACAGATGGTCAATTAGAAAGAGTGATCCAGATATTGGAAGATATGTTAAGGGCTTGTGTAATTGACTTCAAAGGAAATTGGGATGAAAGATTGCATTTGGTAGAGTTTGCCTATAACAATAGTTTTCAGAAAAGTATAAGCATGGCTCCTTATGAAGCATTATATGGAAGGAGATGTAGGACTCCTGTCTGTTGGAGTGAGGTAGGTGAAAGGAAGTTGACAAGACCTGAACTGGTACAATTTATCACTGAGGTTGTTGAAATTATTAGGGAAAGACTTAGAATAGCTCAGAGTAGACAGAAAGGCTACGTAGATAGGTACAGAAGGCCTTTGGAATTTAGTGTAGGAGACCATGTATTCCTTAAGGTATCTCCAATGAAACAATGAAAGGAATATCTCGATTCGGGATGAAGGGTAAGTTAAACCCTAGATTTGTTGGACCTTTTGAAATTCTTGAGAGGATAGGTGATGTAGCTTATCGTTTAGCGTTACCTCCTAAGTTAGAAAATCAGCACGATGTGTTTCATGTATCGATGTTGAGGAAGTACCAGCTGAATCCTGGTCACATACTCGATCATGAAGCCATCAAAGTGGATGAGAGAGTAAGGTATATTGAAGAGCCTGTGCAGATATTGGACCGAAATGAGCAAATTCTTAGGACTAAGAAGATCCCATTGGTTAAGGTATTATGGTGACATCATGATATGGAGAAAGCCACATGGGAAAGTGAGGATCAGATGAAGGAAAAGTACCCCTATTTGTTTTGAGAAGGCGCGAGTGGTGTTTGAATTTCGAGGACGAAATTCTTTAAGGAGGGGAGAGTTGTGGCATCCCAAAATTCTATGACATGCCATAAGGTGTGTTAAAGTTTCTAATTAGGTGATAAAATTCCCCTTGGCATATGCTTTAGCCATTAGCTTTTTTATTGAGATGATTTGTGCATGTGATTGTGAAAATTTAAATTTGATAGATTACGATAATAATCTATGTTTGGCCATGTACTTTATAAATTAAATTTCAATAAACAAGATGTCACAAGACTTTGATCATGTGAAATTTAAAATTTAAAATTTGAAATCTATAAAAGAAATAAATTAAAGATGAATAATTGAAAATGAAATTGATTTCAATTAGGTTTGGGCCTTAGGCCCAAAAAGGGGAATTTTAGTGGGCCAAGCAAGTCGGCCCAATAGAAGCCCATGGAAGAGGGGCTGTCGCCGGCCCATTTAGGCCCAAGGAGATGTGGTCGCCGGCCACAAAGAAGGCCATGCATTGGCCATGGTAAAGGCAAAGCAATCATTACTAATCATGAGAGTTTAGGGGTATAAGAAGGGGAGAAAGAGAAGGGTGGCCGGTCATTTGCTCGCCCAAAGAGAGAGTGAGAGAGAGAGAGAGTTGTGCGAGAGAGAGAGAGATCGTGCGAGAGGGAGGAGCGGCCGAGAGAGAGAGGAAGGAGGGAGTCGCTGTCGCTTGTCGTCCGTCCGCCTTGATCGCCGCCGTGTGTTGTCGACCGACCGGTCTAGAGGCAAGTGGGAGTCCTCTAGCTTCTCTTGCATGCTTGTATGTCATTTGCATGTTGAGTTTTTGGGTGTTAGATGAGAAAAACCGAAGCATGAATGAGTTGTGTGTGAATGGTGTGACTATTCTTGCTCGGATCGTGTGAGTCAGTAATTGGTTTGAGCTTGCATGTGTGTTTAGAGTCCGATTTTGGCTTCAATTTCTTCATAAAAGTTGTAGATAACATCTTATAATACAACATACTAAAATTTCGTGGAAAATAATGGAGATTTGTGGGGTTAAAGTCTCATCTTACGGAGACCTCAGATCTGGAGAGTTTTTACTGACCTTTTGTTGGATTCATGGTTTCATGTTGGTTTTTGTTGAGAATTTTTCTTCGATTTCTTCATGAAAGTTGTAGGGAACATCTTAAAATACAACATACTCAAATTTTAAGCGAAAAGAACAAGTATATCTTGGTAAATAGACTAGATCTTGAAGACGATGATTCTGGTGATGTGTTCCGAGACACCCGAGACTTCAAGGACCTAAATGATGACTATACACTGGTTATTTGACCTAGATCTCTTCATGAAAATTGTAAAGGACATCTTGTTATATAAAATATCCAAATTTCAGAGAAAACTAAAGAGAATAGGTGGGTGAAATCTCAATATTTCGGAGATGTGTACACTGGACGATGCGGTAACGGGTCCAGAAGCTTCGTGAGGTTGAATAACATAATCTATAAGGAATCTGGCTTGGAGTTCTCCATGAAAGTTGTACAAAAATGTCTTGGCTATAATCCAGTAAAATTTCATAATTTTTGGAGGCCATATGGATATTTTAATTGAATTTATTTGGAAACCGTGCATTCTGGTTTCATCCGAGAAGCATAGGATGTTTTGTGAAAATTATTAGATTTTGAAAAAAAATTCAATTTGGCCATGAATTTTGCTAGTAATTATCATCCTATGGGTTTGTTTAATAATTTCTTGAATTTTGATAATTTTGGGAATTTATAGTTATTAAAAAAAAGATAATAAATAAATAAATAAATAAATAAAATGAATTATTTTATTGGCTATAAATTCCATTTAAAGTAACTCATGTTGCATGTGTGATAAAGTCTTGGTATGTGTATGATATTGAATTGAGTTGTATATGTGATAAAGTCTTGGTATGTATATGACATTGAATTGAGATGTATATGTGATAAAGTCTTGGTATGTGTATGATATTGAATTGAGATGTATATGTGATAAAGTCTTGGTATGTGTATGATATTGAATTGAGATGTATATGTGATAAAGTCTTGGTATATGTATGACATTGAATCGAAATGCATGTATGAATTTCATGCCAAGTATGATTTGTTTGATGTCACGCCGTGTGCCATGTTAAAATGAGATTAAAATATTGGTAAATATGGATGATGGTAAATGAGGAGATGGTTGTGATGGCGGATGATGCCCGGAATGTATAGAGATACATTGCCGGAATTCCCTGGGAGATTTAGGATGCTCGGAATGTGGGGAGCTGGAAGCCCTGTCGGAGGTTTCTGCCCGAAGAGAATGCCTCACGATGCTAGGATTGGGGTGCGAGATGCCCGGCCAGGGAGTGTAAATGCCGGAAGCCCTGTCGAAGGTTTCTGCCCGAAGGGAATGCCTCATGATGCTAGTTGAGATGCGAGGTGCTCGGAATGTGGGGGGGCCGGATGCTCGGTGGCTTGGGAGGCTGAATGCCGGAAGCCTCGGAGGTCTTTGCCCGAGGAGATAAATAAAATGATGATATGCATGATAATGAAGATATGCATAATGATATGCCTGATGATGAGGATGATGATGTGGCATGATGATATGCATGATGATATGCATGGTGATGATGATATACATAGTGATATGCCTGATGATGAGGATGATGATATGTATGATGATATGCATGATAATGAAGATATGCATAATGATATGCCTGATGATGAGGATGATGATATGCATTATGATATTCATGATGATATGCATGATGATATGCATGATGATGATGATGATGATATGGTATGGTGATATACATACTTGATATGATGATGCACTTGTACGTGTTATGACTATGATAATGATGCATGATAGTATGCGCATGGTTTCAAGGTAAGTAACGCCTGCAATGCATGTATGATTTGTATGATGCATTGAGTTGTTATTGGATTCCTTATCTGCTGAGTGGTTATACTCACCCATTTTAGGGAGAACATTTCAGATTAGCGGTATGCCGCTTCCTGCCGTTGCGCGAGGTACATTTTACGGGTTACCATCCAACGTTGAGGTAGAGTGTGAGGAGTTCAGCTGTCCTTCCGTGCGTGGACTCACCTACATACGTGTGCGCTGTTTTGTTTCATACGACATAGGCCTGGCTGGGGGTCCGATTGTTCAGGAGTTTGTTTCTGTCCACGTTCGCCGCGATGGGGTGATGCGAGGGATGCTACCGCTGCCATCGCCTGACGCACCGGACTGGGTGTGAGGCCTGAGCGTGACGAGTAGGGCCTGTATTTTTTTTGGGAGTTAGTTAGCCGACACTGATGATGGGGAATTGTTGCACGTGATATGTAGAGGGTCGAGGGTTCTTTTTGAAGTTTTAGGCTGGACATGGCTGCGTCCTAGCTTTTCCTTTTGATGTACCGACCCAAAAGAAGTTCCATCTTGAAAATATATGTAAATAAAGTGTCATGGCTTGTTTATAAAATTATGGTGATTAGTGGTGTGTATTTGTATCATGGTTGGTAGGGGGAGAGATGGTGATGTTTTAAATTGCTTCCGCTAATGAGTCGCGCTGGGACCGTTTTGTTTTAAAAAAAAAAGAAAAAGATGTGTGTCTATGAATTACGATGCATCTTCTAAGGAGAAATCTAATAAGGAGTAACATTGGCGCTGGTGACGACTGCGAAGGGTTCGGGGTGTCATAAATATGCCACCCAATGGTTAATTTCTCTCCAAAGCTTCACAAAACAACCCAAATTGAAGGCCAAAAGTATCCCCTTGCTGTCCATACGAATTTGCACCCCTTTCCCTTCCAAATTCTCACCACTTAAACCAAATTGGCCTCCAAAAATACCAACTAAGGTGCCCATACCAAAATCCATAATTTACTTCACCAAACAATCCCTTTAGAAGGCCAAAACTTCACTTGAAAATGCCCCTCCGAATTTCCTTGATTTAATTTTGCCAAATTCCAATTTTCTACAAAATTCCTGACTCGCCAAAAATTCTTTAAGTGATGAGATGATGTCCTAAAAATGAATTGTGACATGCTCAAATGTTTGATTCCCGAAACCGAGTTTAATTTCATGGTTAAAATCAATCGGACGCGATTTTAGTCCAATATAACCTATCGGGTAGTGTTAACACCTAAATTTTGGCGATCCGGTCATTTATTTATTGCATAGAAAATTAGGGGTAATTTTATCCCTGAAAAAATATTAATTACATAGCATATAAATTTAGATGCATTTATTTTTAGTCTGTATGTTTGCATTTTATTTACTGGACCGGTGGCAGATGGGTCGAATTAGTGGTTTTGGATTTTAAATTAACAGTCCGGACTAAGCCCATGAAGAGTACAAATTGGTCCAAGCCTGTTTTTTGAAATTGAGATTTGAAATGAGCATTTTGGAATTTAAGAAAATCGGGTTGTAATCTTATCTTTAAAAATCAGTAGGAGATATTCAGGAGATAAGGAAAAGGATTTTCGTGATCGTAGGGGTTATAAGCAATCTTCGTATGAGAAATATTTACAAAAGATTGCATTTTGTTTTCCTTATATAAGGAGTGCATGGAAAAAGTTAAAGGGGGGGGTTTCCTTTCTCTCTCTCTTCCCGTCCGCTCCTTTACTGCTTTGCTCCCAGATCCTATTGTGCCGGTATTAACCACGCCACTGCACTCCTGTGCTGTCGCCTCTGCCTGCCGGCTCCGGTTTTGCTTAACCACCGCTACTCCACTGACAACCCCCGTGCTATCGACCACCGTCGCTCCGTCGATCTGCTGCCGAAGCTGAAAATCAAAACCAGCGCCCCTCCTCCACCCAGGTCTGCTCAGCACCTCTGCTCGAGCTTGAAGCCGGTCGCCGCACCTCGTCAATTGAGCGACCAGCTGTCGTGCGTGCACCACCACCCTCACTGACGTCGCCGCACCGATCTCCCTCGTCGAGCCCCTACTGTGTCCTTGCCCATCACTACACCTCACCCGCAACCCGGAACCTTCTCCACCGCAACGCCGGATCCGAATGCCACCGAGCCCCAAATCGGCCGCACCGCCACTCCTCCCTCTCGCCGCGCCTGCACCATCGCCAATCCGCCTTAGTCGCAATCGCCTCGCTCGAAGCACCACCGACGCCATAGCGTTGCCCCCTTGCGACACTGCATCGGGCCCTCTTCCGTGAAGATGCTGAGCCGCCCTGCTAAGCCGCTCCATCCATTGCTGCCTCTCACCGGAGCTTCGACCGACGGCAACCCCTTGCCTGGCGCGACGAATTTGCTACCCCCAATATTCCTTAGGTTGCCCATTTTTTCTTTTATTTTTATTTTTCTTATTTCATGTTTATTTACTTTATTTTTAGTTAGTTTTGCTATTATTGTTTAAGTTTGAATATTGTGAGGTGACTTTTAGGTTATGGATATTGTAGGCATTATCGGCAGGAGTTATCCCTAAGATTATTGTAATTATTAATTTGACCCGTAAGATGTCGGGTCATTTTTTTAATTGTATTAATTCTTGGGGGTTTGTTGATAGTATCTTAATTGTTGAATCAATATAATTATTAATTTGATCCGTAAGACTTCGGATCAGATTTTTAATTATTTTGAATTTTTTGTCGTGACGTTCAGGCTTATAGTAATCGTTAATTTGATCCATAAAAAAGTGCATCCATTTAGGTTTTTAGTTTTTAATTTAAATTGCACGTTTAATTATTTGACAATTGTGAATTCCGAATTTTATAAAAAATAAAAACACAAAAGAATCATCATGCATATATCATGTAGAATTAGGGCATTCTTTGTACGTCATGGCATCTTATGATAAAGTTGCAAGTTTCATTTTAAATTCACTTCATTATTTAGAATAGATTGCATTTTTAGGATTAAAAAAATCATATGCACGTCATATAGAATTAAGTTCAAGAAATGCACTTCATTTAGTGATTGTTGTTAAGTTCATTATATTAGGAATTGCTCATCATTAGACTAGGTTATTTAATAAATGTCGCGTGACATATAGCTCGTATATTTAATTGCATGTTACATGTCATTTTAGTTGAAATAATTTTGTATGTCATTGCATTGCATTGTATGTCATTAGAATTAGGTCATTTAGATTGTATTTAACTATTGCATTTCTTCATGTCATATAGTTTAGGTCATGTAGTTAAAATGCATTTTTTTATGAAAAAATTCTAATTTCAAGAAAACCTAAAAAATTGTTTGCTTTGTGTGATGCAATTTATTTATTGAATGTTTGAGCATCCGTGTGGTCACTCTTTGCATGATAGTAATTTAGGTGAAAATAAATCAGCTGCCTGCAAAAAAACATTTTTGAAAATAAAAAGAATGGTACTGAAAGAGCATTAGAGAAATCTAATGTAACCAAATCCCCGTACCATTGGAGAAACATTTACTTAGGTGTCTAATTGACCTACCATAAACTGATTAGTGACAACTCTTAAATAAAATTCATATGCATGTTAAAAAATTTGAACATAAGTCACGAATTGGTATGGGCTTGGGAGAGCCCGAGTTAAGTCTAAGCTTAACAATCCATTAGCCAAACCTTAGGTGGTTCACACCCGAAAAATTGGTCATGACAGGTAGCTTTTAGGAATTTTATTGTGGTTATATCCCTTAACGGCTTCATCTAATAAATTAGTTAACTCATGAGTAATTAGCTCAGAGAAAAATGACCATAGGCACATCGATGGAAAGCCCATTTCGTTTTATTGGGACAGGTCGAAAATTCAGGATGTTATAAGAACTTCGAACTATAGAAGCACATCAAGTTCATGAGGACTTCGAGCTATAGAAGCTTGCCTTGTTAATTAGGAGGGACATCGGGTTACAGAAGCATGCCAAGCCAATGAAGAGGATTGCGAGCTACAAAAACATGCTAGGTCAATATATAAGAACTCCAAGCTTTGGATGCATGTCAAGTTGATGAGGAGACTCTGAGTTATGCAAGTATGCTATGTTGATTACCTGTAGAGATAAAATTCAAGAATGTTTGGACGAATCTTGAGGCTTCAAAGAGTAACTCGAATGTTGGGTATTACTCAGTCTTCAAGGAAATAATGCTTGTTAGACATGATTAGAGCTAAAACATATATGCTTTCATAAAAGAAATAAACAATTTGAACTATTCTAAAATACACATTTCAAAGTTCATTGAAGTTTTTATCAATTCAATCAAGATTTACACATAATGATTTAACCATATTTGCATCACCAAATTTTCATTGGAGAGAATTGCAGTTCAAGACAATTTCCACTCATAAAGCCGACTTCCTAATAACGTTAAATGAGAGACTTTCAATTAGAAATGGCTTTCACTCACTCTCATTCAAAAAAACCATCATCATATTGACGAGGGTCTTAGTATTCTTGCAAACAGTGTGGCCTTACCAATCTAAGAGGTCTTTGTTAGAATCGTAATGTAGGCTTAGTCAATGGCTAAACAAATAGGGACTCTTCAAGTCAATGTTGCTGAAAGAACAGAACTCCGCAATCATCTCTAGGTTTACAAGTCAAGAAGCCTGCGAAATGAGATAGAAATAATTTTGCTCGTACTTCTTCAAGTAATACTTATAAATATGAATTCTTGTGTCAGGTTAATACTATAATTTGAAGAGACTTTGCAAGGGACGTAACGTAGGTTAGATTCATGGGTTAAGAAATGAAAGGAACATTAGGATCAAAACGTGTGTAAAATGGTAAGAGTTGATGATCATCTTGGCATTACCACCAATTTTCTTTTTTGCCATTGGGAATTGTCTTCATAATGAGCTCCACTAACTCTAAAAACTCAACATTTAAGTTATTTGAGTACTATTCCATTGGGGATATAACCTTTTACAACCGACAGTCATCTATCTTGACTCTTTTTTTTTTTTTTTTAATTTGTCTGATGCGCATTGGCCTTACTTTTACCAAATACACTACTTTCTTGAGTCCCTAATTTTCATTCTCTATTTTTTTTTTTTACTCTTATGTCTATAGGCACCGGCCTTTCTTTTAAAAAACACCTATTCTTTCATGCCTATAGTTCTACCTTTTATTTATTTTATTTATTTTATTTAAGCATTTGACACACTATTTGCATGCATACATTGAACAAGCATGTTTTGGTTTATTTTTAAGGAATGATTCAACATTTGGACCATGCTACTTGAATGATTGTCTTTCACATTGCCCTAATGTGGGGGATGATCACCAACTGTGTTTGTATGAAATGAAAGGCAAGCTCAAGTAGGCTATACAAAGGATATAAGTTTGTAAGATAGAGAGAACCGCTCTTCATCATTCTAAAGCACTTAAATTATTGTATGAATTTAACGTGATAACAATACTCAGAGATTGATGCAAATGAGAACAAAAGGATTTCTATCTATTTTCCTTAGCTCAAGATACCAAGTCACCTTCAATTTGCCCTAGTGTGGAGTGGTTCTCAACCTAGGTAATTTGAAAAAAATTCTCAACAAAGGTATGGGGTTCAAAGGGGGTTAAGCAATAGATCACCTGTAGTGTTTGCGGTAGGAAAAAAAAAACTATCCCTCATCATTTTGGTTATTATACCTTTTGTTAGAGAACTCTTTATCTTACAGATATGAAATTTTTGACATTCATCTCACGAGTGTCTAAGTAGGGGACTATGTATACGATATGGCTTGCTTTTCATCATCTCGACACGTCTAATTTAGCATGCTTAAGCATTTCATATTATTCATTAAATTGGAATGTCCTAACACCCCTATCTGAAGGGAAGGGAAATAGGAAATGATCAATCGAAGGTGGAAGCTCATCCTTGATTTAATAAATACTCCATTTTTGCTTTTGTCCCTACATGATAGGGTTCTATGGAATGAGAAACAAGACGATAAATTTCAGTTATACACCAAAAAATTGGCTTAGTTGGTCCGCTATCACCATCAAAATTTGACATGCCCCTCAGTTCATCATATCTACAAGGAAAAAGGAGAGAGTGTTATTCCATAATTGATTAAATTCAAGAACGAGATATACATGTTCCTCTAAAATTGGGTGATTCTTTTTTACTTGCCCTTACTATCTCATCAATGCACATGGGAGAGAGTTGCAACAAGTATGGAGTTGCGAAGGGTCGAGCACTTCTTTTGCCCTTTTGGGATTAATATGTCAAATAAGTAGTAACAAGAGTTACCCCGCAATGCTTTCGATCTTTGACCATCTCAATCTTAATTTTTGAAAAATAAAAAAATAATTAATTAATTTAGAAAATAAATTAATAAATATTAAAAATTCAATTTAGCTCAAATTAAAGCCCGATTAAATAAACGGACTTCACCATGATCATCAGCATAATATTCCAGTCTCAAGCCATCTTAGTTGAATTTTCAGAAAATAAATAATTATTTATTTTAATTCCGAAAATTAATATTTAAATACCAAAAATTACACTTAGGCCCGAAAAGCCTAATTGAAGCCTGATTAAGGTCGGGAAAAATCCCGGGCTACCCTCAATAAATAGTAGACCATGTCTACTTGCTAAATGCACATTCAATTTTTCTAATTCGCATCACAATTGACTAATAAACACTAATCCATACTAATCTAACCACCTAAGCCTAATTAATTAAAACTAAACAACCCTTAAGTGTAATTAGCCCACTAAGCAAGGATTAGTGAGATTACTCACCAAATCACGCGCAAATCGAATCGATCCGACAGGGGCAACGCGAGGAACAAAACTTCCCAAAGCACGGCCCGAGTTCGAGGCCCGGAAATGGCCCAAAATGGCCCACGAACTGGCTGGAAACCCACTCGCGAGTTTGCTAGTTCAGTTGTGAAACAGGGGAAAACAAAGATGGTTAGGGGCGGAGAAAGGTCGGGAGAGCGGGTGGTGGCTCGGCAAGGCCGCACGACGGTTCGGTGGTCGGAGGTGGTCGGATCGTGGCTTGTGATGGCTAAATCGAGCTAAACGAGAGGGCGGCACAAGAGCTTGATGGCACACAACAAGGACGGCAGGCGTGAAGGGGCGGTGGCGGAGCGCGCGGCGTGCGTGGGCGGGCTTCGCGCAGGTTGTGGTCCGGCTCGGTGCGGCGGCGACAAGCTTCGGTGAGCTGCTCTCCTTCTTCTTCGCTTGCTGGTTCATACAAAGAAGAAAGGGTCGGTCACGAGGAGTGGGGGCAAGAAGAGAGAGAAGAGGGGTTTGACCGGTCAAAAAAGGAAAAGAAGAAAGAGGAAGCCAATTTAAAATTGGCAAAGGGAGTGTTCGGTGGGGGTGTGTCCGCATGAAGAGAGAGGGGAGAGGAGAGAGAAGAGAGAGAGAAAAAGAAAAGAATAATACTATTCTCATTTTTATTTTATCTTTCCATGTCCTTTTCTATTTTCTTTTGGTCTTTGATATTTCCTCCGATAATTTCTTTCTTGAAATTTCGGGCTCGTCAATAATTTGATGGATGATGAAACGAGGTTCTAAAAATGAATTGTGACACGCTCGAATATTCGATTCCCAAAACCGAATTAAATTTCATGGTTAAAATCGACCGGACGTGATTTTAGTCCAATCCAACAAATTATGTAGCTTTTAGGGATTTTACTGCGAGTACATCCCTTAACGACTTCACCCAATAGGTTAGTTAACTCATGAGTGATCAGCTCAGAGAAAATGACCATAGGCACGCCGACGATATGCACATTTCATTTTATCGAAACAAGGTCGAATTTCAGGATGTCACAACTCTTCCCCTCTTATAAAAATTCCGTCCTCGAAATTTAAGCCATTACACACTTTGCTAAAAAAGGTGGGGGTACAATTGTCTCATCGACTCTTCAATCTCCCAGATCGTTCCTTCAGTGCCGTGGTGTTGCCAGACCACTTTGACCAACAAAATGGCCTTTGTACGCAGAACTTGTTCTTTGCGATCGACAATTTGAACCGGGCTTTCCACATATGACACACAGTCATCCACGTCCAATTGCTCGAAATTGAGCACGTGAGTCGGGTCAGGCTCGTACTTCCTTAACATCGACGCGTGAAAGATGTCATGCACTTGCACCAATCTTGGCGGCAACGCAAAACGATACGCTAGGTTTCCGATTCTTTCAAGAATCTCAAATGGACCTGCGTACCTCAGACTCAACTTGCATTTCTTACCAAAGCGTGAAGTTCCCCTCATTGGTGACACTTTCAGAAAAACGTGATCACCAACTTGAAATTCCAAAGACCTTCGACACTTATCTGCATAACTTTTATGCCTGCTTTGTGCTGTCTTTAATCTTTCTCTGATCACTGCCACAACATCTACTGATTGCTGAACTAACTCTGGGCCTGTTATCTTCCTTTCTCCGACTTCATCCCAACACATTAGAGTTCTGCACGCTCTACCATACAACGCTTCAAAAGGAGCCATCTTGATACTCTGTTGATAACTGTTGTTGTAGGCGAATTCCACCAGATGAAACTGATCTTCCCAACTTCCTTTAAAGTCTATTACACACACTCTCAGCATGTCTTCAAGAGTCTAAATTGTCCTTTCAGATTAGCCATCCGTCTCAGGATGATATGCCGTACTGTACTGAAGCTTTATACTTAAGGCACTCTGCAAGCTTTTCCAAAAAGCAGTAGTAAACCTCGGGTCTCTATCTGATGTTATCGTAACCGGCACTCCATGCATATGAACCACTTGATGCACATACAGGTCTGCATGTTTATCCAAACTCAGGTCCTTTCGAACTGCAATGAAGTGAGCCGACTTTATCAGCCTATCGACTACTACGTAAATCGAATTATTCCCTCTCTGACTCCTTAGTAGTCCATTCACTAAATCCATCGTGATATGCTCCCATTTCCACTCTAGGATCGCGAGAGGTTGCAGAAGTCCTCCTGGCTTGCAATGTTGGGTTTTTACTTGCTAACAAATCAAACACTTAGCGACATGCTTGGCGATGTTCGCCTTCATACCTAACCACCAATAGTATTGATGCAGATTTTGATATATCTTGGTACTTCCAGTATGAACACTGTAACTGCTACGATGTGCTTCAGATAAAATATCCTCTCCAAGCTCTACATCGTCAGGTACAACCAAACGTCCACGGAACCTCAATACCCCATCATTAGAAACCTGAAATTCAGCTTTTCTTTTATCAGTATCCTCTTGAAGAATTTTCTATACATCTGGATCTGTCGATCGGAGTTGCTTGATTTTGACCTGGACATCCAGCTCAATTCTGAGGGTGGCCATAAAACTTGAAAAGTGGCCTACCTCAAATTTGAATTCCGAATCCCTAGCTCTCTCGATTAAGTTCCACTCCTTAACCAAGATTTGCGCTATTGAAGACTTCCGACTCAATGCATCGGCAACCTTATTCACCTTTCCCGGGTGATATAGAATGTCACAGTCGTAGTCTTTCAATAATTCCATCCATTGGCGCTGTCTCATGTTCAACTCTTTCTGAGAGAACAGATACTTGAGGCTCTAATGGTCCGTGAAGATTTGAAAATTTTCCCTGCACAAGTAGTGTCTTTAAATCTTCAATGCAAATATGATAGCTGCGAGTTCTGAGTCATGCATCAGATAGTTCAATTCATGAGGTCTCAACTGGCGAGAAGCGTATGCAACAACTCTGCCATGTTGCATCAGCACACAACCCAGTCCTCTGAAAGACGCATCACTATAAATCTCGAATCCTCCAGGACCAGATGGAATCGTTAGCACAGGTGCGGTAGTCAGCTTTTCCTTCAACTCTTGAATACTACGCTCACACTTGTCTGTCCATATGAACTTCTCGTTTTTCTTCGTGAGCTATGTTAGAGGCGATGCTAATGCTGAGAAACCTTCTACAAACCATCTATAATAACCTGCTAACCCCAGAAAACTTCTGATCTCTGTCACTGATGTCGGTCTCTGCCAATTGATCACGGCTTCTATCTTGCTCGGGTCGACGAAGATTCCTTCTCCGGAAATCACATGACCTAAGAACGCAACACGAGTCAACCAAAACTCACATTTGCTAAACTTAGCATACAGTTGGTGAGTTCTTAAGGTTTGAAGCACTAATCTCAGATGACGTCTTTCGCAGGCGAGCATCGCGCGGGTGGTGGTCCGGCTTCGGTGCGGCGGCGACAAGCTTCAGTGAGTTGCTCTCCTTCTTCTTTTGCTTGCTGGTTCGCACAAAGAAGAAAGGAGAAGAAAGGGTCGGTCACGAGGGAGTGGGGGCAAGAAGAGAGAGAAGAGATAAGGGAGGGGGTTTGACCAGTCAAAAAAGGAAAAGAAGAAAGAGGAGAAGCCAATTTAAAATTGGCAAGGGGAGTGTTCGGTGGGGGTGTGTCTGCACGAAGAGAGAGGGGAGAGGAGAGAGAAGAGAGAGAAAAAGAGAGAAAGGGGGAGAGAGAGAGAGAGAGAGAAAAAAAAAGAATAACACTATTCTCATTTTTCTTTTATCTTTCCATTTCCCTTTCTATTTTCTTTTGGTCTTCGATTTTTCCTCCGATAATTTCTTTCTTGAAATTTCAGGCTGGTCAATAATTTGACGGACGATGAGACGAGGTCCTAAAAATGAATTGTGACACGCTCGAATATTCGATTTCCAAAACCGAATTAAATTTCATGGTTAAAATCGACCAGACGTGATTTTATTCCAATCCAACAAATTAGGTAGCTTTTAGGGATTTTACCGTGGATACATCCCTTAACGGCTTCACCCAATAGGTTAGTTAACTCGTGAGTGATCAGCTCAAAGAAAAATGACCATAGGCACGCCGATGATATGCACATTTCATTTTATTGAAACGGGATCGAATTTCAGGATGTCACAATCAATGCTCAAACCATCAATCGCTTGTAATATTGATGACAAGGTCGTTAGAGCATCAACAAATTGATTGTGTGATGTTGGCAAGTAATCAAAAACATTTCATCGAACTCATTGACAAAGTTTTTGAGATACTTATGGTAAGGAATCAACTTAGTATCTCATGTTTTCCATTCACCTCTTGTTTAGAGGATGATGAGTGTGAAATCACTATAAAATTGGAGTCTTTTGACTTTCATATGGCTGGCCAACTATAGACTAAGAATACAACTTCATAATCACAAATATTGTTGGTGCAAGAAAATACCAAATTTGCGACTGCTGGATAATGTTGGTCAGTTGGGGATATTAGAACTACCCTAATGCCAGAGCCCAAAAGGTTAATAGCACCATCAAAATACACGGTCCATTTATCATGTGAGACTAGATGAATCCATTCATGGACTTCATCCCAATCATTAGACTTCTCGAGATTTTTGCTAGAATATCATCTATGACCCGACTTTTGATGGACTTCTGTGACAAGCTTTGGATGTCAAATTTAGATAGTAGTATTTGCCATTAGGTGAGCCTTCCAACCAATGTGAGCTTCTCCAAAAGACTAGCAAGATGCAGCAGTGAAAAGTATACTATCTCAATTGATATAATACTCAAATGAGGGCTACACAGGTCTTCTCCACCTCAGGATATCGAACCTCGAAGGCGGTGAATTTCTTACCGAGGTAGTATATGGCACATTATGTCCCATCCTTTAGTCCTTCATGGATGGTGAGATATAAGCATAAAGGTATGCCTTGAGTAGGTGATACCAATATAGGGGGTTACGAGAGATATCACTTGAGTTCTTCAAAGGACTTGTGTCATTCTTCATCCCAATTGACTTTAGTGTTCCTCTTCAATAACTTGAGGAATGACTTAACGGTTTTTGATAGTTGAGAGATAAACCTTGCCACATAGTTCAATTTTCCCAATAGACTTTGGACTTCCTTGATCGTGAAAGTAGATTTTATGTCACATATTACCTTTACCTTAGAAGGATCTATCTCAATGTCCTTGCTACTAACCATGAATTCAAGGAGCTTCCCAAAATTTGCCCCAAATATGCATTTTGTGGGATTAAGCCCCAACTTGAATTTCCTCAGTCGGTCAATTAACTTTCTCAAGACTTCAACGTGATATTCGCCTTGTCTTGGCTTTGCAATTTTGTTGTCAACATAAACTTCAATCTCCTTCTACATCATGTCATGGAATAATGCCATCATAGCTCTTTAATAAGTTGTCCTAGCCTTCTTCAAACCAAAGGGTATAAGTTTGTAACAAAAAGTTTCCCATGGAGTGATAAAAGATGTTTTAGTCTTATATTCCTCTTTCATCCATATTTGATTGTAATAGGAGAATCTATTCATAAAGAAGAACAACTTGAACACTGCAGTGCTATCAACCAGGATATTGATATGTTGCAAGGGAAAGTCATCATTAGGACTTGCCTTATTTAGGTCACGGTAGTCAATGCATACTTGGATTTGTCCATCCTTCTTCACGACTAGGACTATGTTAGCGATCCAGTCAACGTAGTGGGTGACTTCAATGGAAACCCACTTTTAATAACTTCATGACTTCCTTCTCAATTTTCTTGAACAACTAAAGTTTTGTCCTCTTGGGCTTCTATTTCTAGGGTAGAATATCAGGATCGAGTGGTAGAGCGTGTTCCACAATCTCGGGATCTAAACCCGACATATTGGTAAGACCAAGCAAAGACGTCTTGTTATTCCTTCAAAGGTTAGATTAATCTATCAGCATTTGTTTGAGAAATACCTTCCCCAATCTTGGTTTCCTTGGGCTTTTCTGAATCTCCTAAATTCACAATGATTGATTGTTCAATAGTAGGAGGTTTGAATTCCTCATGTATGAGCCACTCTTTTTAAATAATTTTGGGGTCATCTTTATCCTCTGAATCAAACTAAAGTTCTAAAGAGTCCTTTGTATTCGAATCCGAGTCATGCATATGACTATAATGCAAATTGTTATGCTTGAGATGCAATAAAAAATGGTTAGTATGTAAACATAATAAATGCAATCAATGCAAATGCCATGAAAAAATTGCTTTAAAATTCCAGATTTTCGACAAATTATTGGGAACTCACCTTCATGTCATCAGACATCCTTGTCCCACTAAAACATTTTAAAATTATAGATTGTGTGGATTCCCAAGCCTTAAAGCATCATCATAAGACTAGTTTGTGATACCTTACACGTCTATTAATAAAAAGTGTGAATTTTATTTATATGCAAAAATTACATTATGTTGGAGAAATCTTCTTGAAATGTTTTGAAGCTGACAAAATATTTCCATCAGTCTAGTCTGAAGTCTTGTAGACTCTGCTGTTTAAAGTCTGAAGACCTCCGGACTGCTAGACTCAAGATTCAAAGTCTATCCTCATTGACAGTTCTAATCCATTGAAGAAAGGCTATCCAGAACTGAATGTTTTATTAAGGATATGACCTTATCGACTGGAGAAGATCTCTTGGCTGGATATGACTTATCGGAATCCTTTCTAATTGATCGAGATTGATTCGAAGATTAAGGATCCGTTGATTGGCGAAATATTCGTGGAAGGTTCTACTTATGGAAACCGAGATCCTGATTGTATGGGCGAACAGGATTGATGGGCTATCGTCTTGTTCCTTTAATAGCTCGAATGATCTTCCTAATTGATTCCGTCCAATAGGTAGATTGGAGAAATTTCTTTGGTAAGTGCTAACGGGTATGATGGCGTACATGAGTATATAAGGAAGACGTTCCAAGTTGTTCGAGAGAAGTGCGATAGAAGAATTCCAAAGTCTGAAGCTCCTTGTTATTTAGTCAATTCATTTGAGCGAAAACTTGTACTCAAAAGAGAGTTTATATTTGTGAGAAACCTTGAGGAAGTGTGATAGAACATCTACACTGTGGAATTAAGGAAAAGCTGTGCTATAACATCTCTTTTGTTCATAGTGGAATCCAGCCGATAGGCTGTCAGTGCGGAAGAGTGGACGTAGGTTTAGGATAAGCCGAACCACTATAAACCTTGTGTTTAATCTTCTCTTCCCTACTCCTTACTTTGCTTTGATCGTAATTCATTTTGGAGTACTTCCTTTCTATCGATTGCCTAGTATTACTTCCGTATCTCGAGAAATTGTTTTTACACCTATTCACCCCCTCTAAGTAATTATACTTGCTACATCAATTGGTATCAGAGCTCGTGTACTCACTTTGTTTGAAGTGTTTTTACTTCAAAGTTAAAGATCCATGGCTAGTATGTTGGCTCCGGGGCTGGTAGAAGGGCAAAGCAATACTAGACCACCTTACTTTGATGGAAAGGATTACAACATCTGGAAAAACAAGATGAAAGCGTTCCTAAGATCAAAGAATCCTCTGGAATGGGAGGTTGTAGAAAAATTAATCATTCCTAAAGCTGCACCTGTCTCAGAAAGAGGAAAAAATACTGTAAAGTCTAGTCAAATGACTCAGGAAGAGATAACCAAGAGACAAGCTCATGATGCAAAAGCAATTTATTCTTTATATTGTGCTCTATCACCTACTGAATATAACAGAATATCTTCTTGTGTTACAGCTAAAGAAGTCTGGGATAGATTACATATTACCTATGAAGGAACTGATCGAGTGAAAGAAACCAGAATCAACATTCTCATCGGTCAATACGAAGCCTTCATAATGAAATCGGGAGAATTTATAACTGACATGTTTAGTCGTTTTACAGATATTGTGAATGGTCTTGAAAATCAAGGTCAACCAATTTCTGATCCCATGAAGGTAAACAAGCTACTGCGTGGACTCTCCAAGAATTGGAATCACATAAAGACCTCAATCAGAGAGACCCAAAGAATCATGCCACTATCTGTTGATGAGTTGGTTGGAACTCTTCAGTCTTACGAAGTGGAACGAATCAATGAAGACGAAGACCCTAAAGGTAAGAAATCCATTGCATTAAAATCCAATGATGATTCGATGTTGCGGAATCTGAAGACGATATGGACGATGAGGAGCTTGCTCTTATGATAAGAAGATTCAGAAAGCTTAACAGAAAAAGAAGAAGATTCAATCCAAGGAAACAAAGTTTCAAAAGCAACAAACTAAGTCCGTTGAAGATGATGAATCAAATAAAGATGTAGTCTGCTTTGAATGTAAGAAAAAGGGACACATCGATCCAACCTGTCCTCTTCGAGGAAGAAGAAAGGAAAAGCTGAAAAGTATCGAAAGGCTCTTAAAGCGAAACCGGAGTGATAAAGAATGTGAAGAAAGTGATGATGATTATGCCAACATATATGTCGATGGCACAATCGGATTGATTCAAACTCTAAGATAGACTCGAGACTCGAGACAGTGAATTTGAGGTAAGTAACTTCAAAATCCCCATTAAAGTTTCTAAATACATTGATGAGTTGTACTTTAGTCTTAAGACTTCTCTTAAAAGGATTTCGAACTCAAAAAGGAAAATTCTGCCTTAAAACAACAAGAAAATGTTTTGAAAGAAAAGGTGAAATATTTAGATATGAATGTTTCTTCTCTTAGAGAAAGTAAAGATAATCTTTTAAAAGAAAATGCATTCTTGAAAAATGACATCTCAAATATTTCCAAAAGATTTTCGATAGGATCTGAGAAACTAGAAAAAATACTTTCTATTTAAAGACTGTATTTCAATAAATCTGGTTTAGGAATGACTGCTGAAACCATTCATTTAATTGATTTTCCTAAAGTGAAGGAAAGAATCAAACAAAGACCCTCAAGAGATGCTTACAAAAATCATTTTAAAATGACCTTTGTAAAACCAGTAGGTCGCAATGCTCTCAGATGTTCAAAGTGCAATAGTGTAGATCATTTTGAAAAAGAATGTCCTATGATTTGGAAACCTGTAAATAAAGTATGGGCAAAAACGGCATATCATACTAACACGAATGGACCCAAGAAAAGATGGGTACCAAAGAAAGTTTGAGTTTCTTTTTTAAATGCAAGTCACTATCAAGAGAAAGGTAAAATGGTATCTGGATAGTGGATGCTCAAGACACATGACAGGAGACTCAAATTGTTTCATAAAACTTGTTCAAGTAAATGGTTGAAAAGTTTCATTTGGAGGAAACAGCAAAGGAAAAATTGTGGGATTTGGAACTGTGAAAATTAGAAACCTCATAATAAGCAATGTTTCTTTAGTTAAAGGACTCAACTACAATCTACTCAATGTCAGTCAGCTATGTGATACCGGTTTCAAAATCTACTTTCAAGAGGGTATATGTTAAGGAACCAAGTAAAGACTCTACTCAGTCATTTATGGAATGAAGACATGAAAATATCTACCTCTTAGATGTAAAACCAGATGAATCGCAATGTTTAATTTCAATCCAAGACGAAGCAAGTTTATGGCACAGAAAGCTTAGACACATCAATATGAAGCAGATAGCCAAAATTTCAACAAAGAAGCTTGTTCGTGGTCTACCCAATTTGTCATATCAAAAGTCGACCTATGTACACCATGCATATTGGGAAAACAGGTAAAAAATTCTTTTAAACCAATAAATCAAGTTTTCACTAACCGTGTATTGCAGCGTATGCATATGGATCTCTTTGGACCAACCAGAACACAGAGCATTGGAGGTAATAAATATTCCCTAGTAATCATGGATGACTACTCACGATTTACTTGGGTGTACTTCCTGGCAAGTAAGTCTGAAACTTTTTCTTACTTTGAAAAATTTGCTAAAAAGGTCCAAAACGAAAAGGGATATGTTATTTCAAGTATAAGAACAGATCATGGAGGTGAATTTGAAAATCAAGATTTTACAAAGTTCTATGATGAATCTGGTTTTCAGCATTTGTTATCATCTCCATATACTCTAGAACAAAATGAAGTTGTGGAAAGAAAGAATATATCGCTTCAAAAAATGGCTAGAACTCTTCTAATTGAAAGCAACATCTCCTCACGTTTTTGGGCTGAAGCAGTTTTTACAGCATGTTATATTATCAATAGAGTTTTTGTAAGGCCTATTCTAGAAAAAACCCCCTATGAATTATTCAAAGAAAAGAAGCCTTATTGTTTCATATTTTCATGTATTTGGATGCAAATGTTTTATACTGAAAAATGCAAATGATTGAGTTGGTAAGTTTGAAAAAAAATCAGATGAAGGCATCTTCCTTGGATATTCAACCACAAGCAAAGCGTATAGAGTCTACAACAAAAAGACTCAAACTGTGGAAGAATCAATGAATGTCAAATCCAGGATTCTATACAAAATGAATCTATTCAGACTCATCTTGAAGAACTGAACTGCTCCGAGACTCTACAAAGTCTAAATCTCAAGAAGCTCAGTTTTGAAGGACCAAAGAAAAAATGACTGTTGAAGATTCAAGTGAAGAAAGTGATCATCATTCGACAAATTAACCAGAATCGGAAGCATAAGTCCATTCATCCCAAAGATCTTATCATTGGCGACATTAATGAAGGAATTCACACAAGATCCAAAAGGCGTGAAGAATCTAGTGATGTGGCTCTTATTTCTAAAATAGAACCCAAAAGCATAGATGAAGCTTTATTTGATGAAAGCTGGATTGAAGCCATGCAAGAAGAGCTCAGGCAATTCAGTATCAATGATGTCTGGGAATTGACTCCTAAACCAAAAGGTAAAACAGTTATTGGACCTAAATGGGTTTTCGAAACAAGATGAACGAGAAAGGAAAGGTCATAAGAAACAAAGCAAGACTCGTGGCCAAAGGATACACGCAAGAAGAAGGGATAGACTATGACAAGACTTACGCACTAGTAGCAAGGTTAGAAGCAATTCGTTTATTACTTGCATTTGCTTGTCATAAAAATTTCAGGTTATTCCAAATGGATGTTAAAAGTGCCTTCCTAAATGGATTCATCCATGAGGAAGTCTATGTGGAACAACCACCTGGGTTTGAAGACCCAAGGAAACCAGACTCAGTATTCAGACTCAAAAAGGTCTTATATGGCTTAAAACAAGCACCTCGAGCTTGGTATGACAGGCTGAGTAAGTTTTTAATTCAAAACGGTTTTGTAAAAGGTAAAGTAGACACTACTCTGTTTGTCAAAAGAGAAAGCAAAAGTTTTGTGCTAGTTCAAATATATGTCAATGATATTATATTTGGATCTCCAAATGAAAGTCTGTGCAAGAAATTCTCTAAGACTATGCAGGATGAATTTGAAATGAGCATGATGGGTGAGTTAACCTTCTTTCTCGGGCTTCAAGAAAAATATGCTAATGATCTCGTCAAAAAGTTTGGTCTGAACAATTGCAAGAAGGTTGAAATACCATTGTCAAGTTCCTTGAAGATAGACAAAGATGAAGAAGAAAAGAAAGTCGACCGAGAAGCTATACGGGAGTATCATTAGCTCACTTCTTTATCTTACTGCTTCTAGACCTGACATTTTGTTTAGTGTTTGCATTTGTGCTAGATTTCAAGCAAACCCTAAAGAATCTCATTTAAATGCTGCAAAGCGTATTATTAAATACATTGCCTCAACTTCAAGCATCAGCCTATGGTATCTTAAAAGAGGAGACTTTACTCTTCTTGGATACTCGAGACGCGAGATCTAGCGATTGCGAGTTGATAGAAAGAGCACATCGGGTACCTGTCAACTACTTGGAGGCATGACAGTGTCTTGGTTTTCAAGGAAGCAGAGTACTGTAGCTCTCTCTATAGCAGAAGCAGAGTATGTAGCTCTCGATAGTTGTTGTTCAAAAATTATGTGGATAAAACAACAGTTAAGAGACTTTGGAATTGAAGATTCCAATTCTTTACTCAAGAGCAAAGCATATAGAGATTCGACATAACTTCATTAGAGATCATGTTCAAAATGGAGAAGTTTCGATTCAGTATGTTGATTCAAAGAACCAACTGGTGGATATATTCACAAAACCTTTGGAGAAAAATCAATTTGAAATTATTCACTCCAGACTCAATATTTTGAGGTATGAGGAAATCAAAGTCTAGAGACTCTCAGACTCAGATAAACAAGACCTTGACTGTAAGTTATTCTCTCTCTTGAATCTCATTTTGAAAAGGTACGATCGTCAACTGTGTTTGATTATTGCTATATTTAATTGACACGACCATTGCGATGTTTTTGTTTTCGAAAAGGAAGTTATTTTTTTTTAAATGACTATTTTCGTGGAAAAGGCAGTTATTTTGAAAATGAATCTTTTTTATTTTCCTTTATGACGGTCCGTATGCTCCCTTTTTTTAAACCGATTATGCGCTGTTGCTTGTTCTTCGCTTTACTCTCCAAAAACCCTAAAAAGAACCGATCTTCCATTCCTATTTTCTTCTCTTGCCTAATCTTCGAAAAAGTTGTCATTTTTCTTGGGAGAGTCAAGCAAGGAATCTTTCTAGAGGGAGAAAGATGTCGTCTTCAAGAAAATCTTCAAGGATCGCAAGCAGGGGACCACGACGAATGAGTGAAGGGCCTACTCACTTCGATCTCACCGAGGAAGAAGAGTCTCCAAATCAGCAACAGAGCCCACAACATTCTCAACAGCGTCATTCTCCACCATCTAGTCCTCAAAATGTTGGTCATCAACAAGAGGAAAAAATCATTGAAGATGCAGATCCTGTAAGAGTTCAAAGGCCCTCTTTTATTTACAAGCTTTATCGTGCTTTAAAAGGGACTCATACTCCATTGAACTACGTCGATGATTTTCTGAAAGGCAAAGGATATGGGAATCAATATACCTTTTGTGACATCCCGATTTTCCAATCCTATTTTCAATAAATTGAGACGGGCATTTCGTTGGCACGCATATAATTCTTTTCATTGAGTCGGCCACTCATATGAAAACTAATCTATCGGGTGAAGCTGTTAAGAGTTTCTAATGCATCCGACTCGAGAATTTGACTAGGAAGCGACCTTTCGACCGAGCTAATCTGCAAGGGTCATTACGGCACGATTAAAATCGATTAGAGATCAAAGGTAGGTCAAGTCGACAAAGGCATGTGATCGAGTGTCGGTGATTCCACCAGATCGCATAATCCTTATCAATCGACACTGGACCGACTTTTCTATCGATTGGGTACCCTGTGTTCGTATTTGAAACCTTGAGATTACCCCGATAACCGAAAGTCGTCAATGTTTCAAAGATGTACATTGTGGCTTGAGATGATCAACCACAGGTCAAATGCATGAAAATTTCTAAAGGCTACCCGGTAGGTTGGGCCGCGCTAGTATCGTGCCAAAGTGAAATTAACTATGGAATTAAGATCGAATTCAGAAATTGGAAGTCTGGGTGTGTCACAAATCATTTCAAGATCATTGAATCATCTTTGGAAGATTTTTCATGCAAGCCGAGCTTCTCAGCAAAATAATCAAGAAATGGCTAATTTGACTCGAGAAATTAGTAGGTCGCTTTTGGTCGTACTTTCGGGACTTAAGTTGGTTCTATAGACAAGTAAATATTTGAATTGAAGCGTGGTGACATTGGGTTAATTTAATTGAGCTTCAATTGGATGGAATTGATTGAGAAATGATTGAATTAAGTGTACAAAGTTTCATGCCCCGACGGAAAAATAAAATGGACCTATTGAAGATAGTTGTGGAGGATTTGAATTTTAATGGAAGATGACATCACCCTATGTCATGGTGGTTGGCCAAAGTGAAGAAGAATTTGACAAGTGGAGGGTGGAGATTTAATCTCCAAAAAGGGGCCATCACCATCATCTTCTTCCTTGGGACCTTGAGAGGAGAGAGAGATGAGGGGGGGAGGATGCGTGACCGGAAGACCAGCCGAGCCCGGACGCCGCCCCTTCGCCGCTCAACGCAGCCAGCTTCGCCGGAGAAGCTCGCCGCTGCCGTCGTCCGTGCGCGTCGCCCGCACACCACGGCCACTCGTCGTCGCACCTCCTCCGCCGCCTCCAGCTCTCATCCGCGTGTCCCAGCCGCCTTCCTTCATCATCCCGAGCTGCTCGTCGTCGCCAGCCGCCGCTGAAGACCAGCCGGAGCCGCTACAGCCGTCGCTGCCGCCGTGCGTCCGCGCGAAGCGGCGCGCCAGCTTGCCGGTCGGCTCGTGCTCAGCCCGCGTCTCCAGCCTCCGTCCGCCGCTTGTCGCCGTCCATCGGAGCCTCCATCGCCGCCGTCCGTCGCCGCCAGCCACCGCCTGAGCTACCACCGCCCCTCTCCACCGTTCCTCGCGCCCGAACCGCCGCCGAGCAGCCTTCGTCGGCCTCAACCGAAAGTTGCAGAAAATGCGTATACAGCGGACGTTTGGCCCGTTTTGGTCGCCTTCCCAACCCCGGATGCTCAGCCCGCCTTGAGGAAAGTCGATCATCGCGTTGTTCCCGTCGTTTTGGTCCGCTCAGCTCGCTAATTCGGTGAGTTTAGCTCATTAAACCTCTCTTAGAGGGTTAATTATGCTTTAGGTGTGCTTAGTTTATGTTAATTGTGATTATGTGGTTAGTTTAATTTATTTAAGTGTGGATTATATTAATGTATTTAATTAACTTAAAGTGAGTTTAATTTAAGGCTAAATGAAGGTTTATATTAATATAAGCCTTGATGTGACATAAATGAATTTACTTTTGATTTATTTAAATATCTCGAAATTATTTAATAATTTAATAATATATTATTATTCGAAATTATTAAAATATTATTATTTAATTATTTTCTGAATAAATTTAATTATTTATTAAATTCCGAAAATTTTGTCGGGACCCTAAATTCTCGGAATTTCGTGCCCGGCTTGTGTATTCAGATTTTGAAATTGATGGTCAGATATTATAAATTGAATGTGGATTGCGAAAAATATGGATATTATTATTTAATTAATTTTCGGAATAAATTTAATTATTTAATAATCCGAAAAATTATTTTGGGACCCTAAATTCCCCTGAATTTCGTGATGATCGCTGCTTGTGTATTTAGAATTTGAATTTAATGATTGATTGTGGCAAATTGAGTGTTGATTGTGATAAATATGGATTTTATTCATAAAAACCCAAGTGTCGGGTTTTGATGCAAAAATTGGATTTTAATTATTATATTAAATAGTGGGATTTGAAAAAGTGAGATATTGGCTTTTGATTCGAAATTAGCGTGTCCCCACACACGTGAGTAATTTCTGGAATATTTTTAATATGGAGAAAAATTGCCGGGATCACTATTTTAAGTGGAAGCATTGATTGAAATATAAAGTGTCCTGAGGCCGAGTATGCTCTGGCCGTGTGATAACTAAGAGGAATTGTCCTGGGCTGTTGAGCCGAACTTGCCCCTATATGAGACGCCCACGCGGGATGCGGGTCAGCTGATTTCGGGGCCCATGCTCCTTCGGGGAACGCCGTCGATGTCCGACGAAGCCGCGCTCCATGGGGAGGCGATGCCTGGCTATATGTCGTAGATAGCCGAAGCTGCGAGCAGGCTATGCCCTTGTGTGACAGTGAATAATAATTGGAATGCGTGCTAAGTGCGATTGTGATTATATGAAAGTGATGTTGTTCCAATTGTTTGAGTTCCTATTACTATCTGTGATTGGGTGATTTGAGTTGTGCTAACCTGCGGGGAAGGAACCGAGGCGAGGTAAGTTCTCGTGTGATGTGGCTAGGCCACCCTTGGGCATATTTTCTTTATAATAGGGATTTAGGGGGTTGAACTTGCTGAAACATCGTCTCATCCGGTTGTGGGATTAAAATTTCAGGTCCCTGGTGGACGGAGCGGCGATAACTTTGGTTGGCCTTGAGAAGTTACAGAGGTGAAGTCATAAGGATTGGAGAACGTGTCTGACTTGTAGGTCGTAGGACAGTTCTATTTTAAGAGCCGGTCTTTTGTAGATTGTTGGCCATAGACCTCTGTTTGTAATTCTGTTGAATTATGAAAGTGTTATGTTGTGATTTTGTTTCTTGCTTTTCTATCCCGTATTTTATTGTCAGGGGTTTTATAATATGCTTCCGCATGTGCGTTAAAGAATTTGATTGGGTCGGCGACTTAACCTGGGAACGTCGCATTTGAATGACCATGGTGGGATGTTGGCACGCTCGGGGTTCGGGGCATGACACCTTTTTTTGAAAAATGGAAAGTTTGGGAATCGCTCGTAAAGGGATGGCAGAAGAATCCCTTGCAAATATCCCAAGTGATCCTCGTGATTGGGGATTTAATTCGATAGATGGGAATGATGATGACAAACTGTACAGCCAATTTCAACCGAGGATGGGTATTGCGGCGGAAAATCGAGGAAAAATGGGAGAGTTGTTTAGATCGAAGGAACAGAAGGATCTATACTCGAAATTGCTGAAGCGTGGGGTGATAAACCCTAGGAGTGTGGATTTTGATTTTCTGGATGCTGTAAATGTGAACTTGAGGGAAAAGTTTAGTTTTCTTCAACTTGAGCAGTTCTGTTCTGACACCACAGAAGCTTACGCTTAATTAACTGCTTATTTCTATTCGAATCTTAGTTTTCTAGATGCGAATAGATTCTCTTTCAGTGTCAAAGATCAAGATTTTGTAGTGGATATGGATATGCTGGCAGATGTGTTAGGGGTTGAGAGAGGAAGATATCAACCGATCAAAGTTTCTATTGCTCGTGCTACATTGGAACTTGTTAAAGACAGGAGAACAAAGGAAAAGATTTCCTACCTAAGGATGAGTGCGTTCAACATCCTGCTTCACAAGATTGTGATCAATTGCCTCAGACCGAAATCAACTTCCAAGACTGATGTTTCAAGTTCAGAGGCAAAGCTGATGTATGCCATTCTCATTGGGAAAAAGTTTTCTCTTCCTCACGATGTTATGTTCCACATGTATAGAGCAGTGGTGAAAGACAGCGGTCAACTTCCTTATCCAAGTCTTGTGACGAAGTTATTTAGACATCTGAATATTTAGCCTCCACAAATTCTTTGTGCTCGATCGTGTGATCATATGTTGGTAAGATTGAAAATGGTTACCAAGATGTGTCTAAAGGAGCTAAGCAAGGCGTTGGAGAAATTTAAGGAGAAGACTCCTGTAAAGTCTCATTAAATCTCTTCTGCATCAAAAAGAAAAGGAAAGGAGCCCATGGTTGCTCCATCCAAGAAAAGAAGAGCTCTCATCGTTGAAGATGAAGATGATGAGGAAGACATCACTATCTCTGCAATGGCGTTGAATCATTTGAGCTGTTCTGCTCCAGTGAAAGACTCAGAACAGAGGTCTCGAGAAAGAGAAGAGAAAGAAACAGAGGAGAGAGAAGCATAAGAAAATGATGCTAAGGAAGCAAGGTATGAAAAAGAAGAAGAAGAAGAAATAGCACTTGGCGAAAAAAAAAGCAAAAGAAGAAGAAGAGAGATTGAATCAAGAGGAAGGAGAGCACGAAAAACACTCTTCTCCACCCGTAGGCATAGAAACAGGGGGAGATAATGAGAAAAGAGGGATGTCAGCTGCTACTAGTGAGGGAGTCAGCCGCTCTCGAGCCGACCCAGAAGATATTCATGCCTCTCATTTTCCTGAAGAAGAACATGATGCTTTATCACCAAATCTGTGTGATTATTCTGATATGCCATCATCTGCAGATAGTGCTGAAGCCAATACGCAGACCGACAGCTCAGCAAATTTTCGTAGAATTATGGATATGCTCTTGGAGATGCGCGGTCAAATTTATGCTCTAGGATGCGAGGTTCAAAGCTTGCAGAATGCAGGTCAAGTTTCTTCAGTTTCTTTGAAAGATCAGATCCAAGCCCTCTCTGTTCAGATTCAGGTTAATGCTAAGGGTGAGGAGGTTGCACAACTGAAGGAAGACTTGAAAAGGCTGGAAGGGATCGTTCAGTCTATGGGAGATTTACAGCTTGTCCGCGTTCCCAAGCAATCTTGACTTTATTCCATTTTCTTCTCAACCTTTTTAATGCTGACAAAAATGGGGAGAAAGATTTGAATCAAACTTTTAAATTTTTAATCGTTTGGATTTGGTTTGGATTGATGTTTAACTTTAATTTTGTGTCTGGATGAATTTGGATTTGACTACTACTGCTTTTGATATCTTATGGATGGCTTTATCATATTCAAGACTAACCTATTTTCTGTGGTTGCAGATTCTAGTGTTATTCATTTAGCCATTAATCTTTATAAGATATGTATATTTGTTTGAGAAATGTGTTGCTGGTCAAAGTTATCCAAATCCGCAGGAAAATTTTGTCACCATCAAAAAGAGGAAGATTGTTAGAGAAATCTTCTTGAAATGTTTTGAAGCTGACAAAACGTTTTTATCGATCTAGTCGAAGTCTTGCAGACTCGTTGTTTAAAGTCTAAAGACCTCCGGACTGCCAGACTCAAGATTCAAAGTCTATCCTCATTTACAGTTCTAATCCGTTGAAGAAAGGCTATCCAGAACTGGATGTTTTATTAAGCATATGACATTATCGACTGGAGAAGATCTCTTGGCTGGATATGACTTATCAGAATCCTTTCTAATTGATCAAGATTGATTCGAAGATTATGGTTCCGTTGATTGGCAAAATATTCATGGAAGGTTCTATTTATGGAAACCGAGATCCTGATTGTATGGGCAAACAGGATTGATGGGCTATCGTCTTGTTCCTTTAATAGCTCGAATGATCTTCCTAATTGATTCCGTCCAACGGGTAGACTAGAGGAATTCCTTTGGTAAGTGTCAACGGGTATGATGGTGTAAAGGAGTATATAAGGAAGACGTTCCAAGTTGTTCGAGTGAAGTGCGATAGAAGAATTCCAAAGTCTGAAACTCCTTGTCATTTAGTCAATTCATTTGAACGAAAACTTGTACTCAAAAGAGAGTTTATATTTGTGAGAAACCTTGAGGAAGTGTGATAGAACATCAACACTGTGGAATCAAAGAAAAGCTGTGCTGTAACATCTCTTTTGTTCATAAAGGATTCCAGCCAATAGGCTATCAGTGCGGAAGAGTGGATGTAGGCTTGGGATAAGCCGAACCATTATAAACCTTGTGTTTAATCTTCTCTTCCCTACTCCTTACTTTGCTTTGATCGTAATTCATTTTGGAGTACTTCCTTTCTATCGATTGCCTAGTATTACTTATGTATCTCGAGAAATTGTTTTTACACCTATTCACCCCCTCTAGGTAATTATACTAGCTACATCACATTACAACATATATCGTCTTGGATCTATAAAGTTCATGATCCAAACAATTAGAACATAATGAATGAAATGAATAAATGGAATTTCCTTATAGGGGAGAAATGAGTCGAATATAACTGAAATGAAAAAAAGAAATCGGAACATTGCTTACAAAGTGGAATCGAGGCTCTTCATCTTCGCCAATGGTACAAATCATACCATCTTCAAATAAGTCCGTGAAGTGGTGGGTAGGGGCTTCCTCTTCTTATAGGAGCTTTAGTGCGTTAGAGGAAGAAATCCTTCAAAAGAGTATGTAGAAGGCGTTGATACCCATTTTGAAATCCAAATATTCTCAAAAATATTTGAAATTTTTATATGTTGTGTACATGGATGTCTTTTAACACTTTCATGAAGGAAGCATGTCCAAATTTGAAATGGAAAATTTTATAAAAAATTGAGAAGTTGACCAAGTCACTGTTTTTACTACATTGGGCAGGTTCCAATTGGTAAATGATTAGGCCTTTATCTCAAGCATTTCACGTCAAAAAAATCCAAAATTTAATTATGTTTTAGATGAAGATATTTTGAACAAATTTTATGAAAGAAAGCTTCTCCAAATTAGAAACACAAAAAGCTCTATAAAATTGGAAAGTAGTGAAGATCTAGAAATTTCAAAAAAACTGGATAGTCAAAACCTATGAAATCCTAGTTGGCAAGTCTATAGAGGAGAGGTGGTGCCCTACTTGGCTTCCAAGATCACTTGTCATCATTTTCTTAGGCCATGAGTCATCCCCTTTCATTAATTACTTGGGATTCATAAGCCTCTACACTCATTATCTTTATTTGACTCTTGTTCTTCAAGAAGATTGGCCTATCTGGCTTAGCCTCATAGTTAGGACCAAAATAAGGGTCAAAATCGAGAATGTTACACCTCACGAGGGACATTCTCCTTAATCCAATCGATCACAACAAGCTCAATCATAGCCATAAAATTGTCATCAAACTCATCTCCCCACCCACCAGGAACAATGTCCTTGGGATCTGGAAAGTAACTTGGGAAATGAGTATATTTGACCATAAAGTCATACTTCCCGCTTGGGTGTCCAAGGATATCCACTATTTCACCTTTCTTGCGCTAGGCCTTCCTTATGAACTCTCGGTCCCAATGGAAAGTCTTGTATTCAGACTCATTACCAACAAAGGAAACTTCTTCATCCTTTGTCAAGGGTTGAACGTGTCACACCCCGATCCTCGAACGCGTGCCCATCCCTCGGTGGTCAATTAAATTGTGATGTCCTAGGACACGTCATCGACCCATTCATTTTAATGCATATATGGAAGCGAATAAATATTCCCCAGACAACAAATAGCATGGGATAGGAAAGGAGGGCAACAATTCACAAAAGCCAACTTTTATAAATAGCAGGATTTAGTTACAAAACGAGTATGGTCAACAATCTACAAAAGATCGACTCTCAAAAGGAAGCTGTCCTACGACCTACTCGTCGGACACAAACGCCAATCCTTTAAACTCCACCTCCACAGACTAGAGGCTTCGGTCCTCCACCTACAAACCTGAAAATTGAGCCCACAACAAGGTGAAACAATGTCTCAGCAAATTCACCCCCTAAACCCTTCTTAGGAAGAAAATACGCCCCAAGAGCTACCTAAGCACAAACACGAGTTAGAGATCTTACCTTTGCCTCCATTCCTTCCTGTAAGTCAATACAATTTGCATATTCAACCAAATCACTTCACTCACTCAAATCATCAAGCCAATCGAATCATCGATCAATCAAATTAGTTGATTTCATGTCAGCAAGACCATCTCTCGATCAACTCATTCAATACTATCTATCCAATTCAATCCTATCAAGATTTGCTCACCCTAAGCTGAGATAGATAGTATAGCTCACCTAAAACTAATAATAAATATAGCTCACCAGAAGCTAACAACAGAGTATACTGCTCACCCAAAGTTGACATATCAGAGCCCGTAGGCTGATATAATATACTCATAATGCTCACTAGAAGTTGTTAAGGTATACTGCTCACCCAAAGCTGACGTATCAAGCCCTACAGGCTGATATAGTATACCGATATAGTACTCATCATAAGCTAACATATCAAGCTCGCAAGTGGATATAGTATACCATCCTGATTATCTAACCGTTTCACAATTTTTATCATACTCGATAAAAATAATCGTGTGTGGGCACACGATCGACCTTAGCTAAAATACAATATTTTCCCTCTTGAAAGTCCCACTAATTTCAATGATCCATTAACACATTATTAGCATTGTAAACCGACGCTTGGTATTTTCCACTTAAAATACCTATATTTCACAATCATCACACAATTACACCATTCAACAATCAATTTGTACAAACTAACCGCACCACGGCGATTAGCACGAAATTCTGGTCACCGGCTATCCCGGTCTAATTTCCAGAAAATAATAAATAATTAAATTTATTCCGAAAATTAAATAAATAATATTATATTATATTAATATATAATAATTAAATAATATTTATAAATTCGAAATAATTAATTAATCTAAAATAATTAATTAAGGCCTAATCAAGATTACACTAATCGAATCATCTACTTAGCCTTAATTAATGGGATAAGTACACTAATTGTGCCATAAGTTGTGTACGGCACTCACTTTGGTGCCAAAAGTTTCTGCCGAATCACTTAAGTGCCAAATCAGAGAAAAAACGATCACTTTGGTGCCACCGGCGAGAAATTCCGGCCAAAATGATTACGTGGCATTTTTATTAAAAAAAAAAAAGTTGCTCGGCTTTTAAATGACATCATTTTCCATCCTCTTCAAGAAACGATGTCGTTTTGCTCTTATACATGGAGACCCTCGCAAAAATGACGCCGTTTAGCTCGTACATGGGTTGAAATTAGGGTTAGGGTTTCTTCCTTGCCGCTCGGCCACCATTGTTTGCCGACCAACGCTCGGCCACCGTTGCTCGGCCACCATTGTAGATGCTCGACCAGGTGAGCGAGGAGAGAATGAGTTTGTTGCTCAAGCAAAAAGTGGCAGAAAGAATAGGAGGCGAGGGCGGAGGAGGAGGAAGAAGAGGGGTTGAAGGTTCTACTACCGGTGCGCCGCGCCGCCGTCGCCGGGTGCCATTATTGGTGCTACTGCGGTGTCTTTGCTGGGTGTTCTTTGTTGGTGCCGTTCGCTGGCGATGTCGCTCTTCAAGGAAGAAGATGACATGCCTCCTCTCTCTCCCACTCTCTCTCTCTCTCTCTCTCTCTCTCTCTCTCTCTCTCTCTCTCTCTCTCTCTCTCTCTCAATTTAGGGATTTAGGGTTTCGATTTGGGGGAAAGAAGCCAAACGACGTTGTTTTTGTGGTTTAAATGCTGATTGTGCTCTCCGGCAAGCCATGTCAGCCTAAAAAGTTAATAAAAAAACGCCACGTCAGATTTCCAGCCGATCAGATCGGCGTTGGCACCAAAGTGAGCGTTTTTCAAATTTTTTGGCAATTAAGTGATCTGACGAAAACTTTTGGCACCAAAGTGAGCACCGTACACAACTTATGGCACCATTAGTGTACTTATCCCCTTAATTAATTATCCACTAAATTAATCACATCCCTTAATCTAATTAACAATTAACTAATCTAATCTAACTACATAACCATACTTAGCTTAATCTAAACACCTCTTAAGCATAATTAACCTCCTAAACACCTCATTTGCGTTCCGGTGAGTCCACGACAGCAACAACGTCAAAGCGGGCGATAAACCTCCTAGCGGCGACACCAAACAAGGCCGGGAGGAGCTTGAAAACGGGCCACGAAGCTTCCAAATCCTTACTATCTTCTGCTTCTGCTCTTGCTGGACCGAGAGAGAGAACCAGTGGTTGGTTCGGCGAGAAAGGGTCGATCGAAGCTCTGGCGAGCGGGTGGTTAGCAACTGGTGGCACCTGAGGGTTGAGGGGGACTTGCTAGTGGTTGGTATGGGTGGAGGTAAGGTCGAAATAGGGAGAAAAATGGCTGAAAATCGCAAAACAAGTGAAACCGTGCAGGCAGGTGAGCTGTCTAACTGATCGACGAACGGCGGCTTCTGGCGGCCCGGCGGGTCGACCAGCGGCTCCATTCGATGAGTGACGACCATTGTCCATATGGACCGGGTCTCCTCATCATGGTGGTGGGTGGCACAAAGGCTGATCCGTCCGAGAAGACAACTTTTAACTTAGATCTTTGGCGAAAGGTAAGCTGGAGCAAAAACTAGTAGAAGAGAAAACATAAGGGGAAAAGAGGTCGATGGGCGTGCGATGGGCAAGGGGGAAGGAGTTGTGGTTTTCTCTAGTTCTTTGAAGCTCAAGATGGACAACAACAATGGAGAAAGATGGGGGATAGAGGAAGAAGAAAGTTGCTGAAGAGAGGGGTCCCCAAGGTGGTCTTCAAGCTTCCAACACTTGTCTATTTCACTCATTACATGACCCCACTAGCCATCAGCCCTATCCTTTGCCATTTGATAACCCACAAGCTTCCTTTAGCAAGCCATTGAAGAGGTTCAAATGTTATCTCCCCCATGGCCTACAAATTTGTAACATTCCGCCTTCAATTCCCCTTCAATTCCAATCAATTCTCACTCAAATTAATCCAATTGAAGCTCAAATAATTCAGCCAAGGTGTCCTTGTCCCTCTTATGATTTTTCCCCATCAATTGATCCAACTTGACAGCCAAAGATGTGATAAAAAATGGCCCTCTAACTTTCCCAATCAAAAACAGCTTTACTTTGCTTTTCTGCCAAAAATCTCATTTTGCAGAAAAATCTTATGAGGATGAGTCAACATTCCTAAAATAAATTGTGACATGATAGAACTTTCAATTTCTGAAATCGGTTTTAAATTTGCGGTTAATTTCAATCTAGCACAATTTGAGCGCGACCTAATCTACCAAGTAGCTTTTAGGAATTTTTGGTACAATTGACCCGTGGTTAATTATTTTCAAGTCACAATGTACATCTTTAACACATTAGCAACTCTTGGTGGTCGTGAAAATCTCGAGGTTTCAAATACGAACACAGGATACCAAAACGACAGAAAAATCAGTCTAGTGCCGATCGACAAGAATTTTGTAATTTGATGGAATCACCCATATTTAACCACACGTCTTAGTCAAACCGACATATCTCTTATCTCTAATCTATCTTTATTGTGCCGTAATGATCTCTACAAATGAGCATGGTCGAGTAGTTGATTCCTGTTTGAATTCTCAAGTCTTTTGCATTACAATCCTTTAATGACTTCTCCAAATAATCTAGTTATCTCTTGAGAGATCGGCTTGGAGAATAGCACTATAGGAGCATCGATGAAAAGCCCGACTTATTTAATTGAAAATAGAATCATAAATTTGGGATGTCACAGAACGGGACCTTCTTTATCATCCCATCCACTCAAGACAATGTCTTTTATATTTACAAAGAAACTTCGCAATGGTGTGAGCTTCACCTTGAAGTCATACTTGCCACTTGATTAGCCTAGGATATCAACCACTTCACCACTCTCGTGAGCTTTCTTAATAAATTCACGATCCATGTAGGAAGCTCTATGCTCATCCTCACTATTGATGTTTGAAGCTTGGTACATCGGAACCTTCCCTTTAGGTCTCAACAATCCTCTTCTCAAGGTCTTCCTTGCTCGAGTTGTCAACTTATTTTGTTATCTTCAAGATCATGTCTTCACTAGCCAAAACAACTTTTACAAGAGTCATCTATTCTTGAATGGATCCACCATCTTCGTATTGGAGGACTCCTAGTTCAGCCAACTTTTCTAGGCAAAGCAATCTTCTCATCGCTAGTAATGCTGCCTATCATTCGACGATTAGCAAAAGACATGATTTGTTTCAACTTAAGTATATCCATGAGGAATGGATGCTTGTCGTCATCCCCAAAGATCATGTTGATGTCCTCAACATTGAGTCCTTAAACGTGAGTAACTTCTTGTCTAGCAAGTTTTGGATCTTCAAATGGAGGACATAATAGTTGTCTATGTGGTGACCCTTCTCTCCAATGTGGTATTCAAAAGTCTTGTTAGGGTCAAACCTAGGGAACTTTGGCAGGTTATCCCTCAGCACTTCTCTTGCCACCTGACATTTCGAAAGTAGCTATGACATCGGTCTTGGTAATAGAGTAAACTACCTTTGCAGGGTTTTCCCTTTATGATTGAAGTTTTAGGAAGAGCTCCCAACCTCCATGGTAGGCTTATGAGCGGGAGGAGTGTATATCTTTTAAGCGAAGGAGTTTTAGATGTAAGCAACATCCATAGTGGATTCCTTGTCCTTCTTTAGGGCATTTATGTGATTCATGATCTCAGCCAGCCATCCTTGTCATAAGATCCCTTGATACATTCTCCCAACTCGACCAGTGGTAAAGTTGATGCAAGTATGGTTATATATCTTCTTGAAGAAGTCTCGAGGCATGGCTTGAAATAGTAGTTTCATAGCCTCCTTCTCAGATAAAGATGGCTTTACTTGAGATGCACTCTCCACTTTTGAGCATATGCTATAAATGTTTCTATCCTTCTCTTCTCTACTTGAACTAGCTCCTCTAGAGTTGGTGTAATCTTAATGTTAAACTTGTACTATTGCAAGAACTCTTTTGCAAGATCCTCTCAAGTATGGATCTTCTCTAAATCTAACTCAATGAATCAAGTAGTTTAGGACCAACCAGGCTATCTTGAAATGAATTGATAAAGAGTAGAGGATTGTTGGAATAGCAAGCCATCTTGTGGAAATAATACTTCAAATGGGTCTTGAGGCATCCAATGCCGTCATACTTTCTTATAAACTTAGGCTCCTTGTAAAATTCAGGAACTTTTACTTTGGTGAAGGGCGACAACTTGTCAAATCTCTGAAGTTGGTAGCCTTGTAGCATGCAAAGACATTCCTCAATCTTTGCGATGCATCTTAAGCTTTCCTAGTCAAAGTGGGTATTTGGGGTCTCCTTAGATGGAGCCTCTAGATTAATGACGGTCAGGATAAAAGTAGGAACCTCTTTAGCAGGTCCTTTCCCAACAAGTTTAGCTATTAGCACATCAGTAGACGCGGTAGGAAGATTTGTAATGGCAGCAGTAAGGGCTATGGGCATCAAGTTCTTGACTTGATTTGAGAGATCAATCAACAACACCATCATATGTACCATTTGATTCTCCATGGTAATGATGCAAGTACGGGAATCCTCGCTCTCCATCCTTGCTTGGTGGTGAGTACATATGATAGACCATTTCTTAGCCGTCTTTTAGTACCTTTGTGAAAGAAAGGAGCTCAAATTAGTAAATGATAAAAGAAAATCAAGAAAATACAAACCTTATCAATTTTACATTTTCTTGAGAGGAGATGGTGATAAGAAGCGTATATGACCCCGGTATCATATATCATCTCATCAAGAAAGAAATTATACAATTGAAAAGGACAACGACAAATATTTAATTGGAATGCCAATTTTCCAAAAATGACATGAAAAATGAAAAACTCGATGAATTTTATATTGAACAATGATGAGGGAAGTAGGATCTCACATCCTTGAAGAATACAAAATGGTTTGACATTAAATGTAATATGGAAGTGAATACAGGGAAACTCCAGTTGCAATGAAATGGAGGAAATACAAAGAGAGTTCCTTTAAAAAATAAATGGGAAAATACATGAAAGATTCCCAAATAAGATCCTAAAAGCTAGACACGGTGTGGAGATGCTTGTTATCATGGGCCAAGCATTCCACATCGATTGAGGCTTCATCCTCATGCATTTCAATATGAGGTTGTGGGAATCGTGGAGACTCAAGAATATTGAGCAGCTCCACTTCGAGCTCAAGCTCTACTTGGCGGTGGATATAGTCAATAATTGCATGATGGATCTTCATTTCTCCCTCCATGTCAAAATCATCAATTGTGACTCCCAGATGTGAGGATTGGGTGCACTATATTCCAATAGCATCTTAGACCGCAGCTTCGAGATGGCTAATTTGGTCTTCCATAATGACCTCATTATGATAATCAATATGGTACAACCTTAGCTTGAGGATTGGCAGGATAGTTTGAACTACGCAATATTGGTGGAGCACCCTTAAAGGGTAATATGACGTTAAACCTATTAACCCCATGATGGGGGGTGGGTTGTCAATTCCATTAATAAATTGCACATTGGTATTCCCAAACCATCAAACATGCCATTGGATTGGGCTCAGGGCGAGATTTTTCAGGAAATGGAACCATATAAAAAAGGACCAAGACGGAAAACATTTCATTATTTTTGTGGAATATAAGGATCGAATCATAATTCTTTATGACATTGATAATCCTCATATGAGGGGTAAACTCTTTGATGTAAGAGACGAGCCAAATTTGGAGAAGACCTAGCGGGGCTCTAAGAGTTCCTTGACCATTTGCTTTGAATCGACTGAGAAATACAAAGAATTTCGACAAGAATAATGTGTGAGAAAATATGACAAAGCGAATATATATATGAGAAGAAACACAAGGGAAATTTTATTCCCAAATTTAAGTCTAAGATTAAGGAGATATTGCTCAAGGAATGTATAAGGCATGGAATTTAAATTTCTCTTAAGAATGGCTCTAATTTTATCGATAGGAATGTTAAGGAATTGATTCAAGAGAGAAATCAAATTTTGACATATAAGACAAGTGGCTTAACCTAGGGAAACCTTACCTAACCTAATGGTTATCACAAACTCCTCAATTGGAGGGGTCAACTCATATTGATTAAATACAAAGGTGGAGGTCACGGGATTCCAAAAGTGGAACAATGCCTTCACCATCATGATTCAGGGTTCAACCTTTACTAAGGTTGGAAGAAAGCCGATGCGTTTCTCCACATAATCTTGATACTTTAGGTCAAGATTATCCCATATGGTGATGAGACTCCTCCAAATCGGGATCACATTGATCTTGAGCTTGTCTATCTAAGCCTAAACCAAAAGGGGCATTCATGATTACAAATTCATTGTTGTTGGAGTATAAAGCACGTAATTAAAATTTAGAAACTAGAAAAGATAATAACAATAAAACAAGAACGATGTCTTACCAACCGAAACCATGGCAAGCACAAATCGCACATCGCATGGGGACTTGTGAGGTTTTGACACCTAAGAGGAGGATGCTAAAGGCTTAAGGTCCCCATCTCTAAGGATAAAAGTAGTTTATCCACTACTATTATCATGGTTAGTGCTACTTTTATTAATTAGGACGTTGATTTATGGAAGCATGGATCACCATGAGCACTCACTTGCAAATTTCACCCATAAACTCTCCTAAGATTCTAAATTGGGCAATCGGGATTTTAGACTGCGATTGTGTGTGCAATGTAGTGCTAAAACTTGTAAACATGCGTTTTAAATTTAAACATCCAGCACTTCAATATAACCCCACATACATTCATACATCCTTACACCACCTACAAAATAAGGGGTTTAGAAGCACACCTTCCCTTATAATTCTTACCTACAAGACTATGTAATACTTAGTTAGTGACTTACCTCATTTTCCACGCGACTTTGACATGCAAGCAATCCTACATAAGACATGTTAGTTAACATGACAACTATTTTTAATGACTTTTCAAGTCCTCTTAATCTAGTAATCAGTTGGCAGGGGAGTCGCCAAGCCTGTTCATGACCCGATCTTTCACTTAGAACCTTTGGGCTTTACTCCTCGATGGGCCCCAAATGCACACCCCACAATATAGATTCTCGAATATATGCATCCGATGTTTTAGCATCAAATTTTGTCATTGTCTTCTCTTGAAGGTCATATAGGTCTCTGTGTTCCATTCATCTCATTATTGCTAAGGCACCTTGTGCAACTTTCAAAACTCCACATTCTAAGGTATACCAAAAGCTAGCTAAATTAAGGATACTCAAGGAAAACAAGTTCTTCTTTGACTCTAGAATATGCCTCACTTTGGTCAATGTCCTTATAATACAATTGTGCATTCTGATTTTAACATCGCGAACACCTATGACATCACACTCAAGATCACACTTTACTATTACCCATACACTGATAAGTTGAAAACTAGTTCTTATTTGGTGAAGTATGAAACAAACAACCAAAATCCATTATCCATCCATTGTACAACGAATCCATAATTACAGACAAGTCATAATTAACACTATCCAAATTATTATCAACTACAACTGCAATATCATATACAAACTCAACTCTAATTCCATAACCCTTCTTATTCTTTAGCTTGAAGTAATTCTTTCTAGGATGTCCATCTTGCCACAATTCCAACAAACCACACCACCTATACTAGTAACCATCTCCGTTCAAGTTTATATAACTTTTGGTAATACCAATACTAATTCTTCCTCTACTTTCACATACTAAAGTAATAGATACAAGTTCTACGGATTCTCTTCTACATGTGTATTCACTAAAAATCAAATAGCAAATCCCATTAAATGTCAAGTTCAATGACCCAGAGCAAATACTAACAATAGTAACAATTGTATTCTAAATTTTAAAAGCCTAAGCCCTTTGGGGAAAATGCAAATTACTTTTGATAAAAACTCTTTGCAAAGCACCTTTTGGTTCTACTAGTGTTTGGCCAAAAAAAAACTCTTGCAATGGGCTTTAGCTCAATTTTTTATATTTTAATACTAAAAACAGCTCAAACCTTTCGTTGGAGCTGACAAAGGGCTCAAGCCACTAGTGAGCCAGATCTAATGCTAGTGGCCATCGATTGAGGAGGGTATGTGACCTTAAGCAAGGGCTACCTCGAGAGACCCATGTCATGAGCCATGTAATCACTCGAGGTCATCCTCCCTAAAAGGAGGGGTAAAACCAAAAAACTAAAGAATTAGTGAAAGTAGTAATCCAAGTGACCCTCACCTAGGTCACATGACACTCACCAACTGATTTCGCACAAAGAGATGTAAAGTAAAAGGAGGTCAACAACCCCAATTTGTGGGGTAAAACCCAAAAACTAAAGAATTAGTGAAAGTAGTCTTGGAAGAAAAAAATATTGTAACCCTAGTTTTAAAAGCTCAATTGAGGCATTCAACTTCAAGCTAAGCATCCTGTCTCAATCAGGGCATCCCTTTTCAACTGAGACATATTGGGGGTAGATCACATGAGGCATTTAGGCTCAACTCGAGCATCTTAGCTTAATCAAGGCATCATGTTCTCATGAACAAGGCATTCCCGCCAATGTTATATGATAATAGTCTTATTTTTTCATTTAATGATCACATATCATATGTTGCACAAATCCGTTTACTATCTTCCATCTTAACCCATACATGAGCAAACTATACAAAATGGACCCGCAACATAAAATGACTACTCATGGGCAAGCACACAACTAAACTCGACGATGTAGCATATCGCCATAGCCATGAATTAGGAATCCTACTTACCTTCATGAACCTTGGTGAACCAAAAGAGGGCCATCCGATGAGATGGTGGGCAAGCAAGGCTGAAAGAGGGAGAGGGGGTGATTGTGACATCTTGGAATTTTAGTTCTTCTTTCAATTAAATAAATCGGGCCTTTCATCGACGTGCCTATAGTGTTATTCTCTGAGCTAATCACTTATGAGCTAACTAGACTATCTAGGAAAGTTATTAATGGATTTTAACGTATTAGACTTGAGAATTCAACCAGGAATCGACTACTCGACCATGCTCATTTGCAAAGATCATTACGGCACAGTTAAAAATTGATTAGAGATCAGAGATAGGTTAGTTCAAATGAGATGTGTGGCTAAACGTGGGTGATTCCACTAAATTGCAAAATACTCGTCAATCGATGCTAGACTAATTTTTCTATCGTTCTAGTACCATGTATCCGTATTTGAAACATCAAGATTTTCATGACCACCAAGAATCCCCAATGAGTCGAAGAGGTTCATTGTGGCTCGAAGAAAATCGACCACGGGTCATTTGTATTAAAAATTTCTGAAAGCTACCCGGTAGCCTAGGTCATGCTAAAATCATGTCAAATTGAAATTAACCGTGAATTTGAATTCAATTTCAAAAATTGAAAGTAATTTTAATGCCCATGATCCGAAATTTGTGATTTGTTTATTTTGCAATGGTGTGCCTCCTAATTTGTTTATTTAATTGAGTTTTCCAAATTGAGTGTTGATCGTAATTTTGAGTAATTATCCCAAAATTTAATAATTTCGGTAATTAATTAGAAAATATCGAGCGTTGGTTTACAATACCAAAAATGTGTTTATGGATCAATGAAATTAATGGGATTTTCCATAGAGAAAATATTGTATTTTGGCTAAAGCCGATTGTGTACCCAAACCCGATTATCTTTATCGGATATGATAAAAATGGTGAAAATGTTAGATAGTCAGGATGGTATACTATATCCGCCTATGGGCTCTAATATGTCAGCTTAGCGCAAGTAGTATGCCGGTATACTATATCAGCCCGGTGGCTTGATATGTCAACTTAGCGATAGCAATATACCTTAGCAACTTCTTGTGAGCATTATTAGTATACTATATCAGCCCGATGGCTTGATATGTCAGCTTAGCGAGAGTAGTATACCTTAACAGTTTTTGGTGAGCATTATTAGTATATTATATCAGCTTAATGGCTTGATATATCAACTTAGCGAGAGCAGTATATTATTTATTAGTTTAGAGCAAGCTATACTATCTATTTTCAGCATAAAGTGAGCAGTCATTGATATGATCGGACTTTATAGATAGTATTGAATGAATTGACCAAGTGATGGTCTTGATGACATGGAATTGACTTGGTCGATTGATCGATGACTTGATTTAATGTGATGATTTGATTTATTGATGTGATTCAATGATTTCGTGAATTGTACTAACTTGCAGAAAGGAATAGAGGCAAAAGTAAGTCCTCTAACTCGTGTTTGTGTTTAGGCAACCCTTAGAGTTATTTCCTTCTTAGTCGAGTCTTAAGGGGTGAACTTGCTAATACATCGTCTCATCTCGTTGTGGGATAACATTTTCAAGCCCCTAGATGGCAACTCCTCCCGAGCATTTTGGTCAACCAAAGAAGGTCACAAAGCAAAGGTGTTATATTCCGCTTCATGGGAACCCTAGGGGATGGGAGTACGAATTTGTGAGATCCGTAAGGTACCCCATCGGGTTGATGGGGGTCTCCCTCATAAGACCCGGATCTTTCATATCCGGGGACCTAGACCCGGATCTTTATTCAGGGACCCGGTGTAGGGCTCCAATGAGGATGAGGATCTATAGTTTTATGAAACTTCCCCCTATTTTGTAGAACTTGTTTTATAGACTGGTATTGTATATAACATGGCTTGATATATGTATATATAAGCATGTTGTGGTTTGACAAATTTGTGACCCTGCTTTTCTATCCCATCTTGTTGTTATCTAGGGAAATTATTTATTTGCTTTTGCATGTGCATTTAAAATGAAAAGGATCAACGACGCATCCTGGGATGTCGCTATTTAATCAACCATGGAGGGATGGGCATGTGCTCGGAGGATCAGGTCGTGACAACGATGGTGATAGGGCATGAAAGAAAATAGAGAGTAAGTGAGAAAGAAGAGATGGAGTGAGGAAATGAGGAGAGGACGCCTCTATTTATATGCAAATCACTCATTATTTCCCTTCCAAGTGGACCAATCACATTTCTTTAGGTGGACAACTTAGGATGAAGAGGTAGCAAGCTAAATAGAAGAGTGACAAATCTAGTTCCTAGAGGAGAACACTTGCTCCTTCTTTTATTGAGCCATTTGGGGTTGAGTCATCTTTGTAATGATGACTAGTAATGATGACTATATCTAAATTAGGGGACGCACAAGCCTTATGACTCAACTTAGCATTAATGCGTTAAGGTCCAAAAACATTTAATGCATGTTTATCTTCAAGTCAAGAAGACTCTAGATTGACTTGCTCCTCAAGATGGATGTGCAACCCCTTTCCCTCCAAGTTTGGGCATGTGGCTCTCCCATTCTAAGGTGAAGAATAGTTTCGAGCAACTTTGGAAATTAGTGTCATTACCTTATCAAAAGGGCTTGAAAAATTATAAAAATTTATAAGTTGTAAAGAAAACCTTCAACAACATTTTTCATGAGGAACTCTAGTCTAATTTGTTTTCTAGAAAGAGCAACAAATCATGGAAAACAACCCAAAAGTTCATCCGTTGAACAAATTCAAATGACCGCAGAGGAAAACCCATTTCGAAATCTAGATTATCATAAAATATTTTGAAATGTTAATATGTTGTAGATGTGGATGTCCTTTACAACTTTTATGATGGAAGCATTCTAGATTCGAAAAGGAAAATTTTATGAAAAATCGAGAAAACGGCAAGGTCTCCATTTTTACTACACTAGGCAATTTTAACATGGTAAGTAATTGAGATTTCATACCAATCATTCTACCTCAAAAAAATCTAAAATTAAAATATGTTGTAGATCAAAAAGTTTTGAACAACTTTCATGAAGAAATTTCTCCAAATTAGAATTGCAAAAAGCTCTACAAAATTGGAAAACTATGAGGATCCAACAATTTCGAAAATTGGAATTAAAGCCAGAACTTAAGAAATCAAAGGTGGCAAATCTAATTAAGGAAAGGTGGCACCTAGGTGAATTTTTCCAGATCACTTAATCATTAATTGGCCTAATTACTTGCCCTTCAAGACTATTTCTAAGGTCATGATGCCCTAGATTTTGTAAGGACATCTAAACCATTCATTAATGGCTAAGGGACAACTAAATTTAAGAGTTGTCTTCTTGCATTAATAGCCCAGACAACTAAGTATGCGAATCACCAACTTGCATTTATGGACTAACTTCCAAAATTGCATATGAAACGTGTAATTCTAGAAGTTTCTAAAAGAGAATTAACAAGCAGAGAGAGAGAGAGAGAGAGAGAGATTCTAGAAGTTTCTAAAAGAGAATTAACAAGCAGAGAGAGAGAGAGGGGGTGGGGAGGGAGATAAACCGTAGTGCTGGTTGTTTTCTAGCGGTCGGTGGCCTTGACATAGAGAGAGAGAGAGAGAGAGAGAGAGAGAGAGAGAGAGAGAGAGAGGGAGATAAATCGTAGTGCTAGTTGTTTTCTAGCGGTTGGTAGCCTTGACATAGAGAGAGAGAGAGAGAGAGAGAGAGAGAACCGCAGTGCTCAATAATGAGTCCCGTTGGTCCATCACTTGGGCAAGAGGGAGAGAGAGTACATATGAATATTATTTTGATTGTTTGGAGTAGAAGTAATTTATTTCACCAAATATGGTTACACTTTAATAAAGTTAGGATATTTTTATATTGTGACTTAACTATATCCTTAATTTGGTCGATGACATGTCAACTACAAAAGGAGAAAAATTTAAGACATAAGTTTATTGTCCTAAATATGAAAGCTCCAATCCTTGTTGTCCGGCTGCTTCTATGGTTAAACTAAAAAAGTCGGCTCCATTATTAAACTTAAAGTCAAAAAGAGTAATTAGTGCTTTTCAAGCCTTTGATTTCTACACAAAAAAATATTATCAAGTTTTCAACAATTCCAAATGACTAAATAGTAGAATTTTTTTCGACATTTAACAAGCACCAAATTCCAAGAGTTTTAGTGAACAAAGGGAAAGAAATCAAACAAAAAAGGTTACGCCAAAATATCAAAAAATAAAAGTCACCACCAAAATACCAAAATTTAACAGTTGTAATAATTATTTTTTATCTGTCTTTTTATTATTTCAGACCGGATTAATTTAGGATTACCTGATACATGAGACGACGAGGTAAAGTTTTTTCCTCTACAAGAAGTCTTTTTACCACAAAGTAATTATATGCACTAAATAGAGCACACGTGATTGCCTGTTTATATAAATTAGTGAAGAGCCTTTGATATTTGTAAAGGTTAAACTAATATGACAATATATAATATAATTTCCGTTTGGGATTCCTGGTCTAACCCTAAGCCCGAGGCAGCAAGTTGCGAGACATGAGGTGATTTTCCATTCAGATTTGCGGACGGAAGGCACGGTTTGAGAAGCATATTCACTGCTGAAAACTAGACTGGTCACCCACCACTGATTTTATTTTATTGGTATGTTTGGAGCTAGTCTGATGGAATGGTGGACGCTGGCGGTGAAGGCGCTAGCAGCACGGCCAACGGTGGTGTTTGTGGCAAATATTAATGTTGGGATCATTGTTATTGCAGGTGAACGAAAGAGTGAAGAAGTGAATATTACATTGTTTGACAATGGCTAAGAAGGAAATCTGATGCACATTTTACAGTTGCTCAAAATTGTTACCCTTGTCAAAATGCAGAGATTGAGAAACATGTGGAGAAATTAATAAACAAAAAATCGGGAGACCCCGCACTAAATTGATGGAACAACTTGAAGACCCAAGGAAATCCACACGCTGTCTAGCCGATGGAAATCCAATATACACACACAACCCACCAAAAGCTTGTTCAGTTGAGCCAACAGATGAGAGCAGAGAAATATCGACCCAAGAAATGGCGTTCCATAGTTTTCTGCTACTTTCACAGGTTTTCCTCCTTCTCTTAGTCTCGTCATCTTCATGGACATCTGTGACTTTCACGATTCAACAGACATTCTTTCATTGCCTTTCGACCAATTCCATGAACTCTGTTCCTCTTTCCTCATATTACACCCCGAATAACGTCTCTTTCTTCACGTCCGTCCTCAATTCGACCGCAAACAACCTCCGATACTTGCTCCCAACGGTGCCAAAGCCCGTGATCATCTTCACCCCACTGTCAGAGGCCCATGTCCAGGCTGCTGTCCTCTGCTCGAAGCAGCTTGGGCTTGCCATCCGCGTCCGGAGTGGGGGCCATGACTACGAGGCAGTCTCCTATGTCTCCCAGATTGAGTCCCCTTTCCTCGTGCTCGACCTGGCCGGACTCCGTGCCATTGAGGTCGACATCGCCCAGGGCACTGCGTGGGCCCAGGCAGGGGCCACAGTTGGGGAGGTCTATTACCGGATTGCTGAGAAGAGCAAGATCCACGGGTTCCCGATGGGCGTGTCCACAAGCCTGGGCATCGGTGGCCACATCACCGGAGGGGCCTACGGGACAATGATGAGGATGTTCGGGCTGGGGGCTGACAATGTGCTCGATGTCCGAATGGTGGACGCCGAGGGGAAGATTCTTGACCGGAAGGCAATGGGGGAGGATCTGTTCTGGGCACTAAGGGGAGGCGGTGGAGGCAGTTTCGGCATAATCCTGGCTTGGAAGCTGAAATTGGTCAATGTGCCTGAGACTGTGACTGTGTTCACAGTCACAAAGACCCTCGAAGAAGGCGCAACGAAGCTCCTGGTCAAATGGCAAAAGATAGCACCAAAGATTGATGACAGGCTCTTCATCAGAGTCATCATCCGGCCCTCAAGCGCCAACCTGACGGTGAACCGCACCGTGACAGCCTCCTATATGGCCCTCTTCCTAGGAGACCCGGACACCCTCCTTGGGATCATGGGCAAACGCTTTCCTGAGATGGGCCTGACACGGGCCAACTGCACCAAGTTGAGCTGGATCGGGTCGGTCCTGTACATGGCACTGTATCCAAACAGGACTGCCCCAGAGGTCCTCCTCCAAGGGAAGCCCCAGTTTCAGAGCTATTTCAAATCCAAGTCCGACTTCGTGAGGGCCCTGATCCCAGAGAAGGGCCTCTTGGGCCTTTGGAAAATGTTCTTGGAGGAGGAGATGCCACTCATGATATGGAACCCATATGGCGGGGAGATGGACCGGGTCCCTGCATCGGCGACACCATTCCCGCACCGGCGCGGCACGCTGTTTAAGATCCAATACGCAGTGTCTTGGCTGGATGGGGCCAAGAACATGTCCAGGCACATAAGCTGGATCAGGAAGCTGTATGATTATATGGGACCTTATGTGTCCAAGAATCCTAGAGAGGCCTATGTGAATTACAGGGACTTTGATTTGGGCATGAACAGGAAAGGTGTCACCAGCTTGATGGAGGCAAGTTCTTGGGGTTTGAAGTATTTCAAGAGCAATTTCTACAGGTTGGTTCAGGTCAAGACCAGGGTAGACCCTGAAAACTTCTTTAGGCATGAGCAGAGCGTTCCTCCTATTCCTGTGAAGGAAGAGATTCCTTCGACCGGAAGCAACCGACGCACCTTACCTACCCCTCTCACTTTCATCGCCTCGGCCTCGGCACTTGTGACAATTCTGATCGGACCATCATTTATCGATGATGATTCCTCCTGATGGTAAAGAATAATGGAAGTTTAAGGTCGAAAGCTCCGACTTTATTTTTCTTTTATCTTTTTTCTTTTCTCTCTCTTCCCTTCTTTAATCGTGTAAGTTGGTCTTGCTTTTTGAATTCTTTTTTTTTCTTCTTCAAGTGAAGGAATCAAATATGAAGATGCAAATTTCATGATTCCATTTTGATGTGTCATCATGTTCGGCACTAAGAACGTTGCGCTTCATGATTTTATATGTGATGAAACTTAGGTGTCTGACCTACAATTTCGTATTTTCCCTGTTGCCCTCTTAGTTTATTGATTAATGTAATCCGGTTTTCTAAGGTTTGAAAATCGAAAAATTAAGAAATATATATATAAATGGACCGGAGGAAACATTGTGTCAGGCATGCAAATGGCTGCTGCCTTTCTGGGAGACTTGAGAATTAGCAGGCGCTGCTTTTAAGTTGGTGTGGGAACCTTCAATGACATCTGGAATTATAATTAGTGCGAGATTTGATGGGACCTCCAGAGTTTGATCTCATATCTTCCTGCTTAAGCTGTAAAAGAAAAATTTTAATCCCTAAAAGGAACTTGTCATCGCATATACGGTGCTTCCAAATGCTTTAGGGATGCTATGGCGAAAAAGGGTGGCTGTCGAATATGAACCAACGTTGTATATTTTTTGGAAGATGGATCATACAATTTGTTTAGAAAACGACATTGTTACATTTATTTCACCTAAATGTGAAAATAAGAGATCTCTGTAGCATTTCGCAATGGGAATGCCGAGAAAGGAATCGTACTTGAGGGTAGATTTATCGATAATGGATAACAACGCCAATGGTGTAAAAGTAGAAATATTGAATTGCAAGTACCGGTAATAAAAGATTATCAGAATATAAAAAATGAGGAAATTTAAATGTGCTGAGAAGGTTAAATTAGCAGAAAGAGTAAAGAAGAAAGGAAATGTGCAGAAAAACATATGTTCTGATGTTGATTGATGATCCTCCCAATGATTAAACATGGGATTTTATACCCCACCATGAGTAATTATTTACAAACAGTAGTGAGTTTTGGATCCGCTAATAACATTTTAGCACTATCTAGAGTTATGATTATCAGTTAAGCTTTACAAGATTCCAAGCATGATCCTCTTTCATCGAATAATGATTATTCACATAATTTTACATACTCCGAAATTATAGGCACATTTGCCTAGAAATCATGTATTCATGTAAATTCATCGTCTTCCTCTTCAACTAATTTGTTGACAAATTTCTGTTATTCATAAATGATACTGCTTCAACACTTAGCATATCGTTTACTATCAACAACTTTGTCAGGGGTTTGTTGATTTCCTTCAAATTATCAACTAGTGAATCATTTCATTAACAACCTCACCATCTTGTCGTGTCAACATCATGTACTATTGATGAGTATATAGCTCACGGATTGGTTTGTTCATTGATAACTTCTACTTTGACCTAAATTTGTTCTCGTGAACTGAATTCGATACTCAATGATATCAATCAAGAGTTGGTCATTTTTAGTATCTATATATATATTAAAAGAATTGAATTATTCATCAATCCTTCAATTTTTTTCAATATCATAAGTTGTTAGTGCCTTTGGAATTTGAAAGGGACATGCAACTAACGTTTGCACCATCTTGCCAAACATTATCCTTTTGTTTTTGCCCTTTCCCTTAACGAACCCACACGTCTCATCAGAGGGCGTTTCGCCAATAGTACAGTACACAAGCTTAAATTATTCCATTTTATCTTCGCTCTCTGCTACTTCTCTCGTTTTCAACCGACAACGGGCTGAGGTTGACGTGGCTGCGGAGGCGCAGGTCCAGGGACAATAGGAGCTTGACGTGGCTGCAGAGCAAGCTACACGACAGCACGTTGACGTGGCTGCGCTGTAGGCAACAACGTCCTCGCCAAACGAGACCAAGAAGGTTGAAGTGAGTGTGCTCCGGGTGTTCATCTTATTTATAGGTTTTATTAGATCATTATGAATATAATACCAATTATAATCTTTTAAGGATATGTACAATCGAATGAAATATATGCATAATCCCAAGAGAGATGAAGAATCAAGATAACTATCCTAAAAATAATACTATCAGGCTCTTTTGTACATAATTTTCAAGTAGATGTTCCTCTGAATTTAAAGGTGTTAAATTAGCCCTATCTAATTGACACATCAATTATTAAATCCTGGAAAACTTTGAAAGGAAGAGATAATTTTGGTGTTGATTCCTTTCTTTTTAATCCTTTACTTTTCTTACCTCCTCTTCTTCGCATCGTCCACTCCAACTAAAATAGAACCGCCGTCATGTCTGCCTCGGCCACGACAGCATCGTCGCCTATCCATCGAAGCTTTTCTCTCTGTCTCTCACAATTTCAGAGGTCAAGGGCAATGACCTTCGAGGTTAAAGATCTTCCATTACAAACGGCCACATATCCAAGGTCAACGACCCTGATTTGCAGTGGTCGACTACAAAGAATTAGCAAGCAGAGAGAGAGAGAGAGAGAGAGAGAGAGAGAGAGAGAGAGAGAGAGAGAGAGAGAGAGACCGCTGTGCTAGTGTTTTTTTTTTTTTTTTTTTTTTTTTTTTTTGAACAGGGAAGACATATTATAGATAAGGGTGCGAAATACATTCGGCTGCTACAGAATCCGAAAAAAGCAGGGAAAGGAAGGGAGGAGGAGGGGAGACGGCCCATGAAGGGGAAAGGGTACCGTTACTGTGGGCCTTTGCTGCCCAATCAGCCACAGAGTTGGTCTCCCTCTTACAAAACCTAATATTCAAGTTGAGAAATTGACGACACAAATCGACGGCTTCGTAGATAAGGGGGCGGATCTCCCATGGGGGTTCTTGCTGGTTGTTGAGGGATTCCACTAAAAGTAAACAATCCGAGTCGATCTCCAGAGATGTGCTCATCTTTCCTTGTTGAAGCAGGTGACGAAGAGCAAAGATTATCGCCTGAGCTTCCGTCTGCAACGCCGACGCCGCCTGCACAGATCGGGTAAGCCCCTCTTGCAGACAACCAGATTTATCCCGGCAAATATAGGCGATCGAGCCCTCTGTATGGCCTGATGTGTAAGCCCCATCAATATTTATGCGCAGGGTGCCCGGGGCGGGAGGTTGCCAAAAGTGGCCAAGATCAACGCTCTGTTTCGCCTTAGTCATTAAAGATTGATCGCAGATCGCAGCAGAACGAACCTGGGCAAAGGCAGCATGGACACCAAAGTGCGGATCTGGTTGATGCTTGGAGAAGATTGCACCGTTCCGGGCCTTCCATACCTGCCAACAGACTGCTATAATCAACTCCAGATCAGGTTTGGACTTCTTGTGCAGTATTCTGTCTACTATCCATTCATCGATACGACGAACAGTAGTAGTGTCAAAATGGATATTAATTGTGGGATGTGACCATATTGCTGTTGTCCAGGGGCAGAGCAAAAAGAGGTGTTCAATCGACTCAGGCTGATTTAAACTGCATAGAGGGCAGATGGGATCCGGAGTAATTCGGCATTGAAAAAGATTTTCTTTCGTGAGCGATGCACTGTGGTAGATAGACCAAAAGAAGACCTTGAGCTTTGGTGGTAGTTTAATTCTCCATATACACTTCCAAAGTTGAGGAGGCTGTTGGTAAGATGATGAAGCTTGCTGGGTGAGTTTGCAAATTTCTGCTTTCCTGATTGAAGGATAACTGCTTTTAACTGTGTACTGTCCATTGGTTGTTGCTGTCCATACTAGTTTGTCTGTAGTAAGGTTGCGTCGCACTAGGATTCTGAGAATCTCTTCCGTTGTTTGTTCATCGTAAAAGTTATTCAAAGTAGCAAGATTCCAATTATTTGAATTCTGTACCAGTAGATCAGCCACCAATCTCGGTTCTTCACATTGAGCGGGTCCACCAACAATACCCCTAGGAAGCCACCGATCCTCCCTGATGTTTATATTTTTTCCGTCGCCTACCGACCACTGGAGATTAGGTAGTATAACATCTCTGCCTGACAGTAGGTTCTACCATCCCCATGAGGGTCGGACACCTTTATGGGCATACCGAAAATCCTATGTAGGGAAATAGATAGCCTTGAACAGTTTACTCCATAGAGAGGACGGCTGTTGAATAAGGCGCCATGCTTGTTTACCAAGCATGGCCTTCTTGAAAGCCACAAGATCTCGAAAACCCAGTCCTCCTAACGCCTTAGTATGTTTTAACACATCCCATTGCTTCCAATGAATACCAGCTTTCCGACAATCATTCGCCACCAAAACCTTGCAATCTTTTTCTCAATAGATTTGCAAATAGATATAGGAATTTTAAAAACAGACATTGCATGCGAGGGATGGCTTGCACCACGGTTTTTAATGAGGACTTCCTTGCCACCCTTTGATATAAGATTCTCCTTCCAGCCTTCCATTTTTGAGTTCACCCTACCCAAGATCCAAGAGAACATCTCACCTTTTGAACTCCCCCAATCAGATGGAATGCCTAAGTATTTGCCCATTCTATCTAGCACAGGGATTCGTAGCTCACTTGCCAAGTTTTCTTTAAGACATCTCGACGGTTCTTCCCCGGAAAATACCTGACTTATTTCGATTAATGGACTGACCCGTGGCTAGGCAGTATTGAGACAAAATACTTGCAAGATTCTGACATTCTGTAGTTGTGGCAGTTAAAAAGAAGATAGCATCGTCGGCGAAGAATAAATGAGATAGGGTAGGGCTGTACCTGTTAACTTTAAAACCTTTTAGGTGCCCAATGTCAATGGCTTGGTGAATGAGAGAGGATAGGAGATTCGTTACCAGGATGAATAAATAAGGTGATAAAGGGTCCCCTTGGCGTAGACCTCGAGTAGGATTAAAATATTCCATTTGCTGTCCATTGAATTTTATACGATGGAGGCTGATGATATGCATTGATAAATCCATTGAACCCATCGGGGATGGAAGCCGAGCTTGAGAAGGTAAGCCGTCAAGAAGTCCCATTCCACCCTATCGTATGCTTTTTGCATGTCCATTTTTAATATTGCCGGGAAGTTTCTTCGTCTTTTGCTGATTTTGATTTGGTGGATGATCTCCTGGGTTACCAAAATATTGTCCTGTATTTGACGTCCACTAACAAACGCCGATTGTTCAGTCGAAATCAGTTGAGGCAATATAGGTTTCAGTCTGTTAACAAGAACTCTGGATATGATTTTATAGCCGAAATTGCAGAGGCTAATAGGGCGGTAATGGTCTAAGCTCTGGGGGAGAGGTATCTTCGGTACCAGAACAACAGCAGTCTTGTTAAGGTCCAAAGGCATCAAGCCTGAAGTAAAAAACTGATGGACTGAGAAAAAGACCTCTTCCTGAAGAGTGTCCCAATTTGATTGATAAAACAGTCCGTTTAGTCCGTCTGGTCCCGGGGCCTTGTTCGCGCCTAGCTGAAATGTAGCAGCTCGGATTTCATCCTTAGTTACCATGGCTGTGAGTCTTTGTATTTATTTCAGGGGTTACTAGACAGGGACACTGGTCAAGAATAGGAGCAAAGTCACGCGACCCCACTGATTTATATAGATTGGAGAAAAAAGTCTGAGTTTTCACTTTTAGGAGAGCCTCATCTCTTACCCAGCCCTGTTCATCATCAAGGAGCATGGTGATGCGATTTCGTTGTCTTCTTTGGATGGTTGTGGCGTGGAAGAACTTGGTGTTTTTGTCGCCCCAGTTCAACCAACTAATCCGTGATCTCATAGCCCAAAACTTCTCTTCTTGTTGCCACAGCTGCTGAATTTCTGATTTAATGGTTGTTGCTGTCTCTCTGTCATAGGGAATGTCCGAGCGATTGGTGATCTGTTGAAGCTCATACTGCAGTTCCGTGATCCTCTCCTTAGCATTGGAGAATGTCCGACGACTCCACAAGGTAAGTGCTAGACTGACCTTTTTTAATAGATATGGTAAATTGTGCCAACGGTACTAGTTTGCTTCCAAGCGTCGGAAATAATCTTCTTACAATCCGGGTGTTGTAACCAGAAGGCTTCAAAGGTGAACGGTCGGCGTCTTCGGGTTTGAGGTGCTTCAGTAGTTAATAGGAGAGGGCTATGATCTGATCCTACCGCTGGGAAGGCACATACCTCAGCATTCGGGAAGGCGATTCTCCAATCCAGAGTACAGAGACACCTGTCCAAACGTTCTTTAATGATGTCTTCCCCTTGACGGTTATTCATCCAGGTATATGCGCATCCTTTACTCTCCATATCAATCAATGAGCAGTCATGTAACACCTCTCTGAAGGAGGACATACGATGGAAATCAGCTAACTTTCTCCCTACTTTCTCCCAGTGGTAAGTTACCTCATTGAAGTCACCAACACATAACCATGGTGAAGAGTTAGATCCAGCAATACGTCGAAGGACATCCCAAAACTGCTGACGAAGGCGAAACACTGCCGGTGCGTGGATACAGGTCACACGAGTAGGTATGTTATCCCCCGAGTTAGTACAAAACAGATCTATGAAGTCATGATTTGAGTGAACTATTTTAATGTCAAGATTAGCATGCCAGAATATAGCTAAACCCCCTGCTAAACCTACAGGGTTAACCAAAAAGGAGTGAGTGAATCTAAGCCGATGCTGAATTTTTGAAAGCTTTCCAGAACTGTTCTTAGTCTCCATTAGAAACAGGAGATCCGGTCTTTCTCTAGCCACGAGGGCCTGGAGAGCATGAACTGTCAGGGAAGACCCCAGACCCTGACAGTTCCAACTCAACAGCTTCATTTATCTACAGGTGGCTGTTTGGGGCCAGCCACCAAAGCCCAAGCTCCAGCTTCATCAGATGTGAAAATAGGAGTTTCCATCAAGTGGGATTCATCAGGTTCCCCTGTGCACAAGCTTTTGGCTTCATAGGGTGAGAATCTTCTTGGCTTCTTAGCCGAGCTGAGAGTAGGTTTTGATCTTATAGTTTTCATTTTCTTTATTACCTGTATATCCATTTGCTCAGTCTGGATTCCCTTCAATTTGGTATCTACCGATTTAGTTGCTGTGTGAAGAGAATGTTGGTTCTCCACTGATTTCTGGTGTGGGTGCTGGTCAGATACATAGGCGGGATCCCCAGGTCGGTTCACTTGGGGGGATGTATTCACTGCTGGAAACCCAGGTGGTGGGGGCAATAATGGAACAGTGGGGATCTTTGAAGGCGGAGTCTCAGGTACACTTTCTTCACTTTGGTCAGATATATCTTGGGGGTTATAAAATGTATGCCAATAGGGACTGTGTTGCTTAACTTCCGCTCGGAGCCACGGACCATATGCCATCTTCTCTCGACCCTCATGTTTTGCCTCAGTGTATGGGATGTCCTTGCAATACATCGCATAATGGCCAAGCTTACCACAGGAGAAGCAGAAATGCGGTAGGCGTTCGTAGCGGAAATCCAACCACAAAGGCCTGCCATCAATCCGTATTAACTTTCCTGTTTGAAGAGGTTCATGTAAGTGTATTTCTACTCGCACTTTCGGCCTGCCCTTGTTGAACCTCCATCTTTCGAGTCAGCCTTTACTTCCATGACACGACCCATCTGTTTCACTGCTCTTGTTAGCATAGTATCAGTAAACCATTCTAACGGTAACCCGAAAACCTATACCCAAAAGGCACAAGTAGAAAAGTTGTAACAATGTAAGGGTGTGTGCGGAATCCATGGTTTGAAGATAACTAGATTGCCCGAGAAAAGCCAGGGGCCCCCTTCTAGAATTCGTTGTTTGTTTGCATGAGAACGAAATTTGGCTACATATATATCTGTTTCACGCTGAGAAATATCTACAAGTTCAGTTCGCCAAGCTTTTTTCAGAGTGCTTTGGAGGGCTGGAAAGTTAATGGACGGACTGGATGGTATTTTACCAATGAGAGTAAGCTGGCAATCCGCTAATGTTTCAGGCGAGGGTTCATCTTCCCAATCCTCAATGAGATGAGCAGTGGTGAGGCAACCCAATTTAGAGCAAAGAGCTGCTAGACGTACAGAATCGGCAGGTACTTCCGAAGCCATGCAAAATGAACCAGAACTGAAGTAACATCAAGACTCACTGCCCGCGGGAAAAAACCACATAGTGCCGAAGACGCTAAATTAGGTAATTGTTGAGCAGAAAGGAAGCGATACGGTAAGAGTTATGGCGACCCGCAACTGTCGAAGTAACTATCCTCATTTTCCTTACAGGTAAAGGTAATTGGAAGCATGCAAAACTAACCAGGGGAAATTGCCGTCGCAACCCAGAGGAGAGCACGAACGAGTGTAGAAATCACCGATTCAAAATGTGCTTGGGCCCAAGAAAGGGAAGACGATGAGAATCCGTGCGAGTAACACTTAGCCCGCAATTACAGCACAAATTCAAGGCAAACGAGGCCATGCGAGAGAATCGAGAGAGACGTCTAAGACACGACGAGGATGGGCGTTCATCGGAAGCGAGGGAGAGAAGGGAGAGAGAGAACAAGCAAATTGCAAGCGAAGGAAGAAGAGATAGGGGGGTTGAAGGACTACCGGAGGGTAGGGAGAGCTCTACAAAACAAGAGAGAAAAACTCGATTGCTAGTGGTTTTCTCGGCGGTCGTGGTGGCTTCGGCGGCTCAATAATGAGTCGCTTTGGTCCATCACATGGGCAGAAAGGGAGAGAGAACATATGAGTGGTGTTTTGATTGGTGGGTGTGCAAGTAATTTTTTTCAGCAAATTAACAAAATCAGGATAGCTTTATGGTGCGACTTAAGTTATATCATCAACTTGATTAAGTGTTAATATCACGAAAAATTCCAAAGTGGTATAAATATGACAAATTTACCCAAAACTAATATTTTTAAAACTAATAATCCTAAACTAATATACCATATGATAAATTTATCATCAATGAGTCCACTTCGAGTTTTTCTTTAAAACAAAGTCCACTACAAATCCTTATTTGAAATTTTCCCTTATAGTTACATACTACACCAAATAACATCTTACAACCAAGTAAAGTTTTTCCCTCTCCAAGAAATTTTTTTTATCAGAGTAATTATATGCACTAAACAAAGAGCACACACGGTTGTCTATGTATTTAAAGTAGTGAAAAGTCTTTGAAATTTATAAACAACAAACTAAAAAGAAAATATTCAATGTATTTTCAATAAATGAGTTCGAGTTTACTATTGAGTTTGCTTTTATTAACAGTGGAGATTTGATTAAGCCGGCTCTCTTAACTCTAGTATGACCCTTCTTTATCACGTACAATTTTGTTACCTTTACACATTAATCTCAACGACTAGTTTCCATTTGCAAAGAAAATTTTGCTCCTAGTCTAACCTTAAGCCCCAGTCGGACAGTTGCGTGACACGAGATGCTTTCCCATTCAGTTTTGCTGACAGAAGAAACGGTTTGAGAAACTTATTTACTGCAAGAAAATATCAAAAAAGTCCTATGGCATTGGTACTAATTTAGTCATAAACATTTCAATCGGATCAATTTAATCATAAACATTTTTCACATGAGTACCAAGCTATATGACTACATGGGTCCTTATGTGTCCCAGAATCCTAGAGAGGCCTATGTGAATTACAGGGACCTTGATTTGGGCATGAACAAGAGAGGAGTCAACAGCTTGATGGAGGCAGGGTCTTGGGGTTTGAAGTATTTCAGGAGCAATTTCTACAGGTTGGTTCAGGTCAAGACCAGGGTAGACCCTCAAAACTTCTTTAGGCATGAGCAGAGCTTTCCTCCTCTTCCTGCGAAGAAAGGGAATTAGAGAGTATGATTAGTGCAAGATTTGATTGGACCTCCAGAGTTTGATCTCATATTTTCCCGCTTAAGCTGTAAAAAATAAATTTTAATCACTAACAGAAACTTGTCATCGCATGTACGGTGGTTCTAAATGCTTTAGGGATGTTATGGCTAAAAAATGTGGCTATCAAATATGAACCAATATTATATATCTTTTGGAAGATTGATTATGCGATTTGTTTATAAAGCGACGTCAAAGTATTGTTACATGCATTCCACCAAATTGTGGAAATCAGAGATGCTTGTAGTATTCCGCGATGGGAACGCCAAGAAAGGAATCGAACTTGAGGGAATATTTACTTATAATGGATAAGAACGTAAATGATGGAAAAGTATAAATATTAAGTTGCAAGTACCGGTAATTAAAGGTTATGAGAATAATAAAAAGTGAGGAAATTTATATGTGCCGTTTGACCAAAAAGAAATGTGCAGAAACACGTGTGCTATGTTGTCGATTGATGATTTTCCCAATGATTAAACATGGGATTTTATACACCACCATGAGCAATTATATACAAACAGTCATGAATTTTGAATCCGCTAATAACATTTTCGCACTATCTAGAGTTACAGATTATCAGCTAAGTATTTCGAGATAATAGGCATATTTGCCGAGCAATCATGTATTCATGTCAATCCACCATCTTCGTCTTCAACAAATTTGTTGACAAATTTTTGTTATTCGTAAATGACATTGTTTCAACACTTAGCAAAATCTACAATTGTTTACTATCAATGACTTCATCAGTGGTTTGTCGATTTCCTTCAAGTTGTCAATTAATAAATGGTTTCATTAATAACCTCTGAACTAGTCTAACCATCTTGTTGTATTGACATCATGCACTATCAATGAGCTTATAGCTTGCGGATTGGTTTGATCATCGATAACTTCTACTTTGATCAAAATTTGTTCTCATAAGCTGAATTTGATATTCAACGATATCAACCAAGAGTTGGTCTTTTTTTTTTTTTTTTCCTTTTTTTTTTTTTTTTGGTAAATAAGAGTTGGTCATTTTTTTTATGTCAATATATGTCTCCTTTTAAAAGGATTGAATGGTTCATTGATCCTTCAATTTTTTAACATCCATATATTATCAGTGCCTTTAGAATTTAAAGGCATATGCAACTAATGTTTGCACCTATATACCTTGATCTTACCAAACATTATGCCTCTTTTTTCTTTTTCTTTTTTGTTCCCTTTCCCTTAACAAACCTACAAGTGTCACAAGTCAGTTGTTTCCGATCGATCAATCACCCGTGCGGCCTTAGAATTTTTTATCCCAAGTCAGCCTCACACACACGCGCATGAACACAAGGATCGTATGAGTAAGGAGAGAGTGTATTCTCTTGTGAACAAGCTCAACACAATGAGGAGGAGGGACCCCTATTTATACAAGTTCGGGTCTTCTCTTGGCCGTTTATCTTCCCTCCAATCTAACGGTGGTATTTGAATGCGTATCATCATTACAAGTTTGCATACTAGGCCACTCAATGGCTCTAGGCCTTGGGAAAGCCCATGGGCGTGTGTCAAAAGCAAGATCAGGAGTTAGCAAGGCCGCCTGACATGGGGTAGGTAAACGGTCGCAAGTTGCACATGGGCTAGCCAAACATTGATCATAGGTTGATCACAGGTCGTGCACGGGCTTTTATCCGTATTGCACATGGGCTGATCGTGCGAGGATCATGGATCATTCATGGATCATTCATGGGCTACTTGTGGACAAGCCCTTATGCATGACACGGCTGCATCATGGACGGTCTTGGATCATGCTTTGTCCATGGGCCGTGTCAATTTCCCCCACCTAATTGAGTGACGCCCTTGTCACGTCTGTGGCATGGAAGGCATTGATGTGTTTCTTAAATTGCCATAGAGTCGAGGACAGTTCCCAACTGGCTTCACTCTCAAGAAGGCCCTTCCATCAGACAAGGCGCTGTCCGCCATGATGCATTCGACGTTCCGATCATAGGAGGTTTTCACTCCAAGGGCTGCCCGTTGCGACTCACCTTGATCTGGATCCTCTTCATCCGCATGGAAAGGTCTTAGCATACTCACATGGAACACGAGTTGTACCTTGAGGTTGGCCGATAGGTCAAACTTGTATGCTACCTTCTCAATCCACTACAACACTTAGAAGGGGCCTTCATAGCGACGGATCAGTCCTTTGTGCACGTCACAATACTAAAGGACCAAGTGCAGCTTAGCCCACACCAAGTCTTCGACCTGAAAATCCATGTGTCATCGCTTCTTGTTAGCCCACTTCTTTGTGCGCTTTGTGGCCCTATGTAGGCACACTTGCACCAAGTCCACATGTTCGTCCCATTCCTTAGCGAACTTGTACTTGGAGGGATTGCTACCTTGATATCCCGAGGCAATCGCACTTGGTGTAAGGGGCTGTTGCTCGATCATGATCTCAAACGGGCTTTGATTCATGGACTCACTCCGCTGCAAGTTGTAAGAAAATTGGGCCACGTCGATCAGCCGTGCCTAGTTAACTTGTGTGTTGCTCACATAGTGCCAGAGATCGATTTCCAGGAGAGCATTCACCATCTCCATCTATTCGTCAGTTTGGGGATGAAAGCTCGTGGAGAAATTGAGGTTCGTCCTTAGTAACTTGAAGAGTTCAGTCCAGAATCGCCTAGAAATCGAGGATTGCGATCGGTCACGATCGTGCGTGGAACGCCCCAATACTTGACGACATGCTTAAGGAATAACTTGGCTGCTTCCTTGACTGGGCAATCTTTCATGGCTGGCACGACCATCACATACTTGGAGAAACGATCCACCATGACCATGAGAGTCTGACACCCTTCAAACTTCGATAAGTTCACGATGAAGTCCATGGAGACACTCTCCCATGGACGTTCCGGGATAGGCAACGGTTCAAGGAGCCCCACCGGTGACCGTTGCTCTATCTTGTCCAGTTGGCACACAAGACATGTTCGCACGTAGGCTTCAATGTCATCCCGCATGTATGGCTAATAGTATTGATCATCGACGAGTGCCATGGTGCGATGGATTCCTAGATGACCCGCCCATTTGGAATTGTAATACTCGTGCGGGACTTCCTTCTTGAGTTTTCCATGGAGCGACACTTAGAGTCGTTGTTCCCTGGTGCAGAGAAGATCGTCCTCACACCAGAACCGCCTCATTTTGCCCTCTTGTGTGTACCGAAGGAGGGCTTGGGTTGTTTGATCATGTTTCAACCCCTTCTTAAGACAATCGATCCATAGACAGTCGGACCGACTCACCATGTTGGCCAACTCTAGCTTCCTACTTAAGGCATTTTTGACACCTAAATTTCACCTAAATTAGTTAATTAAAAATAGCATTAAAAGTTAGGAATTAGTCACACAAAAAATTATTACTAAAAAAATAATATTTAAAATTTAAAAAAGTTTTAAAAAAACGAACAAAAAAATGAAAACGGGAGAGGCCCTTCTCTTTTTCATTTTCCCCCCACGGGCCTAGGCGCGGCCCGTCTTCTTTTCTCCCTTGCGCAGCCCACACGCAGCCCATCTTCCTCTTATTTCCCCTCGGCCAGCCCGCGAACGAAGGTCTTCTCCCTTCGGTTGGTCTTCGTGCAGCACCTGCAGAAGACAGAGTAGCAGAAGGAGCAGCGATGGAGGAGCCGGGGAAGCGATGACACACGGCTGCAGCGTGGCAACACCTGCGGTTGTCAAAACCTAAGAGGACCTATTTCTATCTTAGCCGAAAATGCTGCTAACTTGCCCCAAGAACCGAAATAGTTGCAGGCGCATACACGGGTAGGGAGAGGAGGCTGATTCACAGCAGTTTTGAGGTAGAAATGGAAGGAAAGGCAGCTGGCTTCGTTGGTCATCTGGAGCCACTCTAGAGGGATGCCAAAAGGGGGGAACCTACAGCAGATTTATGGGGAGAAGAGAGGGAGTGGCCTAGAGTGGAGCAAGACAGAAAACACGAGCACAAAACAGAGCGAGAGAGACAACCGAGAGGAGAAGCTCAAGAGAGGAGAGTTTTTTTTTTTGGAGAGACAGAGAGCGACCTGGAGGGAGAGAGTGAAACTTGAGAGCGAGAAGGAGTTTTCTAGTAGATTAGCCACGCTCGAACGCTCTTCGACGACCTCTGGCCAAGACCCTCTAGCATACGATCTTTCGCTCCCGAATCTCCACGTCGCTGGTGAGTTTCTTTACTTGGTTCAAACCTCTCTTGCCCAAGGATCCCGGCTCGAAGATACCAAAGCAGCAAACTATGGCTTGATTTGTCACGAGTTGGCCTGCTTCCTGCCGTCTTCGAGTTGGGTAGGGAACTCCGTGACGAGATGCTTGTTCGCATGAACCCTTGCTGCTTCACCTTGTTTTGGTCTAACCGGAAGCCAAGTTGTTAGTCCATACGCACATTGAGTTTAAGTAAGTTGATGTGGTCATTTTGCATGTTTCTCAATGATTTCTCTGGGTCTGGACTCGAGCAGGTCCAAAAAAGGAGTTAATAACCTCATCCCGAGTTAGTGCTTACCACGTGTTTGATAAAATGCTTGAACTAAGTTAATGTGGATTAGGTCGTGATTTTTGGATCATTTGGAATGAGTATGCTCCTATCTTGCGTAAAAGGAATCCTTTATGGATCATTGAACATGATTTCATTTAGTTTTTGTTGTTATGGCTGAATCTGAACATTTCTTGACTATTGTTTGGGGTTTAGATTTGAGTCCGGGTCTTTGAACCGTTGAATACCCTATTTCCGATAGGCGTTCACCATGTGTTTGTCAAAATGCCCCGTAAGACAAGCCTGGGAGAGCAGCGCCCATTTTGTCCCAATCTGAAGAGGTGTTGACGTTGGTTGATTGTGATTCCTTAATATCTAGGGAGTTCGGATGTTCGTTAGTGTCCGCATTCCATTCCTTGTCTTGTTGTTATTCTTTTGCGCATGTTCATCTTTCCATGGGGTAGCGACTACCGGTGGACAGGCGATGGAAAGGTCACCGATTGTTCGGGGCCGTGTCGTAAGTGTGCGGGTGAGATCCGGTGGGAAGGAGCTTCGGCGATGAAGTTTGTAGAGTCTGCGTTGGCTTTAGGAAGGAGAAGATGCAGTAGAAAAGCCGAAATAAGGAAAAGAACAAAAAAGAGAGAAAATATATATATATATATATATATATATATCAAAAAATCAAAAAAAAAAATAATAAAGGAAAACTATGAAATGGCAAAAGGAGCTTGTGGGTGTTTAATGGAAGCTTCGGGCGTGCAGAGAATGCATGGAGAAGAAGAAGACCAAAAGGCAAAAGAAAAATAAAAGGGAAAGAAAAAAAAAAAAACTAAAATGGCAAAAGTTGGTCTCGGGAAGAAGGAATTGTAGGAGGGGGAGTGCTCAGTGAGAAAAGACAAAAGAAAGAAAAATTTTAATTTTAATTTTTTTTAAAAATTGAAAAATTTTAATTTTATATATTTTTAAAAAAATCCAAAAGTCTTGGATCCTGGATTTGGGTTGGGTCCATGGGTCGGATTCGGTTTACCTGGTCCGAACCCATTTTCTTGAAGTATAATAATATTAAATATTAAAAATACATTTAAAATTCAAAAAATTTCAAAAAAAAATCAAAAATTTCGAAAAATAATAAAAAATTCAAAAAATTTTCCTAAAATTCAAAATTCAGAAAACATTAAAAAACATTTTTTTTAAAAAAAATTTAAAAAATTTAAAAAATTTAAAAAATTAAAAAATATAGGGTTTTGTTAGGAAATTGCCTTTTTAGCATAATTGCCTTTATTTTCTTGCACTTTGATTATATTGCATGCATATTTAATTATGGATGTACCAATTGGTCAATTAGTTTAATCAAATCAATCCAAATTGCCTGACAAAAATCCTAGATTTAAAATGAACAAGATTGCATAGGAAGTGTGGTCATAGTTTTTGTACCTAGATTCTATAGTTGATTTCTAGCCGACCCCAATAGGCTAGTTGTGACTCATTTTGTGCAAAATTCCTAAAAAAATATCACAATGTCACGCGAGGTAGGGGCTTGGGAGAGCCCGTGCCTAATCATGAGCCTTAGGCCCGTCCTTTAGACAATGCCCCTAAACCTATTCCCTCCCCCTTAGGATAGGTCATAACAGGCATCAACCACAGAATTAGACTTTTCGGGCTTGTATTCCAACACATAATCAAACTCAGCTTGGAAGTCCTACCACCGAGCTTGCTTCAAGCCGAGCTTCTTCTGAGTTTGGAAGTAGCTCATGGTGACATTATCGGTCCTCACGATGAACCAAGATCCCAAGAGATAGTGCCTCCATGTGCGAAGACAATGCACCACCATGGTCATCTCCTTCTCTTAGACCGTGTATCATCATTCGGTGTTGTTCAATTTACGTTACTCAAAGGCAACCGAATGCCTCTCCTGCATCACGACACGACCGATATCAAAATCAAAGGCATTAGTTTCTACCTCGTATGGCTTGGTGTGGTCAGGTAGTACAAGCACCAGCTCTTTAGTCATGGCTTGCTTCAACCGATCAAACACCTTTTGACACCAATCCGTCCATTCCCACAACCTTTCTTTCTTCAATATGTTTGTAAGTGGCACGGCGAGGCTCGAATATCCCCTGATGAAGTGCCAATAGTAATTTGTGAGACCAAGGAAGGATCTCAACTCCATCACCTTAGTCAGTTGCTCCCATTCAACGATGGCACGAATCTTGGCTGTGTCCATCTGCACTTGTCCACCCTCAACGATGTGCCCAAATAAATGAATTTCCTTTTGTGCGAAAGCGCATTTTTCACGCTTCACGTACAAGTCATTTTCCCAAAGAAGTTGAAAGACTTGTCTCAAATGCTCGACGTGTTCCTCGAGAATCTAGCTATATACAACGATATCGTCAAGGTAAACCACAACAAACCGGTCAAGGAATGAATGGAATACCTTGTTCATAAGAGTGCAAAACGTGGCTGGTGCATTTGTCAAGCCAAAAGGCATGATGAGGAACTCGTACATCCGTAGCAAGTCATGCACGCGGTTTTCGGCTCATCCCCTTCGGCAGTCCGAACTTGGTAGTATCCCAATCTAAGATCAAGCTTGGAGAACCATTAGGTTTCCCTGAGCTAATCGAATGAATCTGCAATGAGGGGGATTTGATACTTGTTCTTGATGGTGAGCTTATTCAATGCTTGATAGTCCATGCACATACGGAGGGATCCTTCATGTTTCTTTTGGAACAAAATCGATACACCAAACGGGGCCTTGGATGGCCAAATGTATCCCACGTCAAGTAGCTCTTTGAGTTGTTTTTGTAGCTCTTCCAACTCAAGAGCAGCCATGCGATAGAATGTCATGGCCGAAGGTCGAGCATTGGGCACAAGCTCAATATGATGATTGACTTCTCTTCGGGGAGGCAGCTTCTTGAGCAGCTCGGGCGGCATCACATCTTGGAAGGTGTCAAAGACTCAGGTCACCTCATCCAGGACCCCACTTTCTTTCTCGTCCTCCTCCTTCAACGCTGCTAAAAAGGTCACCTCGCCCTTCTTTAGTCCCTTGGTCAGCTACAGGGCCAATAGCATCTTCCTATCGCGTCCCGACTCACAATAGATCGGGACCATGCATTAGCACAATTTATCTAATACAATATGCAAAGGGCATAACACACGCATTGATCCAATCGAGGAATCATAAACCAAGCACGAAATCATAGCCGTCAAGGGAGACTACCTTGATGTCCTCTTTGCTAGTCCATGGACCAAGATGAAGCTTTATGTCCCTAGCCACGCCGCTAGTCGAAACTTCCTTGGAGTTCACCATTTTAAGCCAACCAGCTTTTCCCATCTTGACCGGAAGATTTAGTTTCTTAATGGCCTCTTTAGATATGAAGAGGCCGGATGCCTCGGTATCCACGAGTGCACTCATTATGGTACCACCAATCTTCACATCTATAAACATCATCCCCTTGGGTTCCTTTGCTTTCTTGGTCTTGATCAACCCAAGGATCCGCAACGATCCCAACCACACCTCCTCTCGCGATTCATCCTCCTTGCATAAGGCTACCAACTTTCCTCTTTTCAGACAATCTTGAGCCATATGTAGTCCATCGCAAAAGAAGCATTTGTAGGTGCGTACCTTGCAATGGTATTCACCATTGGCCTTTTCTCTGGGACGAGAATCTGGCTTAGTCGAAGATGACGGCTTCTATTCCACAAGAGACTCAGCCACAGAAGTAGCCGTTGCAAGATCCGTTGCATAGTACCTTTTGAGCTCTTGCTTGACCTATGGTTTGAGTCCGCTCATGAACTAGTGGAATGCTTCAATCTTGGTCATGGATAGGATTTGGAGCAATAGCTCCAAAAATCACTTCACATAGTCGCGGACTTTGGCTTTTTTCTTTAGGTGCTTGAGTACATTGCAAGCTTCCTCCTCCATGTATGCGGGATAGTAGTTCCGTAAAAAATTTCTTGATGAGCCGAGCCCATGTCGTGATAGGATCACCACACCTATCATCCAACCAATGACGCCACCACAACAATGTGTTATCAACTAAATACATTGAAGCAGTGTTTACCCGAGATGCATCATCATTGATTCCCATGGCCTGGAAGTATCGTTCCATGTACCACAGGAAGTTGTCCACATCCTTGACCATCCACAAACCCTTGAACTCTCTTGGCTTAAGTGCTTCAATTAGAGGTTTTGCATGCACGGTGACCACCTTATTCACGTGTGTAGCTTCAAGCTTGGCGAGCTTGCTTTTCAACTCGGCCATTTTTGCGCACATGGCCACCATGCGGCCTCCCAGGTCTCATCCCATTGCTGTAACTCATGCATGAGGGATCCCAGCACCTTGACATGGAGCTCTCCCATGCCAACCTTGAGTTCTTGCACTTCGGCCAAGAACTTCTCCCTTCTAGCTTTCGTTCCTTTGATGGTCTGGTTTAAGTCATCCATCAACGCCTAGACATCCGTGACGGTCTCCTCTAGGACTGTCATTCAATTCTCTAGATCCTCCTTTGGATCCCTCAAGCTTGAGACAACACGATTCTTCTTCGACCGGGTGGTCTTCTTGATTGGTCACCCCCAATCCTCTTGGTCATCGCCTTGAACGACCGGTTCATCAGCACGAGGATCAGTCATTGCACTTGGAATGATGGCTCTAATACCACTTGTCACAAGTCAGTTGTTTCCAATCGATCAATCACCCATGCGGCCTTAGGATTTTCGATCCCAAGTCAGCCTCACATATACACGCATGAACACAAGGGTCGTATGAGCAAGAAGCAAGTGTATTCTCTTGTGAACGAGCTCAACACAATGAGGGGGAGGAACCCCTATTTATACAAGTTCAGGTCTTATCTCGGCCATTGATCTTCTCTTTGATCTAATAATGGTATTTGAATGCGTATCATCATTACAAGTTGCACATTATGCCAATCAATGGCTCTAGGCCTTGGTAAAGCCCATAGGCGTGTGTCAAAAGTAAGATCAAGGTCAGCAGGGCCACTTGACATGGAGTAAGTGAATGGAAGCAAGTTGCACATGGACTAGTCGAACATTGATCAAGAGTCAATCGTGGGTCGTGCACGGGCCTTTGTTCGTATTGTGCATGGGCTGATTGTGCAAGGATCATGGATCATTCATGGATAGGTCATGGGCTACTTGTGGACAAGCCCTTGTGCGTGACACGGCCACATCACGGATAGTCTTGAATCATGCTTCGTCCATGGGTCGTGTCACAAGCATAAATTATTCCATTTTATCTTCACTTTCTGCTAATTCTCTCGTTCAATCGACAATAGGTGACAACATCACAACCAAATGAGACGGAGAAGGTCGAGGAATGCTCCAAGTGTACAGTATATTTATAGGTTTTATTAGATGACTATGAATATAATACCAATTATAATCATTCAAGGATATGCACAATCGAATGAGATATATACATGATTCTAAGAGATATGAAGAATCAAAATAAATATTCTATTAATAATGCTAGCAGGCTCTATTGTACATAATTTTTAAGTAGATGTTCCTCTAAATTTTGGGGTGTTAAATTAGCCCAATGTAATTTGACACGTTACACATTAGTGATTAAATCCTATAAACTTTGAAGGGAAGAGATATATTTTTGGTGTTGATTCCATTTTTTTCTCCTTTCCTTTTCTTACCTCTTCTGCACATCGTCCACTCCAACTAAGATAGAACCACCATCATGTCCGTCTTGGCCACGACAGCATCATCTCCTACCCATCACTGTTAGGATTTGCCATACAATCACAAAGAAAAATGGCAGTAAAAGTAAGTAAGAGGATTCGAGACATAAGGTTTTATCATGGTTTATCCTTAAACTAGAGCTACGTCCAACTGAGGATTCCATTATAATTAGCATCTCGCACCTCTATGTTACATCCTTCAACTACAAGAAAATATATATATATATTCATGAGCCTAAACCCAAACTGCCAATAAAATATAAAAGGATTTGTAAAGAATAAACTAATATGATAATATTATAATATAATTTCGAAATATGAGTTCGAAGTTGCTATTGATTTGGCTTTTTTATTAACAATGGAGATTTGATTAAGTTGGCTCTCTTAACAAAAACTCTAGCATGACATACAATCTTCTTATTTTTACACATTAATCTCCACGACTACTTTCCGTTTGGGAAGAAAATTTTGCTCCTGGTCTAATCCTTAGCCCCTGTCGGACAGTTGTGAGACATGAGGTGCTTTTCCATCCAGTTTTGCTGACGGAAAGCACGGTTTGAGAAGCTAATTAACTGCTGAAAACTAAACTTGTCAACACTGGTTGTGTCGGTATGTATGGAGATAGTGTCATGGAATGGTGGTTGGCTGGTGGTGAAGGCGCTAGCAGCGCGGCCAACGGTGATGTTTGTGGCTACATCAATGTTGGGATCATTGCCATTGTAGTTGAACGAAAGAGTGAAGAAGTGATTATTACTTTGTTTGGCTATGACTAAGAAGGAAATCTGATGCACATTTTACAGGTGCTCAAAATTGTTACTCTTATTAAAATGCAAAGATTAAGAAACATGTGGAGAAATTAATAAACAAAAGACCCCACGCTAAATAGACGGAACAACTTAAAGACCCAAAGTGATGTTCACATTAGATCATCCACACGTTGTCTAGGCGATGAAAATCGAATATACATACACAACCCACCAAAAGCTTTGCTCAATTGAGCCAACTGATGAGAGCAGAGAAAAATCAACCCAAAAAATGGCGTTTCATAGCTCTCTGCTACTTTGACAGATTCTCTTGCTTTTCTTAGTCTCATCATCTTCATGGACATCAGCGACTTCCACGATTCAACAGACCTTCTTTCATTGCCTTTCAACTTATTCCACGAACTCTATTCCTCTTTCCTCGTATTACACCCCAAATAATGTCTCTTCCTCCTCGTCTGTCCTCAACTCAACCGCGAACAAGCTCCGGTACTTAATCCTGACGGTGCCCAAGCCCATGATCATCTTCACCCCGCTGTCAGAGGTCCGTCTCCAGGCTGCTGTCCTCTGCTCGAGGCAGCTTGGGCTTGCCAGCCACGTTCGGAGTGGGGGCCATGACTACGAGGCAGTCTCCTATGTCTCCCAGATTGAGCCGCCTTTCCTTGTGCTCGACCTGGCCCAACTCCATGCCATTGAGGTCGACGTCGCCCAGGGCACTGCGTGGGCCCAGGCAGGGGCCGGAGTTGGGGAGGTCTATTACCAGATTGCCAAGAAGAGCAAGATCGACGGGTTCCTAATGGGCGTGTGCACGAGCCTGGGCATCAGTGGCCCCCTCACCGACGGGCCTACGGGACAATGATGAGGAAGTTTGGGCTGGGGGCTGACAACGTGGTCGATGTCTGAATGGTTGACGCCAAAGGGAAGATTCTTGACCGGAAGGCAATGGGGGAGGATCTATTCTGGGCTCTCGGGGAGGCGGCGGAGGCAGTTTCGGCATAATCCTGGCTTGAAAGCTGAAATTGGTCAATGTGCCTCAAGACTCTAGCTGTGTTCTCAGTCACCAAGACCCCTGAACAAGGCGCGACAAAGCTCCTGTACAAATGGCAAAAGTTAGCACCGAAGCTCGATGAGAGGCTCTTCATCAGAGTCATCATCCAGGCCTCGAGCACCAACCTGACGTTGAACTGAATTGTGACAACCACATATAAGGCCCTCTTCCTAGGAGACTGACACCCTCCTTGGGATCATGCGCAAGTGCTTCCCTGAGCTCGGTCTAAAGCGGGCCGACTGCACTAAGATGAGCTGGATCAAGTCAGTCCTGTACATGGCGCTATACCCGAACACGACTGCCCTGAAGGTCCTTCTTCAGGGGAAGCCCCAGTTTCAAAGCTACTTGAAGTCTAAGTCCGACTTCGTGAGGGCTCCGATTCAGAGAAGGGCCTCCTGGGCCTTTGGAAAATGTTCTTGGAGGAGGAGATCCTAGTCATGATATGGAACCTATATGGCGAGGAGATGGATGGGTCCCTGAGTTGGCAACACCATTCCCGCACCAGCGCGGCATGCTGTTTAAGATCCAGTACACAGTGTCTTGGCAGGATGGGGCCGAGAACATGGCCAGGCACATGAGCTGGATCAGGAAGCTGTATGACTACTTGTGTCCTTATGTCTCCAACAATCCAAGAGAGGCCTATGTGAATTGCACGGACCTCGATTTGGGCGTGAACAAGAAAGGTGTCAACAGCTTGATGGAGGCAACCTCTTGGGTTTTGAAGTACTTCAGGAGCAATTTCTACAGGTTGGTTCAGGTCAAGACCAAAGCAGACCCTGATAACATTTTTAGGCATGAGCAGAGCATTCCTCCTCTTCCTGTGAAGAGAGGGAGTTAGACATCATTGATTGATTAGTGCAAAATTTGATTGAACCTCTTCAGAGTACAATCTCATATCTTCCTACTTAAGCTGCAAAAGACAAATTTTAATCTCTAAAAGGAACTTATCATCGCATTTACGGTGCTTCCAAATGCTTTTGGGACATGACAGCGAAAAAGGGTGGCTGTCAAATATGAACCAACATTATATATTTTTCAGAAGATTGATTACAAAATTTGTTTAATGACCTATGAGAAAACTGCTATAAAATTAAAACTGAGAAGAATAAAGAAATACAAGATTTACATGAAAAATCCTTGCTAGAAAAACAGAGAGAGGAGAAGCAAAATCCATTATGGAAATTCAAGGATTATGATAGGTGGCTTGAAAAAAACTTAAAACTCTCTCTCTCTATCTCTCCTTAAAAACTATTAAATTGAGAAAAATAATATATATACCGCATGAGGGCCACACCCCCACCAAGGATTAGTTTTGGGCTATGGGCATGGGCTGTTGCTCAAGCCCATGGCTACCAACATTAAACCTCCATTTAATTTCTCAAAGTTAATTCACTACAAATTTCAATGCGGGTATCATAACTCAATTTGGGTTGAATACCTAAAACAAAATTCAAGACATAATCAACAAAATTCCACCTTCACTTGATTTCCTCAATGAGACATAAGTAACAAACAATCTTCTCCTCCTACTAGAGTAAAACTCAACTACAGCAATTATTAACAAGATTCCAACAATGCTCGAATTTGGTCAGAGTTGTTGACATCTGATTTTTAGCCAATGCATCATACAATAGTAAAAAAACTTGAGACTAAGGGTCTCTAATTATGAAAAGACCTAATTCTTGCCAAAAAAGAGTCATTGCAGTGTTTTTCAAGTTAATTTCAATTTTACAGTGTTTTATCTAAACCAAAATACATTGGTTTTATCAATAAACCAATGAAGTATTTAGAGCTAACCTTTTGGTCAACCATTAGTTATAATTTTCCAAAAAAATCGAAAATTTGAAAAGTCATCAAATCAACTCCTTTTTACCTTAATTTAACTTTGAATATGTAAATTTTGTAAAAAAAAAACAATCAAGAACTGACTTTTCCCAAATTCATGAATTTTGGTTCAAAATTGATCCAATAACAAAATTACTTCCTCACTAGCAATTCTTTGGGAAAATTTCCTTTACATTATTTGATCGAGAGGTCGTTTCACATTCAATTTTAATACCAATTTTGAGATTTCAAGATGAGGATAAAAACGCCCCAATTTGAGCCCCCAATTAGGGGTTTCGGTTGATTCTTCATAAATTGTTTGAATTAGCCAAAGTCAAATGCAACTGTGTGTGTAGAACTCAAATCCAAAGTCAATTTTGACAAAATCACACCGATTGAATGTAATTAGACTAACTTGGTGATTTCATGATTGATGAATTCATGAAGAGTTGGTTCAATTGACTCAATTACACTTGACTCATTCTTGCCTAACATTCAATTTGACCAATTGAGGTTCAATTTGACCAATTGAGGTTCAATTTGCCCAATTGAACTTCAAATTGTACACATTGGTATTACTTCATGTCAGAAATATGCTAGAAATTGAAGAAATTAAAGCATTGTTTGTTGATTTGATTGAACCAAATTAATCTTAGTTGAACTGGATCGATCGGATTGAATTCAATTTGATTTGTGGATTAAAATCATTAGAATTTAGCTCAATTAAGCAAAATCAAGAAAACTAGAACAAAATCGGACCAATAATTGAACAAGTTCAACCTATTTTGATTGGCAATTTTTTCAGTGAGAAATCTAGTCAAAGAGCAGCCGTTCAACGAGTAAGCTTGGGGCCTATTTGGTAACGTTTCTATCTCTCCCAATTTTTTTTTTTTTTTTTTTTTTTGTTCTTTGAAACAAAAAAAGAACAAAAATCCATTTAATAACGTCAACTAATTTTTTTTATTTCCCAAAATGGAAAAATGGCCAAAGAATATATTGGTCATAAAAATAAGTAGAAAAAAGTAAATTTGTGTTCTTGGAAATAATTTCTAGAAATAAGTTCTTTTTCTTTTTTTTTTTTTTCTTGTCTTCCTCCTTGGCCCCCATCGCCACCTGCCGTTGTTCGACCACTACCACCCACCGCTGCTAATCGCCGACCACTACCAACAACCGCTTGCCAAAGGCCAGTGGCCGTTGTCGGTGGCAACCACAGTAAGGAAGAATAACCGATAAAAAAATCTTAAAAAATTAAAAGAAATTCTACGTTACAAAAAAAATTATGGATCATGCCAAACACATTTCTATTATTTTTCCATTCCAATAATAGAAGTTTTGTGTAGTTACCAAACATGTTCTTTTATTCAGAAATTGTTCTAGGAAATAAAAATAGAAAATGACTATGTCGAAACATCATAACAAAAGCGTTACAAAATGGACCCTTGGTCACCAACTAGCCCCTCTCCATGTGTAGAAAATTACTCAAAAAACCCTCATTTGGTGAAAATGACCGAAATGCCTTCATCCTTGTCATTTGAAAGCAATCAATGATAGCATTTTAATGAATAAAGAATTGATCTTGATTGTTAATCGAGTTTGGGATACCTAGAGTGCCAAAACTTGGCACGGAGGGATACTTAAATGCCAAAACTTCGAAAATGTACACTTAAGTGCCATTTTCGAAGTAAAGTGGATCACTTAAGTGCCACTCTAGCCAAAATCCGACCAAATGGCTGACATGGCAATTTTCCGACGAGTTGGGTGTGAAACGGCGTCATTTTGCACGCTAACATTGTGAGAAATGCAAAAACGACATTGTTTTGGCTCTAATGTATAAATAATTAATATTTAATTAAATTAAAATTAAACTTAATTTGATTTAAAATATTCTAAAAAATAAAATACTTTAAAATAAAAAACTTAAAATTTTTTAAAAAAAAAAAAAAGGGGGGGTGGGCAAAGGGGGCCGTTGAGGGCCGAGCCCTTGCCATCGCCGCCTCCCCACCGCCGCCGCCGGGAAGGGCAAGCAACGGAGGGGCCGGGGTTGGCGGGGTCACCGACCCCCAACCGACGGCGGCAAGGGCTTGCAAGCCCTCATCAAATTTAGGCAAGGGTCGCAACCCTCGTCCTAGATTTGGGCGAGGGCGCAACCCTTATCCCCGGATTGTGCGAGGCCGCTCATCTCGGGCCCTTGCCGCTAGTCGGCCAACATCGCCGGCCCCTGGCCAAGGCCCGGCGACCCCGGCCGATGCTCCCCCCACCGTCGCTGGCCCTTCCCGACGATGGCAAGGAGGCAACGAGGGCCCGCAAGCCCTCACCCAAATCTGGGGCAAGGGTCACGGCCCTCGGACAGCGACCCCGGTCGACCTTCCCCCCACCGTTGCCGGCCCTTCCGGCGGCGGAGAGGGCTCAACCTCAACCGCCCCCTTCGCCCACCCCTCACTTTTTTTTTTTAATAAGTTTTTAAAATTTTAAGTCTTTTAATTTTAAGTTTTTAATTTTTAATTTTTTTAATTTTTTATTTTTTTTTAGAATATTCTAAATCAAATTAAGTTTAAATTTAATTCAATTAAATTTTTATATTAATTTTTTACACATCAAAGCCAAAACGATGTCGTTTTTGCATTTTCTCACCTCATCAGCGTGCAAAATGACGGCATTTTGCACCCAACTCGCTGGAAAATTGTCACATCAGTCATTTGGCCGGATTTTGGTCGGAGTGGCACTTAAATGATCCATTTTACTCCGAAACTGGCACTTAAGTATACATTTTGAAGTTTTGGCACTTAAGTGTCCCTCCGTGCCAAGTTTTGGCACTTGGGCTGTTCTTCTACCATCATTAATCATGAGCTCATCCTGGCTATCAATTTAACACCTCATTGGTCCTTGTGACATAAAACAAGCCAATAAGGTGATTTCTTAAGGTTTAAGGATCAAATTTAAGCCATTGGATCAATCCAATGGATGAACATTGTTGAGGGAGTACATGTCTATTTTTCCCTCCAAAATTTGGGCTTCAGCCATTATTCACTCTCTCTCTCTCTCTCTCTCTCTCTCTCTCTCTCTTAGTGGAGCCACTTCATCACCATCACCGGCCAATCGGCGACCTTGCTCTGGCGAACCACCATCAGCTTGCCGACCATCCTTGAGGTGTCCCTGTGCCATATGTCATCAAAGCCTCGCTTGAAGACCACCGGCCGGCCATGTAATTGGCCAATTTCCCTCTCGGTCTCTTCCTCGCGTTCCATGCTAGTAGTTAGCCTGGCGAGTTCCAGCGACTGTCTGGTGGCCTCCCTTGGTGGTCGTAGCCTTGCGACACCACTATCGTACTTATCCTTGACATCCTCGTGGCTAGAGTTCACTTGGATTACCGCTAGATCATCTTCAACTAGTCAATTTCTTTTGATTAAGGATCAAATTTAAGCCATTGGATCAATCCAATGGATGAACATTGTTGAGGGAGTACATATCCATTTTTCCCTCCAAAATTTGGGCTTCAACCATTATTCACCTCTCTCTCTCTCTCTCTCTCTCTCTCTCTTAGTGGAGCCACTTCATCACCATCACCGGCCAATCGGCGACCTTGCTCTGGCGAACCACCATTAGCTTGCCGACCATCCTTGAGGTGTCCCTGTGCCATATGTCATGAAAGCCTCACTTGAAGACCACCGGCCGGTCATGTAATTTGGCCGGTTTCCCTCTCGGTCTTCTTCCTCGTGTTCCATGCTAGTAGTTAGTCTAGCGAGTTCCAGCAGCAATCTAGTGGCCTCCCTTGGTGGTCATAGCCTTGCGACACCACTGCCGTACTTATCCTTGACATCCTCGTGGCTAGAGTTCACTTGGATTACCGCTAGATCATCTTCAACTGATCAATTTCTTTTTATTATTTATTCCAAGCTTATCACGCTGAGTATCTTACCATTTGTTTACACATTTTAGGCTCCGTTTATTTCGCGGAAAATATTATGCTTCCGGAAAATATTTTCCTGGAAGTCATTTTCCTGGAAAATGACTCTATTTTCCGGTGTTCGGCCAAAATCTAAAATTTGAGTGGAAAATATTTTCCGCCGTTCGTTAGCTTATTTAATTGTTTAGAAAAAATTATCAAAAATTAAATTTTAATATTTTTAATTGACCACAAAATTTATTTTATTTATTTATATTTTTTTAAAATGATTTTTTAATTATTTATATTTTTAAAAATCGAAATTTTTATTATTTATTATTTATTATTTTCCTTTTCTTTTCCTTCCTCCTTCCTCCTCCTTCTTCCTCCTCCTTCCTCTGCCGTCGCCTCCTTCCTCCTCCTTCTTCCTCCTCCTTCCGCCGCCGTCACCTCCTTCTTGCCTGACGATGGCCGATCGCCCCCGGGTGACCAAGACCCGATGGCCAAATCCGACGAGCTCGAGGTTCGGCCGATCTCACCCGAGCTCGTCGGATGGGCGACGAGCTCGAGCTCGCCTGGATCCGGCGAGCCACGAGCTCCGCCGCTAGATCCAGCAAGCCGCGAGCTTCGTCGCCAAATCCGCGAGCTCGCTAGATCTCGGTGACAAAGCTCGAGCTCGCTCGGATCGGGAGCCCGAGCTCGCTGGAAGATCCAGCGAGCCGCGAGCTCCGCCGCCAGATCCGACGAGCTCATAGCTCGCCACCGCACGACGAGCGGCCTGGACGGCGGGCTCCCCGCGAGCCTCCCGGCGCCGTCGCGATGCTCCCTCTTAAGCCAGATCCTCCCAAGCGGCTTCAAGCCGCCAGGGAAGCGGAGCGCCGCGGCGGCAGCGACGCCTACGACCGGAGCAGGCGGGCAGGAGCGACCGAGGAGGACGGAGGCTGATCTTGGAGAAGGACGTCGTCGAAGCTATTGCAATAGGGGAGAGAGAGAGAGAGAGAGAGAGAGAGAGAGAGAGAGAGAGAGAGAGAGAACGAGAACTGAAGGAAGGAAATCGCACGAGAGCTCGTGCGAGAGGCGAGAGGCCAGGAAAATGATTTCCTCTTTTGAAAAGAGGAAATCATTTTTCAAGATATCAAGAAGGGATTTTCCGTTGACCGGAAAATGTTTTCCTTGACCGTGATTTTCCGCCCACCCGAACACCGGCAATTTCTGAAAATATTTTCCTGGAAGTTATTTTCCGCGAAACGAACGGAGCCTTAGTCACTTGTTGAACTCTCCGTGGCCAATCCATAGTATCCTTGAAGCTATAGCGTTGGCCAGATTGCTCAAATCATATGTCGAGGAATCAATAATCAAGGTTGGTATACAAAAGCTTGATTAATTATTACCCGAAGCATGTTAGGTTCGAGATTTCTGGCTAAGCCATTTCAACATGTTTTAGTCCTGAATGAGTGCTTAGATCAATGTAAATTGAGCAATCCTTGTTTCGGAATCAATGGATGATTGTTCCATGCATGCTAGGATGTCAAGTATATTTGGAGTCCACAGAGTCATTGAGCTTAATTAGATGATGTGACCTAATTAACTTCGACATTGGAAAAATATTTCAACTAATGAAGTGTTCCTAAATCCAATGCTTCAATTTGATGGGTTATAATCTGAAATTTGAGGTCATTTGCTAGATCAAAGTAATTTCGAAATAAGTCTCTCTATAAAAAGATTTCGAATAGACCTCTCTCTCTCTCAACATGCAGAGCTCTCATCTACCGATAATGGTAGTTCTCATCTGTTTTAGCCTGTTTTAAACCTAATTCACAGTTTCAGCCCTTTTACTCTCTGCGATGAAACGGCATTTGAGCCTCACCTCCTCTTTCCGCTTTTTCCTTTTAATTGTCCGAGACTGGTAGCTCAATGAAAAGCTTTTCTTCCTTGGGCTCGTGCTCTTTCGCCTTTATTTTGTGAAATTCTATTTCTGACACCCAATTCCCCGAAGCGATGAATCCATCTTCATGTTCTCTATAGCTGAAGATGGTTTAATCGGGATTATCTCTTCTTCTCCATGATCAGTTTGGTTGCTACTATCTTTTCACCGAACACCATGCTCTACACCTATTTGTTTTTTTCTTCCAATTGTCAACCAACTTAGTCATCGTTCCTTTGTCGTAGTGTCAGTCATACTCTTTGCATGTCGCTTTTTTTTTCCCATCTACTCTGCATTATGTATTGGGAATTACTCATGGACCCTCACGATCAGGATGAGACATCACGCCTTGCGGCCCTGTGCAATAGACTGGGCAGTTTATGGTCTGAGCAGGAAATTGATGTTTGGGAGGAGTCGCCATCCCTGGAAAAACTCGAAGAATGCCACAGAACTTTAGTTGGTAAGATATTCACCAATTCCCCAATTAATTTACAAGCATTCTAGACTACAATGAGGATTGCCTGGCGCACAGAACAAGTAGACATTTCTCAACAGGAACTGGGTATCTACGTGGCCAAATTCAAGTTGGAAAGTGATAAAAAGAGGGTTGAAAAAGGAGGTCCGTGGCGGTTTTCTACTAACCTGGTGCTATTTCAATCTTGGAAACCAAATACTCCTCTCCACAGGTACGATTTTTCCAAATGTGCACTATGGGTTCAAGTTTTTGGCCTCCCCCTAGAGTGGTGCACTGCTCAAATGATAAGTAAAACAGTTAGACGTGTTGGAAGGGTGTTGGAAGTAAAAGTTGATAATCAGGAGGGCATAACCTCAAAAGTAGGACGTGCTAGGGTAGAGTTTAATCTAGATGATCCATTGAAACCAGGACAAATGATTCGGCTTGACGGTAAAGCATTCTGGCTGGACTTCCGATACAAACGGCTCCCCCATTTTTTTTATTCCTGCGGACGGCTGGGCCATTATGCAATGTATTGTCAGAATATACCTTTTAATGACGCAAAGATGGTGGGTAAGGAAAAGATGGCTTTCGGTCAGTGGTTGCGCTGAAGTAAAAGAGAATAGTCCATACTGGCGAACTTTCTATGAAGATGGGTCTCCCTCCGATGGCCCTGATGAAGTTATCCCAAAAACTCCCCCTTTTAGAACACCTAACGTTCTTGCTTTGCCACCTGCAGCAGCCATTGAAAAGGTAGCTTATCAAGAAGGTATAGCGAAAAAGAAAGCAGTGACTACTGATTTGATCCCCCTCTCCTCAAAAATGAAAGGCGTCCAACATTTACCTCTAGAAAATGAATCAAGCGTTTCTATCTTAGTAGTGGACACCAACTTCCCAATGCAACAACCGACCCCTCTTGTGGAAGAAGGAGACACTTTGTCTTGATCCATGAATGTTATTATAGAAGGTGCTTTGACTCCAGCACTTGCTCGGCACCAAGGGCATTGGGATAAAACAATAGTAGCTGTCAACATGAAGAAAGCAAAACCCTCTTACCTACCTACTAAAACAGGGACAGCAAAGAAACTCAAAAGGTATAACCCCTATGACCTGTGCTCTCATGGACCTGAGAATGTTGATGATACTCAATTACTGGAAACTCCTGTCCTCATGGTTGATGAAGTCAGTAACTAGGCTAAGGTGGCTTGCCCAAAAAAGCCACCGGTAGCAAAATGAAGATCCTCTCCTGGAATAGTCAGGGCCTTGGCTCTCCCCTGACGGTTCAAGCCCTAACGGCCCTAGTGGCCAAAGAGAAGCCGGATGTTATTTTTTTGATGGAAACTAAGAATCGAGAGCTAGTTCTTTCAAGAATTCAACGGAAACTGCATTTTGTTAACTCTCATATTATAAACCCAATAGGCATAGCTGGAGGTCTGGCCATGTTTTGGCATTCTCATATATCTCAACGGGTGGAAATAGCTACTCAAGACTTTTTTGATACTATATGTACAGAGATAGGGAGAGGAATCACCATGCGACTAACTTGCATACATGCTTTAGCAACTCCTGATTCGCGCCAACCTTTATGAACTGCACTCAGACGCCTGGCTTTCATCAACTCTTTACCCTGGGTTTGCATAGGAGACTTCAATGAAATAACCTACCAATGGGAGAAGTTTGGTAAGAGACCCCCTGATTTTTCTCGAATGCAATCCTTTAGAGAAGTCCTACATGATTGTGCACTGATAGATATTGAACATAAAGGATGCGCGTTCACCTGGACGAACAATCGAGAGGGGGAAGAATTGGTTAAGGAGCGGTTGGATCGGTTTCTGTGTACCTGGAATTGGAGGATTACTTATTCTGAGGCTGAAGTCTTTGCTTTACCAACAGTGGGGTCAGACCACAGTCCTTTGGTGCTTAATACTGATGGCCAACAGCGCCGTAATGGTAAGATCTTCAAATCCGAAGCTTACTGGTTGCAGAATCGGTCTTGTCGGGAAGTTATTCAGGTGGCCTGGTCTTTAGCTCGGGCAAAGGGATATAACCTGCCAAAAGTATTAAAACAGGTTAGTTGGGCTCTTTTGGGTGGAGTAAAGTCAGTTTTCCTAAAGCAAATGAACATATTGCAACCATACAGCAGCAACTTCAATAAATAACAAATCAAACACATGGTTCTTATGACAAACAGCTAGTACAACAGTTGAAAGACAAGCTTCACAATGCTTGGCAACAGGAGGAATAGTATTGTGCGATGAGGTCTAGGATCAATTGGCTCCGGTGGGGTGATAGGAATACTAGTTTTTTTCATGCCACTACTATTCAACACAGAAATAGAAATAGAATAAGGATGCTGCTCGATGAAGAGCAATGATGGGTTAGCAACGACAGGATCCTCAAGCAAATGACGATGGACTTCTTTTCAAAGCTTTATAAATCTGAAGGCTCTCGTGACTATGGGCCGATTCTTGAGAAATGTGAGTGTGTTGTGACTAATGATATGAATATGCAACTCATTTCAGAAGTTACCCGAGAGGAAGTCAAAATAGCCGTTTTCCAACTAAGGAAAACTCAGGCCCCAGGTCCGGATGGCTTCAACGGTCTCTTCTACCAACATCATTGGGATATATTAGAAGACGAGATCTTCTTTTCGGTTCAACAATTCTTTCAATCTGGTTTTATGCCATCGGAACTAAACCGAATCACAATCACACTCACACCAAAAGTCCCGAACCCAGACTACCTAGATCAATATAGACCCATCAGTCTTTGTAACTTTGCATATAAAATAATCTCCAAAGTGATCGCTAACCGTCTGAAACCCCTTCTTCCCGACATCATTTCTATCAAGCAAAGCACATTCTTCAGTGGTCGTCAAATACAGGACAATATCATAATCGTGCAAGAGGTTCTACATCAGCTCAAGACCAAAACTCGCAAGAGAAAATTTCAAGCTGTTGTTAAGATGGACATGAAAAAGGCATATGACCGAGTCGAATAGGACTTTCTCCACGACTACCTACTCAGGTTAGGTTTCCATTCTACATGGGTTATGTGGATTATGCAATGCATCACTACTGTTTCCATCAGTGTTAAATTTAATGGGGAACAGCTAGAGTATTTCCACCCAACGCGAGGAATTCGGCAAGGAGATCCTTTATCTCCCTATCTGTTTATTCTTATGGCAAACATGATGACTACTCTCATCCATCAAGCTATCCATATGGGGAACCTTAAGGGTATCCAACTAAATAGGTGGTGTCCAACTTTGACTCATTTGTTTTATTCCGATGATGCTATCTTCTTTCTAGATGGGTCAATACAGGAATGCCAAGAACTAGCCAACATTCTGAACTAGTATTGTCTTGCTACGGGACAGGCTATAAACAGAAACAAGTCGGGTATTTTCTTCAATAAAGGTTGCCTTGATAGACTTAAGGAGACTTTAGCTCAAGAAATCAAAATACCAATGCTAGCAAAAACTGGGAAATATCTTGGTATCCCATATGATTGGGGATGATCTAAATGAGACATAGTTGCTTGGATACTCGGCCAAGTCAATGCCAAACTTGATGGTTGGAAGGAAAGTCTTATCTATAAGGGGGGAAAGGAAATCCTTATTAAGAGTGTTGTACAGGCAATTCCACATTACGCTATGTCCATTTTTAAGATACCTGTTTCGCTTTGCCAGTCCATTGAAAAAAAGATTGCCCGATTTTGGTGGCAAAATGATAGCTAGGCAACTGAAATCCATTGGAAAAACTCGGAAGTACTGAAGACCGGGAAGAAGATGGGAGGTCTAGGATTTCGAGACCTAGTGGCTTTCAACAAAGTCATGCTAGGTAAACAGGCCTGGCGACTAAGACAACATCCTAATTCTTTATGGGCCACACTCTTCAAAGGCCTGTATTTCCACTCTCATGACTTCTTAACAGCTTCAAAAGGTACTCGATCTTCCTAGGGTTGGCAGAGCATCCTAGTTAGAAGGGATTCCATTTTATCAAAGCTTCAATGGTCGGTAGGAGATGGAACGAGCATTAGGATTCGAGAGGATCGTTGGCTTCCTAAAGGTAGAATAGGCGGAACAGCTGCTGCACAGGAACCTGAAAGAGTTGCTAATCTGATTGACACAGAAACTAATCAATGGAATCTGTCTTTACTGGAACATTTTTATGATAGTAAAACTACTGCAGAAATTCTTAAGATACCTATCAGGCTAGAATATATGGCAAACAAGGTCATTTGGCAGTGCACAGTTCATGGAGAGTTTACTGTGAAAAGTGCATATAGTGTTCTTAAACAGGCAGCCTCTACTACCACTTTCAACAGAGCTTCTTCCTCATACCAACCACCAAAGCACCTATGGAACACTATATGGAAACTCCAGATTGCTTCCAAACTTAAATTTTTTTCTCTGGTCACTATGCCAAAACGCCTTGCGCACAAAAGATAATCTATTTCGCAAGAAAATTATTGCTAATCCTATATGTACCCTCTACTCATCTAAACAGCCGAGACTGCGGAACACTTATTTTTATGCTGCCCCTGGACCTCACAGGTTTGGTCTCATCCCCAAGTCAGAGTTTCTATACAACCAACAGAAATTCATCGCGTAGAGGAGTGGATTACTAATCTATCTACAAAAAACTAGACCGTACCTGGTTTGGAGCTGATCGCCACCCTGTTATGGCAGATATGGAAGTCTCGTAATCGCTCCATCTTCGTTCAACAGAGACCCGATCCCTTTCAGGTTGTTGCTCGCACTCTTGGTCAGGTACGCACGGTTGCTATAGTCTCAGCTTCCGTCCATGGCGTTGCTTCAAACCACAGGCGTCCAGATCCCAATACCCTATGGCGGCCTCCAGATCCAGGAGCCCTAAAGATCAACATTGACGGGGCTTATCAACCAGGAAGCACCACAGGATCAGTCGCCTATCTATGTCGCGATCAAACCGGCACTTTGATTGAAGGGTTTACGAAGACCGTACCTGCGTCTTCGGCATTGCAGGTCGAGGCTCAAGCCCTGAATATTTCTCTGACTCATTTGATCAACTCCAACAAGAATAGGGACCTTCTCCTCGAGTTTGACTGCCTTGTGCTGGTTGAAGCGGTTCGAGATCTTGAAGCATCACCATGGGAGATCAGACCCTTGATCGCCGAAGCTGTAGCTCTTCTCTCTCGTCTCTCTCGTTTGCGTGTTAGGTTTTGCCCAAGAGATGCCAACTCAGCTGCGGACTGGGCCGCAAAGGCCCAAAACAATGGTTCTTTGCCATCTAATTGGGCTTTGTCTCCCCCTGCTCCTTTGTTTGACATAATAGCTCTTGACGCTTTTCAAGCCAGTTGTAAATTTCGGTTCAGATAATGCAATGTTTCTTTCCGTCCAAAAAAAAAAAAAGTAATTTCGAAATATAAGATTAGAAACTTAAATTTTAGAGTTCGATCTATAATTCTCGTTGCTGGACCAACCTTGTTCTGTTCTCTGATTTTTTCTTTTTTTGTTCCGAATCTGAAAATTTTGTCCTCATGAAAGTTGTAGGCGATATTTCAATCTTTCTAGCCATAAAATTTAGTAAAATTCTGAGGTTGTTTGATTGGTGCAATGCAAGCAAAACGGACAACCAAATCCTGAGTTTGATCTGTTTATCTAGTTCCTGCTCTAACCGATTTCGCTTTTCAAATTTCAAATAGTTACATGGCCCCCAAAAAAATTAGGGGCCAATTTGGTTAACCATCATAGAAGGTCAGTCTCGGCCTACAGAGCTATTTTTATTTAAGTCCCCGAAAAAATCTGCAATTATCCCACAAGGAAGAGCTTATTTGGAAAAAAAAATTCAAAACGTGAACGTTGTTAATAACATAATGAACTATCTATTTGTTAAATTTGGCGGGATTTTGAAATTCCTAGACACTTTTTTTCTAGATTTTACAAAATCGGCTCAGTTTTTCGGGTCAAAATAGGAGCCATGTCAAGTCTGGGTCAATTTTGGATCTTTCGGGTCAAAACCGAGTCAAGTGGCCTAAGCAAACTTTGGATTACACTTCCTAAGATTTCTGAAAATGCTTAAATCATTTCAATTGGACTTTGTTTGATATATTGATTAGGTCAATACACAATCAATCCAAATTTGAATTAAAACTGGATAAGTGGCGATACTTTATGGCTCACTTCATCAATCGATTGATTGTTGTAAATTAAGGTCAATTTACCTGAATGCATGTTTAATTATGGCCTTATGCATGTGATTGTTAGATGAATGATTGGCCTGATGCATGCCTCAATGGGTAGCTCAATGGGAATGATTAAAATTTAGCGATTCGTGATGTTGTTCATCGCTTTGTGTACACAAGTGGCGTCCAATAATCATTGGTCTTAATTAATGAACCCCTAGCTTATTAAGAGGCAACATGGGGGTAATCGGAATGTATGAACTCGAAGGCTGATTCCAAGACCATTCAATGATTGCTTTGGTGAACATTCTTAATTGATTCGATCACTTGAGTGCATGTCATATGAATGAATGAATGAATGGGCTGAATGGAAGCCAACACTACCAATGACGGCCATATGAGGCGATCCATGGACAAGATGGTGGCAAAAGACCAATGACCGTTCCAGTCTCATTTTTGTAATAGTTTAACATCAGTTAATCATTAATTAGCTTCAATTTCAAGTTCAATTATAACTAATAATAACAATAATAATCAACTTAGACTTAGCCTCATTTCTAGATAAACAACTTAGGCTTAGTTTTAATCAATCAAATAGAATTAGGCCTGCTTTAGTGATCAGTAGTAAGCTTTTGAGCGCTCATGCCTCGAGGCTCAACAACAAGGCCATGTAATAATCTACTCGATGAGCAGGTCATTTACATTTCTTGCTCTTAGATAGCCGCTTCTAAATTCCATGGGTGTTTAATTCTCACACCACTTTTCAATAAATTTTTTGTTAATTTCTTTTTCTAAGTTAGAATTAGGATTAACTTAGAATTTTAAATGAACCCTCCTACAAAAAAAAAAAATTACATGGACACTTAGTGGATCAAGACCTTTAAGGCCACAAAATGTAAACCAAGATGGCATGATCACCCTAGAAAACAACCAACTAATTAGGTACTAAAAGTGCACTAATAGAAATATTGGCATAATCAAATCCTGATCCCTACAAATTTCTAGGGGGTAAGTATACTAGAAGTACCAAAAGTTGTGTACGGCACTTATTTTAGTGCCAAAAGTTTTTTTCGGATCATTTAAGTGCTACTTTTTTTTTTAAACAATTGTTTAAGTGTCAACTTCGGTCCGACTTGGAAATCCAACGTAGCTTATATTTTATTAATTTCTCAATCCTACATGGCTCACCGGCATGCTTAGTCAGCATATAACCCCTAAACAACGTCGTCTAAAAGTTATAAATATTGATCATTTAAGTACTAAATTTTATAAAAATCGATCATTTGAGTGTCGAATTTTATTTAAAGTGAACATTTCAATGTCAGTCATTATTAAAATAGGATCACTTCAATGCCAAGTATGCCACATGGACTAGATTTTTTTAAAAATTTTGCCAAGTCATATTATAATTTTAATTATAAATGACACATAATTAATTTAGTCAGAATTTCTTGTCGTTGGTACTAAGGTGATCATTTTTCCTCCTATTTATCACTTAAGTGAGCCAATGAAAACTTTTAGCACTAAAATGAGCGTTGCACATAACTTTTGGCACTTCCAATGTACTCATCCCAAATTTCTAGTTGCATAGAAATCAAGAAGAATCTACTGCTTCTCATTTGGATTCTAGCCAATCCCAAACAATGGCTAGTGGCAACTCCTAGTAAGATCTTTAGGTTGTTAAAGAACTTAAAAGAAATCCCGCATCATGCGAGATATCAACTTGGGAGAGTCTACACTCTTGATTGACGAACTTTCTTCAATGATTGAAAAGATAATGGATTTAGGTCATCTTTTCAAATGAACCGTTAAGACTATCTCTTGAGTAAATTCTTCTAAATCTATTTGCCTTAGCTGGCTACTTGAGAGGGTAGGTCACAAAAATAGTTGAGGCTTCGTCAACATATCAACTAGATTATTTTTTGTATCATTCTTCAAAGACCTTGATATAACCATCAGCAAGAATATCTTGAAAAACATGATACGGCACGTCAATGTGCTTTATCCTCTCTTGATATATTTGATCTTCAGTAAGATGTGTAGCACTCTAACTATCACAATCACACCATGATCCACACTAAACTCTCTAAATAAGCCTCTTAACCATATGAGCTCTTTAACTACCTCTATAATAGACATATACTTTGCCTCTATAGCAAATAAAGTAATCATATGCTATAAAGTAGTTTTCCAACTAATTGCACAACCTCCAATAGTAAAAATGCACATAGTCAAAGATCTCCTCCTATCCAGATCATCACATAATCAGAATTTACTGAAGCTAACAAACAACTTAGAGGGAGTGACCACCCTTGATAAATTTTGATGATCTTGTGGAAATCAGTAACCAATATAAAATTAGGTTTAGCAGATATATCTAGTATCACGAGGTGCTGATGTGTGAAAATAGATAATACATAAGGGAATAAGAGCACACAACAATTTATTATAGTTATCACGAGGTGCTGATGTGTGAAAATAGATAATACATAAGGGAATAAGAGCACACAACAATTTATTATAGTTTGACTTTATCACCAAACTTATGTTGAATACTTAGATTAACAGTCACAAGTCGAGCTGGATAAGTTACAATTAGCAAACACTGATCCTATCAAATGATGATCGGTGTTTGCTAATTGTAACTTATCCATATTGGAAGGAGTTAATGGCATTACCGAAAAGAATTGATTGCACGTATAGGACAAGTTTTAGAATTTGATGGTATTTTCTAAAAGTTTTAGGACATGCTCCGGTCCCCCAGGGGCAAGATCCTCTCGAGGCAATTTAATTAATTGCCAAGTGGGCGCGAAAGATTCCTCCGTGAGGTGGTGTTTTTATTTTTGGAGCCATCACCGATCTACTCTAAGCCAGTAAGAGGCCAAGTAATAGGTGGTAGGTCGTTTCTTTCTACAAACCAAAAACTGGGCCTAGAAATTTGGTAATGCTACATGTCTAACTAATGCTTAGAGTTGGCACCTGCTCTCCTTGTTCCAAAACATTTCCTATGATTTTTTTGTATTTTCTTAACCTTAATCATGCACAATTAGGCAGCCACGCATAGTCAAATTACAACAAACACAAAATATATATCAAAAATCACATGAACCATACAATAACACAAGAAATAAAGTACGGTAATTATAATGCAACAAAAGTGCAATAAGTAAAACCCAATATAAGTTGGATAAAACCTCAATTTATCTAAAGAAAGAAAACCTTACCAAAAAAAAAATATAAGTTGGATAAAGAATACACATGACACTGTCGTAAAGACTCGGGATAGGACTCGAGAGCAATGCTCAAAATCAAATTTTCATGCATTTACAACGAAGCACGTGTGCATTCAAAACTAAATAATGATAACAGAGTATCTAACGAGATAACATGTCATTAAACATTCATCCGTGAAATGCAATTTACCACTAAATGCAAATCTGATTTTTCGTCATTTTTTCTTATTATCATTCTTTTTTTTTTTTTTTTTTTTTTTTTGGTCATTTTCATTATTCACGATAACATAATCAATATCTAAACTATACTAAAAGTGTGCAGATAAATTATAAATGAACAACGATGCTACACATTTAACAACAGTAAAACACGAACATGCAGATATCTCCTGGGAATGATGAAGCAATGTAATAGGACCAATCCGAGACTGCTCGGGACTCGAATAATGGTCAAATGAGGACAGTAGACTCGCTGTCCAGCACTTGAAGCTTTCTGGACAGTGTGCTCAAAGAGGTTATTTTGCCCAGTAGACTATTTTGAACGAATATTCGAACGTCCCGACACAACAACGGACCCTCGGGACAGATTGAGACCACCTCAGGATCCCACAAAGGGCATCTACACCCCTCTCAAAACCAGTCACGATTCAACGTCAATAGGCCAAACCGAGAGACCTCAAAGGAAACCGAGTTCAATAAACATGTCTTAAACGACCAAACCATTGCTGTAAACGATCCTGAAGATAAACAGCACGTATGACATTAAAGCTTAAGTTAAACAAGCTACAGAACTATATCCGAGTCAGTGGACCATAGACCGAGGTAATGAGCATGCAACACCCACAAGGGCGAGGCGATGGCAAGCCGAGCTACCGTAACCTCTCTTTCAACCATGGTTCCAGACTCAGAGCTCTCGGTGGATTAAACATAAGTAAAATATAGGAAGAAGTAAGCCGACTATACCTTAAATAAGAGAGACGAGGCAGGCTTGGATTACACTCAACTGAAGGACACATGCTCGACCCTCAGCCTCGAGGACACGCATGACTCAAGGCGTGGGGAGGGCAATTTAAGGGACTGCTGAGAGAGTTAGAGGGAGCTGAGAGAGAATGACTAAAGGGAAAATGACCCAAGAGGAGAGACTTGAGAAGGCCCGCTAAAAATATCTTGAATGGCCTTATATAGGGCCGGCCACTATGGGTCTTCGCCCTGTAGTGCAAAGTCCAATACACGTACCTAAATGCCTTGGAATGCGATGTAGAATGCAAATAAACTAAGCGACGTTAATATTTTGGTGTAGGGATCGAGTTCAATCTTTAGTTTCCTTATGCGACAAATAATAAGTCAGGTCTATATGAGCCAAAATTTAGATGTGAATAGGCTGTTTCTCTCATCATGCAAAATCTTCATCTTAAAGGAAAGGAAAAAACAGAATAAGTTGTGTTTCACGTTGGGGTGCAAAAATCCTCTGCCACAAGGCGACTCCCTTCTCAATGAATCTTGTGACTAGACACAAGTTACGGACAGTAATTTATTCCTGCCCCACGAGACCTAGCAACTAGTCTTGGCTCTATTGGGACGGCCCGATCTCGCTTACTGCGAGGCATGGAGGGTAAAATGTTTGCCCCGAGCGCATGGGCGCAAAAATGGATTCCACACTCCGCCTCGAGCACATTATTTTTTTTTTTTCCTATTTTTGGCTTCACGCATTATTAACATTATTATTGGTGGAGTCCTCGATTATAAAAAAATAAAAAATATGTCTTTACCAAAAAAAAAAAAACATTATTACTATGCGAGACTAGTAATGTCAATTCCCATTCCTCGCCCCGCCCCATCGTCATCCCTGGCACTACTTGTGTAGGAATTTTATTAGGTGTGATCTAATCTTGGGATGAGAAAATGTGACAAGTTTCAATTTGGGAAGAAAATCTTGCTCGTGGTCTAACCCTAAGCCCCTGTATGACCGTTGCGAGATGCTCTTCCATTCAGGTTCGTTGACAAAAAAAAAAATGTTTTTTTTTTGGTCGATAATTATCTGCTAAAAACTAAACTTGTCAATGCTGACTGTATTGATACATAACCCTTATACTACTATTGGAGTATATATCACATTAATCGTAGAAATGTCTAATGGTCAGGTTATAAGTATGAGGGAAATCTCACCCTTCAAGTTAGTTTTTGAGGTGAAAGAGGTTTAAGACCACCTAAGTATCAAAGCTTGAGTTGTCAATAAGTCTAGACCAAACAGTCATGTAGAAGAGTTATGGGTTGTTATGGCTCTGACCTAGGCCCCCAATGTATGAAGAGGAGATTGTTGAGGCTATCCCACATCAATTATGGAAAAAGCCGACAGTTGGTTTATAAGTATGAGATAAAATCTCATCCTTAAAACTAGTTTTTGAAGGTGAGAAAAGCCCAAAACCACGCAAAAGAAGGAGATGGTAACTAATGATATGTGAAACTGCTCACTTAGGTGCCAAATCGAGAAAAAACAATTACTTAAGTGTGTCCAACAAGAAATCAGGCCAAAGAAAGTATGAGGCTTTTATAATTGAAAATTTTATCTAAGGTGACATTTTTTGGGCACTGAAATAATTACTTTTTTATTGAGATTTGGGCTAAAGTTATCTTTTTTAATAACAAATGACACTGATATGATTATTTTTTAATGTAGCCACGTTAGATTTACAGCAATCCAAATTGGAACTAGCACTTAAGTGATGGATTTTTTTAAAAATGGTATCTAAGTAAACAAAAAAAAAAAAACTTTTGACACTTCTAGTATCTTTCTTCTATCATGACATCTACTTTTATGCTTTTCAAAGAAAACTTAAACATATCTTGACTCTTAACATTTTCTTGGAAACAGCTTTTAATCTTTCAACGAATGAAATTCCCTTGAAAAGTTAGAAATATAGTAATTAAAAGAAAAAGTTAAAGATTGTTTAGAGAGAAGCACAAGTCGTAAAGTTTATGGAGAGCACAAGTCGTAAAGTATGTTAACGCAAACCAGCAACTAATTTAAAGAAAAAGCACAAGTCCTAAAGGCTTTTCATGTACTTATTTGGTCCATGGTAATTATAGCGAGTAGTAATTATAGCGAGTAGCAGTAACTAAAGATTTCACCAGGAGAGAATACCATCTTGATGAATAGAATAAATATTCATGTATAAATGGGTTTTACATTCAATTTTTTTCCAATAAAGACATTACTTTATCTTTATGTAGATGGTACCGTGCCTCCAAGGCAAACATCCGTCTATGTGATTCAATTTTTCTCCAGTGATAGAGCTGGGAAACGACCGATTCCAGGCCAGTTTTTCAGCATAACAAGTTCACTTTCCGGTTTCAATATTTCGGTACCGAGACCTATCAGATAGTTCCGGAATTCCGCATCAAGAACGACCTTCTCCCAAACTGATCAATTCATATGACTATTCGCGTGCTTGCTGGCTGCGGAATAAGAGCAAAGGAAACGAGTTTCTTACCGTTTTGATAGGTTTACGTGGTATAACCGTTAAATAGTATATTATGGAAAACGTCTGTCTTCACCTCGACGGTCGGACTAGGGGAGGCTGGTTACCTTTTACTTGGCTCCACACAAGGACTTCAATCAAATAATGCATATTCAACCGAAGTTTTTGCAATAATTACATTAGACGACCCCACGCTAAAATAATGGAAAACCTTGAAGACCCTAAGTGATGTCGGCATTAGATCATCCACACGTTATCTAGGCCATGAAATTCCACTATATATACACGACCCATCAAACGTTCAATCAAACCAACTGACGAGAGCAGAGCCGAATCGACCCAAGAAATGGCGTTTCATAGCTCTCTGCTGCTTTCACAGATTCTTTTGCTTTTTACGGTCGCATCATCGTCTCCATGGACATCTGCGACTTACCCGATTCAGCAGACCTTCTTTCGTTGCCTCTCGACCAATTCCAAGAACTCTGTTCCTCTTTCCTCGTATTACACCCCGAATAACGTCTCTTCCTTCACGTCCGTCCTCAATTCGACGGCGAACAACCTCCGGTACTTGCTCCCGACGGTGCCAAAGCCCGTGATCATCTTCACCCCACTCTCTGAGCTCCATGTCCAAACTGCTGTCCTCTGCTCGAGGCAGCTCGGGCTCACCCTCCGCGTCCGGAGCGGGGGCCACGACTACGAGGCGGTCTCCTACGTGTCCCAGATCGAGCCCACCTTCGTCGTGCTCGACCTGTCCCAACTCCGAGCCATCGAGGTGGACATCCCCCACGGCACGGCGTGGGCCCAAGCAGGGGCCACAAATGGGGAGGTCTATTACCGGATCGCTGAGAAGAGCAAGGTCCACGGGTTCCCGATGGGCCTGTGCACGAGCTTGGGCGTGGGGGGCCACATCACCGGCGGGGCCTACGGGTCAATGATGAGGAAGTTCGGGCTTGGGGTCGACAACGTGATCGACGTCCGGATGGTCGACGCCAAGGGAAAGATTCTTAACCGTAAGGCGATGGGAGAGGACCTGTTCTGGGCACTCAGGGGAGGCGGGGGAGGCAGTTTTGGCATAATCCTGGCTTGGCAGCTGAAATTGGTCAATGTGCCTGAGACTGTGACTGTGTTCACGGTCACCAAGGCCCTCGAACAAGGCGCGACGAAGGTCCTGTACAAATGGCAAAACGTAGCGCCAAAGCTCGACGACAGGCTCTTCATCAGAGTCATCATCCAGGCCTCCAGCGCCAACCTGACGGAGAACCGGACCGTGTTGACCGCTTACAACGCCCTCTTTCTGGGAGACGCGAACACCCTCCTTGGAATCATGGGCAAGGGCTTCCCGGAGCTGGGACTGACGCGGGCCGACTGTGTCGAGACAAGCTGGATTGGGTCGGTCCTGTACATTGCAGGGTACCCGAATACGACCGCCCCGGAGGTCCTCCTACAGGGGAAGCCCCTGTTCCGAAACTACTTCAAGGCCAAGTCCGACTTCGTGAGAACCCCGATCCCCGAGGAGGGTCTCTTGGGCCTGTGGAAGATATACCTTGAGGAGGAGGTCCCGTTCATGATATGGAACCCGTACGGTGGGGCGATGGCCCGGGTCCCCGAGTCGGCGACACCGTTCCCGCACAGGCGAGGCACACTGTTCAAGATCCAGTACGTGGCGACCTGGGAGGATGGGACCCAAAGCATGGCCAGGCATATGAGCTGGATCAGCAAGCTTTATGACTACATGGGAAATTATGTGTCCAAGAATCCAAGAGAGGCCTATGTGAACTACAGGGACCTTGATTTGGGCATGAACAAGAAAGGCGTCAACAGCGTGATGGAGGCAAGTTCTTGGGGTTTGAGGTATTTCAAGAACAATTTCTACAGGTTGATTAAGGTCAAGACCAGGGTGGACCCAGATAACCTTTTCAGGCATGAGCAAAGCATTCCTCCTCTTCCTGTGAAGAAAGGGAATTAGAGAGTGTTAATTGATTAGTGTAAGATTTGCTTGGACCACTTCAGAGTTCGATGGCTTGTGGTTGTTCTTTCTTTTCTTTCTCTTTCCTATCTTTTTGCTCTTTTTGATTTTGGCCTTTTCCCCCCGCTTGGAAGTAACTGCATGGCAGTGTGTACTGTGAGCATATAATCAAATACAAATATCGGTTTGCACACCTCTCTCTCTCTCTCTCTCTCTCAAAATACTTTCATTTTCTAATGTTGATCTCATATCTTCCCGCCTAAGCTGTTGTTAGCTGGCCCCAACAAAGGGGCGGACCCAACCAACTATCTCATCCTCACACATCAAGCCCTAGATCGGAATGGCAATAAACTGAATCTCTCATATAACTATTGAATTTGGACTTGATGGTAACTAAGTTTTGATATTAATATTTTGTGGTCTTAAACCCAACCAACTATCTCATCCTCACACATCAAGCCCTAGATCGGAATGGCAATAAACTGAATCTCTCATGTAACTATTGAATTTGGACTTGATGGTAACTAGGCTTTGGTATTAATATTTTGTGATCTTAAACTTCTTTCACCCCAAAAATTAACTCAAAATCCTTCATATTTATAGAACATAATAATTCCATTCCATCGGACCGTCATAGGATAATCCAAACAGCTGTAAAAGATAATCTATATTTTTTTTAAAAAGCTAAGCATTGAATGAATAAACTTACCAAATGCTTTAGGGATGTCATGGCCTAAAAGGGTGGCTGTCATTGTCGAACAGGAACCAGCATTATCTATGTTTTCCAAGATTGATTACAATATCTGTTTATAAAGCGACGTCAGCATCTTGTTTTATGTCTCCACGTGTCCCACGATATAGAATCCTAGAATCCTAACTTAGGGTTTGACGCATGGGGAAATCCACGAATCAACTTGCTGTACCGCCAAGCAAATCATAGCGGCTGAGTAGCCAATGGTGCATTTGCTTGTCAAATCACGTCCTCAATCAACTTCCGTATAGATTGACCAAAACGTATGGCGACCTTTTCCTAAGGTTGTTTGTGGGAAAGTCAATTTGTGTATCATGACATGGGAAATAATTCAGTTGAATCACATGAAGGGCACTATTCCATTGCCCACGTCATGAAGAGGGAGTTCTATTTACTCTAACGTTGATGATCGTTTATTTGGATTTCTTAGCCTTTTTATGTCCTATGAAATCACGTGAACGTGGGAGGTGATCTATCCATTTCAGTTTACTATAACCATGTGAGTGCGAGGAGTGAGGAAACCTTGTGACCTTTTTGGTTAATCATTCAATGCTTATATATCATTCCCATTTCTTCTGCCTGTCCAATGTTAGTTCTTCTACTCCTAAGATTGCCTACTTTTTTGATGAGTAATCGCATTATTTTTTGTTTTCATTTCAAGTAAATAAGGATGGATTATCCGAATCTTTGAAAAATATAGTCTCTCTGAATGCATGCACCCTGCACCATTTGTGCGTATTTAGTAAGACTTCATTCACAAGCCCTAGCGTGGGATTGTTTGTTTTATTTGAACCAAATGTTTGACCACTCAGGTAACTCCTTGGAGATTACATTAATACTCCAGCACTCATATGAATTTCCGAAGGATGGCTTCTAGGACAGTCGATTCCAATTCTTTTCTAGATTAAGTACACTTGTTTTATATTTCCACTTATGGATTAAGTACACGTTCAGTCGCAGTCCTCTTATCTTCTTTTCATTCATCCACATGCGAACTCCAATACCTTATATCAGCAATTCGGATGATTATGTTCCCATGATATTACAAATGCTAGGAAAATTGTAATGTGAAACTGATACGGCTCCCGCTTCCGTGATATAAAAAAGCTTTTAAATGGAGGAAAGAGAGGGAGGCTGGCACTTGCAAAGTTAACGAACCTCGCCAGAGGCCAGGCAAGGTCACTCAACCCTCGCATGTTTGTGGCTACTAACCGGACTTAGTTGCGATTCCCTAGAGCTGATGACAGGGGACTTGCCACGGTCTAACGAGGTCCGCTCTGCTCTCACCTTGCCATTGCAAGGGGTAGCAGCCGCGGCCAGGCCCTTGATTGAGGGCAATGAACGCGTTAGATATCCCTTGATTGAGGAACGAACGGCATGTAACACTTGGTTTCTGTATCCCTTCGTATCCTTCCAAGCTTGTCCTAGTATCAGATAGCGCATTCCAAATATCGAATTGAGGGCATTGAATCACTATGTTTAATTTTACTACATGAAGAGAGGCATGATGTCTTGCATGAAGTCACTTTACCAGTCAATTAGGAGCATACGCATGGCAACCAAGAGCCGTTGTGAGTCAACAATTATAGACAATTAAAGCATGGGAGAAAAGATTTTATTGACTAAAGTATGCATGGGTAAAATGATTTTGTTACCATATCATTAACAGCGTCCCATTTACGCTCATTAATAAGACTCGATTAAAAAACGGCAAAAGCAAGATTTGATACAAAATTTGGTAGATGGAAACAAACGCCGAAGAATATTCCCCTTCACTGTGCCAGGCTAATCTGCACGAGGGGTGGGAGTTAAAGTCCTTGATTAAGCAATAATTTGGGAAGCGGGAATGGACTTAAGTGTTATTATAGCGGAAAGGCGTGAGAACCCCACGAGGAAGATTCACGAAAGGTCCGACGTAGGAGGACAAACTCATGGTTGGTTGGTCATGGTTGGTTGGTTGTTGAAGTGAAGACAAACCCCCAGTAATTGTCTGGTTTCACGGACATGATTAACGTGAATTATGTGTTTTGGCAATTTGCGGCTCGAGTTGGACTTTGGGAATGGCATATGGCGTTCACACATGGGCACGCATGGTGTGGAAATTCCAGAGAGTTGTTGAAAAGGGTCGAGCCAAAGGAGAGAGGACAATGAGCATTTAACCGACCCGGCAAAAAAGATGTCGATGATGCATTCAAAATCTTCACGCCGAATTAAAGAATAGACGTTGATTATGACCCTCCCAATATAGTTATGATACACTACCAACTGGCCTAGAAGATTTAATTATTATTTTTTCCTACTTAGCCTATTAAAGTAATTTTTTCTAGAATCTAGCTACCGGGTACCATTTCCGCTTCGCTGTTAACGGTACCCCCCAATCCGCCCTCCCGATCCGGTCAGAGCGCTGCGCACTTTCTGGCCCCTCTCCCTCACCGTGTCACTGTTTCCTGTTACTTTACTATAGCACTAGCATAAGCATGCGAGATTGGTGCTTCTTTGGCGTGATGTGAATGATATTTCACTACCAACCAAATAAATACAATCCTAACACGTACAAAATAGATATTTGAAAAATTGTATGTAATCATTGCCAATTTTACTGTCGGCTTCTGTCAACTGTTGATTAAAACCAAAATTTGGTCATTTTTTGGTGTCTAATAGATTGAAATCCCGAATCAAGAAATTCCATCTATGTTCAAAAATCTCATTTTATCTGGATGGGGATCCTTAATCAGTATTTGATATTTCCCTGATCTACGTTTTTTGTTTACTTTTTTAACTGTTTATTGTGGGCTTGATAACAAGCTCTACAACATTCTTCTCTATTATTAACCTTAAAAAAAGGCTCGCACTATTGGCACCTAACACCCTTTTCATGTTGAATTAACTACATAATCTTATACGGCTCCCACTCTTAATTTAATATTATTTCTTATCCTTTTTCTTTCTTTCGTTTTATTTCAATTTTACTAAAAGACAAAACTACCCACATCCCTTTCAAACACTTTTTTTCATCCTGCTTCTTCTGCACCCATTATATCATAGCATTTCCTTCATGTATGTCTTCTTCTAAAGTTATCTCCATTGCTGCAAAACTGAACAAGCACTAATTGTGTATCAAAGTAATGAAATATTAATTGTCTCTACAAATTATTACTTTATTTCCCTAAATTATCCTCACAATTGAATAGCAACTTCGATATTATGGTTGATGTATGCATTATACACAACTTACTCATCTTTCATTGCACTATTTAGTGCATTTGGAAGATGGTATTATTTTTTGCTTACATATATTTATTGATGATGAAACTACAAAAGGAAAATAGAAATCAATTGCATCTATAAATTCATTTGAAACTTTACCAAGTAATTTTTTTAATGCCACGAGATCTTTTGAGTAGCGTATGGATGCATCCTCTTGCTCAAGGTTATGTTATCTCTATGAAAAAGGTCAAACAAAGTCAAATATGTTCTTTTTTTATTGCGATAGGGGAGGTGGTTATCGTGATTGACATAATGTTTCTATTGCAAGTCAGAGGAGAAAGATCGTATTTCATTTGATTGACTATCCTCTTGAAGTTTGTTGCCATAAATAGAAGAATGTATTAAGGCCATTCAAAACATTTAATGCATCGCACAATAAATAATTAAAAATTTGACAATTAGATTCACTTAAATGAAAGTTGAGCAGTTAAAATACACTATCTATAACATAATGACACATGCTAAAGTTATAACAAAATGTGTACTAAAATTGGTAGATGGTTCTTTTCACTGTTAATTGTGCTTAGGCTTTTTTTTTTTTTTTAATAGTAGTTTCCTTGTTCAAACAAAAAAAGAAGAAATACACAACTCATTAACAAAATAATTAGCTTTTTTTTGTCAAATAATTATTAGCTATACACCAAATAATTTTTTTGGAAAAACTAAAAAAAAAGAAAAGAAGACAAGCAATAATTTTAAATCAAGAGCACATTTTAATAAATGTTGTTTGAGAGAAGTATGGATAATTTCGTCTCTAGAAAGATTGAAACAAAAGAAAAAAAAAAGAAACAAAACATAAGAAATAATCTTAAATCAAGAGTGGGGTCCATAATGATAATGTAGTCAATTCAATATAAAAAAGGGTGTTAGGCCATTTGGTTAGATGGATTTTTTATAGCTCCTCCCCCTTGAAGTTTTAGAGGGCAAAATTTGAGACTACGTATTTCATCTCCCTAACAACTTTTTTGGGCAATATTTCTTTTAATCTTGCTTAACTTTTCGAGAGAAATCTCATGAAAAGCATGAAGTTTCTATAGATAGGAGGAATCGAGCTATTATAAGGTGTCTTCCATTATTTGCTGGGAAAAGTAAAAAAAAAAAAAAAAGTCCTAAACCTATTGCATTGGTACCAATTCAATTCTAAACTTTTCAATTGGACCAATTCAGTCCTAAACCTTTTAATATTTGTACCAATTCAGTTCATCTAGCCAATTTTGGCCAATCGGCACTAACTTGGACATCGACCGGTGACCGGACACTGACGTGGCAATTTTTATGATTTTTTATTAATTTTTTATTTTCTTTTTCTTTTTCTTGGTGGTTCCTTTTGAGCCTCCAGTGAGGCTCGCCGGCCACTGGGTGAGGGCTGCGAAGCCCTCGCTTGCTACCAGCGAAGGTCGCGGCCCTCGCCCGCCTCTCCCAAGGCCGTCGACGAGGCAGCTTCGTCTAGATCTGGGCGAGGCCAGCCTCACCTGCGGCTAGCGAGGCCATAGCGGCCATTGCCAGGGCGGAGGTGAGGGCCACGAAGCCCTCGCCAGCCACCAGCGAGGGTCGCGGCCCTTGCTCGACCTTGCCTAGGATCGCCTTGCCCGTAGCTTAGCCCAACTCTCGACCTCAATTTCCTTCGCTTCACCGCCACCAGCTTGTACTCTTCTTCTTCTTCCATGAGCAAAAAACCATGAGCAATCCCACTAGTTGCTCCGATGATGAAGGCTGGCCTCACCCAGATCTGGACTAAGCCACGGGTGAGGCGGCACTAGGAGAGGCCGAGCGAGGGCCATGACCCTCGCCGGTGGTTGGCGAGGGCTTCACGGCCCTCACCTCCACCCTGGCGATGGCCGCCATGGCCTCGCCCAAATCCGGGCGAAGCCACCTTGCCAACGGCCTTAGGAGAGGCCAAGCGAGGGCCGCGACCCTTGTCGGTGGTAGGCAAGGGCTTCACAGCCCTCGCCCAATGGCTGACAAGCCTCACTGGAGGCTCGTCGGCCACCACCAAGAAGAAGACGAAAAGAAAAAAACAAGGAAAAAATTAATTAAAAAATTGAAAAAAAAAATCATAAAAATTGCCACGTCAACTTCCGGTCACCGGCCGACGTCCACATCAGCGTCGGCCAAAATTGGCTGGATGGACTGAATTAGTACTAATATTAAAAGGTTTATGACTAAATTGGTCCAATTGAAAAGTTTAGTACTAAATTGGTACCAATGCAATAGGTTTAGGACTTTTTTGGTACTTTTCCCATTATTTGTCTAGTAGCAAGAAATTTGCAAGGGTAAAACTTCCCAAGTGTGTATCTCATTGCTCCCGACAACTTTTTTTTGGGCGATATTTCTTCTGATTTCGCATAATTTTTTTAGAGGAATCTTATGAAAACACGAAATTTCTTAAAACTAGGAAAAATTGAGCCATTATAGGGTGTCACCCGAATTTGTCTTATAGCAAGAAGTTTGAGAGGACAAATAATGGGAGTAGCAGTTTGATTCCTCCTATTTTCTAAAACTTTCATGTTTTCATGAGGATCGTCTCGAAGAGTTATGCATAATCAAAAGAAATGTCACTCAAAATGATCATCATAGCAATCAAATACACACTCCGTAAATTTTACCCTCTCAAACTTCTTGCAACAAAACAATTAATTGGGAGACGTGTTGTATTAGCTCGATTCCTCCTATTGTCTACAAATTTCATGCTTTTCACGAGATTTCTTCTAAAATGTTATGCGGAATCAATAGAAATAGTCGTCATAAAAAAGTTATCGAAGTGATGAGATATGCTCTAAAAGCTTTGCCCTCTCAAACTTCTTGCAACAGGACAAATAACAGGAGAAACGCTCTAATAGCTTGATTCCTCTTATTTTCTAGAAATTTCATGTTTTCCTTGAGAATCCTTTTGAGAAGTTATAAAGAGAAATTTCAGCCAAAATTTATGTCGGGTAGAGAGGTGTCGGTATTTTTCTTTTGTCCTAACTTCTGATCGATTTCTTGTTTGTCCACTTCATGGATATTAAAAAACAATTCAATTATTTTTTAACAAAGAACAGGCGGCTTTTTACCAGGTAGAGTCAAGAAGGAAGGAACAGCACAAGCTGGCGCTATCCCAGCTGACCAACCGTACATTTGGCCAGAGTGTCCTTATGAAACCACCCCTATTGGGAGGACGGCAAAAGTAGATTTTATAAGACAACAGTTTCATGCGATGTACAGAAGAATTCTTCATTGGCAAAAACTCCCACTGCTCACGTAAGTAATTTCGTATAGGATGAAGCTTATTACAAATATATGAACATAGACCTTGCTTTAGATTTCATGATGCAAGACAACAATAATAGTCGACAGGTCTCAAACTTTGAACAGACAAATCTGAAGAAAAATGGGTTTTCGTTTACCATTGTTTCGGCTAGCAATCAATTTGCAATTTGAACGTTGTAGAAAACCTGAAACCTCTTGAAACGTGTAAATGTCACAATATCAAAGTATTTTTTCTCAATCAGGAATGGAAAAAAACATGGTCCAAGAAAAACATCCACGTTAGATTAAAGTAAATAAGTATGTTCATTTTACCTTTCTAGGGCTGGCATTGGGTGAACATGGAAAGAAAAAAATGCGAGGCATGCATTGCACCCGTATTGTTACCGTTGGACAATGTGCTTATCTATTAATGTGTTTCTTGCATGTTTTCTGCTGTTTCGATCGCTTAAGAGTGATAGGGTCTGACACTACTGGTGAATCCCAACCTTTACGGCGACAATTTCACTCATCTCTTCACTCGTTGGGCAGTAATTCCCTATCTCATGGCAATGTCCTGTCCCAATTAGAACTTCAGATACCCTTAGTTTTGAACTATTTCTCTTTTGGATAAAAGGCCATGATAATTCGGAATGTCGGCAGGTCGGCTATTTGTCTAGCACTATTACGCTTCCACCTTGATGCGGCTAAACACTCGAGCTACTCAGGCCTCAGTTGAACCTGGCTGAGCTGAGTTTGAATTGGCCGGTTGAACTCGAGGATCTCACGAGTAGATTGCCTTGCTTGCATCTCAAGCAAGAGGCTTCCCAGTCATGACATTTTCGAAATAGAAGCCCTAGTATTTCACTTACGTAAATACATTCATGTTTTATTTTCTCAAGGTGTGCAAACGATTCTAATTTCACAGGGAGCCGGTGGCGAAGCAACGGGATGCTACGACATGGCTTGTCCAGGTTTTGTGCAGATCAGCCCCCACGTTCCCGTTGTATCTGTGTTGCGAAATGTCAGCGCTTATGGTGTGAGTCTATACGACGTAGTGGCTCATGTTGAACGGGTAAAGCCCTTCCCTGTAATCGAGCAATAATCTGCGATCAGATTTCCATTCTTCTTTTTTGCACCTTACCATCAGAAATCCTACGTTGCAGTGATGCGTCATTACCTCATCTACACGACATCCATAGGGAGTATGTCAAATTTTCTAATTACTTCTTCTCAGCTGTTTGATGGTACATACCTTTTTGACCGATGATTTTCGTGACTGATGGGGCTGCTGGTCTAGACATTTGTTCCAAAATTTTGGCGGCAGCGCGTCGAGGATAAGCTTAGGAGGACAAGTAGGCCACGCCACTAACGGCCCGAGCCCTCCGATGGGGAGCAGTCACTTCCCGGACCACGTATTCATCCACTCTAGCTACATCCGACTCATTACCTACATGAACAGCAACAAACAGTCGGTGCCTCCAAGTCCGAACGGCACGGTGACTCGTGGACGTTCTGCTCTGTTACGATGTGTTCGATGAAGGAAATTTGGGAGGCGTTACAAGATGTGCCACGACGTTGGGTGAACCGGGTGGAAATTGCAATTGAATAAGGTATTTAATGTGGCAAAAGAAAAATCAAAGAATCATCTTTTCTATTATCGGCAATTTTCCGACGAGGCAAATTCTTTTGCATACTCACGGGACCTCATTCCAAGCTCCATTGTAGCTGTTGAATCTCTTGAAAGGGCAATATTTGGTTTGATCAGAGTAATAAAATAAGTCATAAAAGAAAAAAAAAAAGGAAAAGGAAAAAAAATGAAAAAATCAGAAAATTTCATTAAAAAAATTACAAAAACCATCCACATTAGCAATGGCCAAGCCACATTAGACAGCTAGCATCAACATCAGTAATTTCCAAAAAATTTATTGAGAAAACTAAAAAGTTAAGATTAAATTGTCAAATTAGAAAATTTAGGACTGAAACTATACAATGGGCTTAAGATCTTTTAGTCAATTTTCTCAAAAAAAATTTGTAGGATGTGAGGGGACCATCCTCCTTTTCTCAATCTCTTTATCCTGTAAAATATTTTGTTTATATCTATTTCTCCACTTATCGCTTCAAAAGAGAGATGAAAATCCCTGTTCGTATTTTGTGCAAGCATGCAATGGAGATATTATAGACTGCACTGACGTATACAAACCATCAGCTTTCGACCATCCTTTTTCCAAAAAGCCACAAGATGATTCATGTACTTGTCAATAACCGTCTATTTATTGTCGGTTTACCAAATTTCCCATTATCCGTAGATCTTGACAATGTGGTAGCATTTCCTCTCATTTTCACATTTGGAGATAAAAGTAGTGAGATATATGGGGGACAGTTGTACGTGGAATGGTCGATAAGTGCACATATTCTCATAAGTCCTTGTCCTCTTCCACTTAGATATTGCTGCCTCCAATATAAGTTGACCTAGTATCTTGCTCGCCATCTGCTAGAAATTTAGGCGGTCCTTCGTTTCATCTCAATGAAACACTTGTTTTGGCCAAATAAACCAGCACACACGTCTTATGAAAAACCTTTTTCTTTATTGACATAGAATATCATAAACATGTCATTCTTTCGCCAGCAACTATGAACAAAAATGGAAAAAAAAAAAATGGTTAATGAAGGAAAAAAAGAAGAAGTAGGATTTAGACTCTGTTTATTTTGCAGAAAATGAATGATTTGATGAATATTTTCCTAAAAATGATTACTTATATCACTTAAAAATCTTTTCATTATTGACAATAATTTGTATTTAAATATTTTCATGGATGGTGAAAATATTTTTCATTTGTGCATTTTTATAAGTAATAGAACCGATATTTTTAGGAAACTTTTTTTCAAATTATTTATTTTTTGTGAAATAAATGGAATCTAATGTTATGGTAGATTCTAATTTAGATTATTGGAGGTTAGGAAAGATGTAATGTTAGTTTGAAACCCTCAAGAGATTTATGCATTAATATGACTGTACTTATCATTATGTCTTATGCCAACCATGAACATCATTCAATTTTTCCTTTCCTGGGATTTAAGCTGAATTTTTCTCTATAATTTATATCTGTCATGGGCTTAGTTGAGATTGTCTCTACTCGACCCAAATGAAGTGGTTCAATTTTTGCATTACTTTTACTAGGCCAATTCAATCAATTTCGAGCCCAAAAATGAATTGGACCTGGTCCATCTCATGCAAGTCATTCTCATTATGCGGCCCCTAGAGTAAACTCCTTGTGCTTAGATGGCACATTGTTATCTTTTTCCTTCTTTCACTCTCTTTATTATTTCATCAGTTTATTTGTAACTCCCCATTTAGGAAATATTTTTTCCAATTTTTGTGTATGTAAAAACTATACAGAGCTAAAATACTTTAAGAAGCAAATGTACTGGAGGTATACCAAACAAAACATACAACATTTCTTGAGAAAACATAAACAATATGAAATATCATCTAATGTCCATACATACATACATACATACATACATACATACATACATACATACATACATATCAGTTTATCTAAATACTAAGTGTGGAAAATCTACATTTAAAAATTCAGCTATCCTTTTATTATATTTGGTAGAAAACCGATGAGTAGGCATACGCCTAGTATAATATGAAAATGGAAGCAAAGTGAGTAACTTTAGAGCACTACTCCACTTTGAGGCCATTTGGTCAGATGGCATTGTTATATCTCTTCTCTCCCTTGAAGTTTGAGAGGGAAAACTTCCTGAATGTGTATCTCATTTCTCCGATAATTTTTTTGGGTGATATTTCTTTTGATTCAACATAACTTTTCGAGAAAAATCTCATGAAAAATACAAAATTTATAAAAATAGGAGGAATTGAGCTATTACAATGTGTCCTTCGTTATTTGTCGTGTGGCAAGAAATTTGAAACAGTAAAACTTCCAAAGTGCATATCTCATCACTCCAACAACTTTTTTGGGTGATATTTCTTTTAATTTTGCATAACTTTTTGATAGAAATATCATAAAAACAAGAAATTTCTAGAAAATAGGAGGAATCGAGCTATTATAGTGTGTTACCCGATATCTGTCCTATTGCAATTTAAGAGGACAAATAACAGAAGACAAGCGTGTAATAGTTTGACTCCTCCTATTTTCCAGAAATTTCATCTTTTCATGAGGATCCACTCAAAAAGTTATGCAGAATCAAAAGAAATGTCGCCCGAAAAGAGTGTTGAAGCGATCAAATTCACACTCCATAAGTTTTTCTCTATCCAAGTTCTTGCAATAGAATAAATAACGGGAGACGCCTATGCAATTCCTCCTATATTCAAAAAATTCCATATCTTCCATGAAATTACACTCAAAAAGTTACACAAAATCAAAAGCAATGTTGCCATAAAAAAGTTGTCGTAGCGATAAGATTCACATTGCGGAAGTTTTGGCCTCTCAAACTTCTTGTAACAAGACAAATAAGAGGAGAAACAGTCTGATAACTTGATTCCTCTTATTTTCTAGAAATGTCGTGTTTTCCATCAAAAATTCTCTTGAAAAGTTAGATAAATATCGCCCAAAAATTTAATCGGGGAGAGAGATGTAAGTATTTTTCTTTTTTGTTAACTTCTAATCTATTTCTTATTTGTCCACTTCATGAATACTATATGACAATTCAAATTTTTAAATAGAGAACACGGGTCTTTTTACGGGACAATTGTCCAAAAAGTCCTAAACCTATTGTACTTTTGCCAATTTGGTCCTAAACCTTTTTTTCTTGCCAATTGAGTCCTAAACCTTTTACAATTGTGCCAATTCAATCCATTTGGCTGGCCGGAGCTGACGTGGAAGCCGGCCGGAGACAGCTGGCCGGCGAATAATTTTTTAATATTTATTTTCGAATTTTTTTTAATTTTTTTTCTTTTTTTTCTACTTTCTTCTTCCTCTGGCCGGCTAGCTGTCTCCGGCCGGCCAGGCGAGGGCCGGCGCCACTAGCGGAGGCTCGGCTCGGCCTCGCCGTCGCCCGGCCGTGGCGAGGTCGAGCCTCGCCAGATCTGGCGACGGCGGCCTCGCCGCCCGGGCGAGGCTCGCCCCCGGCCTCGCCCGGCGAAGGCGAGCCTCGCCCGTGACGGCGAGGGGCCGTCGCCGGATCCGGCGAGGCTCGACCTCGCCACGGCCGGGCGAGGCCGAGCCTCGCCTCGGGCGGGCGACGGCGGCCTCGCCGTCGGCCGGGCGAGGCTCGCCCCGCCGGCCGGCGAAGGCGAGCCTCGCCCGGCGACGGCCGTCGCCGGATCTCGGCGAGGCCGAGCCTCGCCTCGGCTAGGCAACGGCGGCCTCGTGGCAAGGCCGAGCCTCGCCCCGCCGGCCGGCGAAGGCGAGCCTCGCCCGGCCGACGGCCGTCGCCGGATCTGGCGAGGCTCGGCCTCGCCACGCTCGGGCGAGGCCGAGCCTCGCCTCGGCTGGGCGACGGCGGCCTCGTGGCGAGGCCGAGCCTCGCCCCGCCGGCTGGCGAAGGCGAGCCTCGCCCGGTGACGACGAGGGGCCGTCGCCGGATATGGCAAGGCTCAACCTCGCCACGGGCCGGGCGAGGCTCGCCTTCGCCAATGGCCGGGGGCGAGCCTCGCCGGCCCTCGCCTGCGGCCGGCCGCGGCGCCGGCGCCGGCCGGAGGAAGAAGAAAGTGGAAAAAAAAAAGAAAAAAATTTCGAAAAAAAATTTTAAAAATTCGAAAAAAATATTTAAAAATATTAAAAAATTGGTCGCCGGCCAGCTGTCTCCGGCCGGCGTCCACGTCAGCTCCGGCCGGCCAAATGCACTGAATTGGCACAATTGTAAAAGGTTTAGGACTCAATTGGCAAGAAAAAAAGGTTTATGACCAAATTGGCAAAAGTGCAATAGGTTTAGGACTTTTTGGACAATTCCCCCGTCTTTTTACCAGGTGGAGTCAAGAAGGAAAGAACAGCACAAGCTGGTGCTGTCCCAGCTGACCAACCATACATTTGGGCTGAGTGTCTTTATGAAACCCTAATGGGAAGACAGCAAAAGTAGATTTAATAAGACAACAGTTCCATGTGATGCACAAAAGTAGAATTCTTTCATTGGCCACATCTCCCACTGCTCGTGTAAGTAATTTCGTATAGGATGAAGCTTATAACAAATATATGAACATAGACCTTGCTTGCTCTGGATTTCATGATGCAGGACAACAATAATAGGAAACAGATCTCAAACCTTGAACGAACAAATCTGAAGAAAAATAGGTTTTCGTTTACCATTGTTTCAGTTAGCAATCAATTTGCAATTTGAACGGTGAAGAAAACCTGAACCTTTTGAAACGTATAAATGTTATAAAAGTTGCCACGGCAAAGTATTTTTTTTTTTTTTTATAAAAATTCTGAACAAAATAAAAATTTCTCAAAAAAGCAACAACAAGTGAGTCGAGATGAAGGCATGCCTCAATATGTAAACATTCTAATACTCCCCCCACATGTAGGCCTGAATTTGACCTAAATGAAAAAACTTGAAAATATAGAATTAAGGAGGCAAATAAGGAGTCTAAAAACATGTGAGTACAAAACTCATGCTCTCCTGCCACAAAATATTTTATGGAATTTTTGTCGATTTTCTAAAAATTATTGACTACTATGTGCATGCATGATTTTATATACAGATGCTCTAACAAATATATATGCATAGAATCCGTGTGTGTATGTATATCATTTGTCTCAACTTGCAAAGAAGGAAGAGAAAGTCTTTTCTAATTTGGCGTTAATTTAAAGTCCCCAAATCAAGAATTTCTTTCTATGTTCAATGATCTAAGGCTACTTTTAGTTGTCTGAATTTTAAGTCAAAATAGGATTGGATAGGATACGATAAAAAAAAAAAATTAGGCATTTTATTATATCCTATAAATTTTTAATTAATTATAGTAACAAAGCCAAATATTTTCACATCCCATCACGTACATTGTCAAGTTTGAATGACATATCGGTGTAAAAAGAATATTTCAAATAAGGTTCTGAAATACCCTCATTTTCTCAAATATGGACCCTAAGTCGACATTATTTCCAATGAGGGCATGAAATGGCCAAATCATTTGAAATTATAACTTTGGCTAGCTGGGGAATATTTCGGCCATCGAAAAAAGGGTATTTTAGTCAAGAAATTCTAAGTAAATTTTTTAATTTTTTTCCTTTCCTCTTATTTATATTTTTCCCTCCTTTGACTACCACTGAGCATTCTCGATGGCCGGCAAAGGTTAGCCTCAAGTGAGGACCACCCTCACTGGCGTAGAGCAAGGGCAACCCTCACCTAAGTACGGCGACCTCCACCATGGTCAATGAAGGGAAGGGGGAAAAAATAAAAAGAAAAAAGGGAAAATAATTTAGAAAGTAAAAGACGAAAATGCCACTTAGCTGGTGAAGTAAGGCTCTTCTTTGAAATTTATATGACCACTTAGAACCTTATTTAAAAGAAGTTCCACTTTGGGCCTTTGTATGAGAAAACAAAAGCACTTTGGCCCTTATTCATAATAAAGTTTACTTTAAGCCATCATTTAAGAAAATAAGAGTACTTTCCAAGCCCTTATTTAAAATTTATATGGCCACTTCAAACAAAGGTGGCAAGGATTTTTACAAAACTCTAGCCTACTTCATTTTTATTTGCTTATTTTTTTATTAATTTTCTATCTTTTTTATATTTTTCTTTTCTATTTCTCTCTTTTTTCCCCTTTCGTCATTCTCTAATAAAAATTTATTAAATATAGTAAACTATACTACTATATGTAAAATACCTAAAATATGTATTGAATTTATATTTAAGATAGAAGGAATATTAAAATACAAATAAAAACAGTAATAAATAAAAACGAAATCGTTGCTATTTTTTGTTATTTTGATTTTGATATTAGAATTCAAATATTTTTTTAGTTTTATTAATTTAAGAAATTTTAGATATCTTTCTCTGGAAGAGATAAACGTTAGAAATCTTTCCCTGATCTGTGTCTTTTGTTTCCCTTTTTTTAATTTATCGTGGTCTTTATTATAAATTTCCTTCCCTATATCTACAATGGTCCTTTGCTATTATTGACCTTGAATGTCCTTCCATAATCGGTAGCAAAGGTTTAAAAAGGAACGTCTGCTGTTTTTTCGCTTGAAATGAAAGCCTCTTAAAAGTGTGCTTGGACGCTATCATCATATAAACACATCCTCAGGAAAGCCAGAGAGGTAGATGATGCAAACGAAAGCAATCGCGCTGCTTGCAATTCACTGTTTCACCCTTTTCTACAGCGGCCGCGGACCGATAAACCTCCCGTTCGGACATTGAAGGTACAAGATTCGCCGTCACGATCAGACGATTGTCGTTAACATATCTGTTTGTATTGTAAAAATCGCCCAGGATGCATCTTCAGTGAAGTACATTTCTCAGTTTGGACATCATGATAGGAGGTCAAAAGAGACTCGCAAAATGATAATTTCAACTGCAAATGTGTAGGATGCGAGAGTAGATTTTCAAAAATGGTGAATGTGTGGATTTCTCTGTATCCTGTATACTATATTATGTTCATATTCGCATCACCGCTTATCTCTTCAAAAGAGATGAAATTGTTGGTTCTTATTTGGTGCAGACATTCACTGGAGACACCATAGACTGCATCGTCCTATAAAAGTAACCCGTTTTCGACCATCCTTTACCTAAATAATCACCAGATCGAGGTACATATTAATAAGTGTCTTATTATCGTAGAGTCCACCAAATTCCTCATTATCAATGCATCTTGATGATCTGATAGGTTCCTCTCATTTTCACATTCGCTAATTGTAATTAGCTAAAGAAACATTGCGCCATTCCTTCCTACAAAAGTATTTCACAAGACGACTGCATTGTTGACGTGAGCAAACAGTACTAATTTTTCAATAAAAAAGTCAACCCCGTATTTTGTGAACCGAAATTTGGGCAATCAATCCTTCGTTCCTTCTCAATGAGGCACTCGTTTTGGCCAATTACACCAGCAAATGTCTTGCGAAAAATAAATAAATAAATAAACTCTTTTTTTGTACGGAACATCATAAATTTGTCATTCTTTCACTAGCAAGTGTGTGCAAATAATGGGAAAAAAGCAGAAAGGTAATAAAGGAAAACAACTAGGACTTAATAGAATCTGATTTAGATTACTGAAGGATAAAAATATGTGATTTAAGTTAAAAAAAAAAAACTTTGAGAGATTTGTGTAGTAATACCATTACTGTTTTCGCACTTTTAGTATACCATTTTATTTTGTACCAACCCTAACTAAATTTGTGCATCGATTGAAATTTTGTATTTTTATGATACAACAAAAAATTTGAATCAAAATTGGGATCCGAAAGTAAGTGTGTTTTTTATGAGACAAAAAGGAAGTTTGAGCTAGAATAAGAACATGAGTTAAAATTGGTATTTTTTTTTTATATATATAAATAAAGCATGGGCATTGTGAACCTTAAAATTGGTGCTTTTTTAGGGAGTAAGGCAAAGTTATACACCTTTCTTTTTCTTTCCTTTTTTTCTGTCATTTTGCTTGGATGGCAATTTTACGTCTCTCCACTTCTCTCCCTTAACACTAATGATGAGCACATTATCGTCTTTCCCTTTTCTCGCTCTATTCATTTTTTCTTCACTTTTTTTTTTATGTAATCACTTTTCTTTTTTTTTTTGTAACTCGTCATTTAACAATTTTTTTTTTTTATATTCTCATATGTAAAACATTTACACGACTACTTGAGATGTACGAAGTAATGTTTAAAATATTTCTGTAGAAAACATAGACAACACGAAATACAATCTAATTTTCATAAACAAATTAATTTGTCTAAATAGTAAATACTACGCGAAGAAAATCTACTTATTTATATTTTTAGCTGCCTTTTTTCCCTTTTGTGTTAGTTCTTAATTCATTTCATGTTTGTCCACTATATGAGTACTAAAAAATTATTCGATGTTTTCCAACAGAGAGAGCTCAGGCCTTCATCGGCTGGAGTCAAGAGGGAAAGAACAGCACGAGCTACTCGAGCTGACCAACCATGCATGTTGGGCGAGTGTCCCAGTGGAACCGTTCATATTCGCAGGACAACCAAAGATGATTTAATAAGACATCACTGCTATGGAAAGACGCCAGTACCGAAATTGAACTCTTCATTAGTGGCATATCCACTTACCCATGTAAGTAATTTCGTACCCGATCAAACTTACTCGGGCTCTAAGATTTCATGATGTAGGACGATGATAGTTGACTGATCTCAAAGCTTAAGCTAATAAACATAAGCATACTTTCTTCTTCTTTTTATGGGGATTCCTATATACGAAGAACCTTCCATTTTAGTAATGTCTGCAATGGCTGGAGAGGACACTTAGAAATTGATGCGTTCAGTACATTTATGCTTGGAGTGATGTTTACACTGGTTATTATGATACCGTTATTAGGCAAAGGGTTTTGAGATTCCAACCTAGAATCTTTTCAGATTCCTCTCTGTACATTTGTCTTCCCCAAGAGGAGAGGATATCCTCTGGCTTCATTTGATAGCCAAGATAAAGTTGATGATAGGATGTGTTTGGTGCCTAACCAATATAGGATAAAATTGAATATAACATGATATAGACGGGATAAAATTATCCTATGAGGAAGGTAAGATAAATATGGATAGGATTTCTAACATCCATATTAGGCAAGTTATTTTTCTCGAATAATAAACTTCTTAAATTAACAAAATTAAAATTGTTCAAAAAATTACAAAATTAAAAATATACTTCAATATATAAGTAATATTTGAATTCTAATATAAGAAATTCAAAATAAAAAATAAAAAAAAATCATTTATTTTAATTAAATTTTATTTTAATTTATATTTTCTAATTTAATTCTATTTTAGAATATAGGTTCAACATATTTATCATATATTTTAGGTATTTTAGTATTTTTGGTATGTTATTAGACAATGATGGATGGGGAAGAAAGAAATAACAAAGAAATTAATTAAAAGAAAAAGAGACAAAAATAAAATGAAAAAAACAAATAAAAACAAACTAGGCAAAAGTATCGCGAAGACTTTTACCGTCTTCATTTACAAAATTCGGTTCATTTATACTAATATACCATTTATACCGAACAACATACATGATATGATATGAATATATCCGACTATAATCATCAAATAGTGAATAAAATATAGTAAAATTCCTAAATTTCATATCTTATCATATACAGTCCTATCATAGTTAGAAATCCAGACAACCAAACGTAGTCCCTAAGTATTTTACACCTTGGAAGTCTCGAGATCCAAATTGATCAGGATGAAGCCTTTTAAAGACACGCTTAGATCCAAGTTTAGTGTAATATTTTAAATTCCTTACTCTTTTTTTTCCTTTCTTTTTTTGGGTCAGAATGGTTCCTCATCTCTAGATGGAGCAATAGTGCACAATCATGTATGGTTGAAAGAATAACAATTTTAGTACTAAGAACTTCATGGAAAGCATAGATAGGAGATAAAGACATAACTCTTATTTCCAATATGTGCCATGACTAAAAAATAAAAACAATTTACTTGACCATCATAACTTTCAATCAATCACCTTAGTTCCATGACTTTTAAAATATGGTTACTTAAATGCTATAACTTTCAATTGATCACTTGAATGTCATAACTTCAAAGAAATTTTCACATGACCTCAAAAAAAAAATCATTTACCTTTAAAAAAAAATGGTACCCAAGTGATAGACTAGAAAAGTATGACACTAAAGTGATCATCGTATAAAAATTATGACTCTTATGATGTCTTTTTTCCGAGAGGTAGATATGCCACTTGTTAATCTTAGTACTCTATCTTCGTTAATTTAAGTTGACATTATGATTGGGTCAATATTAAATTGCCTTCACATGAGAGTAACAAAGGAGAATCTTGGAGAACGCATAGACATCACGTGGTACCGTTTGATTGTGGAGGGCTAGTCACGTAACCTATCTAGAAGCACAAATAAAGGACAATATAGATCTGTTCATATATATATTTATGTACTTAAAATCTAGGCAAATAATCACAACTTTGACAACAACGAAAATCTTAACAACAATAACGGCACTATCACTAAACCGGGGTACTTGGTTGGTCTATCAATTTAGTGACAGTGCCCGTCGATTTAGTGATAGTGCCGTAAGGCATGCCAACCAAGCAGTGGGCCTTTCACCCATCCTCACCCATCCCAAGCGCGAAAGGTTACTATACTTGCCTACCCGACAGTAGCCAGAACCAAAGTCCTGACATGGTGTCTACCTTCATCACCGTGAAGCTCCTTAATTCTATCTATCTTTGTCTTCCCGACAAAAAAGGAAATATGGGGTTGACATTGTGAGGTCTCCCACCCTTGGGCGAATCTCTCGCCCGTTTCTTCCTCTTGAGCATTCTAAAGATCTGCACAGGTCCAATTACTTTTGTTTATTGCTCTTTCAAAGTGACAGTGCCTATCGGTTTAGTGACAATGCCATAAGGCATGCCAACCAAGCAGTAGGCCTTTCACCCACTCTTGCTCATCCTAAACGCGGGAGGTTACTATACTTGCCTACCTAACGGTAGCCAGAATCGAATTCCCAACATGGTGTTTACCTTCACCACCATGAGACTCCTTAATTCTCTATTTATCTTTATCTTCTCGATAGAGAGGGAATATGGGGGTGACATAGCGGGTCTCCCACCCCTAGGCGGATTTCCGCCTATTTCTTCCTCTTGAGCTTTTTAAAGATATGCTAAGGTCCAATCCCTTTTGTTTATTGCTCTTTTGAATCATTAGCAATTAATTTAAGATTTGAGCATTGTCTCGCTTTAGTACGTAAATAGGAAATCCTACGAATTCGTTTGATGATTCGCATGTTAACGAATGTTATCATGGAAGTTAATTGTGACATTTTGGAGAAATTGCTGTTTCCCAGTTCGTGTTCTTGTCCATGAGGGCTACAAACAAGGTCCTCTCTATGGGACGGAAGGAATCATCGATATCTATAATCCGACGGTCAAACCTGGACAATTCTGCATGGGTCAAATGTTTATTACCAACGGTCCGGAGGAACAAACAGCCAGCAGCATCGAAGTTGGATCGATAGTACTCTTCTATCTTTTTCTTTTAATCAAAGTTCATTAATTAATTGTCATCGTGCATTGAAAAGAACCATCATAAAACAAAATTGTGCCAAACCCAAAAAAGGCAAAGAAGAATCATGGCCCAGTTTGCAAAGTCAGAATTAATTTGCTCAAGATCTCTCTCTCTCTCTCTCTCTCTCTCTCTCTCTCTCTCTCTCTCTCTCTCTCTCTCTCTCTCGGATTCAAAGCAATTTTGAAGAAATTAGATACTTAACCTAAACTCCTTTTTTCAAAAATTTTGGGTACCCACTTCGCGTGTCTCAAAGCTAGTAATTATTCGTTTATTTTCCTTCATCTCCGATTTCCTCCAATCGTTCCTTTTTTTTCTTGGGAGAACATGAAAGAAAAATAATGCGAGGCATGCATTGCACCCGCATCGTTATCTTTGGACGATGTGCTCATCTGTTTATATGTTTTTTCATGTTTTCTTCTGTTTCGATTGCTTTAAGAGTAGTATGTTCTGACATTACAGGTGAATCCCAATCTCTACGGCGACCATCTCACTCATTTCTTCACCTCATGGCAATGTCCTACCCCAATTGAAATTCAGGTACCATTAGCTTGAACCTAGTAAACCCTCTCTCTTTTTGGATAGAAGGCCATGATAATTAACTGTGCCGGCGTGTCGACTGTTGTCTAGCACTCTTACACTTAAGCCTCGACGCAGCTAAACACTCGAGCTGCTCGGGCTTCACTCGAACTTGATCAAGCCAAGTCCGAATTGGCTGGTCCGACTTGAGGAGCTCACGAGTAGCTTGCCCTCGCTTGCACCTCAAACAAGAGGCTTTCCAGTAATTAAATTTTCAAAAATAGAAGCCCTCCTCGTATATTATTACTTACATAAAGATGTTCAATATTTTTTCATTTTTCTCCACGTGTACAAACGATTTTCATTTCACAGGGGGGTGGTGGCTTAGAAATGGGATGCTACGACATGGCTTGTCCAGGTTTTGTGCAGACCAATCCCAAGATTCTTGTAGGATTCGCGTTAAAAAATATTAGTGTTTATGGTCAGGGTCCATAGCTATATGTCCAAAAATAATCATGTAATTATTACATATTAAGGATTTAAAAGAAATATTAATTTATCGCCCCATTTATATAAATGAGTCCACAAGATCAATTAGAACTGAGCTTATTCTTAAGGGATTAAGAATATGTATAACAAGTTTACAATTATATTGAACCTTTAAACAGTCCTTGATCGATGGATCATTGAGAAAATATTAGTGATCATGTTGAGACCAGTATGTTCTCAAGCTTCACCATTGAGAATTGGATACCTCAAAGGATGATAAGTCATAAGTCATTAGATATTGTGATATCTAAGCTAGAACACAGGTACTTGTCTCGAACAAGTTCACTGAATGTGACATGCATAGAATGATTTAGCAATATGGAAAACTTTTAGAGGGTCATTGACTAATCGTTTGTACTTTGGTCTTGTATAAAATCTTTAGACTTAAGGCACAATGCTAACTTATATATTAGATGGTTGTGGTTCATAAGTTCGCATATTGACATTCCGTCAAACCATCTCTATACTTGGTATTCATAGTTTGTTTACATATTATGGCATATGAAAAGGCAATGTGGAATTTGTCTTATTGTTATTGTTATTGTTATTGTTATTGTTATTGTTATATAAGATGAAAGATTGATCTCCTATACAATATAATCGTGACATTATATTAAAATCCTCAACTAAGTTTATAATTGAGAATAAATAATTCATATCTCGTAGAAATACATGTTAGTTAAATTTAGCAATATGATTGAATTAGTAGCTTGACAATCCTTTTTTAATCGAGACATAGTGAGATAAAAGGATTGAATTACAGGTCGCTAAAGCTAACAATTCATATATTCTTGAAATATTCACACTGTTTGATTAGCCATGACTTATTGCTAGATGTCATTCATATTTTGTAAGAACTGGAGATTCATCAAAACAATCAGTTATCTTGGTTATGTTAATGTGATAGTACAAGTCCTACTACCAACTCATTAATGAACCTAGGGATGTCACACCCCATAACAAATTAAATGACATTTGAACGGGAGAAACAATATTGCAAATGTGTTTACAATTGAGCTGATCAAATTGAGTGTGAAGGGGTTTCAAACTTTACATCCTAATCAAGGATCTGAAGTGGGTTCAAATTCAATGACCAAATTAATAATATGAAATGAGTTTAGAATCAATAGCTAAATTAATTATTTGAAACGATTTCGAATGTAATGGCTAAATTAATATCTAAAACGGTTTCAAAATTAATAGTCACATTAATGATCTAAAATGGTTTCAAAATCAATGGGCAGATTAATTATCTAAAACGATTTTAGATTCAAATGACCAACTAATGTTCCGAAGTTTTAGATGTAGTTGTCAAATTAAAGTTTTGTAATGGTTACAAAGTTAATACTCAGAATAAAGACTTATAATTGTTATAAATTAGTACCTAAAATAATGCTCTGTAACTGTTACAGAATTAATGCCCAAATTAGTATCTCAAACGATCTCAAAACTCATGTCCCTTAGGTATTATGATCAAATTAATTCTCTAAAATGGTTTTAGGGTAATGAGCCGAATTAAATGTGATCTTGGACTTGTTAGAAAAGGCAATTGAGAGATAGGATTATTAAGATGATCGACAATGGTTGAGTGATGATAGTGATCAATCAAATAGTCACACTTGAGAGAAATTGCTAGCAAAATTTTTGTTATGAGCTCTCTCAAGTTTCTCTATACCGTTCGACGTGTGTTGATGGTGTGTTTGAACTATAGGCCTGACATTTGTAGGGCTAGAATTGAAGAACATCAAAACTTGTGCCATGAGGAGATCAAATGTTTGTGCTCAGACTCTGAAAAACGTAAGAACCAATGCTATGAAGATACGAGGCCACTTTGAAAAATTCCCATCACAAATTAGAATCAATCGTCAAATCATACAAATAATATGAATCAATCAACAATTAAAAGCACTAAAATGTGTAAGGATTGACTTTGATATTGCAATTGAGATTTTTTTCGAAAACAAGAACACGTGCATAGGTAAAAAGGACTCAAAATGATTCGTATCAGAAGTAAAAATGCCCATACACATATTTTCAAAGCATTGTTCGTGCATTTTAATAAAAACACAAAGAAATGGGAAGGAGGCCTAATCACATTACCCATGGTCCTTACTCAAAAGGTTTGGTTCTAATGTTCTTCAGATTCTAACCACAAATGTTAAATGTCCTCACAATGTTGGTTTTGACATTCTTCATGTTCTAACTACAAACATTTGGTCTTTTCGTAACATTGGACGTTCTTCTAATAAGTTTGGATCCATATTACAAACACCCAATATTTTTATAGCATTCAAACGTTCTTCAGATCTTGACTACGAACATTTGATCTCCTCGTGACACAAGTTCTGACATACTCCAATTCTAATGTGCTTCAATTTCAGCGTCACATATGTCAAGCATCTAATTCAAACACATCACCAACTTGCGTCAAATAGTAGAGAGAAACTTCAAAAAGCTCACTATAACGATTATGCTTGCAATTGCTCTCGTGAATGACTATTGATTTATCACTATAATCACTTGACTATTGTTGATCATAATCTGATCTTCTCTCTTAAATTGCCTTTTTTATAACTAGTCCTAGATTATATTTAATTCGACTTATTAACTCCAAAAATGCTTTAGAGAATTAATTGGGCCGTAAGTCGGAACTCCCTTCAAACGTTGAATCTAGACGTAAGTCTTGAAACCGTTTTAGTCACTAATTTTGGCATTAATTCATGTAACCATTACAAAGCATTTTACAAGTATTAATTTATAACCATTACAAGTCTTTATAGGGCATTATCTTTCTAACCATTACAAAACTTTAATTCGATTGTTACATCTAAAGCCATTTCAGAACATTAGTCAGTCGTTTGAATCTAAAACTGTATCAGATAATAAATTTACCCATTGATGCTGAAACCATTTCAGATCACTATGTGACCGTTAAATCTAAAACCGTTTCAGATCATTAATTTAGCCTTTAAGTCTAAAACTATTTCAAAGTTTTAATTTCCCTATTGATTCCGAACTCACTTCAAATCATTAATGATGTTGTTGACACCTAAATTTTACAATTTCATTTAGGACTTAATCATGTACAAAATTAGGAATTAGTCGCAAAAAAAAACCAAAATAAATAAAAGTAAATAAACAACAAAACAACAAAAAACAAGGAAAAAAAAAAGAACTCGAGGGGGGCCGGGTTGGGCCAAATCTAGTTTCGGCCCAACCAGCCTCTCCCTTTTCCTTCCCCCATGCCCGGCCCAGCCTTCTCCTTTCAGCCCAGCCCACGTCCAGCTGTCTTCCTCATCCGCACGCAACCTGCAAAACAAAACAGAAAGGAGGAGCAGGGGGGATCAGTGTGGCAGGCGAGCGGCGTGATGCGCGGGTCGGGGGCAGTTCGGCCGACAAGCTAGCAGCTGCAGAAGCCATGCGCGCTTGCTGGCCAAGCATAAAACTGGAAGAGGAGAACGAAGAATGGGAAAAACGGAGTGAGGGATAGAGAGTTAGAGCGAGACGGAGAGCGAGAGAGCCAGAAGTTGCCTGGGTCGAGCATCACTGGCCCACCCTCGACGCCAATTGCCGAGGCCCTCGAGCACGCGACTTCTCGTTCCTGAACCTCTGCATTTACGGTGAGTTTCCTTTCAGTTCAACCTGGTCGTTCCCGAGGATCTCAGCTCGGAGACATCGCGAGGCGGCCGACCGAAGTTAGATTCGTCTCGAACTCACTCTCGCGCCGCGGTCTTCGAGTCGAGTAGGGGTTTTTGTGACAGAAACTCATCCCCACGAACCCTTTTTGCACTACCCTGTTTTAGTGATAAAATAGCCAGACGAGTTTTCTCTGATCCTTGAGTTTTCTGTGTCCAACCGAGTCGATTTATCTGATGCTGAGCATCTCTTGGTGATTTCCCTGGGTCTGGATCTGAGCGGGTCCTAAAAATTGGCTGATATCCTCTCCCCTCAAGTCAGTGCTCATCACATATTTGATGAAACGCTTGAACTAAGTCAACGTGGGTTTAACCGTGATTTTCAGATCATTTAGAATGAGTATGCTCCTGTTAAAGGAATCCTTTATGGATCATGGAGCATGATTTTATTCAGATTTTGTTGTTGCCATGGCCAAATCCGAACTTTCTTTGGATGCGTGTTTCTTGGTTGTTGTCGTGCACAAGGCAGTAGAAAATAACTGTGGACGTTCGTTTAATGTCTTGAGATCCTTGTCTACGAACGAAGTTCTTTTTAGTGTTTTCCTTTGAGCCCTAACGTTGAAACAGAAAAAGAGAGAAAGAAGAGAGTTTAATGTTTGGGAATGGTTCCACGAAGAAGTCAAAGTTCTGGGAAAAGGGGCAAGACGTTCGGGAGAAAATAGGTGGGCATTAAAGTGGGCCGTGGGGTGAATTGTTGGCTTGCTGGGCTCACCTAGGTTTATTAGACTTTGGGGCTTTTTTCTGAAATTTGGGCTTATTAAGCTTAAGTTTATAATGGGCTTTGGGTTCCTTTCTCGCCACTCCTCTATGTTAATTGTTATAATATTTTTTCAAAAAATTAATTAAAAAAATTTTAAAAATATATATTCATTTTTTAAATAATTAAAATATTTAAAAAATTAAAATATCCAAAAATTGTAGGGTTTATTTAAGAATTATCATAGCTTGCCTTCTTAGTGTAATTAGGCCTTTATTTGCTCGAATTTTGAATATATCATATATTTAATTTACATATCTAATTATATTTAATTACACGTGTTTAATTTTATTGCAATTAGGATCTTGGTATCTATCATTGTTACTTTAATGATTGCGCACTTGCATGATCACCTCACATGTTAATGGATAGGTGTAAAATCAATCCAAACTACCTAACAAAAATCATTTCTTTTAAAATGAACAAGATTAAGTACCGAAAGGGCACTATTTGGTTAATTAGTATAATCAAGTCCCCGACCCTAGATTCTCTGATTACATAGAAAGTGTGGTATACTCCCGTGCCTCACTTGGTTTCTAGCCGACCCCAATAGGTTAGTGGCGACTCCTTTTGTGTAAAATTCATAAAAAAAATATATATATATCGATGTCACGTGAGGTATGAGCTTGGAAAGCCTGCACCTAATAATGGGCCTTAGATCCATCCTTTAGATAATACCCCTAAACCTATTCCCTTCTCTCGAGGGTAGGTCGCGACAAATGTTATTGATTTTGAACTCACTTCAGATCATTAATGCGGCTATAATTTTGAACTCACTTCAAATGATTAATTCGGTTGTTGTATCTAAACTTGCTTCAAATCTTTGATTTAGTTGTAAAGTCTAAAACCCCTTTCAAATCTTTTATTTTCAGCCCACTCAATCCAATTGCCTCAATTGCAAACACATTTACAATAGTGTCTCTCCCGTTCAGACGTTATTCTAATTAGTTATGGTTTGAAAAATCCCTAAATTCATATCTTTGATTCTATCGTAAAGTTTGAAACCCCTTTCAAATCTTTTATTTTCAGCCCGACTCAATTTGATTGCCTTAATTGCAATGTTGTCTATTTCATTAAAACGTTATTATTATTAGTTATAATGTGTGACACCCCTAAATTCATCACTAAATTGGCAATAGGACTTGTACTAACACATTAGCACAACCAAATAATTGATTGTCTCAATCAATCTTCAATTCCTACAAATCATGAGTGACATCTAACAATATGTCATGATTACCCAAATAGTGTGAATATTTCAAGAACATAATTAACTTATCAGCTTTGGTGACGGTTAATTCAATCATTCTGTCTCACTACATCCCGATCGAACAAAGACCATAGAAATGTTTGTCAAGCCACCAATTCAATTGTGAGCCCAAATCTAATTGACATGTATTCTTCGAAACATGAACTATGCATTCTTGTTTACAACTCTAGTTGAGGATTTTAATACAATGTCATGATTAGACTGCATAGGACATCAATCTTTTATCTTGTATATCTACATATGTATAACAATAAGACAGATTTCATGTTGCGCAAGCATGTGCCATCGTATATGAACAAATTATGACCATCAAGTATAGAGATGGTTTGATGAAGCGTCAATATGCATACTTGTGAACCACAGTCATCCAATATACAAGTTAGCATCGTACCACATATCTAAGGATCTTACACAAGAACAAAGCACAAATTATTAGTCATTGACCCGGTTAAAAGCTTCCACATTTTCAATCATTCTATGCATGTCATGTTCAATGAACTTGTCCAAGATAAGCACATGTGTTATAGCTCAGTTATCACAATACTCAATGACTTGTGACTCATAATCTTTTCAGGTATCCAATACTAAATGGTGAAACTTAAAAACACATTGGTCTCAATAGGATCATTAATATCCTCTCAATGATTCATTGGCCGAGAATTATTTAAAAATTCGGTACTACTGTAAACTTGTCATACATATTCTTAACATCTTAAAAATAGGTCCAGTCATAATTGATCTTATGAACTCATTCATACAAATGGAATGATGAATGAATTTTTTTTTTCCGTTAAATAAATAATACAACTTTAATCCCTAACATATAGCAATTATATAGTGCTTTGGGGAATATAGCTAACATGGCGACCCATGTGGACATCCCACTTGTTACAACATGACCAATGAAGGGGATTTGGGAGGCGTTATAGGGTACACCACAACGTTTAGTGGACTGGGTGGAAATTGTTATTGAATGATGTTTTTTATGTGGCAGATAAGAAAAAATAAAAGATCCATCTTTTTATTTGTGGACAATTTTTCGACGAAGAGGGTTATAATGTCCTACATGAGTCGCGTTTGCATGATAATACGATAGAAAATGATAAATGTTAGCAATAAGAACTTCTGGCAGATGCACGTAGTAATCACCTGCAGCAGAACCACAACGAATTGGCAAAAGACAAATTCTCTAGCTTGAGCTGCATCATCGAAATACGCGCATTTCACCTCCAAACTCTGTTAACTCATCCACCCTCACCCTCTCTCTCTCTCTCTCTCTCTCTCTCTCTCCTGGCCACGAGGCCACAGCTACCACCCCACCACCGGGACAGGAGTGTCGAACTCCGTAGCCACCAGCACCAATGGCTCTCAACCACCGAAGGCCATCGTGTCTAGTCTTCCCTCGCTCTGTCCCTCTCTTCAATCAAAACTATATCGTGCCCCGGTCGCACAGAGGGTTGATCTTCTGTCAGAGAATAGGTAGCCCAAAGGCCCGACAGGGAAAGCCTGCCCAACTCTCTCTCTCTAAAAAGTTACGCGCAATAGAAATTATAAATCTTACATCCAAACTGCAATAGAATCCCAAAACTTTCGGTTAATGCGCAAGTAATTCGGTCACTTCTATCTATTTAGGTAACGGGTGATTCTGTATGTTTTTTTTCCCACCCTTTTTCTCCTTACGTGGCTAATTAGATCATAATTGGATTCAAATGTATCAAAACGGGGTATGCACGAAAGAAAGATGCAATATCGTCTAAACAAATGACAGGAGAGTTGGGAGAGGCAAAGCAGGAGGGAACTCCCGCGGGGGACATGATTGCTCTATTCTCCTCCTTCACCGTTGGCACGAGCAAAGGCATCATCGCCTCTCATGAAAACCTAGTCAGGCGAGGTCTTTGCAAGGCCGTGGAATGACCAAGATGGAGGATGCTTGGGTTCTAAGGGAAGGATGAATTGATAGTAGGAAAAGGTTAAAGGGTCATGCGCTGCCAATTTGCACATGATTGCTTAGGTTACATCACATATAGATACATGATGTATGTCTGCCCTGGGGCCACGTTGTTGCCCTAGTACAAGGAAAAAATTCCCAAGCGTTTATGGGCGCTATCTAACGCAAGGGTCAAAGACCCAAGCGAACCATTTTTACCCAAATAGGTTTGGGGGATGCATGGAACATCAGATGAAAATTCAAAGACTGGAGTAGTTAATCACCCCTACAGCTAACATATAAGGCAGAGGCACGTTTGCAAACAAAGTTATAACTAATTAAAAAACAATTCTTGAATAATTGCAATCACATGGGTTACACCAAACATGCAAAACCAAGCCAATATCGTGCAGAAGCTCAGTGATAGACAAGACTGCATCTGGATAAATGCTGGAAACTTCCTTGTCTGAAAATGATAGGACAGAGACATATACACAGGACTCTTCACCACATTGCTGAAAGGACAAACACAACAAGCCCGTGACGATTGGAAGCATGGATAGATAAGTTAGCGCAATATCTTACCAAGAGAATGGACAGATGAAGAAAGAATGCTTTTTAGCTTAAAATATATCTTCCCCCCCTAAACTTGCTAGATATTAATTAACAAATAACGAATGGCGTCACTGGCTTTATCTTTTTTTCTCTGCCACATACGGTGGAGGAAGTGTCCCAAAGACTCTGTCCCACAGCGCTGAAGTGATCCCGAAGCCTTTGTCTTGTACACGGAAATGATGGTTCAGGTGATATTTCTGCATAAGAAATGCCAATTACATAGCTTTGGTTAACTGAGGGAAGAATTGCCCAAAACATAAGGATTTACCACAAGAGAATTAGCACGCGCTACATGAGTTTTCAAATTCAATCACATCCGAAAGAATCAGATCCTGAATAACCCAAAACCCAGATTCCCTCTACCGACTTTCAAAAGAAAAAAAAAATGGAAAAGAAATGAAAGCCAAGCCATAAAATAGAGGGAAGAAAATAGAGAGAATCAATGCATTAAGGAGTGAAGCAAAAAGAGCTGCATATGTGCAAGTATTACCTTAAGATTCCGTGGCCTGTCAGTGGCTGGCTGTCCATGATGCAAGTAGTAATGGGTGCAGTCATATATCACATAACCCAGCAAACCACCCCCAAACAATGCTGGAGTGGTAGTAGGCGTAGAAATGAGCTTGACCAAGTTCCAGAACTGGCAAGAACATATATCGGAAGTCAGAAGTTCAGCAGATTTAGCGTGAAAAAAAGAAAAAAGAAAAAGGACAAAGCTGAAGCAGTGCCTCTTTTAACTGAAGCAGCTGCAACGTCACTCCAAAACACCCAATAAAATTTCTTGAAACTACCATTGAAGCTGAATAATCCACTACAACTTCCAACTTAAAGATAATAATAAGTCTTCCCCAGCTAATTCAAGCCTCTATCATCCACATTATATTCGCTCGTTACGTGAAACAAGTCAATGAATCATCATAATGTGTTACAGTACTGCAAATTCATACTCCATCGAGCAACACACGACAAAGACAAATTATGCCCAAAGGCCGGGAAATGTTAAATCTTCACTGTGCCGTCATTAAGTCCTGATTTTGATTATGACTTCATACCTTGTGAGAGCCTTCACTGATTGCACGCTCAACTTGAAATCCCCTAATTGTAACTTGCAGCAAAACACCGATCCTAGCATATGAATTTTATTTCCAATCATCCTCACTATCCAGCTAATCTAAGTTTTCTCACAGATTTCATCCTATTTCATGACATCTATGGCATATTCTGTAGTTCTCTACTAATGAATGTTGGAAAATCAGACTTTAAATTCGCTGGTAAATTAATTGATAAACATGTAAGGCTAGCTTCAAAAGTTATTTACTTAATTGCAGGTCAAATAATTGACCAGAATAAAACTCCGATGAATATTTGAGCAGACATGCAGAATGTTTTAATCATGCTCCATCCTTGATAATTTTTTAGCTATGCTCTGTGAGTACTCAGTCCAATAAGAAAGTTCATATGCTGTCTCCTGGGGAGTAATTAGGACAAACGTCACTATATGCTAAGAACCCTAGCAGAACCCAATTGGCTGAAATCATAAAGCAAGGTAACAACACTGGATGATGGTAAGGACAAAGGAAATACTCATACAGGAAAGCAAAGAACAGCTGTTCCCGCTGGCGGAAAGACAAGCCGCAGGCCATCCATAGGATGTTTGTGATGGCATCCATGAATAAGATAGTGTATGGTGTTCCACCTAAATCAATCTCAGAGATGTCAAAAACTTTGTGTGGTTGAAGAGAAAAAAAAGCTGGAAAAGATGTCCAAAAACATTCAGAAAAAGATAATTCCTACATTAGAGAGAGAGAGAGAGAGATAGCGCTCACCAATAACTGTTCGTGTTTATATGGAAAACGAAACGGTGCAAAGAGTACTCCATAAAAGTCCAGACAAAGATGCCCATAATCACCAGTAAACCTATCTCAAGAGCTGTGTGGCCCATACGCACAGACATAGAGATGCAATAGCATACTACAGGAAGCCAAATGATAGGAACTGCATACCATCGAGTACGGGTCAAGAACTGTTTCAAAGAAGGCAAAGATTTGTTAGTAGCTGTAATAGCACTTAACAGCTTGTTTTTTTAAGATAAGCCATCTGCTATTCACGGAGTACCTCCCAAAAGTCACTTTCAAAGAATCTAGGCCCTGTCTTGCTCACAATGGGTTGATGGACCCACTCCTGATAAGATTCACCTAAATGACCAACCTGTTGAAGAAACCATATGTATATATCAATATAAAGAGAATACAGTGGCTGGGAAGTCTCACAATGGTAAGAAATAAATTTCTAAACCCTGGAAAAAGAGAAGAAAGGGAGAGAATCAAGGTGGAAACAGACATTTATGATAATTAGAGAGCTCAATGGTCAGTCAAGCGCTATATCCAAGAATACGACACTACAGTTAATAGTCATTCAGTCATGCTACTGCATGACTACAGGACAGACCTAACTGATTTAAAATGTATGGACAGCGAAGCTCAATATCTTCTCTGATATCCAAGAGAAAAAGATCAGAAGAAAGTTGGGTATGCTAATGGGTACAAATAACATTTACCTGGAAGACAAGGGGTTTATTCAGATCAACGGTGAACTCCTGAGCAACCATCTTGGATAACTTGCAAGAAAGCTGCAGATGAATGGAAGGATGAGATCAAGCGAAAGCAAAAGGCAGCCTAAGAATTTCTCTAAACATAATGGCATCCTCACTTTCTTTGGTACCATATGTTTCACAAGTGAAGCCATCATAAGGTGAACTACACCATACACAATAAACCAAGGCAAAAAGACAACAGGGAAGCAGCAGCAAGAAATCTGAAGACAACCCATTGGATTTATTTTATAAACACTGCACAGAACTACTTCAGAAAATAGTCTATTTGGCAGGGTATTATATTACAGATTACTCAGCAAAGGTCTTTACTGATCAATCTCTCAATACAGCTTTGCTAATCATTCCCAATTCCCCTTTAGCTTAGCAGTATCACAAACATAAGAATTGGACAATTTCCTGATGCTTCAACGTGAAGAAAGCCACGCCGCCAATATCTCACTGCGATTGGAGAATGCGTAAAATCTCGCTACTAAACAAAGGGTGACAGAGAGTTATGAAGGGATACTCTGAACTCGGCGACAGATCTGTTATCCGACGGGAAATGAATCGAACGCGGTAGCGGCAGAGGAATACTAGCAAGCCTGTTTCTGATGGATCATTCGCTAGCACATCCAGAGGAACATAAACCTTTTATCAAAAACTTGTCAAAGGCTGAACCACCAAGAACATCTTGTAGGTGAAGGAAGCCACTATCATGAAAAATCTTCACGTATGGACATTAGGTTGACACATCAAAATCCGATTCTTGGACGGGCCTCATCAAATCCCACCCGAAAAAGCAACGGAATAAATATCACTTTCCCCTCCAGCTGGACCCACACTGAAAAAGGCGATTCGCCCAGCCGCAAATTTTTTTAAAATGCGAAAAGGAAATGCACCTTTTCCCCAAGATTTCAAATCCCACACTCACACTTCACCTCGGAGAAAAAGTCAGCATCGCGACGTAAGAAGCCTTAGTTGCTACGGAAATGAAGATCAGTCTCGGTTCATTCGAATACCAAATAAAAAACGAGAGAACCCAGATGAGCTAAGCCTTTCCTCTTTCGTGTAGGCAAACGCCCGAACGTCATCACGTCGGATCTGAACGAAAACGAAGGAATTCCAAGAAAACGGAATGCGCCACCGCCGGACACCGCCGAGAGCAAGAATCCCAAGCAGACACTCACGAATTTCCACGGTTTCGGCCAAGAAACTCGAATTCAGACCAAACCCAGATCTACAAACCCCACAATGCCGCAAAAGAAGAGACGGAACGAACGAACGGACCCGAACACTCACCCGACGAGACGAGGGTCGGATCTAAAATCCGCAACGCGCCGCCCCAGCGACCGCCGTCGAGAAAGCAGCCCGCACGCACGGCCCCGTCGCCCTCCCTGCGCCCCCTTCTCCTTTCCTCCTCCTCGTCGCCGCGCTTGCTGCTGCTCCTGCGATGATGATGACGACGACGGCTCCCCCTGGCGCGGGTATTTCTCCACTGCGTGCCTCTCACTTGCAGGCTGGAGGAAGTTACGAACGGATGGACGACGCGGAGGGATCGGGGCGAGATCGTCGGGCGATATTTAAGGGCGGGGGAGGGCCGGGGGGAGATCTGGGCCGTCCGTTGCGCGGGTTGGGGCAGCGTGCGCCAGGGGATGGGATCGGATCGGGGGGGAGATACCGTTGGATTCTTTTCTTTTGCCCCCCATTTTTTTTTTTTTTTAAACTCGGCCCCCTTATCTTTCGTTTCGAAATTGGAAAAAACGGACCGCCAGGCTGGCGAGGGTTGCCCCTGCTACAGCCACAACTGGCGCACAGCTCAGGCGCTCGAAAAAAGAACGGCGGAAAAATGCCGATGCGGTGTGCGCTCGGGGATTTTTTATTGGACGGGAGCAAAATTGGAAGATGCCTTGGGATGTAAAGGTGTCTGGATGGCGATTGGTCGCACAGGCCAGCGGGGCCCGCATTTCGCTCCTCCGTTCGTTTCGCAACTAATTTTATCTTTTGCACGAAGTCAATTTTTTGAGAAAATAATAATATTTTTCGGTCTTCAATTGAAATTTCATGAACTAGCCATTCGATATGACACCCTAGATTTGACTTTCTTTCGTATGCTCACTTAAATAATTTTTTTTCTTTTTTATTTTCCTCCTCCTTTTGTCGGTCAGCCCGGGGAAGAAAGAAAGAAAGTGAAAAGGAATATAGAAAAAAAAAAAGAAAAAATAATAATAAAGGATTTGAATCTTCAAATAAAAATGAAAAAGAAAGAAGTGGGGGCAAATAGGGGTGTGAGATAAGAGAGATTGAGAGAAGAAAATGTTTTCTCTTATTCGAAAAGTGGAAAACAATTTATCCTATTTTAGAAGACTTTTTTTTTCGTGGAAAATGTTTTCCATAATTAATTCATTTTTCAAGAAAGGAATGCCGAAAAATCTAGGAAATTAAAAAAAAAAACATTTTCCTGAAAATTGTTTTCCAAGAAATGAGCGAAGTGCTGAAGCCTAAACCCAAATTTGTTAATCCAAAATAATAAATGACCTTTACTCAAGTGAAGTTCTCATACCAGAGTTACAGGATAGAAGGGTATGATGGATCAATCCATGTGGGTCTCGGGAAAAACTTGTTCGGGATAGATACTTTATACATTTAATTGTCTTGGCCATTTTATTTTGTTTCGCCTATTTTTGTACTTATGTTTGTGGTTGATAACCATTGAAAGTAATGTTATTGAGTGTGCGCGATAGCTCTTAACGCATATTGAGCAATTAAATGAAGAAGATTTGTTATTTTCAATGCATTGATTTTCTCGTGTTAAAAATGCTCTGGAAATTGAGACATTACTTCTTTTGCAGTTGAAATGAAATAATATTTGTTGTGGTATGTTTCAAAAGTACTATATGTGCACTTGTCAACGAGATGCAAACGTATGTGTTACATAAAATAGTGATGTTTGATTTGCTATGATCAATCAGAAAATATATGCTAAATGAGCGGACCAACGGGGTTAAAAACAAGTGACTTCACACGCTACAAGCAAATGCTTAGTATCTTTGTAAGCAAGTAACAATAATAATTTAGTGATAGTTTATCACACAATTGTAGCGTGTTAAATTGGCATCGGTTTTATTATAATCAGATACTCATATCGCATTTGCAACTCCTAGTCACCGATCCATCATTCGTGGTCCTTCCAAGGTAATTGTAAATATCTCTATCGTGTTCCGGGCTCTATAATTTGATGGCCCGACCATCGTGTCCATTTCTTTCAGATATCCCTCAAATAACAACATATGTTCAGTCGACACTTGCCACTAGGAAAAAAAAAATAAGGGGGTAATCTGATGTATAATGCAGATTAAAACCAAAAGAAAAAAATCAGGGTTTCGAGATTTGGAAGCAGAACCAGGTACGAGGACCAGTTATATATGGGCAATTGGGCATTAAATAAAACAGGGCATGGGATCGTTCAAATGAAACGGCACCTACGAGTCAGCGCCAACGGTTATGCCTAAACCGCCTTTCTCCAAGCAAGGGAGATTGCCAACTACTTCTGTTCGGACAGCCCTTTGTTTATGTGCATTAGAGTTTTTCTTTGCTTTTGTCTGGTTTTACGTGTGTTGGAGTCCGCTAAATCACGTGGAGGATGGCTGTCCGATGAAGATGGAAGTTGGAGTCTGAAGAATAAGCAATCGATCTTTGTGCTAGCCTGGCTTTTACTGGACTTCTCACACATGGTTCCATCTCTCTCCTTACTTGCACTAGAAGAAAGAAGAAGAAATTTGAGCTCCCAAACCCACTCAGATTTGCTATAGCGTTGCTTGCAGAAAGCGAGCGTAAGTGTCTGGGTAAACATTGTGACTTAATCCTTTTTGTACAATTACGCCATCAAACAGTTGACAAAACAAAGAGCAACACATAGAGAGAGAGAGAGAGATGTTCACTATCATAAATCTCGAATAAATACTAACGTATATGACATAGGTGACTGATTTGCTTGATACTTACAACATACATCAATAGACATATATACCATGGCGACACATAGGCCCGATCTATCTTGCACACATGAAGAGGAAGAATTCCAAATCCAATCCCGAATTTATTGTATAGATTGGCATTTAATCTTAAAACCTTTGAATTGAACAAATATGTAGTTCTAAACTTTTAAGTGAAAAGGCAATCAAAATCCTTGTGGTCAAGTGTCATTTCAAAATTCTAACATGATGATTAATGTTGAAAGACGACCGCGGACATCAAAGGGAAAACAAAAGGTCGAGAAGAAGTTTTCACCATCTCTTTCTCCTAAGAAGATGAAGACTAAGGGGGAGGACGGGCCATCAAGCAGCCATATTGACAAGGTTGAGATTCTATGGGCTTAAGTGACCAAATCACTCGCGGAGCTAAAGAAAGAAGTAGGCACATTTGTGCAATTATCTTTTTTTTATATCTATTGCATGTGTATTTTTCCGTTTAGTTGCACCTATCAAGGAACACCATGATCTATCCATGAAATATGTCGTTTCCTCTATTATATAAATTTGGTGATGAAAAAGAGGAGGAGAAGTTTTGCCGTATGTCATTGCAAATATTTGCAACAGATGAAATTGATAGACTTTGGTGTTAGTAATAAGACACCTCAACATATTTACCACTCTGTTTTGCTTCGCTCTTGTTGTGCCAAAGGCTACCCAACCGAGAACCCACCTACCACGGGGGGCAAGAAGAAGTGGTTTGCTCGCATAAAGAAGGGAATGAGGGGCTTCATTGAGGCATGGTAAGTCAAGTATGACTCTGGGCAGTACAAAGAGCGAATAGAAAGTCCCCCACCCGTGTGGATGGTAGATCATTTGCCCTCCAGGCCGAAGAAGCCGGGTTGGGCGAGCCGCAAAGGCGAAAAAGGTGGGTGACGAAGCTCGTCGACCTTCGAGGGAGCCGCGGAAGATTCGGAGGGGGTCGAGCCGCGGCGGTGAGTGGTGAGGCCCGGATTTTCGGAGGCGAGCTGCGGCGGTGAGTGGCGGAGGCGGCTCGGAGGCGCTCGGAGGCGAGCGGCGGAGGTGGGTTGAAGACTCGAAGGTGAAGGTCGAAGACGAAGAGGAAGACTCGACGTTTTTCTGGTTTTAAAAATGGGTCGAAAATGGGTCAGAGAGTGTGACCCATTTTCGACCCATATAAAATTGAACTAAAAATGGGTCGAACGTGGGTTAATAGTTGTAATGGGCTATTAACCCATATTCGACCCATATATGAAAAATATGGGTGCAAAATGGGTCCATGACCCATTTTGCCACCTCTAGCAGAGCCTTATCCAGCGGAGCCACTGCGGCCGGTAGTAAACCATGAACTATGTTGTTTTCGCCTGTTATCGCAAAAGTTTGTAACAGATGAAATTGATAGACTTTGGTGTTATTAATAAGACACCTCAACATACCACCGGCCGCAGTGGCTCCGCTAGTTAAGTCTTCCCCACCGTTGGGGGACGCACTGACCCCTTCTAGGAGGGAGAGGGTTCGACTCTCCGCTAGAGACGCGCAGTGGGTTTCCACGGGGGTGGTGGGTCCCCGTGGGGCCCCGGGGTTTACCTCCACCCCGGGCCTACCGAGGCTATCCGTGATTCCTCCGGGTTCCTGGGTCAAAAAAAAATAATAATAAACACCTCAACATATTTTGAAGATGATAAACACACTTCTTCTACTACTAATGCATTAGTTTACTAATACAACAATAGCTTTTTCCCATATAAGCACAACGCGTTGAGAAGTTATCAAGAACGGGAATTTCTTTGACCAGATGTTCTACGGTTCTACCAAGACTGTTCAACTTCGTGAAGCTCACAAAATGTCTGAAGATCTTGCCTCAGGAGGACAGGCCTCAGGTCTGTAGAAGCTTAGAGGTATCAGAAGAAGATCAACGCGCTCAAAATAGTCAATGATCACGATGGAATTTGAGGGATACCAAGTGGCAGAGAGTGAGCAGGTGGAAGCAAGAGTTATCGTCACAGGTCTAGAAGAACCGACCGTGAACCAATAGAAGTTTCTTGCTCTAACGGAGTAGAAATTGCCCTGCAATGTTCTACATGCTTGGCGTGAAGATCCTGCCTCATTACCAAGTTGGATTCTAAATCAAAATGGTGTTTTACGGCCCCTAAAAAGACGTTGCAATCCATCGGAGTCAGCTCTGGAGAAGATCAAACCAGTTTTTGCCATTCTTTAGGTTCTTTTTCTAGGACCGAACCGGCAAGAACCTACGACGACTCCCTCTGAAGGGTTAAAGACCCAAATGGGACTTAAAAGCTCTTAAATACAAATCAAAGGCGTGGTTTGGAGGTTGGCAGTTTGGACGAATTGAGAAAACTTTTCTCTAGTATCTGTCGTGCTTTGCTTGTAATTCTCATTTGAGGTGTTCATCCGATTCTATTGTTGTTTCTATCTGTAGAAGTAAATAGCTATGGGTAGAAGAAAGCACACGGAAGTGATCAAACTTATCGAAATTGTGTTAAATTTACAAGAGTGGAGTAGGCGAATGGATAGGATGAACCACTGTATGTCACAATCTTGACTATTCTTCTGTCTCTTTCTCTCTTATTTTATAGCAGAAGAATCAACTTGTTTAGTCACGCAACTACTAAACATAGGAATAGTGTCCACGCAAAAAGCTTTCAAAGGTTTCAATCAACAATCAATTCGCTCCCTCTTAGTTATTATGGCGAGTCCATATCAAATAAATCGTAGATCTCATTATTTTCTATCTTTTCCTCTTGCTAATATTATCACTGAATATGATTAATGGCTTCTATTGCTTGCTTCTTAGCCTTCAAGTTCTTGCATGTTATCAAACAAAACAATTTGCTCCTCATTTGTAGCCTTTGAAAAACTATCTGTTCCATGGTTCAAGATATACATATCAACTGTTGTTTGCATAAGCATCTGTTTTGTTATTATACTATATAAAGAGGAGAGGGCCCCACTTTTTCGGCATTTTATTCCCTTTTGTCTTCCTTAAATACTCTAGTTATATATAATTTGAGGACAAAAATGTATATTTCAAACTTTTAGTTGGTTTTACTACTTTATTATTAAGTTCATTTCTCTCATTATCATGTTTCCCTAATATATTCACATTTTATATTACTTCGTCTAGACCTTCAGGAACAATTTAGGATGTAAACACGCAATTTAGCGTGTGCAGAATTCTAGTCCGATGAATTGTGTTGATAATCTACTCCTATACACAAATCAAAAGCTGGTTACAAATTCTATAGGCTGCTAATGTAACAAGACAAACATACACATCAATCATGACGTGACACTTCTCCAATCACTTAAGTTAGGCTTATCATATTAATCACATCAAAATGTGACACAATCAAATCAAGTTGAATCCATACGATGCCAACCTCGAGCTTGAGCTAAGCCGTGTTGCACGCTCGGCATTAGATTCTTGGCTCCAGCTAACCAAGTAAAAGTTTTCATGCTCGAACTCAGCTCGGCATCCAATTGAGTCCTCCATTATTACTCTCGGCCACATTTCATTTATTAGGAAACAAATACGAAAGTAAAGTGAAAATATTGAGCGAAAATCTACCTCAGTTCCTGCTAAGAGGGAGAGAAAGGGAGGCGTAATTGCGTGAGAGTGATAATGGTAGGGTGTATAGAAAGAAGTTTCCGCTTCTCTTCGGACGTCATGACTCATGAGTTCCACCACTTCAAATCTTCGGATGTAGTTTCTTTTTCTACATGTAGTGCTGACAGTAATGGTCTAGGGATGTACTTTCACTCGTGACACACAAGACATGATTTTGTATTAAGTATTGGAAAATTACCAAAAAAATCTTAAAACTATTATAATTGTGCTAATTGATCATAAATCTTTTTATTTCCTTATTGAGTTTAAACATTTTGCATTTGTAGCAATTCAATCTATCTAACCAATTTTGATAGAAAATCATTGACATAAATGCCGATCGTCCTATGTAACGCCTAGGTTTGGTGACTAGCTAGAAGCGAGGGCTAGCAAGGTCAAGCCTCGCCATGGGCGAACAAGACTTCCCCTTGCCTATTCTTCTCACCTTCTAATAGCAAGGTCAACCGTGCCATGGTTAGACAAGGCTATTCTTCTCACCTTCTAATTGCCAAGGTTCAATGACCAGCAAGAGAAGTTAACCATAGCCATGGTTATGACAGAGGAAGCTGAGATGCCCTTGCCATCGCCTGTGGCTGGCAACATCTCGCCCTCACTTCTAGCCGGTTGCCAAGGTTCAATGACCAGCAAGAGGAAGAATTGAGAGAGAGAGCCCTCACTTCTAGAGCCGGTTGCCAAGAGAGAGAGAGAGAGAGAGAAAATAAAGTGAAAAGGAAAAGAATAAATAAATTGAAAAAAGTATTAAAATATTACTAAAATTTATCCATGCTAGCATCGGCTAGGCCACATAGGACGAGCGGCACTCATGTTAAATATTTTCAGTTAAAATTAAAATTGACAAATGCAAAATGTTCATGACTCGATTAGAAAAAAAAAAAACTGAATTAATACAATTATAATAGTTTTAGGACTTTTTGATAATTTTTCTTGTTAAGCACCGAGCTGAAATTCCATCAAGGATGTTGGGATTCATTTGACAAGAAGTTTTCACCATCTCTTTCTCCCAAGAAGATGAAGACTAAGGGGGAGGCCGGGCCATCAGACAGCCATATCGAGTATCGACAAAGTTGAGATTCTATTGGCTCAAGTGACCAAATCACTTGCGGAGCTGAAGAAAGAAGTAGGCACATTTGTGTAAATATCCCTTTTTATATATCTATTGCATGTGTTTTTTTCCTTTTAGTTGCACCTATGAAGGAAAACCATGATCTATCCATGAAATACGTTGTTTCCTCTACTACATAAATTCAGTGATGAAAAAGACAAGGAGAAGGTTCACCGTCTGTCATTGCAAATATTTGTAATTGATGACATTCATAGATTTTACTGTTAATAATAAAACACCTCAACATATTTTGGAGATGATTAAAAACACTTCTTCTACTACAATTGCATTTGTTTTTCTAATATGGCAATAGCTTTTTCTCTTATAAGCGATGCGCTTTGAGAAGTTAATAAGAAGTTAATAAGAATGGGATTTTCTTTGAGTACATGTTCTATGGTTCTACCAAGGCCGTTCAAGCTTAGAGGTACTAGAAGAAGATCAACACACTCAGAAAAGGTCGATGATCAAAATGGAATTCGAGGTTACCAAGCGATAGAGAGTGAGCAGAAGGAAGCAACATTGTCACTAGTCTAGAAGAACCAACCGCAAACCAATAGAAGTTTCCCGCTCTAATGAAGTAGAAATTGCCCCCACAATGTTCTATAAGCTTGGTTTGAAGATCCTGCCTCATTACCAAGTTGGATTTTAAATAGACCTAAAAAGACGTTGCAATACATCGGAGAGCTCTGGAGAAGATCAGTGCAGTTTTTGCCATCATTTAGGCTCCTTTTTCTAGGACCAAACAGGCAAGAACCAACGACTACTCCCTCTGAAGGGTAAAGACTCAAACGGGACTTAAAAGCTCTTAAATACAAATCAAAGAGGTGGGTGGGAGGTTGGACAAATTGAGAGCAGTTTTATCTTGTATTGGTCATGCTTTGCTTATAATTCTCATTTAAGGTGTCGTCTGATTCTATTGTCGTTTCTATCAATAGAAGTTAATAGCTACAAGTAGAAGAAAGCATGCTCAAGCGATCAAACTTCTCGAAATTGTGTTAAGTTAGAAGAGTGAAGTAGGCAATTGGATAGGTTGAACCACTGATGTGTCATTTTCTTGACTATTCTTCTATCTCCTTCTCTCTCTTACTCTATAGTAGAAGAATCAACTTGTTCATTCACGCAACTACTAAACATAGGTATGATGTCCACGCAGAAAACTTTCAAAAGTTTCAATCGACAATTAATCCGCCCAACTCTTAATTATTTCAGTGAGTTCATATAAAATAAATTGCAGAATTCAATATATTCTATCTTTTCCCTCTCACTAGTTTCATCATTGAATTGATTAATGGCTTCTACTGCTTGCTTCTTAATCTTCAAGTTCTTGAATGTTATCAAACAACCAATTTGCTCCTCATTTTAACCTTTTGAAAAACTATTTTTTCCATAGTTCAAGATATACATATCAACTGTTGTTTGCATTAGCATATGGTTTTGTACTATCTATACTATATAACATAAAGAGAAGAGAGGCCTCCACTTTTTAGGCAAATTAGTCTTCCTTAAATATCCTTGATATCTTACTATAGTTATATATAATTTGAGGACAAAAATGTAAAATTCAAACTTATAGTTGATTATTCTACTTTATCCCGGTGTTCATTTTTCTCATTGTCATTTCTTAATATATTCACTTTTTATGTTAGTTGGTTTAGACCTTCACGGACAACTGAGGTTGCAAGCACGCAATTTAGCGTGTGCAGGAAATGTAATCAGATGAATTCGTAGAAAATCTACTAGAGCACACGATATGAAAGTTGGTTATGTATTCTAGTGGTTGAGTGATGTAACAAGACCCACATACACAACAATAATGATGTGACGCTTCTCCATTCACCTCAAGTTATGTTTATTATATTAGTCACATCAAAATTGAATCAAGTTGAATTCATACCGTGTCGATCTAGAGCTCGGCCTCAATCGTGCTACATGCCTGGCACTAGAAACTTGACTTGAGCTCACCAAGTAAAAGTTTTTAAGTACAGTGAGTCCTCCATTATTACTCTTGGCCACATTTCATTTATCAGAAAGCCAGTGCGAAAGTAAAGTGAAAATATTGAGGGAAAATCTACGTCAGTTCCTGCCGAGAGAGAGAGAGAGAGAGAGAGAGAGGTGTAATTGGGTGAGAGTAATAATGGTGAGATGGGTGTATAGAAAGACTTTTCTCTTTCTCTTCGCACGTCATGAGTCCCACCAATCCAAACCTCCGGATGAAGTTTCTTTTTCTACATAAAGTGCTGACAGTAATGGCCCAGGGATGTATCTTTACTCGTGATACAAAGGACATGATGTTGTTTTTAGAATTGGAAAATTACCAAAAAAAAAAAAAAAATTATTATATTGTGCTTATTTTATTTTATCACAAACCTTTTTTGTTTTCTTTATTGAGTTCTAAACTTTTATATTTGTACCAATTCAAACCATCCAATCAATTTTAATAAAAAATCATTGACACAAATATTGACCGTCCTAAATCGGCTAAAATCAAGGATTGGCAAGGTGGAGATCTTCAAGGGGTGGATGAGGCTTCCCCTCACCTAGCGATGGTGAGGTTGGCCCTGCCATGGATAGGTGAGGTCTCGTCTTTGCCATCACCTAGGGCTGGTGAGGTTGATCTCGCTGACCTCGCCTCTAGGCGGTTGCTAAGGTCCGATAACTAGTTAGAGGAAGAAGGGAATAAAGAAAAAAAAAAGTGAAAAAAAAGAATAAATAAATAAATTGAAAAAAATATTAAAAACTATTTAGGTTAGCATTGACTGCATCACATAAGGTGGTTAGATAGACTGAATTAGTATAAATTTAAAAAGGTTTAGGACTCGATTAGTCAAGAAAAAGGTTTAGAATTGAATTGACACGATTATAATAAATTAATGACTTTTTGCTATTTCTCCTTATTAAGCATCGAGCTGAAATTCCAGGATTATTATTGTTGGCTTACCAATAGGTCATATGGGATTTTCTTGAACAAGCTTTGTATGACATGAGGCTTAAAACGAAAATGGGTCGATTGGGTTATTATGTCTTGCACATTTTCTGAGCCATATGGGCTTTAGTTATTACAGGGAAAGAAGCTGGTTTTGTACACCTAGCGAGGGACCAAGGCAAGAGGATCCTCTTTTCACTCTTTTTGTTCACTATTATGCTTTATGTGGTGATAAATGAAGCCATCAGAGATGGCGGAATCAAATGGCATTTCACCTTTTTCTCTACACGACTTTTTTCATCATTCTCAGCTACAGACAAGGCTGCTCATGAATTGGAGACAATGATTACAAGTTGTTGGGATTCATTTGGTTCAATTAGAGCATTGCTAGTGTAATTATTGATGGCTTGAGTGTCAGAATTCATGGATGGGGATCTTGGTACTGGGGACTTCGATACAATTAAGGATGACATCCCGGTTAAAGTAAAAAGAAGAAGAGACAATTTTGTGTGGCCTCAGGTGAAAAACTGTGACCTGAGCTTATAGTGAAATCGGCTTTATCGTTTATTGAAAGAGCTCTGGAGGAAAGGCATAGGGAAATTTCCCAAAAAAATGTTAAATCTATAATATGATGATGAATTAAACTCTAACTTTTTTTTTTTTTTTTTTTTTTTAATTTGGGCAATTTACTTTTAAACCTATTGACAATTTGTCAATTCAGTTATAAACCTTTCAATTATGCAAATTTAGTTTAAATCTTTTAATGAATTACCAATAAAGTCTTTCTAACTAATTTTAGCTGGAAATTACTAATATAACAATTCAATCTATGTTGAAGACCCTTGCACAAGGCCAGCAAGGGTCACCTACCCTCACCTTGGCTAGTGGTCGTCAGTCTCTACCAACCTTTTGAACCAGAAAAGGAAATAAAGAAAAAGAAAGAAATTAAAAATTAAAAATTAAATAAAGAATTAGAATAATTTTAAAAAATAAAAAAATTGTCCATATCGATGCGACTACACCGCGGAGGACGGCTGACTGGATTGTCATGTAAGTGATTTTTGGCCAAAATTAGTAGGAATAATTACATTGGTAATTCGTTAAAAAAGTTTTAGACTTAATTGGCAAATCCTAAAAAAGTTTAGGACTAAATTAGTACAATTAAAAAGTTTATAACTAAATTGACCACCATTTAACAAGCTTAAGATTTTCTAGATAATTTTCCTGAAAGACATTCACCATGAAGAAGAACCTGTCTAAAAGGGAAATATGAGACAACGAGAAGTGCCTCTATCCTAATGAGAAAGAGACAATTGAACATATGTTTTTGCTAAGATGAATAGCTTCAGAATCAAAGCAAAAAAGAGGACATATGGTTGTTGGATAACCGCCACCGCCACCGCCACCGCCACCGCCACCATGGCTGGCAACGATCAGAATCAGCCACACCTACTCCGAGGTTCGAGCAAGACCACCGCTACAACCACCCTCATCTTATTGATCACAATGCGAGTGCACAAAGAGCCACCATCTCTCTATACATCTCTTCCCAATCTCACATTTGGAATTGCGGATACAAAGTCCGTGTGACCTTAAATGAGCAAGGAGGAGCAAGGAAGTCGAGCAATGGCAGCAGAACCGGTGGTGACGATAGCAAGGGGCGGCAACAAAGGGCAGCAATGGGTGATTGGAGATGAAGAACAGAAAAAACAAAAAAAAAAAAAAATCAGGATAATAAATAATGGTGCGGCGGTACACATCGTTGTTTTATCCTAGTCACTGATCACATGGCATCATGTGACTATGACATGATGCATGATTGAGCAAAATGAGAAAAGTTCATATAGTTAACTGAACTAAAAAAAAAGGCTTTAATACATTATTGAAGAAAACAAAAAAAAAAAGTTCAAATCCTCGCCGTGTCATTATTTTACAAAAAGTTACAAACCGTTACATAAATACTCAGTTTCGATCTTAGTAACATGGATTTGGAGATCATAAATTGGGAATACTAGAGGTCAATGCAAATGGGCCATTTGGGCGATGATCACGCCTCACTGATGCAATTTTCCCTTATTAAAATAAGTCCTCTGGATCAAAGAAAAGGCATTGCAACCAAGGCATTTGAAGCCCCTTGGAGATACAATTGCATTTTTCCAAAACCCTCAAAAAATTGAATTAAACACCACCTGCATTTGGCCAAATCCCTTTGGAGCCCCAAAACCCCTTTCAAATGTTGAATCAAATGGAGCCATCATTGCTCCGAGGACTAAATTGAAAAAACCCCCCAACAAGCTGAGGACCAAATGCGCAAATTCAGCCAAGTGGAGGGGGCGTTCTAGTAACTTCGCACCAGGCTCCACCACCAGCCAATAATCACACCCCCGCCTCTCCACTCTTAACTCTCGCCCCTCCATTCCCAACAGCCTCTCGCCCTCTCCGCCCCCTACATTATTTTCCCCTCCATTTTCCTGCGCTTTCCCGGGAAAACTCCAGACAGAAAAACCGCCACCCACCACCGCCGCCGCCGTCGCCGCAGCCACCGCCGGAGAGCGAGACAGAGAGAGAGAGAGAGAGAGACACACACACAGAGGTTAGCGAAGATGAGGGAGATCCTGCACATCCAGGGCGGGCAGTGCGGCAACCAGATCGGGGCCAAGTTCTGGGAGGTGATCTGCGACGAGCACGGCATCGACCCCACCGGGAAGTACAACGGCGACTCGGAGCTCCAGCTCGAGCGCATCAATGTCTACTACAACGAGGCCAGCGGGGGGCGCTACGTCCCGCGCGCCGTCCTCATGGATCTCGAGCCCGGCACCATGGACTCCGTCAGATCCGGGCCCTTCGGCCAGATCTTCAGGCCCGACAACTTCGTCTTCGGCCAGTCCGGCGCCGGCAACAACTGGGCCAAGGGACACTACACCGAGGGCGCCGAGCTGATCGACGCCGTCCTCGACGTCGTGAGGAAGGAGGCCGAGAACTGCGATTGCCTGCAGGGTGACGATCCCCCTTCCCCCTTTCTAATCGAATTTCCCAGATCTTTGTTTTCTTTGATTGCTTGTGGAGCTGTTTGCGCTTTTTCCCAGCTGGTGGTCATTGTTTGTGAATTGGGTTTGCGTTTGATGTTGCCTGTTCTGAGTTTGGAAGATGGATTTTGGCTCTTGCTTGTTGATTGAAGTCGCCTGCGGCGAAAATGTGGGTAGATCTCATCGGTAGGAGATGGAAATGATCGTCGTGTGATGCACTGCGAGCGAGCCGTCCTCTACACGAAAAATCGAGGGTCGGATGTTGTTCATATGTTGTCGATGTCGCCATGTCATGTTAAATTATGTAATTTCATTGATGGCTGGTTGACCCTTAAGTTACATACCTGGAAAAATGAAAAGGGGGAACATTTTTCGCGTTTTATGTTGAATCAGAAATGCAAAATCGTGAATTTTGCAGGTGAAAATTAGTGCCATTTCTGTATTTCTGTGCGTGCCGTGCATTGTTTGATTGTTTACATCTGATTCTTAACATTGCTATGTTTTTTCGTGGAGGAGCAATGTGTATGATTATAACTTGGACTTATTCTTTCTTTAAGGAGAACTTCATTGATGAAATCTCTTAAACTGCTGTGAAAGCCCTTCCTGGTAGCTGATCTCTCCCTGTGTCCTTGATCTGTTTGTCATTCCTGCGATGAATTCTTTCCTTGATTAAGAACTTATATAGAACTAATGATTGCTCATTTTGGTGTGAAATTGTGATATTTTTGGCAACCTTGTTATTTGTGAGCAACAATTCATGAAATACGCTGTCAATTTAACTTTTTGTAATATTTATATCATCAAATTATCTCATTGCATGGTTAAATGTCCTGTCATCTATCAGGATTTCAAGTTTGCCATTCTCTCGGTGGAGGAACTGGCTCTGGCATGGGAACACTCCTTATTTCCAAGATCAGGGAGGAGTATCCAGATCGAATGATGCTTACATTCTCAGTCTTTCCTTCTCCCAAGGTGTCCGATACAGTGGTTGAGCCGTACAATGCAACTCTTTCTGTGCATCAGCTTGTTGAGAATGCTGATGAATGTATGGTGCTCGACAATGAAGCTCTCTACGACATCTGCTTCCGTACTCTCAAGCTTGCCACCCCTACCTGTAAGTTCAACATTTAATGGCCTATTATAGACCACTAGATACAGTTTGTTTTGGCTAAATTAACAAACTATTTGTTAATGTAATATTTGTGATTTCTCACCAAAGCATGCTTCTTAAGTTCTTATTCCTTTGTCACTATGAAATCTATAAATAGTAAAATTAATAAAATGATTGATCTGCTAGTATCTTTCACTGTATTCCAGTGACATGCATTTGACCCTGTTATACTTTGTTGCTTCCAGTTGGTGATCTTAATCATCTCATCTCTGCTACCATGAGTGGTGTGACATGTTGTCTTCGGTTCCCTGGTCAACTTAACTCTGACCTTCGGAAGCTTGCTGTCAACCTTATCCCTTTCCCACGGCTCCACTTTTTTATGGTTGGATTTGCACCACTCACATCGAGGGGATCTCAGCAATATCGTGCATTGACTGTTCCGGAATTGACCCAACAGATGTGGGATGCTAAGAACATGATGTGTGCGGCTGACCCACGTCATGGCCGCTACTTGACTGCCTCTGCCATGTTCCGTGGAAAGATGAGCACCAAGGAAGTTGATGAGCAGATGATAAATGTTCAGAACAAGAACTCATCATACTTTGTTGAGTGGATTCCTAACAATGTGAAGTCTAGCGTATGTGACATCCCGCCCAAGGGTTTGAAGATGGCATCAACCTTCATCGGCAATTCAACCTCAATCCAGGAGATGTTCAGGCGAGTGAGCGAGCAGTTCACCGCTATGTTTAGGCGCAAGGCTTTCTTGCACTGGTACACAGGCGAGGGAATGGATGAGATGGAATTCACCGAGGCTGAAAGCAACATGAATGATTTGGTGGCTGAGTACCAGCAATACCAGGATGCTACCGCTGATGATGAGGAGGAGTACGAGGAGGAAGAGGATGAGGATTTGGTGGAGGTTCATGCTTGAGGTGTGGTTTTTTCTGTCCTAGTATTTGTCGCCTGCTCTGAACGGAGTTTATGTGATGTCGTGAAATTATCATTTAGATTGCTTTCCCATCTGTAATTCGTGGCTCATTATTGTTTTGCAATTCGGTGACTTGATCTTCTGCTGTTGTGGAATCATCATGGTTGTTCCTATTAAGTAAATGAAGGTATTGTTGGAAGCTAGAAACACTTTTATGCTTTATATATGATTGATGCTGGGCTTTATTATAGACTGCACTTTTTGTGCTCCTATGTTTCTGCTCAGACAGGACAAGATGTAGTTACACAGCTCTTGCTTGTCGTACAAGATCTAGTAACATTGTCTTACCTCTGAGTTGGTCTTGTGATAGAGTCAAACCTTGTCATAGATCTGATCTGCAATCAACCCCATGGAGGCATTTGTAACAATAGTTCTTCACAAGAGCCGACTTTCTAAACCCTCTTAAGCAATGAAAACATCGGCTAACATTTATTCCGGCTGATGAAAATGGTCGCTGTAATGGCGGATGCCACTTTACAGAGAACATGGGACAGATCTCACATGAACATTGTTCTGTGAGCTGTCCTTGGATTCGTTCATTTGCATCATCAGCCTAAAGGATATGATATGTGGGTGCACTCTGTCACATCACGTGAAAACCTATGGCACACCGCGCTGCCTGTTGATGGGTCACGCCACTGAAAAGCTCCTCTGCATCCGCTTCGCCTTCATGTGGTCCTTGATGACGAAACCGTGCCTTTTTTGGACGGTGATTCGAGAGTTTCCAGGAGGCATTTTGCACTGTTCGATCGAAATGCAAACCGTCCAAGTCGAGATCAGCTGAGCGGTTGAGATGTACTGCATTTCAATCCACCATAAAAGATTATAGAATCATCCCTCTTTTTAATAATACAACTGTTCTCATACATTGGCATCGCAGAAGAAAAATATCCCTAAATTTGATCCAATCATAAACATGGATGGAGGTAAGGCATAGACAAAAGGAGGGTCAGCCTTTTGATGCTCATAAAGTAAATGTCGGATCTTGAGAATTGATGCGTAATGTTATGTTTGCTGGGAGTGAGCTGTTTGTATGCAGGTGCCTCCAGGACAAAGCCAATTAAATAATTGAAGCATGTGGTGGGCTCGGTGTCTGTCCTCAGGTACATGTCTCATGCAACTTGCAAACTCGGACTGGCAAGTGCCACCAGATCTGAATCCTGATCTTCGATAATCGATTAGATGACGTCGCGAAAGATGACTTGCGACAATTCTTCCTCAAGCTAAATTGTTAATTCAATAATGAGTTATTATAATAAAAAAAATCTCAAATTAATAGACCGTAATAAATTTATCCCCAAAGTCCTAAATTGGCTTACTTGTGAAAAATTCACTCATCTATTAGTTCTTTTTAAATTTTACTATCAAATTACTGAGTTGAAACATGATTGTTGATGAGAAAATCCTCCATTTTTCATAAGTGTATTAGTTTTGTGGTTTTTCGTGGTATTAATTCAATTTAACAAAAGTTAGAGGGAGGGTAATTTTATCACAAATGTATTAGTTTGGATTTTTTTATAATCAAAAAATTAGTTTGAGGTAAATTTATTACAGCCATACAAATTTGAGGTGTTTATGATAAAAAATTAATGTGAGGTAAATTTATCATAACTATGTTAACTTAAGGTTTTTCGTGATATTAACTCTTAAATAATTAACTCGTATTTCATGAATTCAAAGTTTATGAGAAGATTCTCGTCTTGTGAAATCAGGTTGAATGGATGTTAGGCTGGGCATATGGAGCAACAACTACTTCTCAACGGTACGGGTGTGAGTAGCAATTCGTGCAAAAGGAGTTTCTGCTCAAATCTAGGTGGGTTGGGAATCATTTATTAATGTTTTTCATTTTTACTCAATAAAATCATTTAACTAATTTATCTTCCCATTAGATGTATTTTTTAAGTAGGAATAGCATTTGAATATGCCAAATAATAAATATTCATTTAACAACTCAACTAGTCTAAATGCTAGTTATACTTGTTGAATATGTTGCTCCCTAAAATAGAGCCATCGACTGAACGAAATCAAGGCCGACTGTGAGTATTTGAGACCAAGTAATAGAACATGCTGCACATCAACATGGGATGAAGTAAATGCTATGTTGACTAACACGTGTGATCTGGTATTGATTGTAAACATCGTTGACAATCAAACACAAGCGCTTACTGCGAAAACACAAGTATAATCAAGTCGACCAAGTGGGAATAGTTTTCCCTTATCGATTAATAATCAAGGAGAGATTAGTCAAGTCAATATCAATCGGGTGAAAGCTATTAAAATCGACTCACGGAGTTTGATTGAAATCAAATTGACTTGAATAAAAAAGGAAGGGAAAAGTTATGGCACTCAAACTCTTAGGTGAGAATAGTTTGAAGGTGTTGATTGACTAGTGCAGCCAAGCAACTATTGCAATCGAGCTCTTGAGGAGCGCATCTGAAGAGGAAAAGACACGCACATACATCCAAAAGTGCAGTACTTAATTTCGCCATGCACTTTTCTTCCTTGCAATATATGTCAGGTCTGGTTCTAAGCAATTTATCTTTAGTCATTCGAGTTCTTTAATTTCATATCATCAATCAACCACTTGCTCTTGCTCTTTTGGATGGATTTGTGTGGCTATTAGCGGTTTCATATAATCAATTTTACAATCCAATCAAGTTCTTGTTCCTTTATGGTTAACAATCATCTATCAATTTAAAGTACAAGGACCGCGACGTTTGACTAGGATCTTTGATCGTCGAAGCGCGATACTTCTTATTGTCTGAATCAATGGTTTGAAGAGAGCGGTTTTCAAGTGAACAAATAAACATTACTTTGAGATGGTGTTTGAGGATCGGATTAGTGGAAGAATCAAATAAATAGAGTTTCAAGACACATTACCAACAAATTTTCTCAAAATCAACCCATCTAACAGTGAATCAATTTTTGCTTGAAAAGAAAAAGGTTTGGATAGTATAAGGACCTGCCTCACCTGCCTTTGAAAAGTTTGATTTAAGGTACCAACGAAACACCAACCACCTATTAGGCAAACCCGTCATTGTAGTCTTTGTTGGTAATTTGTTTATAAAACAAATGAAGAGATGCCTTGTCCTATATCGAAAAGATGTGAATGCGCATGTGAATGAGATTTGACACTAACCGATGATCGCTATTTTTATTTATTGAAAATTCGGATTTATTTTATAAAAATTAACCGTTGTGTCCTTTTGAAACATTGTGACTATTCAGATTACGATTATTTATTATTTATTATTTAATTTCGAATTTTATTATTTCTTCCAATGGTTATCTCGAGTTCATACCTATTTAGACATAATTTCTTAATCCTTAAAGGTTGTGCTTGTTCGGATATGACCTTTTGTTTTTCTTATAAATTACATAATGTGTCTATTCAATTACAACTTTCTTCTTCTATTTTTTTGTTTTCTTTTGAAAGAATATACATCTATTCTTTCTAATTATTTCCCATGAGAGATCATAGAGAAATACTAGAATTGCTATCTAGTACTTTCATTTGAGATTTTGTTGTATCTTGGAGGATATTTGCCGGTGACCATTAGTATCTTTGTGGAGCAAATAAATCCTTAAAGAAAATGATATGATGTCTCAAAGTCCGACTTAATTACTCTAAAGATCCAACTTTATTGTTTTACCAAATTCGAAGCCATATTTTGCCAACAGTCTTGTCATAATACGGGTAAGAAGCTAGAACCAGCGATATGCATAAGCCCGTCCATAGGCTGACCAAGGTTTCCTAATATAGATGATAGATTGCGGAATCAAACCTCCCAACTTTGCCATTGCCAACTCTTCAGGAAAATGGGAATAAAAGCAATGCGCGTATGAACGCTCGGTTGGACAATGACCTGCTCAATCTGTCTCCGCCGTCTATCAACACGCATGGCGTTGACTTAGGATGTGTTGACTTTCTTGAGCTGCAAGAGTTTTGCTTGGGGGCTAAGTAGAATGGCTTGTAACAATAAACAATTTCTCTCCTTTAAAAGAGGGGAATACTTGGTCTCGACTGCAGTTCCCTCTAAGCGTCACACTCATTTTGGAAATGCTGAAACAAAAGAACATGGAGTCCCAAGAACGCGACTTCGAGGGTGACCACGACAGCGTCGGTGCTGTAAATTACTCACTCGCACATGATTATCTTGTCGGAAAGGAGAGACGAGGCGAAGCAGTTGACGAGCGAGTGGGAAGCACGATCGACAAAGGTGATAATGCCGGCGGAAAGGTCCATCAATTTTACTTCGTGAAACATCATCCATTCGAGAACCCAAGCTTGGTCGCGACTGAAAAGATTGTTCAGCATCGGTTCATCATCGACCAAAAGAGGAAAGAAAAGCTGGTGAGAACTTCTCGTCAATAAGTACATTTCTCATTTGCGTAGGTGTTCAAAGAAGTTCGTATCTAAGGAAGACAAGTATGATGTGCAATCACGAACCAATGTTTGCAACTAGAATATAATTACTGAACTTAGTGAAATCGATATAACTGCTAATGATAGTCCTATACTGTAAAGACGAGTATTCCCTGGATTAGTTCAGGAGCAATAGATGGTGTTGATTACCCGTATATCCTCTCCCCAAACCGCAAATGTATATCTGGTGTCAATCCTAACGTTTGATTATGCTATGATACATATGTCTGGTTCTCAGATGGATCGAGACGGATTATACTTCTCGTTGCGTTATCAGAGATACCGGGACCAGCAATGGGGAAGAGAGGACTTGAAGTTTCTGAAATTATCTACGGACAAGCTATGCTTCGCAAACAAAGTGAGCCTCTGCAAGGCCATCAAACCGAGCTCTTCAGTGGACGAGATAGATAACCTGGTTAGTAAGAACAAGATATTGTTAAAAGGTTTTTCCTGCAGTAATTTAAAATGATTGTGCGAGCAAGGCTTTGATTACAGCCGATATGATACTGTACTTTGGCTGATAAAATGGTGTAGAGCTTGCATTTTAGAATGCTTCATGGAGGCAACAACCTGGCCGACGAAAGGCGGATCTTAAAAAAGATAAGCGAAGCCCAAAAGAAGGCAGATCCATGCATGTCCATGCAATAATTCGATCAAAAGGTATGATTCGACACTCGACCTGGTGCGTTACAGACTTTGTTTTGACCTGACTTCTTTTGGTGTCCCAACCTTTGCGCTCGGGAAAATACAGATCAGGAGGTTGCATTATACAAATGCATGGCAGAGACGTGATTCGAATGAGGAGAGGAAGACTAGGGATGAGATAGGGATGATGACAAAAAGGGAAGATGTGGGATTCTTTTGAATTGGCAAGAGAGGAGGCCATGACAAGTGCTGCTTGCAAGGGGAAGATGTGGGATTCTTTGGGCTCAAAGCTAATCATAAGAAAGCAAGTTCAAGTAAAGAAATCAGACAAATTACATGTTCAAACTCTTGGCCAAACTAATTTTTTTTCTCTTCTTGCTAGCTAATGATTTGCTTATGTATTTTAGCTCATAGAAGAGGGACTAGATAAAACTAGACAGCTAGATAAAACTGCACTTGTCTTTCAATGCTAAATTCGCTTTTGCCAAGAAAGAATTGGCATCGGTCCAAAACGAATTGAAATCAGTGGAGAAGGAACTGTTGTACATTGAACGAATGAAGGGCGATGCCTACAAATTCATCCTCGAATGGAAAAAAGAGCATCAAGAAGCGGTAGGATGATACATATATCCTCTTGCTTTCGCTAGCTGCGTTTTTCCTAGTTACTTATGGCTTTCTTGATTCATTTTCAGAATGCCTGCTACAACAAACACGTTTCGCTCATGAAAGCTGCAAGACAACTCGCTGAGAAGAAAGACATTGAAGCACTTCAAGATTTGTCTACCCAAGAGGTTCTTTCATCTCTCTCTCTCTCTCTCTCTCTCCATCACGTATTGCTGTTACAATTGCCATACCAACGTTTGTTAGTCCTTTTCTCGGTATTTATTAGGTAGAAAAGTTTATGCATCAATGGAATGGTGACCGACACGCGAGGCAGGATTACGAGAGGAGGATTCTAGCTTCACTGAATGCGCGGGGGCTGAATAGGGACGGAAGGAGAAGGAATCACGATGAGAACCCAATAGTAATTGAGGGTCCGACGATGGTGAAGATACCCAGAAGGCTCAGGAAAGCCATTCAAGCAACGGCGAAAGGAGGATCTTCGAGCAGAAAACCCATGTTGATGTAGAATCAGAGTCGTGATAAAAATCAGTTCCAAAATGTCCATAACCGTCCTCTATGAGAAACTATGTTTTGTCAACAATTATTAAGAATTTTCCGAATGTGGCCACAGAATTATAAACAGAAACTGCGCAAAGGGGTCAGTATTCTTGAGACAGACATAAATTAACTTAGAAAAATCCGAACATAACACGACATGACAAAATTTACTCGAAACTTAGACAAGTTGCAAGTAAGGACATGAATAACAAATGCAAGTATGGTGAAATGGAAATGAATGAAAGCCGGTGTGAAATAGAGTTAATGTTGCCTCACCAACAAATGTTGTCGAAATCCGCTCCTCTTACACGCGAATCCTGTTTTGCTTGAAAAGAAAAAGGCTTGGACTGTATTAGGACCCGTCTCACTCACCTTTGGAAAGTTTGGTTTAAGGGGCCAACGAAGCACTAATTGCTCACTGGGCAAGCCTCTCACTATAATGTCATCATAATACGAGTGGGAAGCCCAGAACCAGCTATCTTTCTAGCGATATACCTGAGCCCATGTACGTCATCCATAGACTAATCAAGGTTTCTTGATATAGATGATAGACTACATAATCAAAACTCCGAACTTTGACTTGCAAATCAAGTTTTGAAACATTTTAATCTCACCGCTTGTTGAAATTAGATCGGCTTACACACACGTTGCTGCTCAATAGAGCTGGTAAAATGGGTCATAAACCTATATTATAACTCATTTTTAGTTAAATGGGTCATATATGGGTCGAGTGAAACTTAAATATGAGTCACAAATGGGTCTTAGAAAAGAAAAGAAATGGGTTTGAATGGGTTATTAGGAAACCCACTTTGAACCCATGGCCTACCTCCTCTACCTCCTCAATTCTCTCTTCCTTCCATCGATTGCAAATCTTTGGATGAGTAGAGCATCCCCTTTTTCTTTTTTGATCTCAACTGATTGCAGTCACTGCCTACCTTGCTGTCACACCACCATCTTCATTGCCGGTCTCGAGCTCGTTGGCCTTAGGCGAGCTGCAAGCTCGCTGGCCTCGACAAAGCTCGGGTTTGGCTCACCTAGATTTGCTGAGCCACGAGCTCGCCGGTCATGGCCAAGCTTGGGCTTGCCTAAATCTGGCGAGCCGTGAGCTCGCTGGCCGCGACGGAGCTCGGGCTCGCCTGGATCGGTCGAGCCCTGAGCTAACCGATCGCAATGGAGCTCAGCAGCTTGGGGCTCGCCTAGATGAGTGGAGCCTTGGTCTTGCTGGATTGTGACTTGGCCGGCCACCATTGACGGAGTAACAAGGGAGAAGAAGGAGGAGGAAAAAGAAAGAAAATAGAAAAGAATAAAAGAATAAAATAAAATAATAATAATAATAATAATTTCAAAAAATTTTAAAATAATAAAAAAATTGATTTTTTTTTTTTTAATGATATTTGGCAGATAGATATCCATATACATACCGGAGAAGTACTTTTAGAGGAAGCTCGATGCTGTTTAGATTGATAAATAGAAATTCTAAACATCATAATGTAATTTTTAACTTGGTGAACTAAAATCAAGAAATCAACCAAAATAAAAAAGAATTACAATTAAGAAGTTATGCATTTTCGCATTCAAGAAGATTTTTTATAAGAAAATATTATTTTCATGTCAATTATTAGCTCGTCAAACTTTTTCTTATCAAGAGTTCTTCAAAATTATTTCAATTTAAAGGGTTTTCACATTTTTTATTTTATTTACTTTTTAAATTTGGCGTGAAGTTTTTTTTTAAGTAACTAAATTGAGTTAAATATAAATGTATTTCAATAATATGGGTCAGATCGGGTATGGGCCATCAAATTTATATTGCATAAAAATGGGTCAAAACGAGTTAAATTGGTCAATATGACTCCAATAATTTTCGACTTGATCCAAATCCGATTTGACCCATCCATTTGACAACCTTACTGTTCAATTGCTTCTGACATTGGCATGTCTGCAAGAAGAGTAAGCAAAAGCAATGCACGTAAGAGTGCTCTGTTGAACATTAACCTATTGCTAAATCAGTCTCCCTCCCTCAATCATCACATGGCGTTGACTTCAGATGAGTTGACTTGTGCTGCCTTTCTTGGGCCCCAAGAGTTATGCTTGGAAGCCAAGTAGAATGGCTTGGAACAATGAACAAGGTCTCTCCTTTAAAAAGGAATAGAGGTGAATGCTTGGTCCCCACTCCAATTCACTCGAGCGTTGTTCTCATTTGGAAGATGCCGAAGCAAACGAACATGGAGTCCCAAGAATGTGACTTCGAGGGTGACCACGACGGCGTCGGTGCTGTTGGTTACTCCCATACACGTGATAATCTTGTTGAAAAGGAGAGACAAGGCAAAGCAGTTGATGAGAGAGCTGAAAGTGTGATCGGAGAAAGAGAGAATACTGGCGGAAAGGTCCATCGGTTCTACTTTGTGAAACAACATCCATTCGAGAACCCGAACTTGGTCACGACTGACAAGATTGTTCAGCATCGGTCTGTGATCGAGCGAAAGAGGAAAATAAAGCAGGTATGTCTGAACTTTTTTTTGCATCTTAGATAATTCCAGTTGAGAACTTCTCATCAGCAAAGAAGAAAAGCCAGTTACCTTTGGTGACTCGCCGTTACCTTTGGTGACTCGGCGTACCGATAACGGAAAATGTATATTCTGTGTCAATCCTAATATTTCGGTATGCTTTGATATACATGTTTGGTTCTCAGATTGACCGAGACCGATTATACTACTCGTTGCACAATTTGAGATACCAGGCCCTAATATTGGGAAGCGAGGACTTGAAGTTGCTGAAATTATCTATGGACAAGCTATGCTTCGCCAACAAAGTGAGCATCTGTAAAGCCATCAAACCGGGCTCTTCAGTGGGCGGGATCGATAATCTGGTTAGTAAGAGCAAGATATGGTTAAAAGTTTTTCCTGCAGTACTAGAAAAATGATTATATAAGCAAGGCTCTGATTGCAGCTAATATGGTACTGTATGTTGGCTAATAAAATGGTGTAGAGCTTGCATTTTGGAATGCTTCATGGAGGCAACAACCTGGCTGATGAAAGGCGGATCTTAAGAAAGACGAAGGAAGCCGAAAGGGAGGCAGATCCAAGCATGTCCATGCAAGAATTGGATCAAAAGGTACGATTCGATGCACAACCTAGTGTATTATGAACTAAGTACTCGCATTTAAAAACAGGACTAGGATTCGACCCAACTTCTTTGGGTTTCCCCATCTTTACGCTTGCGAAAAAATGCAGGTTCGGTGGTTGCGTTATGCGAAGCATTGGCAAAGTCTCAGTTCAGATAAGGAAAGGGAGGTCAGGGAAGAGATCAAAGAACTTGAATTGGCAAGGGAGGAGGCCATAACTAGTGCTGCTTGCAAGGGGAAGATGTGGGAATCTATGGGCTCAAAGCAAACCATCAAAAAGCGAGTTCAAGTATAGACAATCAGAGTGTTCAAACTTATGGCCTAATTAGTCCTTTTTTCTTCTTGCTAGCTAATTATTTTGTTTATGCATCTTAGCTCGCTAGAGGAAGGCACTCGTCGTTCAATGCCGAATTCGCCTTCGTCAAAAAAGAGTTGAAATTGGTCGAAAATGACTTGAGTTCTTTGGAGAAGGAACTGATGTCCACAGAACGAATAAAGGGCGACGCCGACAAATTCATCCTCGAATGGAGGAGAGAGAAACAAGAAGCAGTATGACAACACGTAAATCCTCTCGATTTCACAAGCCGCCCTTTTTCTAGTTACTTATGATTTTCCACTTATGATTGATTTTCAGAATGTCTGCTACAACCAACATGTTCAACTCATGGAAGCAGCAAGAGAACTTGCTGAGAAAAAAGACATCGAAGCACTTCACGTTTTGTCTGCTCAAGAGGTCCTTTCATCTCTCTCTCTCTCTCTGCATCATCTACATCATGTATTGGTGTTCCATATTGCCATACCAACGTTCTTTGGTCTTCTTTTGGGTATTATTTAGGTAGAGAAGTTCATGCTTCGATGGAACGGCGACGGACATTTGAGGCGGGACTACGAGAGGAGGATTCTAGCTTCGCTGAACCAGCGAGGGCTGAGGAGGGACGGAAGAAGGAATCGCAACGAGAGCCCGATAGATACCCAGGAGGCTCAGGAAAGCTATACAAGCGCGGCGAAAGGAGGATCTTCGAGCAGAAAACCAGCATTGAAGTAGAATCACAGTCGTGATAAAACTCAATTTCAAAATGGTCATCACCGTCCTCTATCGGAAACTATGTTTTCGCAACAATTACTATGAAATTTCCGGATGCGGCGACAGAATAATATACAGGGTCCGTATACTTGCGACAGACGTAAATTTACTTTGGAAAACCCGAAATAACAAGACACAACAGAGTCGAAACTGACATGAATATGAAAAAGAGGTTGATGAAAGCATATCCTCGCGCATCTTTGTTCCACAAATCCATTTTGAAAACTTCATATATTCACATTGCAAGTTCTAGCAAACATTGAGGGAATTAGGGCCTTACATGTCAAATTAATCAGATTAAACCGACTTTTTAAAAGTGAAACCAATACAATTGGTACAATTTCCATTCTGATCCAATTCAAATGAGAAATTTTTAATTCAGAGTTACTGGAAAAAAATCAAGAAAAATTGGAACGAAATTAGAGCAAGAATCGAATACGACAAGAAACACAGATGGACCATGAATCAGAAAGAACGTAGCGAAGTAATATTTTTCTCATCACCTGATAAGTTTTATCATCACTCGCGATATTACTCTCATCATGTTCATGGAATCCAACGGAAAAGCCGCTAAACTCGCGAGCGCAACGGGGGAAATCGTCAAAACCCACGAAAAATCTCGAGAGCAAGTTCTTGGTTTTCTTGGGTTCAGGAAGCAAAACGGGGACCAAGAAAGTACCAGTCTCGCAGGGCAGGCTCGAGGGTAGAGTCACCACTCGAATCGGCGACTCAAGAATTCGATGCAGAGCAGAAGATGCAGAAGCTCAAAAAGAGAAGAAGACGGAAGACGAATTCGACAAGACGCGACGTTCACAAGAAAAATTGGAGCTTCGACATGACTCGGCGCGACACAGAGAGAGAGCCTGTGGAGCTCCCCTGTGGCTATGGAAACTGGAAGTGGAGCATCGGTTTTATAGGATGGAATAGGGTTGATGTTCTGTCAGGGTCGAGAGAGCCCAAAGGCCCAAAGGCCCAAAGGCCCAAAAGCAGAAAAGCCCATGAGGTGCATAACCACGCGAGGCCTAATGCGTTTATATTCAAGGGACGATAGAATTTATATTATCGGTTAATATCATTTAAAATTCTAAATTAGTATTAGAGATGGCAAATGGGTGGGTCGGGTCGGGTATGGATCGGATCGAAAATGGGTCGACCCATATTTGACTCATTTTACCTGTTTTGACCCATATTCTTGTAATGTAAATCAAGTAACCCATACTCAACCTGACCCGTACCCGATCCATACCCGACTCGATCCGTATTGCCAAAACCTATTAATATTATAGGAAAACCCACTTCTACTATATGCTAATTGGATTAAAAATTCAAATTAAATTAAAGATGGTAAATAAAATAAAATAAAAAAGTTTTAAAAAACCTATAAATTGAAAAATTTATAAAAAAAAATTAAATTATGCACATGCTTCTCTTATTTGAAGTGAACAAACCATTGAATAACTAAAAATTGTAACATGAAATTTTTTTTTTAACTAAACCTAAAAAGACTCATTTTTATGAATTTTTTTTTTTATAAAAGAAGTATTGTTAAAACATTTTTATGCAATACAAAATTTTTAATAATCTTTATGCAATACAAATTTAATGCAAAATTTTTATAATGTTTTTTAAAAATATTATAAAAAATCGAATTTTTAAATTTTTAAATATAATCTTAATTATTTTAAAATATAATTTTTAATTTTTAATAATTATTTTTCTTCTTCTTGATCGGCCGGCCACGACGACGCCTAGCGACCCCACGGCGCGAGATCGAGCTCCCGGCGTCGGGCGAGGCTCGATCTCGCTGATCTGGTGAGGCCGAGGCCTCGCCCGACGCCAGCGAGCTCGAGCCTCGCCAGTCGTTAGCGAGGCCAAGCCTTACCAGATCTGGCGAGGCTCGAGCTCGTCGGCATTGGGCGAGGCCTTGGCCTCCTCGGATCAGCAAGATCGAGCCTCACTTGACACCAACGAGCTTAAGTCTTGCCAGATTCGTCAAGGCTCGAGCCTCGCCAGTCATTGGTGGGGCCAAGCTTCGATAGATCTGGCGAGACTCGAGCTCGCCGGTGTCGGGGCGGGCCCTAGGCCTCCCTAGATCGCGAGATCGAGCCCCGCCGGACACTAGTGAGCTCCAATCTCGCTAGATTTGATGAGGCTCGAGTCTTGCCAGTCATCGGTGAGGCTTGGCCTTGCTAGTCATTGGTGAGGCTTGGCCTCGCTGGTTCTAGCAAAACTCGAGCTCACCAGTGTCAGGCAAGGCTTGATCTCGGCGAGGCTTGAGCCTCACTCCGCCTGTCGCCGGTCGGCGGCATCATGTCACCCTACCGGCCGCCGGCTAAGGAAAGAAGAAAAAAAAAAATTAAATATGAAAAATAATTATAATTTCGATTTTTTATTAATTTTTTTTATAATGTTAAAAAAACCATGGGTTTAAAGTAGTTTTCTTAATAGCCCATTTAGACCTATTTTTATTTAGACTTTTTTTTTTGTTTTACTTTCTCAAACCATTTATAACCCACATTTAATTTTTACTTGACCCATTTATGACCCACATTTAACTTTCACTTGACCCATCTAACTAAAATGGGTCATAATATGGGTTTATGACCCATTTTTTAAGGTATAATTAGTATATATGTGACAAATTTACTAAAAAAAATTCTTTTACTATTAAAAACTCCAAACTAGTATATCCGTGATAAATTTACTTAAGATTGATTTTTTTACAATCCAAAACCCAAAAATGATATATTTGTGGTAAATTTACACTATTTATTTCCATTAAATTGGATTAACACGAAAAAAAAAAAAAATCACTAACTAGTACATCTATGACAATTCGAGAGAAAACCCTAAATTGGTATACCCGTCAATTGTCACGTATTATTAAACTCAGTAATTTGGTGATAAAATCTAATGAACAAGTATACCAATTTGAGATTTTTTGTTGTCAAAATATTAATTTCCTGATATAGATGATAGATTGCGGAATCAAACCTCCCAACTTTGCCATTGCCAACTCTTCAGGAAAGTGGGATTAAAAGCAATGCGTGTATGAACGCTCGGTTGGACGATGACCTGCTCAATCTGTCTCCCCCGTCAATCATCACGCATGGCGTTGACTTAGGATGAGTTGACTTTCTTGGGCTGCAAGAGTTTTGCTTGGGGGCTAAGTAGAATGGCTTGTAACAATAAACAATTTCTCTCCTTTAAAAGAGGGGAATACTTGGTCCCGACTGCAGTTCCCTCTAAGCGTCATTCTCATTTTGGAAATTCTGAAACAAAAGAACATGGAGTCCCAAGAACGCGACTTCGAGGGCGACCACGACAGCGTCGGTGCTGTGAATTACTCACTCGCACATGATTATCTTGTCGGAAAGGAGAGACGGGGCGAAGCAGTTGACGAGCGAGCGGGAAGTGCGATCGACAAAGGCGATAATGCCGGCGGAAAGGTCCATCAATTTTACTTCGTGAAACATCATCCATTCGAGAACCCAAGCTTGGTCGCGACTGAAAAGATTGTTCAGCATCGCTTCATCATCGACCAAAAGAGGAAAGAAAAGCTGGTGAGAACTTTCTCGTCAACAAGTATATTTCTCATTTGCGTAGGTGTAGAAAGAAATTCGTATCTAAGGAAGACAAGTATGATGTGCAATCACGAACCAATGCTTGCAACTAAAATATAATTACTGAGTAACTTAGTGAAATCGATATAACTGCTAATGATAGTCCTATACTGAAAAAACGAGTATTCCCTGGATTAGTTCAGGAGCAATAGTGGTGTTGATTACCCGCATATCCTCTCCCCAAACCGCAAATGTATATCTGGTGTCAATCCTAACGTTTGATTATGCTATGATACATATGTCTGGTTCTCAGATGGATCGAGACGGATTATACTTCTCGTTGCGCTATCGGAGATACCGGGACCAGCAATGGGGAAGAGAGGACTTGAAGTTTCTGAAATTATCTACGGACAAGCTATGCTTCGCAAACAAAGTGAGCCTCTGCAAGGCCATCAAACCGAGCTCTTCAGTGGACGAGATAGATAACCTGGTTAGTAAGAACAAGATATTGTCAAAAGGTTTTTCCTGCAGTAATTTAAAATGATTGTGTGAGCAAGGCTTTGATTACAGCCGATATGATACTGTACTTTGGCTGATAAAATGGCGTAGAGCTTGCATTTTGGAATGCTTCATGGAGGCAACAACCTGGCCGACGAAAGGCGGATCTTAAAAAAGATAAGCGAAGCCCAAAGGAAGGCAGATCCATGCATGTCCATGCAAGAATTCGATCAAAAGGTATGATTCGACACTCGACCTGGTGCGTTACAGACTTTGTTTTGACCTGACTTCTTTTGGTGTCCCAACCTTTGCGCTCGGGAAAATACAGATCAGGAGGTTGCGTTATACAAATGCATGGCAGAGACCTGATTCGAATGAGGAGAGGAAGACTAGGGATGAGATCAAAAGGCTTGAATTGGCAAGAGAGGAGGCCATGACAAGTGCTGCTTGCAAGGGGAAGATGTGGGATTCTTTGGGTTCAAAGCTAACCATAAGAAAGCAAGTTCAAGTAAAGAAAATCAGACAAATTACATGTTCAAACTCTTGGCCAAACTAATTTTGTTTCTCTTCTTGCTAGCTAATGATTTGCTTATGTATTTTAGCTCATAGAAGAGGGACTAGATAAAACTAGACAGCAGCACTTGGCTTTCAATGCTAAATTCGCTTTTGCCAAGAAAGAATTGGCATCGGTCAAAAACGAATTGAAATCAGTGGAGAAGGAACTGTTGTACATTGAACGAATGAAGGGCGATGCCTACAAATTCATCCTCGAATGGAAAAAAGAGCATCAAGAAGCGGTAGGACGATACATATATCCTCTTGCTTTTGCTAGCTGCGTTTTTCCTAGTTACTTATGGCTTTCTTGATTCATTTTCAGAATGTCTGCTACAACCAACATGTTCAACTCATGGAAGCAGCAAGACAACTCGCTGAGAAGAAAGACATTGAAGCACTTCAAGATTTGTCTACTCAAGAGGTTCTTTCATCTCTCTCTCTCTCTCTCTTTCCATCACGTATTGCTGTTACAATTGCCATACCAACGTTTGTTAGTCCTTTTCTCGGTATTAATTAGGTAGAAAAGTTTATGCATCAATGGAATGGCGACCGACACACGAGGCAGGATTACGAGAGGAGGATTCTAGCTTCGCTGAATGCGCGGGGGCTGAATAGGGACGGAAGGAGAAGGAATCACGATGAGAACCCAATAGTAATTGAGGGTCCGACGATGGTGAAGATACCCAGAAGGCTCAGGAAAGCCATTCAAGCAACGGCAAATGGAGGATCTTCGAGCAGAAAACCCATTTGATGTAGAATCAGAGTCATGGCAAAAATTAGTTCCAAAATGTCCATCACTGTCCTCTATGAGAAACTATGTTTTGTCAACAATTATTAAGAATTTTCCGAATGTGGCCACAGAATTATAAACAGAAACTGCGCAAAGGGGTCAGTATTCTTGAGACAGACATGAATTTACTTAGAAAAACCCGAACATAACATGACATGACAAAATTAACTCGAAACTTAGACAAGTTGCATGTAAGGACATGAATAACAAACGCAAGTATGGTGAAATGGAAATGAATGAAAGCCGGTGTGAAATAGAGTTACATGTTGCATCACCAACAAATGTTGTCGAAACCCGCTCCTCTTACACGTGAATCCTGTTTTGCTTGAAAAGAAAAAGGCTTGGACTGTATTAGGACCCGTCTCACTCACTTTTGGAAAGTTTGGTTTAAGGGGCCAACGAAGCACTAATTGCTCACTGGGCAAGCCTCTCACTACAATGTCATCATAATACGAGTGGGAAGCCCAGAACCAGCTATCTTTCTAGCGATATACCTAAGCCCATGTATGTCATCCATAGACTAATCAAGGTTTCTTGATATAGATGATGGACCGCATAATCAAAACTCTGAACTTTGACTTGCAAATCAAGTCTTGAAACATTTTAATCTCACCGCTTGTTGAAAGTAGATTGGCTCACACGCACGTTGCTGCTCAATAGAGTTGGCAAAATGGGTCATAAACTTATATTATAACTCATTTTTAGTTAAATGAGTCATATATGAGTCGAGTGAAAGTTAAATATGGGTTACAAATGGGTCTTAGAAAGTAAAGTAAGAAAAGAAATGGGCTTGAATAGGTTATTAGGAAACTCACTTTGAACCCATGGCCTACCTCCTTTGCCCCCTCAATTCTCTCTTCCTTCCATCGATTGCAAATCTTTGGATGAGTAGAGCACCCCCTTTCTTTTCCGATCCCAACCGATTGCAGCCACCGCCTACCTTGCTGTCACGCCACCATCTTCATTGCCAATCCCAAGCTCGTTGGCCTCAGGTGAGCTGCGAGCTCGCTGGCCTTAATGGAGCTTGGGTCGGGCTCACCTGGATCCGTCGAGCCACAAGCTTGCTGGCCATGGCCGAGCTTGGGCTCACCTAGATCTGGTGAGCCGTGAGCTCGTTGGCTATGATGGAGCTCGGGCTCGCCTGGATTTGTTGAGCCCCAAGCTAACCGATCGCAATGGAGCTTGGTAGCTTGGGGCTCACCCGGATGGGTGGAGCCTTGATCTCGCTGGATTGCGACTTGGCCGGTCACCATCGGCAAAGTAACAAGGGAGAAGAAGGAGGAGGAAAAAAAAGAAAAAGAAAATAAAAAAAATAATAAATAATAATAAATTTCAAAAAAAATTAAAATAATAAAAAATTCATTTTTTTTTTTTAATAATATTTGGTAGATAGATATCCACATACATATTGGAGAAGTACTTTTAGAGAAAGTTTGATGCTGTTTAGATTGATAAATAGAAATTCTAAATATCATAATGTAATTTTTAACTTGGTGAACTAAAATTAAGAAATCAACCAAAATAAAAAAGAATTGCAATTAAGAAGTTATGCATTCTCGCATTCAAGAAGATTTTTCATAAGAAAATATTATTTTCATGTCAATTATTAGCTCATCAAACTTTTTCTTATCAAGAGTTGTTCAAAAGTATTTCAATTTAAAGGTTTTTCTCATTTTTTTTATTTTATTTACTTTTTAAATTTTGGCGTGAAGTTTTTTTTTATTGAAGTAACTAAATTGAGTTAAATACAAATGTGTTTCAATAATATGGATCGGATCACGTATGGGTTATCAAATTTATATTGCATAAAAATGGATCAAAACGAATTAAATTGGTCAATATGAGTCGGATCATTTTCGACTCGACTCAAATCCGATCTAATCCATCCATTTGACGATCCTATTGCTCAATTGCTTCTGACATTGCCATGCCTTCAAGAAGAGGAAGCAAAAGCAATGCACGTAAGAGCGCTCTGTTGAACATTAAACTATTGCTAAATCTGTCTCCCCCCCTCAATCATCACGCATGGCGTTGACTTCGGAGGAGTTGACTTGTGCCGCCTTTCTTGGGCCCCAAGAGTTATGCTTGGAAGCCAAGTAGAATGGCTTGGAACAATGAACAAGGTCTCTCCTTTAAAAAGGAATAGAGGAGAATGCTTGGTCCCCACTCCAATTCACTCGAGCGTTGTTCTTATTTGGAAGATGCCGAAGCAAACGAACATGGAGTCCCAAGAATGTGACTTCGAGGGTGACCACGACGGCGTCGGTGCTGTTGGTTACTCCCACACACGTGATAATCTTGTTGAAAAGGAGAGACAAGGCAAAGCAGTTGATGAGGGAGCTGAAAGCGCGATCGGCGAAAGAGAGAATACTGGCGGAAAGGTCCATCAGTTCTACTTTGTGAAACAACATCCATTCGAAAACCTAAACTTGGTCGCGACTGACAAGATTGTTCAGCATTGGTCCGCGATCGAGCGAAAGAGGAAAATAAAGCAGGTATGTCTGAACATTTTTTGTATCTTAGATAATTCCAGTTGAGAACTTCTCATCAGCAAAGAAGAAAAGCTGGTTACCTTTGGTGACTCGGCGTACTGATAACGGAAAATGTATATTCTGTGTCAATCCTAATGTTTCAGTATGCTCTGATATACATGTTTGCTTCTCAGATGGAGCGGGACCGATTATACTTCTCGTTGCGCGATTTGAGATACCAGGCCCAAATATTGGGAAGGGAGGACTTGAAGTCGCTGAAATTATCTATGGACAAGCTATGCTTCGCGAACAAAGTGAGCATCTGTAAAGCCATCAAACCGGGCTCTTCAGTGGGCGAGATCGATAATCTGGTTAGTAAGAGCAAGATATGGTTAAAAGTTTTTCCTGCAGTACTAGAAAAATGATTATATAAGCAAGGCTCTGATTGCAGCTAATATGGTACTGTATGTTGGCTAATAAAATGGTGTAGAGCTTGCATTTTGGAATGCTTCATGGAGGCAACAGCCTGGCCGACGAAAGGCGGATCTTAAGAAAGACGAAGGAAGCCGAAAGGGAGGCAGATCCAAGCATGTCCATGCAAGAATTGGATCGAAAGGTACAATTCGATGCACGACCTAGTGTATTATGAACTAAGTACTCGCATTTAAAAACAGGCCTTGGATTTGACCCAACTTCTTTTGGTTTCCCCATCTTTACGCTTGCGAAAATGCAGGTTCGGTGGTTGCGTTATGCGTACCATTGGCGAAGTCTCAGTGAAGATAAGGAAAGGGAGGTCAGGGAAGAGATGAAAGAAGTTGAATTGGCAAGGGAGGAGGCCATGACAAGTGCTGCTTGCAAGGGGAAGATGTGGGAATATATGGGCTCAAAGCAAACCATAAAAAAGGAAGTTCAAGTATAGACAATCAGAGAATAACATGTTCAAACTTATGGCCTAATTAATCCTTTTTTCTTCTTGCTAGCTAATGATTTTGTTTATGCATCTTAGCTCATAAAAGAGGGACTAAACAAAACTAGAGGAAGGCACTTGTCGCTCAATGCCGAATTCGCCTTCGTCAAAAAAGAGTTGAAATTGGTCGAAAATGACTTGAGTTCTTTGGAGAAGGAACTGATGTCCATAGAACGAATAAAGGTACGGCAACACGTAAATCCTCTGGATTTCGCAAGCCGCCCTTTTTCTAGTTACTTATGATTTTCCACTTATGATTGATTTTCAGAATGTCTGCTACGACCAACATGTTCAACTCATGGAAGCAGCAAGAGAACTTGCTGAGAAAAAAGACATTGAAGCACTTCACGTTTTGTCTACTCAAGAGGTCCTTTCATCTCTCTCTCTCTCTCTCCCTGCATCATGTATTGGTGTTCCATATTGCCATACCAACGTTCTTTGGTCTTCTTTTGGGTATTAATTAGGTAGAAAAGTTCATGCATCGATGGAACGGAGACGGACAATTGAGGCGGGACTACGAGAGGAGGATTCTAGCTTCGCTGAACGAGCGAGGGCTGAGCAGGGACGGAAGGAGAAGGAATCACGACGAGAGCCCGATAGTAATCAAGGGTTCGAAGACGGGGAAGATACCCCAGAGGCTCAGGAAAGCTATACAAGTGCGGCAAAAGAAGGATCTTCGAGCAGAAAACCAGCATTGAAGTAGAATCAGAGTCGTGTTAAAACTCAGTTCCAAAATGGTCATCACCGTCCTCTATCGGAAACTATGTTTTGGCAACAATTATTACGAAATTTCCGAATGCGGCTACAGAATAATATCCAGGGTCCGTATGCTTGAGACAGACATAAATTTACTGAATAAATTTACTGACATGAATATGAAAAAGAGGTTGATGAAAGCATATCCTCGAGCATCTTTGTTCCACAAATCCATTTTGAAAACTTCATATGTTCACATTGCAGTTCTAGTAAACACTGAGGGAATTAGGGCCTTACATGTCAAATTAATCAGATTAAACCAACTTTTTAAAAATGAAACCAATATAATTGGTACAATTTCCATTCTGTTCCAATTCAAATGAGAAATTTTTAATTCAGAGTTACTGGAAAAAAATGGAATGAAATTAGAGCAAGAATCGAATACGGCAAGAAACACAGATGGACCATGAATCAGAAAGAACGTAGCGAAGTAATATTTTTCTCATCACCTGATAAGATTTTATCATCACTCGCGATATTACTCTCATCATGTTCATGGAATCCAACGGAGAAGCCGCGAAACTCGCGAGCGCAACGAGGGAAATCGTCAAAAACCACGAAAAATCTCGAGAGCAAGTTCTTGGTTTTCTTGGGTTCAGGAAGCAAAACGGGGACCAAGAAAGTACCCAGTCTTGCAGGCAGGCTCGAGGGTAGAGTCCCACTCGAATCGGCGACTGAAAAAATCGATGCAGAGCAGAAGATGCAGAAAATTCAAAAAGAGAAGAAGACGGAAGACGAATTCGACAAGACGTTCACAAGAAAAAATTGGAGCTTCGACATGATTCAGCGAGAGAGAGAGAGAGAGAGAGAGAGATTCTGGAGCTCCCCTGCGGCTGAGGAAACTGGAAGGGGAGCATCGGTTTTATAGGATGGTATAGGGTTGATGTTCTGTCATGGTCGAGAGAGCCCAAAGGCCCAAAGGCCCAAAAGCAGAAAAGCCCACCCAATCTCTCTCTCTCTCTCTCTCTCTCTCCAGAAGTATTATTGCAATGGCTGCATCGTCTCACAGTGATGCGGGGTGCAAACCGACCAATAAAAAATGAGGTGCATAACCACGCGAGGCCAAATACGTTTAGATTCAAGGGACGACAGAATTTATATAATGGGTTAATATCATTCAAAACTCTAAATTAGTATATATGTGACAAATTTACCAAAACTAATTTTTTTACTATTAAAAACTCCAAACTTGTATATCTATGATAAATTTACTTTAGATTGATTTTTTTTTGTAAAGTACTTTAGCCTGATTTTTTAATCACAAAAAACCCAAAAATGATATATTTATGGCAAATTTAATACTATTTGTTTCCGTTAAGTTGGATCAATACAAAGAAAAAAAATCACAAACTAATACATCTATGACAATTTGAGGGAAAAATCCTAAATTAGTATCCGTCAATTAACATGTGTCATTAAACTTAGCAATTTAATGATAAATCTAATAAAAATTAATGGAGAGTAAATTTGTCACATGTTATTGAATTTAGCAATTTAGTGATAAAATATAATGAAAACTAATTGAGGGTAAATTTGTCATAAGTGTATCAATTTGATATTTTTAATTGTCAAAATATTAATTTGTGGTAAATATGTTACAAATGTACTGATTTAAGGTTTTTCATGATATTAACCCTAATATAATTGGTTGGTTACTTTGTGTTATTATTGTTACGTTGTGTATCTGTTACATAAGATGCTTTCTCATTGCTCCCTCCTTCCTTCCTTTTTTTTTTTTTTCCGAATTATCCAAACTAATCATCCCATTAGAAGTGTGATTATTGAGCATGCCTTTTATCGTCCACGCATATCCAAGCTTATCACACATTAGTGTGATTATTGCACATCAATATAAATTAGTATTTTATATTAGTTCTAACGTCAGCATAAAAATATATACTTACACATTCGCCGTTAGATGGATGACAACATATGTGTTTGAAGTTGGCTATATAATATAATTTTTTTACATGTCAACCAACCACTATTGAGTATGATTTTCACGCTTATTATGGACAATTATAATCTACATCTACGTACCTTAACTGATAAACTTCACGAAAGACATTTATTGATGAGAGACCGCGCCGATATACTAAAATTAATCATTAAGAGACTTTGGAAGCAAAATTCATCTGCTCTTTAATCATCTTGTATGCTACTTGGAGTAATTTTTTTCTGTTTAATTCACGTGAAACGGGCCGGGTCATTATAACAACAACATAATTTCGATTATGAAAAAAAAAAAATTATATAGTCCTTAGCTCCATGCAGCAAAAACCAAAAAAGCCGAATAACAGACCGGAAGAACCGTGGACTCGGTCAAGCAGCATCGTCGCTGATTGGTTCTTCACGCGTCTAAAATGCCGTCGCGCTCTATCCCTCCGCACTCGTCCAACTTTGCATTCGGCCACACGTTGATTCTCTCATGCCGGATCGCGGACGGCCAATCTTGATGGCCCTTTCTCAGAAACTTGCGATCTTCTCTCTTAATATAATATCAATTCTCATCAGATACTTCACTCGCTCTGCGCGCTGCATGTCTATAAATACTGGCCATCTGCTCATAGCACATTTCATCCACAACCCAACTTTCAAAAACCCTAGTTTGGTCACGGCTTAGAAGTCCCACTTTCAAGTTGAAACCTGAGCTACTTCGTTTCGGACAGCGAGCAACCTTGGTGAAGATCTCTCTGATATTTGGAGATGGCAAAGAGTGTGGCTTTGGCTTGTTTCTTGGGTCTGTTTCTTGCATTTGCAGCGGCAGATCATAGCCCGCTGCAGGATTTCTGTGTCGCTCAAGCTGGCGGTTCGGGTAAGAAATATGCACCGAAAAGAAGGAGATGTATTGGGGAGATGTGTTTTGATATATATTTTGTCTTCTTTTTCCATATGTTGAGTCTGAAAATGCGTTTTGTGCTTCCCATGGCAGTGTTTGTGAATGGCATGGCTTGCAAGGATCCCAAAACGGTTAAGGCAAATGACTTCTCCTTCAGCGGGCTCCATCTTCCGGGCAACATGTCGAACCCTGTCGGCTCGAGGGTCACGCCGGTGACTGTGGCTCAGCTACCTGGACTCAACACCCTCGGCATCTCCGCAGCGCGCATCGACATTGCACCATGGGGAATCAACCCGCCCCACATTCACCCCCGCGCCACCGAGATTTTGCTAGTCTTGGAAGGGACCCTTGAAGTTGGGTTCATCACTTCCAACCCCGACAATCGTCTCATCTCCAAGGTCTTGCAGAAGGGCGATGTGTTCGTCTTCCCTCAAGGCCTTGTCCATTTCCAGAGAAATACTGGTTTTGGGAATGCGGTCGCCATCGCAGCTCTCGGTAGCCAAAATCCTGGTGTCATCACAATTGCTAATGCCGTGTTTGGGTCGACGCCTGATATTCCTGGAGACATTCTTGCCAAGGCATTTCAAGTTGATAAAATTGTAGTTGGACAAATTCAATCGAAATTTTAGACAAGAAATTAGTGCGGAGCATTTGAGATAGGGTTGTCTAGAAGCAAAGTCCATCGATTCATTTGTTTAACCTCGTGTCTGGCCATTACTTTTGTATTTATTTATTTTCACTGTATCCCCATTGACTGATATGTAATTTAAAGTTGCGAGCCAATTTTTTTTTTTTTTTTTTGGGTTAACTTTTCTTATATTTTATTAGATTTAATTTATCATTTTTACTAATGTCTAAAATTTCCCTACTCATCGCGAATTTATCAATCTTTAGTTGAATGGCTTACCGCTTTTTTCCAATTAAATCACCAATTGATTTTAGATTATTAGGTGTAATTAATTGAGTTCTTTACTGGTGTCATGAATTTTCAACTTTTATTTGTGTGACTAGCCAGTTTTCTCTCATTAGGTTACTAACAGTTTTGATTTATCAAGTCCCATTTGATTTGCTTCCCAGTATTTATTATTTTATTACCTATCTTTCTATTGAGTTAGTAACTTTTATTTGACTTACTTACCAATAGGCTAAATTTACCAACTCTTTTTAGAATATATTATCTTTAATTGGCGCAATTACCAACTTTTACCCTTTTTTTGTTCATAAACTTTTACCCCGGTTAAGTTACCAATAGGTTTTGTATAACCCACACTTTTTTGAGTTACCAACCAACATTTATTTGATTTTTTTAAATTACCAACTTATTTTTTCACTACTTTACAAATGATTGTTTCTTACCATAATCTTAAATTTACCATTTATTATATGAAATTACTTAATTTTATTTGAGTAGGTTATTACTTTTCTCCAATTAAGTTTCCAACTAAGTTTGAATTGTCAACTCTTATTTGAGTTGCTTATCGAAGCTCGTTTATCTTCTTATTAAAAATATAACAACTTCTCTATTAAATTACCACAGTTTATTTTTCAACTTGCCTTTTTCTCAATTCTTATTTTAGAAATTACCAACTTCAAAAAGAATGACTACCAATTTTTCTTTGATTGCATTACCAACTCCTATTTGAGTTAGTTACCAGTGTTTGTTTTGTTTTTAAGAAAAATCTTTTAACCTTTACTTGTCACGCCCTGAACAACGGGTACATAACAATTCCTTCCTTGGTCAATAGAAAGCAATGTCCCAAGACTCATCGCTGACCCTTTCATTTTTAACCTTTCATTATGCGTAAGCGGAAAATGAACCATCTCTCGATCAACAGACAATCAAGCAATCAAACAGGAATAGTGAGATGAACAGCAGAAACACAACCTCTACTCATATATACACATTTTTACATTTTCATATTGGATTAACCTACGGAAGATCGTTTCCGATTTACAAGCCCAACAAATGGGGCCGATCCATCCTTTCAACAATTTGCCATACCCATTCATCAAATTCAAATTCGACGACCGAGAAAAAAGAGACTAGTCTAGGCTAACCAAACTATACAAGAAAAAGAACTCTCGGGCTCGGAAAATAATTAAATAATAATATTTTAATAATTTCCATTGCATTCACGTCACTTTAATTTAATCCTTTAAGCTGGACTTAGGCTATGTCGATTCAAAGTTGGAGCGAGGATCGACTTTCCTCAAGGCGGGCCAAGCATCCGGGCTCGGGAAGGCTGCCAAAATGGGCCAAGACTTAGCTGCCATACCCATTTTCTTGGTTGCTGTCGTTCGGGCGGAGGGATGGTGAAGCGGGGCTAGCGACGAGGAAGGATTCTCGGTTCCTTTTTTTTTCCCATTCGGTTCTCTCTCTCTCTCCTCTTTTCAAACTTCAACAAGCTCCCTCGATTCAGGAAGAAGATGATGGTGATAGGTCACCTTTCCAAGAGCAAATCCTCACCCTCCATGTGTCAAGATCCTCAGCTGCACAAGCCCCACCATGACATCACTTGGATGATGTCACATTCCACTATCTCTAATCCTCCCACAACGCAATTTATTTTTCCACGGGGCATAAAATCTTTACGCCATCAAAGATGAGGAGGGTCTAGCTCCATGGGGGATCATTGTCCTTAGGGCCCTACACTCGGAAAATCGGGATGTCCGGATGTAACGTCAAAACCTTTTAGAGGACTGATTAGCATGTCTCCATTCCAGATGAACCACGCCAGGAACCTATGGGGTATCCATTGCCCCGGTCCCTCATCCACCCAGATGGTGGTGAGATACTTCTCGTACAGGTGCGCTTGACCCGGGAAGTGGTGGTGTGTCACGACGGTATCCCAGTCCTTAGGGATACCGAACCTCATTGGCGGAAGTGCCATCATAAGGACCTGAAAGTGGTTATATAATAACCAGTGAGATATAAATCTCAGCGAGGCCTCCCCTAAGCCCTCGGTTAGGACGCTAACTCAACTTGGGGTATCTCTTCAAAACCACCCCACAAACAATCAACGACCCATAACCAACAACCAACAATCAATAGTCAGTTCGCATGCAATCTTACCCGGTATGCCATACCTTACACGTTGAATCTCAGCATAATACGCGCAATGCACATGGCCATTAGATGATGCAGTTCATCAATCACATACGAGTCGCGTCACAAGCGATTTCACCTGGCCATTGGCACACCTTGCACATTATTGATTCATATGTGTGTACCATAATAAGTGTGCTCAACTCATGCATAGTCAAAACCAAAGATGCCATGATTCATAAATGCTCTTGCACTTTCGTGCGCCACCTATCATGCATCACACGATCACATGGGTCCCGATTATAAGGTAAAATCGTTATAACACGTCCCATACCGTGCCACACAATTTTACCTTATAATAAGGCCCAACCATATGAACTCTCACGTGTGTTCTAGTTACTAATGACCTACCAGCCATAGCTAACTTTCCAATTGGTGCTCATCCACCTCAACACTCATGTGCGCTCCAAATAATAATGACCTCCTGGCCATGGCTAACTTTCCAGTCAGTGCTCATCCGACTCTTACCGGGCTACCGATAAAAAGATTGGGCTTTGTTCTGCCCCGTCGGGCACGACTATGTCTCGAACTCCCGTTCAGACAATTTCCCAAAAAGAGACATCAGTCTACAATCTACAGCGACCGGCTTCTGACTCCCGCCGGGTATCATCCCTGAACTCTTGTTGGGTGATGGTCCAACATTCGATCGCACAAACATACCTCCTCAATTCCTTCTCTCATAAAACGGTCCATTTCTAATGTCCCTTGGACAATCCATATTTCCTTCTTGTGAAAATTACTCAATTCATGCGGATGCCCATGCATTTACACACTCATTTGCTTCATATGATTAAGATACATGAATTTAGAATACTTTTCATTCTCGGGTGAATAGTGCTCGGGAACAATACTGCGTGACAGTTTTTTGTGAATAGTAAAATTCCAGAATTTAATAATTAATAAATTAAATCCAAAAATCATTAAAACACCAATTAAATTAACAACCAATCAATTAAATCTAAACATGTTTAGTTAATCACATAAGCCACATTAAGCAAGTAAAGCAAGATTAAACTAAACTAATCTTAGCCACTAATCTAATCACCTATCTTAGGACTAACATAGCTTAATTAAATCTCCTAAGCTAGAATCAACACTAATTAAAGCAATCCTAGGCAAGTTTAGGCACTAATCAATGGATTAGGAGCTAAACTCACTCGTTAAACGGGCCAAAGACACGCATGCGGCAGCAACGATGGAGGCGATGCACCGGGACCTCAACCATGATGATCCAAGGCGGTCCTAAGGCTGAAATAACAGCCACAAGCTCGAACTCCCTTTGCAATTCTAAGAAACCGAACAGCAGAGGAGGAAAATGAGTGAAGCGGCTTTGCCGGAGCTTTGACAAGGGGTTGGCCGGCAATTGGCAGCACCAAGGGGTCAAGGGAGAGTGGCTGGTGGCTGGGCTGGGCGGAGGAAGGATCAAAATGGGAGAAAAATGGAGGAAATCACAAAACAGGTGGACCCAAGCGAAACCAGGCGGTTTGGCGGTCGGTTCTTTCTTGTCGGCGGATGGGACGGCCGGCGGATTGTTCCGACGAGTGGCGGGGTGCTTCGGTATGGTTTGGATGTACTGATCACGGTGGTGGGTGGAGCGTGAGCTAATTCGCATGGGAACGTAACTTTTAACTTGGGTTTTCAGAGAAAGGTCAGTTGGAGTAGAACAGGACCGGACGATCGACTAGCGTTGGCTTTTGGCGGCTAGTGGGTCAAATGGTAGCTTCGACCGGTGAACAGTCAACTCCAAGCGAACGGTCTGGGTGTCCTCGACACGATGGTGGGTGGTGCAGGAGTTGATTTGTCCGGGAAGCTAACAATCAACTCAGATCTTTGGAGGAAGCTTTGTTGGAACAGAAGCAAGAAAAAAGGAGGAACAAGGGGAGAGAAGAGCTCGACGGTTTGGTGAAAGAGGAGGAGAGAGAGAGGATTGAGCTGCTGTCAAACCTCATCAAAGCCCCAAATCCCCATGCACATCACCTTATCTTTCTCTCTCTTGCTTTGCCCTTATCCACTTGCTTTTAGGGGCAAAATGGTAATTTCTCCTTGCACAAATTTCCAATCTGCCCTTGGGCTGAATTTGATGGGCAGGCCTAAGAAATGGGCTTGGAAATGAATAGTAATGGGCTCAAGAATTGGTTGGGCTCAAACGGGCTTAAGGTTTGGTAATGGGCTTGGAAGGAGGAATAGTGGTTTTGGGCCCAATGGGCTTAATTGCTTGCCTTGGGCCTTCCATGGTGGTTGTCCCACCTTGGGCCTAAGGCCCACATTGGCTTTGCTTGGCCCACGTCCTCATGGGCTTGCCTTCTCAGTCCTTAAGTCCTTTTTCCCCACACTCGGCTTGCTTGGCACTGCTGACTGTTGAAGTCGCATCATCCAATGTTCGTCCCAAACATTCTCGATAATTTGAAGTCTAATCTTGGGTTCTCATGCCATGTCAATTTCACCCTAATGTCATTTTGGATACAACTTAGACTAACAAGCAGCTTTGAAGATTCACGCGTATTGACTCGTGCCTTACCACGTTCAAGAAATCTCGACATATGGACATCCTTGACTACATGAATTTGTGGATGATAGGTTCTTATTTCAAAGTACATGATTATTGAAGATCGACCTAGGGTCGTTCACAGGCTCAATAACAGCAAACGAAATCACCCGCGTTCCATTATGTTCTATCCACAAATTGACTTCTAGTTGTCCTTAAAATCGGCATGCCTATCTATAGGATCGTCCTCACGCAAGTCTTACTATCAAGTCATTTTCCTAGGTCGAGTCCTTTAGTCGTCTAAGTTCTATCCTCATTAGCCTTTCCCCTCAATGTCAGTATCTCAGGAGTGATCAATTCCGAGTGAAATCAACCAACAATGCATTGGCGAAATTCACATTCATTTATCCCACCAAGAGCTCGAATTTCAAGGTGTCACATTACCAACTTTCTTCACATTTTTTTATAAAAATGTTTGACTTAACCAATACTATGCAAAATTATCAATCTTCATTTGTATGACTTACAAAAGCTTCTCCGATTAAATTATGAACTATTTTTGGATTATCTATTCCCATTAAATTTTTTACTAAATTTTAATTTTAATTTCAGTAATAATATGCAAGAACATTCCATATTATTAGTAAGATATAAAAGGCTTAGTGATGTAAAATATCAGATTATTCAAGAAACCCTAGTAGCTTCGAGTGAATGGCCGTCAACAAACAAAGGCGTTGTAGGGCATTGTAGATTCTTATCTATGACTTCTATCATTTCATTGATATCAAGTGAATTGCTAGAAACATGTGAATTGTGTGGCTAACCCAATACAAAATTTCATAAGGGGATTGCGGTGGGTTATGATGAGTAAAAGATCTTCTTTCTAGTGACATTCAATTCATAACGATTTCATTTTCAAGGTCTAATGTTGAAATAATTTCAGTGATTTTCTTGACTTTGTGCATGTTAACAAACAGTTTGCAATGTCTCGACTTTTAAAAAAACGTTAGAGTCAAATAGTAATTGAATCGAAGAACTTTTTATTTTTACATCATTTCAGAAACCTAATGACTTGGTCATATAATTATGTAAAATGAAGGTTTCAATCTTTGCAAGAGAAGGAAATAAACAAATACTCAATTACTAGAGTAAACAGAAATTTATGCTCAATCTCATGGATACATATCAAAAGCCACATTAAGTCATATGTATGGCTTGGTGAGAGATCTTTCTTTCACATCTTTTGAGACCACCATAAATATGATGTCAAAAAAGCGAAAATAAATGATTTTAGCCCTTACAAAAAGAAAAACTAAATCTTAAGTTTTTCTCATGCTCATGTCATGTTGAGATTGCAGAAGAAAAAGTTAGAAGGTCCAATCCATTTTGTCGTAATCGATTAGTTAACATGTTGGTTAACCATATTCTAAAATACATAAACAAATCATTGTATTGTCAAATTATCTAGGGAAAATTCCAAAATAAGAGTCTGAAGTACCTCTAGTTTCTAAAATATGGGTCTAAAGTAAAATTTGTTTCAAATAAGGGTCAAAAGTAATCAATTTGTATTAAATAAAGGCCTGAAGTGGCCATTATCAATTTCAAAAAAGGGGCCTAACCTCTTAGATTGAAGGTTATTTTTGTCTTTTAATTAATTTTTTTTTATTTATTTCTATTTCTTTCTCTCTTTTTTCTTTTTTCCCTTCCCTACACCAACCATGGTGGAGGTCGTTGGACTTAGGCGAAAAAAAGGGAAAAAGAACTCTTTTGTAAATTTTGTCTCATCGGCGTTGAGTGATTTCTGTTCTTTTGGGAAACAAAAAAAGAATAGAAATGCCCTCGCCTCCCACAACCCGAAATTTTTTTTTTTTCCTTCTTCTTCCTTTTTGGCTGGAGGCGATCGTCACCCAACATCGATGAGGGTTGCCCTTGCCAAATCACCCTCACCCAATGTCGCCAAGGGTGGCCCTCACTTGAATTGGGTGATCTCCTTTGGCCATTGATGGCAATGGTTGGGGAGGGAAGAGGAACAAGGAAAAAAAGGAAAGAAAAAGAACTCATTTGTAAATTATGACTATCTACGCAACACTCACCCAAGTCTCCATGTTACTCATGTGCCACACGTTTATTTTAAATCTAAATAAAAAAATTATAAATAATGACCAATCTTGAACCAACGAGTTTTTCCCTATTCGATGCTCACCCCTATCCAAAACCCGTTTCTTGAATTGGGGGAGTCAATATATGGAGACACCCATTCTTTAGAGGCAAAAAATTTAAGGATAAAAACTATTAAAAATTGAAGCCCAAGTTGGGTTAGGTATATGTGGTCTAAATTGGGTTGGGTATGAGTAACTTAAATTGTGTTGCATAAAAATGGATCAATATAGTTAAATAAGTCAATTAGGTCAAACCAAATTTCTATTTATTCCAAGCCCGACTTGACCCGTCCCCACTCATTTGATAGCTAGGTACGATGATGTTTATAAATTGTTGAAAAATGGCCTAAAATTCATGCCTGAAGAAACTATGTGATAGTATTTTGAACTTAAATATCACAGAACTATGTTTCATAATTATTCAATTGATGAAAACTATCAGAAGTCGAGGCAAAGGGACGAAGCAAGGTATGGACGAGAAAGAAAAAGACCAAAGAACAGATTTGGGGAGAATTTCACTTTTTTGTGTATATTTAGTCTATCGTCAATGTACATCATTTGAATAATTATACTACAAGGTGTATACTAAAAAAGGCAATGTAATATCATACACATCAATCTAAATCAATCTAACTTTTAGATTGATTCTATAAAATCAAGATCGAATCAATTAGTATCCGAAGATCTTCTACATATCTTCCAACACTCCCCCTCAAGTTGGTGGCTTGTAAATGTCCAAGACACCTAGCTTGCTTAATAGATATGCATGCTGTCTTTGACACAACGCTTTGGTAAACACATCTGCAGGCTGTTCAGCAGTTCCAATCCCTCTTGTCTCAATTGTTCCTTCTTGAATCTTCTCCCGAGTGAAATGACAATCCACTTCTATGTGCTTGGTTCTCTCATGCATTACAGGATTTGCTGCAAGCTTCAGGGCCGATTCGCTGTTGCAGTATAACTTTTTCGGACCTTTCAATTGTACTCCAAGGTCACTGAGCAAACCTCGTATCCACACAACTTCACATGTGGTTTTTGCCATTGCTCGATACTTTGCCTTAGCTGACGATAGAGAAACTGTTGCTTGCTTCTTGGTTTTCCATGAGAGAAGAGAATCTCCAAGCTTAATACAGAAGCCAGTTATGGATCTTCGACTCATAGGACACGTTGCATAGTCTACATTACAATATGCTGTCATTTCCATGTTGCATTTTTTGGATAAAAGTATTTCGAGTCCTGGACATCCCTTCAAATACTTGACCACCTTCAGAGTAGCATTCATGTGAGATTCTTTCGGTTTGTGCATGAATTGACTCAGATTCTGCACCGCATATGATATATCAAGCCTGGTCATAGTCAGGTATATAAGCTTTCCAATGAGCTTCTGGTAACTTGTCGGATCCTGTAGTATAGGATCATCCTGAAATGTTCCCCTAGCATGATCTGCTGTAGTTAGCCTGACGTTCTGTTCGATTGGTATGACAACTAGCCTGCACTCTAATAAACTGGCCTATGATATAATCTCCAATACAAACTTTCTCTGACTAAGAGAAATTCCTTGGTAAGATCGCGCGATCTCAATCCCAAGAAAATATTTTGGTGCTCCCAGATCCTTTATATGAAAAGTGGTATGCAAATATTTTTTAAGACTCTTTACTGCAGCTTCATCGTTTCCCATGATAAGAATGTCATCTACATAAATCATCAAGTAGATAGATGACGTACCTTTGGTCCATGTAAACAAGGCATAATCATACTTTGATTGTTTGAAGTTTGCACTAGTGAGAGCATTGACAAATTTAGCATACCATTGTTTGGAAGCCTATTTCAGCCCATAGAGGGATTTATGGAGACGGCATACTTTATCCTCCCCCTGTCTCCATAAGCCTTGAGGAATGTCCATGTAAATTTCTTCATCCAAATCACCATGAAGAAAGGCGTTGTGAACATCCATTTGGTGTAATGACCAATCATGGATTGCTGCAACGAATAAGAATGATCGAATAGTGACATCTTTGGCAACTGGAGAAAAAGTTTCGTTATAGTCGAAACCTTCTCGTTGTGTATACCCTTTCGCCACCAATCGAGCTTTGTATTGTTCAATTGATCCATCAGCTCTATATTTTATTTTGTAGACCCACTTGCATCTTATGGACTTCCTATCCCTAGGAAGATTAACTATTTCCCATGTTTGATTATCGGCCAATGCCTGTAATTCTGCTGCCATCGCCTTTTGCCACCGTGGGTCTTTGGATGCCTCATCATAACTAGATGGTTCTTTTTCATTGGATATACGACTAATGCAACATTTATGTTCCGACGAAAGTCATTCAAAGGAAACATAAGAAGATGTCGGATAGTTAATACTTGGTCCATTAAACGAGGCACAAACATAATCTTTAGTCCACGTTGGTGGTCTCGTGGCTCTCTTTGAATGTCGTGGATGGTCCATTGGTGGTGGAGGAGGAGATATTTCTGCAGCATTGTTTTCTGCATGATTAGCATAATCATTCTCAACATTGGATGGAGCAATGGGTATGCTTTCCAATGTCTCTGTCTGTGGTGACTGATCAAATGATGGTGGGATGATTTGCCCCGGTGATGTAGTGAGAAAATATTCAAGAGATAGATTGTCTTCAATTGGGGATTGATGTGAGCTATTTGAGATATTCAAATCCCCTATAGTCTTCTGGAATGGAAAAATAGTTTCGTGAAATATGACGTCCCTACTCACGAAAAATTCCCTTGTCGATGGATCCAAAACATAATACCCCTTCTGTAGGTTAGGGTAACCCATAAAGATACCTTTCCTTGCACGTGGACCCATTTTATCTTGAGGTCCCATAGTTGTAGCATAACATAAACAACCGAAAACTCGTAGATGATCTACTGCTGTTTTTTTTTTTTTTTTTTTTTTTTTTTCATAAAGTAACTCAAAAGGTGACTTACCAGCTAATATCCAAGTAGGCATACGGTTGATGAGGTAGGCTGCAGTAAGGACACAATCTCCCCAATATGTTGTTGGTATGGATCCCTGAAACTTTAAGGCGCGTGTGACTTCCAGCAAGTGACGATACTTACATTCCACTACTCCATTCTGTTGTGGAGTATAAACACAAGAGCTTTCATGTAGAATGCCATAAACTAGGAAGAGTGATCTGCATTCATGACTAAAAAAAATCCTTCCCATTGTCAGTCAGTATTCGTTGGATTGATTTCCCAAACTGATTTTTAGTTAGGATAATGAATGTCTTCAAATGAGATGGAACTTGTGCTTTTGATTGCATCAAGAATACCCGTGTGGCTCGAGAGTGATCATCAACGATAGTGAGAAAATATCGTGAACCGTCACGATGTGCTGTGTGATATGGCCCCCAAACATCCACATGAATTAAGGAAAGGACATTATTGGAATGTTTTGCATTGGAAGGGAAAGTTGCACGAGACTATTTTGCTAGAGGGCAAACATGATAGTTAAGGTATGGGAAGAAGGCACTATGTCCCATTTGTGAATGCAAAAGAAAATCTTTATTATTGGCAATGACGTTACACAATGACATTTTATTGAAAGGAATTGAATCATGATGACTTGAAGTGCTGGTCCAGAAATATAAACCTTCAAAAATATTACCCAAGCCCATTAGTTTCCCAGTCGAAAGGGCCTAAAAAAGACATATGTTAGCATCAAAGAGTATTTGACAGGAGTTTTCTTTGCAGACTTTGGACACGGAAATGAGGTTGAACTGGAATTATGGGACATAAAAGACATTTTGCAGGACAATTTGAGGGCTTAATTGAACAGTCCCTGTTAATGTGACATGAGTAATATTTCCATTTGGAAGTTCTACAGAAATAGGTGTCTCCAATTTCCTATTCCTTTTTTGAAAAAAAACTCACATCACAAATGATATGATCACTTGCTCCTGAGTCAATTATCCATGCCCTTTTTGAAATTGAGTTTATCAGGCAATGGATATACCTGAGAAGCTTCCCCCTTTATTTCCAATGTCTGCTTTCTGCAATGCCTGCATCAATTGCTGATATTGCCCATAAGTAATGGGTCGATCACTACATATCCCAGTAGGTCCGGTCACCTGGTAAGCTGCAGAGTATTCTTTCATTTTTCCTTTTTCTCCTGATTTTCCATGTAATTTCCATCAATTATCTATGGTATGATGCGGACGTTTGCAGTGTTCACAATACAATCTACCTTTCCCTTTTGAATTTTGGCCAAAATTTCTCATGGAAAAAATCTGGCCGTCGGATGCTTTGATTGCCGAATTATCTCCACTGTTCGATCCAGTGAATAGATTAGCTCTTTGCGGACCGTCAAATCTTTGGGAAAAATTGGAGCCGTCAGATCTCCTCGAGAGATTTGTGTCGTCGGATCGCCTAATTAGATCGTAGCTTCCATCCCTTTTAGTCCGTAGCATTTCAAACCTTCCATCGCGATTCTCCTGAGTTAGGGTTTTCGCCCCCAATTCTCTCCCGTGGCGTTCTCCGCAAAGGGCGAGGGCTACAGCGTCGCTTCCTCGTGTCTACTCCGGAGCCGTGAGTCGTTGGCTCTCCTCTTGGACGGCCAATTGGAAAATCCGGCCGAGGGGTGGCATGGGATCCATCACTAGAATCTGCGATCTAAATGTTAGGTAAGATTCATTCAAAATCAAGAGAAATCGAGTGGATTTCTCCCTCTCCTTCATCGATCTATATTGCCCGAGTGTTTCTGGGGGTCCCTCGAGCTTTTCCTCTGCGGCCTCGAGCTCATTCCAGAGCGATGAGAGTTTGTTGTACACCGCCGTGATTGACATGTTTCCTTGTTTGAGATCTGTGAGTTCCTGCGTGAGACATATTTTTTTTGCTCGATCTAACTTTCCGTACATCTCTTTGATGTTGTCCCACATGGTTTTCGAATCTTTCATCGGTGGGAGGCCTGCTGTGATGTCTGGAGAGACACAGTTGCCGATCCAGGTGTGGATCAGGTGGTTGCACTTTCTCCAGTGCCTTGCCAGCCTTTCGTCCGACGGGATCGGCACGATTCCGTCAAGGAAACCGTCCTTATCCTTTGTCGCAAGAGCCCTCCGGAAGTCTTGTGACCACTTGCTGTAGTTTTCCGGCCTGGTCAGTTGCAAACTGATGAGTCGCACTTTTGGACCGTTGGCGGTAGACACATGCAAGGGGTCCCCTGGTTCTGGTCGACCGGTGGTAGCCGCAATTGGATACGGAAAGAAAGCAGATGGAAAATTTGGGTTCGGGTAGGGATTTGTCCCTGTACCCGACCCATCGAATCCAGATCCATGCCCTGCATTGAAGAGACCCGGGTGAAGGTTTGTTCCCGATCCCGCTTCTCCAGACCCACTTCTCGGTTCTGTCTCGATGGCTGAGTTTGCCCCGCTTGCGGCTGGTAGACTCCCATCGAGTTGAACACCGCTCTAGTAATTCATTACTCTCGGCAATGATGGATTCGGGCCTTGCCCTACGTACCATTGATAGGGTACCCATTGGTAAGGTTGTCCGGAATGGGTTGCCCCACATTCGCCTGAGTTGGGAACATCTGCCATTGAATTTGTGTTTGTTGCTATGTCGTGGTATTTGCAGGTATCATCTCGGTGTTACGGCCCTGTGTCTCCACCGTCGGTGTGACGTTGCCCGTGGAAAGAATTCCAGTGCTGACAGGAGGTAGGTTTTATGGATTCATGGTATGTAAATCCTCTTCGCTTCTTCTCCCTTCTTACAATAATCGATTCTCTCGTAACAAGACGTAGATCTGTCTTGCAGGTTCAAACAAAAGCAATTTGGTGCGGAAGTTGGAGCTTAGAGCCGTAGCTCTGATACCATGTCAAAAGTCGAGGCAAAGGGACGAAGCAAGGTACGGATGAGGAAGAAAAAGACCAAAGAACAGATTTGGGGAGAATTTCACTTTTTTGTGTATATTCAGTCTATCGTCAATGTACATCATTTGAATAATTATACTACAAGGTTTATACTCAAAAAGGCAATGTAATATCATACATATCAATCTAAATCAATCTAACTTTTAGGTTGATTCTATAAAATCAAGATTGGATCAATTAGTATCCGAAGATCTTCTGCATATCTTCAAACAAAAACCAAAGCACATTGCTAGAGTTGTATTCACGCAATAATCAATAGGTAAGATTAGTATAATAACATAAATTTTAAACGCAAACAAAAGTATCTCGTTCTTAATGTATATATATGAGGTGCAACAAGAAGCCAAAATACGGCTATTTTGAATAGATTCCAATCATTCCATTAATGCAAGCTATCAAGAAAAGATTAAAGAAGAAGAAAAGAAGAAGGAAAATTTTTAAATTTTCCTATATCAGCACAAAGTAAGAAACAAAATTCTTGCAGCACGTTAATCGAGCTTAAGTTTTCAATATTGTTAATGGAACAAAAGCCGAATGGAAAATTAAAAAAGAGAACCTATTTTTGGCTCCGTGCCGTGTATTTGGTCAAGGGACAACTTCGTTGATTAATTCTTACGCGTGAAATCGCCTTCTCTCTCAATAAATCCACACACTATAATCTCTATTATGCAAGAGAGAATTGCCTTCATTTTGCATTTGGCAACACAGGGACTCTCATAGAAAGGGACGGCCAAAAACCAAGAGGAGACTCTTTCTTTGGAAAGCAACCTCCTCTTTACATTTATCTGAACCTTTGTTTTCTTCTGCTCTTGCACGCATATAAATACTGGCGACCTCCTCGTAGCATTTCATCCACAACAACAAACAAAAGCCATCTTGATTACTCACGGAGAGAGAGAGAGAGAAACGTCACCATTGAAAGTTAAACTCGATCTCTTCATTTTGCGGAGGTTTTTGCTTTCGGAGATGATGAAAAGTGTGCTTTTGATTTGTTTCTTGGGTCTGGTGTTTGCTTTTGCAGCTGCTGATAATAGCCCTCTCCAGGATTTCTGTGTCGCTGAAGCTGGCAGTTCAGGTAATCAATGCATGCTCGTGACTGAGTGAAGAGTTTTGATGGTGCTACTTTTTTCCTAGTAGAACTTTGCTTCTGCTTAGTTATTTCATAGAATGAATCCGTCATGTAATCTGAGAGCGGCTTTCATTTGACTAGATAAAGCCCTGATAGCATGCTTTGATGTAATTCATAGGACAAGACGTTTCCTGGCAAAATAATGAGCAAACTACTACTAGAGAAGGCTTATAGTCCATCTGGTGCTTCACTGATTCAATTTTTATTGCTCACAATACAGTTCTCGTGAATGGCCAAGCATGCAAGGACCCCGAAACAGTTCAGGCAAATAACTTCTCCTTCAGTGGGCTCCATCTTCCAGGCAACAAGTCAAACCCTGTTGGCTCCAAGGTCACCCCGGTGACCGTGGCCCAGCTCCCAGGGCTCAACACTCTTGGAATCTCCATGGCGCGCATTGACATCGCACCATGGGGAATCAACCCACCCCACACTCACCCACGAGCCAGCGAGATTCTGTTAGTCTTGGAAGGAACCCTCGAAGTAGGGTTCATCACTTCCAACCCCGACAACCGCCTCATTTCCAAGATCTTGCAAAAGGGTGATGTGTTTGTCTTCCCTCAAGGCCTTATCCATTACCAGAGAAATACTGGTTTTGGGAATGCAGTTGCCATTGCAGCTCTTGGTAGCGAAAATCCTGGTGTCATTACAATCGCTAATGTCGTGTTTGGGTCGATGCCTGATATTTCTGAAGACATTCTTGCCAAGGCATTCAAAGTTGATAAAACTGTTGTTAGCCAAATTCAGTCAAAATTTTAGAGAAGAATTATTGGGGAGCTTGTGAGATAATTTTGTTTGAGAGCAAAGTCCGTCAATTCGTTTGTTTAAACTTGTGTTTGGCTATGTATCTTTGAAAATTCAACTTTCTGTTCTAGTGATTGTATTTTCCAGTATTGTCCTTGAATGGTTTATTATATATGACCCAAATTAAAAAATCTCTCTCTCTCTCTGCCATTGGTTATATTACATCTAGCTGGATAAAGATGAAAATGTGCCACGGACATATCTGTTACCTTTTCATTGTGGAACGTTTTGTTCCATCGTATACATACTGTAAGAGTATCTTTTGAAAATACATGAGGTATCAAAGTAACATCATCAAAATTAGAGATATTTTGCCGTAATGTACGTAAGGTAAATGTTATGTTGAAATAAGCTTAGATTTTGTTTTCTAAAGGGTAATTAAGCATAGTGGATTTTCATGAACAAAAATAGGAAAGGATAACAACATGTCTACTCTTTGGTCAATTAATTGAAGTAAATATTTGGATGTGCACACACTTGTGCATACAGAATTTTTTTTAGATAAATAGGGTGCATCAGGATGCATGTTGTTCAATATATATGAATCCTTATTAGTAGGCCTTGCCGCATAAGATCCATATAATTTAAAAATTGAGATGCTTGGATACTATGCACAATCTAAATTGAAGGATATCACCGTATTTTAAAGTGGAGGGCCCATTGCATTAAGTAGTTACTTAACTTGTGCTTTGCATTGAAATGTCTATATCTTTGATTTGCTAATTTCATAGTAAGATATGATGTATGAGAAAAAGATGAGACTTGCATAATTGTCGCATTCTATAATTTTGTAAAAGAATATCAAATTTAATGAAGCTTTACAATAGTATGTGGCAGAAAAAGATGATATAATGTTAAGTTTCCTCAGCACATAAAATAAATAAAATGAAAGTTGTTCCCAAATTAAAGAATATATATAAGTATAGCCACGCTATTTATACTCTCTCTTTAGCTTATCATCTCCCTTGAAATAGTATTTTGACGATATCATTCTTTGTGGTTCCCATCTTTTAGCACATTATACCCACCAACGATTATTAAAGTCAAATGTGTTTGTGTCCCTTTTTTATTACTCTGTTCTTCTTTCTTTTCCTTTTGTATCCCTCTATTCTCTCCCTTTGGTCCATCATCCTCTTCTTCCTCTCTACTTGCTCCACCTATGTCCTCCATCTTGTGCCCCTATAGGGCGAGCGACGAACAAAATATAGACGGAAGAAGAAGATAAATCGGATACCAAATTTACGTGGTTCAGTCGTAAAGACCTACGTCCACGGGAGAGCAACAACGAATTTCACTATAGATCAAGCGATACAAGGAGATTACATACTCAAGTCACTCAAACACTCTCTCGGTATTTCCCAAACCCTAATTTAACCCAAACCCAAGTCTCGGCACAAAATTATCACACAAGCTCAAAAACAAACGCTGAAAAAGAACTCCTTTTCTTGATCGCGCTTCAGCTTGAAGATATGCGGCTCCTCCTTTTCTCTCATACGGGTGCAACAGCAACATACCAAAAAGAAGACCTCTTTCGCGGCTTCCTTCTGCGACTTCTACGTAGGGTTTTGGCCGGCAACCCAACCAACGAAAAAAGAAGAAGCAAGAAACCCACGTAAAAAATTCTGTTTTATACGTGGGTGTGCCCAAGGTCAAACCTTTGACCTTGGGCCCCACTACTTTCCTATTTTGGCTTCACGTGGAGATCTTCACTCGTGCAGAGGAGAGGACTTCATCGTTCGGATTTCACAAGCAATCAACTTTCCTCCTTTATTTTATTTTTATATTTCCTTCGCGAGTCTACCGAATTTCGCGTTTTAGCAAACGCTCAAACTCGAGTCATATTTAACAATCTCCACCTTGGCTCGACGTTTGAGCTAAGTCGCAATCGCTTCGCAAAAAATTCAAACTCTGTTGCTACTTTCCCATAGCCCTCGATGGGCTCAACCGCCACAGATATTATTTAAGTCCAAGCCTCGTTTGAACTTCGCCATAACTGAGGACCTCATCAGAATACCAACTCCACATGCACTTTTAACAATTCCGCAAGAATTTTCTGACACAACCTCCTTAACCGCAGATAAAGCAAAACCATTATTGCATCCATATCTATCAGAAGATCGAATACGTACCTTGTTAATTTCAGCAGTTACAGCAATCGTTGGCTCTATAAGCTCCACCTTGATATAAGCACCATCCGTGTCGATTACTTTGCTAGTACCTGTACTTGCTACCTTAGGAGTTTCTGGTTGCAACTCCACCTCAAGCTGAACACCGTCCAGATCCATATTAACACTGTCACAAACACTCCTAGCCAGAAGTACTGAAGACTCATCAGTGGTAACTTCTCTATTGTTAACAAGTGAATTTATATCTGGGCACCACAACTAATTGCCCCGCTCACCTTGTGCATAGCCATGGAATATGCACCTTGCCTCCAATCGAGCTTACCATCACTTACTCGATAATAACACGGGCAACCAAACATTCTAAGAATAAAATAATCAGCAACGTTACCTGACCACACTTCTTTAGGAGTCTGCCATTCAATAACAGTTGATGGGAATCTATTCACTAGGTAGCTTTTCATACTAAGCACATAAGCCAGGAATCTCCTAGCCATACCAGCTGTTGACACCTAAATTTTGGCGACCCGTTTAGTCATTTATCGTATTAAAAAATTAGGGGTTAATTTTACCCCTAAAAAAATAGTTAATTGCATAGCATATAGTTTTAGGTGCATTTATTTTTTATTTGCATTTACATTGGGCTAGTGATGGATGGATTAGAATTGATGGTTCGGAAACTTTAAGTTGATGAGTAAGGCTAAGCCCACGAAGAAAGTAAATCGGTCCAAGCCCGTATCCTCGGAGATATTTTACGGATTTATCTTTGTGAGATTTCAATTCAAAAGCAAATATTACGTTTGGAAAAAATAAATATTGCGTTTCGAAAAGAAATCTTTGTGGATATGGATTTGGAAAATTTAAAAACCCTAATCCGTGCCCTATAAATAAGTAAACATATGTAGGGTTTTGAGGCGAGAGGCCACACATATCGATACACACAGCCGTACGTAAGAAAAAAAATTAGAAAAAAGAAAGAGAGAGAGAGAGAGGAGGATCTAGAGGTTCTTCTCTCGGTTGCTAGGTCAAAAGGAAATTCTACGCAAAAGAAAAGGAGAAAAAAGTTTTCCCTTGGTCTGTTCGTTCCTTTGGAAAAACAAAAGGTGAAAAGTTAAAAAAGTGAGCAGGAGTTGGTTTTCCTTTGCTGACAGTAGCAGAGAGGAAGGGACAGGAGAGAGGGACGTGTGCTGTAGAGAAGAGAAAAAAAAATAGAAAAAAGAAAAAAATGGCTCCTGTTCATCATCTTCTCTGAGTCTTCCCTCGCCGTTCCACCTGCCGACCTTCGCTGCTGCCTTGACGCCGAGACGCTGCCGCTGCTCCCGCTCCACGCGACCCGACGCCAAGCCCCCGGAGCCTCGACGACATGCCGCCACCTGCTCTGGCCCGCGACCCGCCGCCTCTGCCTCGTCTCTGCCCGTGCTTGCAACAAGAATCCTCCGCCACCACCGCAACATCAGCTGCGGCGCCTTTGTCCAAGACCGCTTGCTCACCCATCGGCCCGCGATCGTTGCCCGCGACGCAGCGCCTCCGCAACCCGTGACCCAGCGGTCTCCGCGCCTCGCTGTTCGCCGAGCACCACCGGAGCCCGACGCCGCCGTTGCTGCTTCCTTCCCGCGTCGCTCGCCCACGGCAGCTGCTGAAACCGGTTGTCGGAGATTCCCCCCCACGCACTCGACGACCGCGCTCCTGCCTTCACCGACGCCGCGCCACTGCACCACCTCCTCGCGCCGCCGTCACGCCATCCTCCGAAGCCTCGCCGGAACCCTTCGCCGGAGTCCCAAACCGGTGGTCAAGTCTTTTATTAAAAAGGAAAAAAATCGAATTAGGTAGATTTGCTATTATTTTATTAGGCTGGATTATTTTATCTTATTTTATTTTTATATCTTGGTTTCTTTGTTTGAAATATTTCTCTATGCATAATTGGAAATCTCAATATGTCACTTGATTCGCAACCACATTGTGATTCTTTATTTCATCTATAAGGCTTTAGATGAAATAATTAATCGAGTGAGATAAAAATTGATATTTTGATCTTTAAGGCTTAAGATCAATTTATCGATTTTACTAGCGAAATATTATCCCTTATCTGAACAATGTGTGATATTTTGATGATTTTGAATAAGTTGTCTTGTCTTAATTGCTTTCTTTATCTTGAGATATGTTTGAGTTAGAATATTGCATGTTTTAGGGTTTACATGTTTAGAATAGGAATTTTATTTCAAATTTAAAAAAAAAAATTCAAAAAAAATCAATTTAGGTTGCTAGATTTTAAATTGAGTTGCATGTTTAATTATTTGGCAATTATAAATTTCGAAAATTAATAAAAACAGCAAAAAAAAATCATCATGCATATGTCATGTAGAATTAGGACATATTTTGCACGTCATTGCATATTAGGGTTAAAATTGCACTTAGTTTAATTTTAGATAATAGTTTTTTTAAATTTATTATAAGTGTAGGTATTTTATTAAATAGATTGCATTTTAGGATTATTTAGGTTAAGATAATATTTTAGTTCAAATTAGGATTTGGCTCAACCTAATTCCTAATATAAACTAATTAGGATCTTAATCTAATTAGGTAATTTTCACATTTCACCAAATTTCGAATTTCATGAAAAATACGAAAAAATGTCATAGGTTAAATTAGTTTTATTATTTAGGATAAAATGCATTCTTTTAGGAAAAGGAAAAAATGTCATATGCACGTCATTAGGGTTAGATTCATTGAAATGCATGTCATTTAGTATTTTTGTTAGGACCATTTAATTAGAAATTACATGTCATTAGGATTAGGTCATTTAGTTAGTATCGCATTGCATATTGCATGATTTTCATTAATTAAGTAAAACAAAAAAAAAAAGAAATTGGGTGTTAATTAGAAAACATATCCAGGGTTGTTGATGTGGATTTTAATTTAACATTGCGATGCTTTCGTTGCTTGGAGGTAAGTTTTTGCAATTTATTGTTTATCTGAGTGTTAAATTGGTGGTTTGTGCACGCGCATGATAACCTCACATGTTAGGGAAATAGATTTAAAATAAACCCAAGATGCTTGCAAAAAAAAAACATTTTTTCAAAATAAAAGAAATGGTACCGAAAGGGCGTTAGAGAAATTTAGCGTAACCAAGTCCCCGTACCCAAATCTTTGGTTTGTAGGAATAAAGTAAATCTCCCGTTACTTTATTTGGGTTTCTAATCGACCCACCAAAAAATAGATTAGTGGCGACTCCTGATTGAAAATCATTTGCATGTTAAGAACTTGAACCTAAGTCGCGAATTGGTATGGGCTTGGGAGAGCCCGAGTTAAGTCTAGGCTTAACAATCCATTAGCCAAAACCCTAGGTGGTTCAACCCCGAAAAATTGGTCGCGACAGCTTGGCGACTCCACTGGGGACTTGTGTTAAAACACTTAGTGGACTTAGGCCAATTTTCTATTTTTTGGAAAAATGTTTTTGTTTGGCAGCGAGGATCCCAGTTATGTCCCTAACATTTAAGGTGTTAAATGTTTTTGCAGATGAGGAGATATAAGGGGAGTAGTCTTTGCTAATCCTTGTCTTACAGGTTGGAGTTGGAGATGAATGTTTTAAATTCAAGTTATTGAAGTGCTGCTTGATATAAATTGTAGTGCATGCTTTGCATTTTAGCACTACACTATTGCACACACAACCGCATGGGACCGGGCCGCACTAGGACATTTAGGATGGTATTGAGTTGGATACGACTTTGACCGCGAGGCCGCATAGTAGAGGTTGCCCAACTCAATCCCGAAAGTTTTTCTTGGTGTTAAGAATGTTTACCTATGCCCGCAAGGCTGCGTCGCATTGGGGTATCATTCTTGACTGAGCCGAAGTTATGAGGACTTGACTTAGTATGCGAGGCTGTAACTAAGTCATCCCACCCTTTTAACTCCACCTTGCTTAGCCTTTCTAGTTAGAAATCGAACCTCACATCTCATGCGCATGTCTATGTGATTGCCGTCGATTTTTCTTGGTGAAGTAAGTGTTCTTTCCCTATACCATGCAATTTATTTTGTCATATTCTTGGGTCGGTCCATGACAATTTAGGTCAATCATTGATTGGAAATGAAATGAAAAATTGCTAGGGAATGATGCATTTGAAAAAAAAAAAAAAAGAAAAAAAAAAACTTTGGAGAATTTCTTTTTACGTCATGTCTAGAAAATTTGGTTTTACTAGGATATCCATTTTTTTAGGAAATTCCCTTCTTGCATAGACTTTTCATGAATAAAAAAAAATGAAAAAATCATTGTCATGGATTGACTCTTCATTTACATCTCATGCTTACATGTTCCCGTTTATTTCCTTTAGGTGATTATGGAGCGATCTCGCTCACCCATCCGTACACGGCCAAGGGCTAAAATGGCGGATCAAAACGAGGTGCTGGACCGTATCATCGACAATATAAATAAGCGAATTGCACACCTCCAAAGTCAAGTCGATGAGTTGTTTGCTACTATAGCTTTTCTCACTAAGCAAAAGGGCCGTGATGACATAGGTACTCTATCTTCAGTGAGAATCTGCGACGCGAAGAAGAGAGCCAAGAGAACTTTTGAATCGTCTCATTTTCCCGAGGTAGTTGAATTTGATGCCACCATGAAGAGACTAGTGATATATCTAGAAGGAAGAATCTCTGACCTGACTCATCACACGATCAAGGAGGGTGAAGAACTCAAGCATACATGATTCATGGTCCTAAGTAGTTCACTTTCCTTGTTTAATTAGGGGCATGCTCGGTTGCACTTTCCCCTGCGTGGGAATTCTTATTGCTTTTTAAGAATCATTCTCGCTTCCTAGGAATCGTTTTTGATGTTTTCTCTTTTTAGGGTTAAAAAATCACAATTTCCATTCCAATAATGTAATTCATTTGATTCTATTCAATGAAATTACAATTTTATTTCAAATTTTGAGGACATGACGGGGTACACCAAACCAGCCCGGTGACGATATCCAACAATGAAAAAAAAAGATATCATCCATGGAGAAATTCTGAGGATTGGGCTTCTTCATGCTTCCTCGTAATAAAAAAAATTATTTTTGAAATCATTTCAAAAAGCATGCATTAGGTTACCTTTGTTTGTTTTTCTAACTCATTTACTTCATGTCTCAGAGCATAACAGAGAGGCGTTTGAAAATAACGCGTCAATTTCCAGTGATAGTGGGCCCATTGATTTGGGAACATACATCCGAGAGGAAAAATAGACGTGGGGGCGAAGGATCATTTCCTAGCTGATTGTGATGACATCTCCCAAGAGTGAAGAGGACTTTAAACACTACTTATCATTTTACTTGTCCTGAGCAATATCCTTGCACATCAATAGGAAATTGAGGACAAGTCAGAAGAAGATCATCTAGATTCCAAAGTGTGATGGGTGGCACATCTCTTTACAATTTATGACGAATTGGGCCACTATGGATTCTAGTAGTGACATGACTGAGACAAAATCTCGATCCGAGCCAAAATGGTTATGCAATTTGAATTTACTTTGATGATGCATAATATCCTATTCATGCACGTTGTTCGTGCGGGGGCAAAAGCCAGATTTCATTGAATCAAAGAGCGGATTTTTCATCCTTGATTGATCAATTTGTATGTTTGTGCCCTTTTGATAGGGGCAATCCAAGGACACCCATTGCTGAGACAGTCCCTTCATGGGACATTTCATTAAATGAATGCTTGCAATCATGTTTTCATACTTATAAGAGAATTTTCATAGTGATTTTTACCTATTTAGTTCACCAATTTCATGTGGAGATTTATCAAGATAGATAACTCAATGGAGTGACATCAATGTTTAAGAATGCTGAATGAGACGTAGCAGGATGATGAAAGGCGAGCCCTATCCTATACACAGTCCCTTACTTATACACTTGATATACTTGTGAGATGAATGTATGAAGTTTCATATCTGTGAGGTAAAGAGTTCTCTCGCAAAAGGTACGATGACTAAAATGATGAGGGGCAATTCATTTCTCTATCCCAAACACAACAGGTGATCCATTGCTTAACCACTTTGAGCCTTATACACTTGTGAAGATTCTTTTAAAGTTATCCCTGTCAAGAACCACCCCACATTGGGGCAAGTTGGAGGTAAGACAACATCATAAGGTGAGGAAAATGAATTGAAATTTTCTTGCTCTCACTTGCATCAATCTTCTAGTCATGATATTACATTGAATTCATGTGGTAATTTAAGTGCCATAGGATGACGAAGAGCATTCTTTTCTCTATCCTAAACACTCATATCCTTTGCGTAGCCCACTTGAGCTTGCAATTTCATTTCTTTAAACCCAGTTGGTGATCATTCCCCACACTAGGGCAAGGCAAAAGACAGATGAGGACCCTTGAATATTTGAGTGTCATCCAAAGTGCAATTCCTTGATGCATGCATTGTGCACAAAAATTGAAATAGAACTAAGGGGCATGAAAAAGCAGTGTGCCTGGTAAAAGCAAGGCCGATGCCCATGAAAAAGAAGTGAAGAAAAAATGCATGAGAACTAGGGGCATGAAAAAGCGGTGTGCCTGGTAAAAGCAAGGCCAATGCCCATAAATAAAAAAAAAAAAAAAAAAAGAGTCAAGATAGGTGACTGTCAATTGTAAGAATTGAATTCCAACGGAGCAATACTCAGAGAACTCAAATACTAAGTTTTTACAATCAATAGGGGCGCTTCATGAAAACAATCCCCAATGGTGAAAAAGAAAACTGGTGGTAATGCCAAAATGATCATCAGCTCTCACCCTTTACACATATTTTGAGCCTACTGATTCTTTCATTCCTCAACCCATGAACCTAACCTATGTTACATCCCTTACAAGTCTCTTCAAATTATGGCACTTGAATTAACATCGGGGTTCACATGTTTTAAGCATCGCTCGAAGGAGTGCGAGCAAGACTATTTCTTTCTCATTTTGCAGGGTTCTTGACTTGTAAACCCAGAGATGATTGCGAAGTTAGTCTTTCAATAGCCTTGACTCAATGAGTCCCTTTGTTAAGCCATTGACCAAGCCTACATTACGGTCCCTATTAAAGACCTCTCAGATTGGTAAGGTCGTACCGCTTACGAGAATACTTGGACCCTTGTTGGTATGATGATAGTGAGACGGAGTGATTCTCATAAAATAGCCCTTAAATGAGAGGGAGTGAAAGTCCTTTCTAGCTGAAAGTCTCTCATTTAGTATTCTTATAAAATCTATGTCATGAAAGTTGTCTTGAATGATAATTCTCTCCAATGGAAATTTGGGTGATGCAAAGGTCATTATGCATAAATCCCGATTGAGTTGATGAAAACCTCACTGAATTTTGAAATGTACATTCTAAAGTAGCTTAGATTGTCTATCTCTTTGATGAATGCATATCATTTTTTGCTCTAAATCATGTCTGACAGGTAATTCAAGTTCCTTTCAGAATGTTTCATGATATTAGGAGATGAGAAACCTCCACCGTGAGGTGAAAGACCTCCACAGGATATCTAAATTCCAAAAAGACATTTTTCTCCAAGAATCAGAGATATCACCAGGTAAGTATATCTCTACCATACTCTAAAATACTTGTCATTATGCAGATATTCTCTCTTAAGTGCATCGACACTTGACTTGGTCAAGCTGTCTGGTTATATCGGCCTGGCGTGCTTTCGTAGCCCATAGTCCATTTTATCAAACTGGCGTGCTTCAGTAACCCGGATTTCTTTTATCGACCCGGCGTGCTTTCGTAGCGCAGAGTCTTTTACACTGACACTCAATGGAGTTGTCCCCCAAAGATTTTTCCTCCAGATTCAATCTGATTAAGGCGACCGAAGAATGGTTCGGGTCCTGGTTGGATGATTTCTATCGCAAGGCTGGGCGACCGAAGAATGGTTCGGGTCCTAGCCAAGCAAAACCTCAGTCTAGGCGACCGTAGAATGGTACAGGTCCTAGAAAACATTTATTGCTCTAACAGGCGACCGTAGAATGGTACGGGTCCTGTAAAAGCAATTTCCTCATTCAGCGACCGTAGAATGGTACGAGCCCGGAAAAATAATTTTCTTCATCGAGGCGACCGTAGAATGGTACGGGTCCTGGAAAATGAATCCCTATTTAGGCGACCGTAGAATGGTACGGGTCCTGGAAAATGAATCCCTATTTAGGCGACCGTAGAATGGTACGGGTCCTGGAAAATGAATCCCTATTTAGGCGACCGTAGAATGGTACGGGTCCTGGGAAAGCAGTTCCTTACAAAAAAAATTTGCCGTATTGGGCGACCGTAGAATAGTACGGGTCCTGAGAAAGCAGCTCCTTTTTGCCATACTGGGCGACCGTAGAATGGTACGGGTCCTGGGAAAGCAGTTCCTTCACAAAGTCATGTTACTATTCTAGGCGACCATAGAATAGTACGGGTCCTGGACAGGTAACACCCACTACCTCGAATTACTCTATCATCCTCGAAGGTAAGTTATTCCAGGTAGGTTCATCTATCATTTGCATTTCCATGCATCATACAAATTGCATTAAAAAATGGAATTCATGTTCCGACAAAAAAAATCATTCACTACATGTGCATGCTCAAAATTTAAGTCTCAGTTTGTCTTTGAAGGCAACCTCTACGAGCTCACCTTCAAAGAGGGGCAACTGTTGACACCTAAATTTTGGCGACCCGTTTAGTCATTTATCGTATTAAAAAATTAGGGGTTAATTTTACCCCTAAAAAAATAGTTAATTGCATAGCATATAGTTTTAGGTGCATTTGTTTTTTATTTGCATTTACATTGGGCTAGTGATGGATGGATTAGAATTGATGGTTCGGAAACTTTAAGTTGATGAGTAAGGCTAAGCCCACGAAGAAAGTAAATCGGTCCAAGCCCGTATCCTCGAAGATATTTTACGGATTTATCTTTGTGAGATTTCAATTCAAAAGCAAATATTACGTTTGGAAAAAATAAATATTACGTTTCGAAAAGAAATCTTCATGGATATGGATTTGGAAAATTTAAAAACCCCCTATAAATAAGTAAACATACGTAGGGTTTTGAGGGAGGCCACACATATCGATACACACGGCCGTACGTAAGAAAAAAAATCAGAAAAAAGAAAGAGAGAGAGAGGGGGGGATCCAGAGGTTCTTCTCTCGGTTGCTAGGACAAAAAGAAATTCTACGCAAAAGAAAAGGAGAAAATTTTTTTTCCCTTGGTCTGTTCGTTCCTTTGGAAAAACAAAAGGTGAAAAGTTAAAAAAGTGAGCAGGAGTTGGTTTTCCTTTGCTGACAGTAGCAGAGAGGAAGGGACAGGAGAGAGGGACGTGTGCTGCAGAGAAGAGAAAAAAAAATAGAAAAAAGAAAAAAAGGGCTCCTGTTCATCATCTTCTCCGAGTCTCCCCTCGCCGTTCCACCTGCCGGCCTTCGCTGCTCTGGTTGCCACTGCTGCTGCCTTGACGCCGAGACGTTACCGCTGCTCCCACTCCACGCGACCCGACGCCAAGCCCCCGGAGCCTCGACGACACGCCGCCACCTGCTCTGGCCCGCGACCTGCCGCCTCTGCCTCGTCTCTGCCCGTGCCTGCAACAAGAATCCTCCGCCACCGCCGCAACATCAGCCTGCAGCGCCTTTGTCCGGCACCGCTTACTCACCCGTCGGCCCTCGATCTCTGCCGCGACGTTAGCCGCCCGCAACTCGTGACCCGGCGGTCTCCGCGCCTTTATTCGCCGAGCACCACCGGAGCCCGACGCCGCCGTTGCTTGCTTCCTTCCCGCTGTCGCTCGCCCACGCAGCTCGCTGAAACCGGCCGCCGGAGATTCCCCCCCACACACTCGACGACCGCGCTCCTACCTTCGCCGACGCCGCGCCACTGCACCACCTCCTCGCGCCGCCGTCACGCCATCCTCCGAAGCCTCACCGGAACCCTTCGCCGGAGTCCCAAACCGGTGGTCAAGTCTTTTATTAAAAAGGAAAAAAATCGAATTAGGTAGATTTGCTATTATTTTATTAGGCTGGATTATTTTATCTTATTTTATTTTTATATCTTTGTTTCTTTGTTTGAAATATTTCTCTATGCATAATTGGAAATCTCAATATGTCACTTGATTCGCAACCACGCTGTGATTCTTTATTTCATCTATAAGACTTTAGATGAAATAATTAATCGAATGGGATTAAAATTGATATTTTGATCTTTAAGGCTTAAGATCAATTTATCGATTTTATTAGCGAAATATTATCCCTTGATCTGAACAATATGTGATATTTTGATGATTTTGAATAAGTTGTCTTGTCTTAATTGCTTTCTTTATCTTGTGATATGTTTGAGTTAAAATATTGCATGTTTTAGGGTTTACACGTTTAGAATAGGAATTTTATTTCAAATTTAAAAAAAATTAAAAAAAAAATCAATTTAGGTTGCTAGATTTTAAATTGAGTTGCATGTTTAATTATTTGGCAATTATAAATTTCGAAAATTAATAAAAACAGCAAAAAAAATCATCATGCATATGTCATGTAGAATTAGGACATATTGTGCATGTCATTGCATATTAGGGTTAAAATTGCACTTAGTTTAATTTTAGATAATAGTTTTTTTAAATTTATTATCAGTGTAGGTATTTTATTAAATAGATTGCATTTTAGGATTATTTAGGTTAAGATAATATTTTAGTTCAAATTAGGATTTGGCTCAACCTAATTCCTAATATAAACTAATTAGGATCTTAATCTAATTAGGTAATTTTCACATTTCACCAAATTTCGAATTTCATGAAAAATACGAAAAAAAATGTCATAGGTTAAATTAGTTTTATTATTTAGGATAAAATGCATTCTTTTAGGAAAAGGAAAAAATGTCATATGCTCGTCATTAGGGTTAGATTCATTGAAATGCATGTCATTTAGTATTTTTGCTAGGACCATTTAATTAGAAATTACATGTCATTAGGATTAGGTCATTTAGTTAGTATCGCATTGCATATTGCATGATTTTCATTAATTAAGTAAAACAAAAAAAAAAAAAGAAATTGTGTGTTAATTAGAAACCATAAATAGGGTTGTTGATGTGGATTTTAATTTAACATTGCAGAAGCTTTCGTTGCTTGGAGGTAAGTTTTTGCAATTTATTGTTTATCGAGTGTTAAATTAGTGGTTTGTGCACGCGCATGATAACCTCACATGTTAGGGAAATAGATTTAAAATAAACCCAAGCTGCTTGCAAAAAAAAAAAACATTTTTTCAAAATAAAAGAAATGGTACCGAAAGGGCGTTAGAGAAATTTAGCGTAACCAAGTCCCCGTACCCAAATCTCTGGTTCGTAGGAATAAAGTAAATCTCCCGTTACTTTATTTGGGTTTCTAATCGACCCACCAAAAAATAGTTTAGTGGCGACTCCTGATTGAAAATCATTTGCATGTTAAGAACTTGAACCTAAGTCGCGAATTGGTATGGGCTTGGGAGAGCCCGAGTTAAGTCTAGGCTTAACAATCCATTAGCCAAAACCCTAGGTGGTTCAACCCCGAAAAATTGGTCGCGACACCAGCACTAGAGATAATTTTTCGGGCCATCTCTAGTAATGTTTTGCTCATCAATTCTGCAAATTGTTGTGATTTACTGGCACTAGTGCAGTGTTTCACTATGCCCTCTTTCATGCAGAATTTATTTGCCAGCTCTGAGCAAAACTTCATGCTATTGTCAGTATGCACATGCTTGATTGACTTACCAGTCTCCATCTCAATCAAAGTTCTTGACTGCAAGATCCTGACACCAGCATTAAACTTGTGCCTTGGCACAAACCTCCAGTGTCTTCTTCGAGCAGTCATAAGACTCTCGAATAGATGCATCCGACGTCTCCACGGTGAAACCTGTCATTGTCTCACCTTGAAGTTTATATATAGGTCTCCGTGCTTAATTCCTTTCATTATCATTAGAGCACCTCGTACAACTTTTAGAACTCCACCTTTTGAAGAATACCTGCAACCAGCTGAATCTAGGGCACCCAAGGAAATTAAGTTCTTTTTCAATTCTGGAACATGCCTCACTCCAATCAATGTCCTCACGATACCATCATGCATTCTGATTTTAATATCACCAACACCCACAACATCGCACTCAACGTTGTTCCCTAACTGGACTTTACCACTACCCGTACACTGATAAGTGATAAACCAGTTTCTATTTGGTGTGACATGAAAAGAACAACCAGAATCCATAATCCATCCATCAAACGATGAATCATTAGTGACAAACAAGACATAATCGGCATTATCTGCTACAGCTGCAACATTATCTGCAGAATCAACTATAATTCCCTTACCTTTCTCATTCCTCAGCTTAAAGCAGTCCCTTCTAAGATGCCCCCTCTCGCCACAGCTCCAACAGACAACATTAGCAGTCCTAGATTGACTACGTCTGTTCATATTAGTACTACCATTACCCACACGTGTTACAAATCTTCCTCTACTAGAGCAGTAGATACAGATTTGCCAGATTCTCTTCTACGAATGTCCACGCTCAGAATCAAATCTCGAATCCCATCAAACGTCAAACTTGTTGACCCAAATGAATTACTAACAGCAGTAACAGTAGTATTCCAACTATCAGGCAATGAGGATAATAGAATCAAAGCATGTACCTCATCTTCAAAATCAGTCTCAACTGAACTCAATTGACTAACAATCACATTGAATTCATTGATATGATCTGCAACTGACACACCTTCTTTCATCTTCAAGTTAAATAGACGTCGCATCAAACAGACCTTGTTGATCGCAGAGGACTTCTCGTACATATCCGACAGGGCTTGCATCAAATCAGCAGTGGTCTTCTCCTTCAGGATATTAAAAGCGACATTACAAGCCATCGTCGCCGAATAACACCCATAGCTCGTCTATCCAACAAATCCCAATCAGCTTGCTTCATCGTCTCTGGTTTCTCCCCAAATAAAGGCAAGTGCAGATTCACCTGGTAAAGATAATCTTCAATCTGCATCTTCCAAAAACTGAAATCCTTCCCATCAAATTTATTGATTCTCACTTTTACTTCTTTTGTCGCCATCGATTAGCTTCAACTTAGCCAAACCTAGCTCTGATACCACTTGTTGCGATAGGGCGAGCGATCGAACAAAATATAGATGGAAGAAGAAAATAAATCGGACACCAAATTTACGTGGTTCAGTCGTAAAGACCTACATCCACGAGGAGAGCAGCAACGAATTTCACTATAGACCAAGTGATACAAAGAGATTACACACTCAAGTCACTCAAACACTCTCTCGGTATTTCCCAAACCCTAATTTAACCCAAACCCAAGTCTCGGCACAAAATTATCACACAAGCTCAAAAACAAACGCTGAAAAAGAACTCCTTTTCTTGATCGCGCTTCAGCTTGAAGATATGCAGCTCCTCCTTTTCTCTCGTACGGGTGCAACAGCAACACCCCGAAAAGAAGACCTCTTTCGCAACTTCCTTCTCGACTTCTACGTAGGGTTTTGGCCGGCAACCCAACCAACGAAAAAGAAGAAGCAAGAAACTCACGTAAAAATTCTGTTTTATACGTGGGTGTGCCCAAGGTCAAACCTTTGACCTTGGGCCCCACTACTTTCCTATTTTGGCTTCACGTGGAGATCTTCACGCGTGCAGAGGAGAGGACTTCATCGTTCGGATTTCGCAAGCAATCAACTTTCCTCCTTTATTTTATTTTTATATTTCCTTCGCGAAGTCTATCGAATTTCGCGTTTTAGCAAACGCTCAAACTCGAGTCATATTTAACAGTTAGCAAGAAAGTTCTTGTTGGGGGTGACGATGAGGATGACGGCTGTCGACCTGACAACGTCGCACTTCGGCAGGTGGAGCTCGCACCTGCACCTCTTATGCATCGTCGCCATGCTCTAATCGTTTGCATTCACATCCTTGTCCATCTTGTGAAAGTTCCTCTCCGTTGTCGCCCTCCACTCTGTCGGAGCCAAACTTCCTTCTTGTTAACTATCACCAGTTCCTCCTTTATCAGCTCGTGCATCCTATTTCTACACTTCATGCCTAGGAACTGCCGGTTGTCCAAGCCACAGAGAGAACATAGAGAGAAAGAAGAAAAAGAAAGAAGAACAAAGTGAAAAGGAGACAAAATGGATCCCGCGTTTGAGATTAATTATTGTGGTATAATGTACTAAAAAGAGGGATCATAAAAGATGATATAGTCAAAACAATGTTTTAGGGTGTGTATAAGCTGAAGAGGAAGTGGAGAAAACGCGTCCCTATAATATAGACATATATATACATACATATATATAACCTATGCTTTGACTAAATTGCAATTTGTTTTTTTTTTAATATCTTATTACATTCATTAGATAATCATCAACATTTTTGTTATATTATTATCATCCGTTTAATCTTCTTATAATGAAAATAAAATAAAGCACATTATAAATTAACAATAATTTATTTAAAAAAATATTTGTTTCTCGAACTAAGTTTAATTATTTATTCAGTGTAACTTTTCATTGCACTAAAGCAAATAACTCATGTGATATTAGTTATGCTTTAATTAGCAACAATATCAGTAACATATATACTTAGGGTTGGCTTGAATTTTGTATTTTTTTTTCTATGCTAACTTTTTCTATGACTAATTTGATTGTAAGCTATTAAAATCATGTGAATCTATTCACGTAAAAAATAATCTATAATAAAAATAATTAATGATAATATTATTAAAATAAGTGGTTTTTTTAATTAAGTGATATGGATGAAAAGAAATAGGCAGTATGTGAATCCTAAATGTAAAATTCTATATTACTGATATTTGCTCTTTTATAAGAGAGACTTGTTCAATTGACGAAAGAGTTTCAAATTATAGATAGTGTATTGTTATATGTGGTGTAACTTTTTAAATAATAGGATTTCCTTAAATTCACTATTTTTATATTTAGAAAAATATACTATACAATTTAAAATTTATTCAAAGATATATTCATCTGTTTTATTCAAGTTTAAACTCAACCTTTTCAAAAGTATATTATTAACCACAAAAATTAGAGCCCATGAATTCCTAATAAATTAAATGAATTTCTTCATTGACTATAATTTTATCTATCCATTGAATATAGTTATTTTGGATGAAACAAGTGATAATTTCCACCCCTTATTAGCTCTTGAGACTATTTGTCACGTTGAATTGACTACATTATCCTTACAGATTCTGCTCTTAATTTAAAATTACCATTTTCTTTTTCTTTTCTTTGGTTTCAATTTTACTAAAAGATAAAATTACCCACATCACTTTTAAGTAACTTTTTTCTTTCACCCTAGCTGCTTCTTCCATGTCCATTACATTCAATATTTCATTTATTTTCTCCATTATTGTTATTTGAACGAGGACTAATCATATACTGGAGTAAAAGAATGTTACTACTATTTGAAAATTGTTTACCTTATTTCTCTAGATTATCCTCACGATTGTGAGTTTTTCGACTTTGCTATTGTGATTGATGTATGTATTATAAATAATTGACTCATTTTTCACTGCCTTGTTTTTGTAGTGCAATCACTACAGAAGACAATATTGTTTTTGTCACTTAAATGTATATATTGATGATGAAAATGAGAATGGAAATGTATATATTGATGATGAAAATGAGAATGGAGAATAGCAATTAATCATGTCAACAAGTTCATTTAAAACTTTACTAGGTAATTTTCTCACATGAGAGGATCTTTACAGTAGCATGTATCTTCCTACTTAGAGTTATGTTGTCTCTATAAAAAGGTCAAAGAGAGACAAATATATTCTTCTTGATTACATCAGGGAAGGCAATTATTGTGATCGGCATAATATTTCTACTCCACCTTAGAGAAGAAAGACCGGATCTATTTTGATTTTGTGTCCTGATGAAGTATGTTACTATAAATAGAGGAACAGATAGGGTCACTCAAAATTTTTAATGCATCACATAATAAACAATTAAAAATTTGATTGTTAGATTCACAAAATAAAATGAAAGTTAAGTAGTTAAAATACATGGATTACAATGTAATGAGACATATTGAAGTTATAATTAGATGAAATGTGTACTAAAACTGATAAATAGTTCTTTTCACTCTCACTTGTGCTTAGGTTTTTCTTTTTCTTTTTCAATGATAGTTTCCTAGTACCAAAAAAGAAAAGAAAAAAGAGAACCATTTACAACTTATTTACACTATTAGTATTGGTCAAATAATTAGTTGGCTATCTACCAAATAATATTTTTAAAAATATATGCCAATTTTGTTTCAAATGGAGAAAGAAAAGGTAAACAACCAAAAAAGAAAATAAGAAGGCAAGCTATAATCTTAACCTAATTGTTATTTGAGTGGGGAGTTTTATCCCTAGAAAGATTGAAACAAAAGAAAAATAAGAAAACAAAGTAATAAATAATCTTAAGTTAAGAGTGAGACCTACAAGAGATAATGCAATGGGTGCAAGCTCTTATTTCCAAATGAAATAATTATTCCTATGATTCTTCTCTTTAGTAATGAAGAGACAGTTCAAGTGGCCTTAATAACGTGATCTTGGATTTGAACAGCAAGAGATTCTTTTTTGAACACAATTGGAGGGCCGGCTTGATTTCAAATCCATTGTGCTATCTTTGTTTTTTCAAATTAACAAATTAAGTGACTTAGTGGCTTGATCTCGAAACATATAGCACAATTGGACATATGTTAGTTTGTTTGAGCTCATCCGGCTGACCAATATCTTCATTTGAATTCAATTGTCCTGCTCGTGAATACATATCCTAGTTTGATTGACAAACACGCTTGCCAAAAAAAAAAAAAAAAAAGAAAAGAAAAAGAAAGCTCAACATTGAAGAACTTACACAGAATTTTGTAATTAGCTCAAAATCCAGTTTCTCACCTTTTAACTCAATATAAACAAACTTTACAAAAAAAAAAAAACTCAATATAAACAAATTTTAAATTTCGACCTATGATAGGTTGAGCAGTCGAACTTTTTTTTTCAATTTATTCTTTTTTCAAGTTTAAACTGAATAAGATCTAAAATCTTCATATACTTTCTCTTTATCTATTTCAAAATATTTAAATTCAATGGGAAATGGAATCTGTCATATGATCAAATCACTAAGTGAAAAGTTTATTACTTGAATGCGGATCATTTGTCAAAATTACGCCCTCAATAGGGGAAGCCACGTTGAGCGAGGAAAACCCTTTTGTAAGAACATCTGTAGCTACGGTTTGTTGTTTCTCAGAACTCCAAGATATTAAGTCTGTAAAACGCCTAATTTTTTATCTAAGGTTTGACCAAAGTTGACAAAGAAGACATTTTATTGCTATGAGTTCGATTGGAGGGTACAATTGAGTTGTGCTCATCAAGACCTTTCTAACGATGCCCAATTTGCCTAAATCGGACGGTTCAGTCTTAAGATGTTGGTTACTTTAATCATAGGTGTAAGATACGGGGTAAGAGTCTGAGAGAGAAATGAGAATTTGGGTAAGGTAGAAAAAAAAAAAAAAAAAAAAAAAAGAAGCCCCCACATCTCTCTTTCGGTTTGCATTCTCTCAAGTTTATTGTTCAGCAAGGAGAATTTAATGAAATCAATAAATAAGTCATGGTAATGCTAAAATTAGTCCTTTGATGAACAAGGATATGTTTTTATAACTGTTAAAAACATAATAAATTTTATGTTTTTCTTTTGGCCTTTATTATGTCCGATTCAATCCCTCCATATGATGATTTTTCAAATATATTTTCAAAACTATAATTAGTCTTTCTAAAAATATTTACAGCCTTCAAAATCCCTTATTTATATGGTTGAAAGGACAAAAGTAGCCGCATCTTAAGCATGCATCATTAAAGAGCATTGCATTCAGTCGATTGCATAGGTACACTTACAAAATTGGGACTCAGTGCATTTTTTGCTCACCATTAATCATATTTCCAAACGCAAACGCAAACGGCACACGAAGTCATGCTAGGGCATAGAGTGACCATGAAATTTTTCCTGATTATGTCTTTGGAAAATACAAAATTACATTCGACTCAGGAAATTATTTAATAATTGGCATTGAAATGAGTTAATTGACAAATGTGACGCCGAAAGAGAGTTGTGAGAGGGTTGACCAGTCTCCCCATGCAATTGAACCCTTGAACCTTAGTTCTTTACATTCATAAATGCCTATTGTCTTCACATGTATTATGAGATTTACACAGGTGTAAGAATCGGGTTAATCGAATGTTAGGCGGAAGAGTTATGCTCAATTTACATTTGGCCATATTTGAAAAATAAACATACAAGAATACATACATATTAATTTTTTTCAAAAATAATAAGGATAATTCCCGTCTTGGCCCTTCGTGACACTCACCTAGGCACTGGCAACGTCACGCATCAAGCTCGCGTGATCAAGTGGTAGGCGTGCCCCATTTGGTGCTTCCAGTGCCAACGAGGCGCTGTGTCAACACTAGACTAGACGAGAGAATGGCATTAGCCAGTGCCTCGTTGGCGACAGGCTAGGCCAACGTGCCCCTGCATAGTTTGGGGCCAATGCGGTCCGCGAGTCAGTTGCTTTGTCGAGTCGTGGGCCTATCCAATGCAAGCCCAATGCAGCTCAACACCCCTAAAGCACGGGACGACGCCTTTTCAAATTGGCCCAGCATCTGTGCCGACCGATACAACGGCCCGGTTGCTTGGTTCAATGGTCTAATCGCCCAGTCCAGTTGGCCCAATCGCCCCCGGTTCAACGGCCATTAGACTCGGTTCCACAATCCTAAGCCCCTGGTCAGCAATTTCTAAGACTTTCATCATCATTTCCGTTAGAATTGAGTGATCACCCTCGCCCGATGTCGCCGAGGGTGGCCCTCGTTTGAATTGAGTGATCTCCGTCGGCCATTGACAGCGATGGTTGGGGAGGGAAGACGAAAAAAAGGAATTTTTTTTTTTTTTTAATATATAGTTACAATTTTTTTTTTTGACCAAAATAACCCATCTCCAATGGCGTAAATAATCATTGGCTGGCCAAATGCCCTTCTTTGAGATAATTTGGCCATTTCAGGCCCTTATTTAAACTAATATTTACTTCAAGCTCTTATTTGAGAAAATGATGGCACTTCATACCCTTATTTAGAATTTTCCCAATTATCTATCAAGGCATTGACAAAGATTTAACAAAAGCCAAGTAAATCCACTTTCCATTTCATGCTCAAGTACTTGAATAAATATAAGACAAGCTAAAACCATCTATATCAAGATGACAGACCCCATTCTCAATGCCATTAGTAGCATATACGGCAAATAAGGGATTATTTAAGAGCGGGCTCATTGGACAGCAGGGATGGAATAGCTGTCGAGTGTTTAAGACATTTTATCTTTCGGGATAGAAAAGGGCACAAATGTTTTGGCCATCGTATACCCACTTTTCTTTTTGGGGGGAGGGGGAGGGGGATTGGAGATCGCCCGTTTGATGTTAGAAAGAGGCGGAATTGTTCGAGCCGACTTTCCTTCTCGAAGGACAGATGGTGCAACGATGATCCAAAATACGGCTATTATAAGTTGCCAAGGCCTTCCAATCAAGCCTCTCCATTCTCATTCCATTAATGCTTTAGCTGCCAAAAAAAGATTAAAAAAAGAAGGAAATCATTAAACTATACACTGCACAAACAAAGAAAGAGATAAAATATTCGCAGCACATTAATTTAGCTTGAGGCTCTATGCTTTTTCTTATACGCGTCAATATAATAAAAGCCGAATGCGAAATTAAAAAGAGAACTTGTTTTTGGCTGCGAGGTGTGTACTTGGTCAAGGGTCAATTTCGCTGATCAATTCTTCATACGCGTCGCATTGCCTTCCAAAACTATCATCACTACTATAGAAGAGAGAATTGCGTCTACTTTGCATTTGGCAACACATTGATTCTTTTCGAGAGGGACGGCCAAGAACCAAGATGAGACTGCTTCTTTAGAAAGTGGCCTCCTCCTTATATTTATATGTACTCCTAAATTTGTCTGAACCCTTTGTTTTCTTCTGCTCTTGCTCGCATTATAAATACTCGCATCCTCCTCACAGTATTTCATCCACACCAGCAAACATATGCCATCTTGATTACTCACGGAGAGAAAAAAAAGTCCCTGTTCAAAAGTTAAACTCGGTCTCTTCATTTTGTGGAGATTCTTGCTTTTGGAGATGGCGAAAAGTGTGCTTTTGATTTGTTTCTTGGGTCTAGCATTTGCTTTTGCGGCAGCTGATGAAAGCCCTCTCCAGGATTTCTGTGTTGCTCAAGCTGGCAGTTCAGGTAATAAATGCATATGTGTGACTGTGTTAAGAGTTCTGATAGTTCTTCTGTTTTCCCTGGGAGAACTTCAGCTTCTTTGTAGTTAATATTGTGGGATGAGTTTGTCTATTTCATGTAATCTGAGAACAGCGTTCGTTTGAGGTTAGTTAGGTAAAAACAAAGCAAAGATGATGTTCTGGAGATTCTTAAAACCCATCAGTATTATTTGTTGCCCCCTCATCTTGCAAGTTTCAAGTTGTACTAGTAAAAACTATTTGCTGCTTCTCTAATTCAATTTTTGTTCCTCACAATACAGTGTTCGTGAATGGCCTAGCTTGCAAGGACCCCAAAACAGTTCAGGCAAATGACTTCTCCTTCGGTGGGCTCCATCTTCAGGCAACACGTCAAACCCTGTCGGCTCCAAGGTCACGCCGGTGACCGTGAACCAGCTCCCAGGGCTCAACACTCTCGGAATTTCCATGGCGCGTATCGACGTCGCACCATGGGGAATCAACCCGCCCCACACTCACCCACGAGCCACTGAGATGTTGTTAGTCTTGGAAGGAACCCTCGAAGTAGGGTTCGTCACTTCCAACCCCGACAACCGCCTTATTTCGAAGATCTTGCAAAAGGGTGACGTGTTCGTGTTCCCCCAAGGCCTTATCCATTACCAGAGAAATACCGGTTTTGGGAATGCAGTGGCTATCGCAGCTCTTGGTAGCCAAAGCCCTGGTGTCATTACAATCGCTAATGTTGTGTTTGGGTCGATGCCTCATATTTCTGTAGACATTCTAGCCAAGGCATTCCAAGTTGATAAAACTGTCGTTAGCCAAATTCAATCAAAATTTTAGACAAGAAACTAGCGGGGAGCAAGTGAGATAATGTTGTTTGAGAGCAGATTTTATTAATTGATCTGTTTAGGCTGGTGTTTTGCTTCCGTTGTATTAATTATTGTTTACAATATCGTCATTGACTGATTTGTAATTTACAATTGTGATCCGATTTAATAGTTACTTTTACTCGATAAAATATTGTGTGGATCTGATTTTCCATGTTAACAGTAGAACACTCCATTAATTGATTGACATGTGGCAAGGTAGATCCCACTTATCAAATTACTCCATCTCTTCTCTCTCACCATTACTTTCTCTCAACGTAACATACTCTCTCTCTCTCTCTCTCTCTCTCTCTCTCTCTCTCTCTCTCTCTTCCTCTCTATACTTCTCTTTTCTTCTTCTTGTTCATCTTGTTCAGAGAAAAGAGACTCACCTCCAAGGTCTTGTCGGCCGACGGCGAAGGCAGCCTTGCCTGCAATGGTCTGGGTGAGGCCAACCCCGTCGACCGCTGGCGAGGCGATTCTTGCCAACTGGGCCGGGCCGCCTTCGTCTGCAACCACACACTAACCAATTGTTGACGATCATGAAGGCGTAGTGAAGCTCGCTTCCATGGAATTTGAGCTTTGAACTCTTATATTCACATTGATCAAGAGTTACGTTCTTTTGAATATGAATTTTTTAAGATGTAACCAGCCTACCATGGACAAGATATGGCTTTTAGAAAGCAATCAAAATGACTATTTGCAAATCGTAAATTTAACTAGATACACTTGACATACAGCAAATATATAATGTTGACATGTCATACTCCTTTAGTAAACGACAAATGTGATTGACGATCGACTAATATCATTACTTTAATATCCAGAGAACTTTACTTTTGCTTTATCAATATCTTCAAAATAGTAAAATCTACCCCAATAACAAAAATTCATTGTTGGCGTTAGCAAGGTTCTGAAAATGCTAGCAGAGAAGATGTATCAACGCACTTAAAAACGATCGCAATAGATACAGTAGTTATGGTGAGAGATGCTAATAGGGGTTGTAGGCCCATTTTTTTAACTCGTTTCTAAATGATCAGGTGGTATATGAGTTTTCTAAATTATTGATTACAGTTGTGGGTAGGTTTAGAAAATAAGGGTGCTGTTGTTTGGGAGAACGCTCAATAAAAGAAAATGATTTCAGAAATCATTTTTCAGAAAAATTGTTAATTTTCCTTTATTTGGTGATATTTGATGAAAAATGATTAGTTCGTGATCCATGAGGAGGAGGAGAAGATCTCCAAGGGCACCATCTTGACTTCCTTGGTGTGGCGGCGAAGGAGATCGGCTCCAGATCCAAGCCTTGGCCTTAGAAAGAGGCATCTCAACCTTCGGAGATGACTTTGATGTCGCCGGTCTTTGCTTTTTCGATGGATCGCACCGATGAGGCGACTCGTTCGCAGCAAAGGCTGGAGGAGACGGCGGAGAGGGATCGAGCACTGCTTTGGAGGACGATTCGAAGACGAAAGTGTGCGAGCAAAGAGAGGAGTGAGATCTGCGGCCATCACTTTCCTAATTTCGGAAAGGGTTTTTACTGTATACTAGAAAGTAATTTTGGTTGAGTCGTTTTCGGTGAATCAAATAGATAAAAATCCAAAAAATAATTTTCAAAAAACACTTTCACTTAAACAAACATACTCCTAAAGGCTACTTGGTTTATATTTGAAACATATACATTTTCTAACACATTTTAATAAAAGCGGTGAAACTATTGTTATATCATTCAAGAAAGGAAGAATGCCGCCAAACGATTTTGATCGAAAACAAAGGAAGAAGATCAGGGAGAATTACCAAAAAAGTTCTAAACTTTTTGCAATTGTATCAATTTAATTCAATTTTTTTAACCGATTGACTCATAAACCTTTTATAATTGTGCCATTTCTGGCAAAAATTGGTCGGCCAATGCTGATGTGGTCATCAGCTGGTGCCGACAACAAATTTTTTAATAATATTTTATTTTTTGAATTATTTTATTAATTTTTAATCTTTTTACCTTTTTTTTTTCTCTCTCTTTTTTCCCCTCCCTCCTCCTTCCTTCTTCTTTTGTATCATCGAACAATTACCAAGTTTTCTCCAATTAACTCACTGAATAATATTACGGATAAAAACTCCTTTTTGAGTAAGTTACCAATGCTTATTTGGCTTTTATAAATAGCTATCTCTTTTCTGTCACAAAAACCTTCTTTTATCACTTACTAACTTATTAACGTTTCTTACCAATGGCTTAAATTTACCAACTATTTTATGAAATTATCAACCTTTATTTTTGTGACATGCAAACTTCTCCAATAAAATTACCAACTAGATTTGGGTTACAAACTCTCGTTTGAGTTGCTTACCAATAAATTTGTAAAAGATTAATAAAAAGTTGGCAAATTGAAAAAAATCAAATAAATTTTGGTATGTAAGTTTATTGAGAGTTTGAGCCCAATATTTGTGAAATCTAATGGGAGAAAAATTGTTTGAGTCACGCCAATTTTGGGGGTGGTCTTTAAAAATAGTTAGTAAATATAACTGATTGCTAACCAAGGTAAATAAAAACCGGCAACTCAATAGAATAGTTGATAAATTGAAAAATTGAATGTCGGTAAGTAACTCAAATGAAAGTCGATAAATAAAACTAACAGATAATTTAATCCAAAAAAACTAGCAAATTTTTCTGAGTTGGTGTTAGTAATTTCATATCATATTTATTACGCTGGTAAGTTTTGCAAATTAAAGTTGTTAAGGACAAACTATTAAATATTTACCTGAAAAAAGGCCACCTAACATTTCCTTTTTTTTTTTGGTCTCATCATCTATCATTTACCAACAGTATTTTGACATTCAACACTTATTGAAATCTGTTGGCACAGCAAAAAGATTAGCATCTTTGATCTCGGAACAATAAAATTTGCATCATTATAATATAAAAAGAAAATAAAATACGGAGTACCTTCAAATTAAGCATGATAACTAATCTAGCCATCCAACTCCACAGTGGATTAATTATCTAATTAGACAGTTCTAATTTGATTCAAAAGCACAAACCACATAATTTCCTGAATAGATCTTGTTAGCTGGGTTCACTCTTATGTGGAGGAAGCCCAATGAATTGCAAGCCCAAAAAGGGCTTGAGCCCATATAATAAGTTATATGAGGAAATAGGGTTTCTCACTATCTATATAAAGAGTAGGCCCGAAAAGGAAAAAAAGAAGAGAAATAGAGAAGCAGAAAATATGGGGTTTGGGGCAATATCTGATTTACATCAAGCTGGCGTCGGAGATCGATTCGTGGTCCGATTGAGCCGAAATTTTGTCAGCATGTTCGTGGCACAATTTTATCGAATCTGAACAGTTTGATTTTCATTTGAAGCTCCATACATCAGGTTTTTCGTGGATTGATCAAAACTTGCGTTTTTGGTCAGATTTATCCTTGATCTCTTGTGAAGTTCATGTGTATTGCCAAAAATTATGTTCTTGAGGTGTTTGCTACTATGTACCTCTAGTATTTGCTAGAGAAGAATAATTTTATTGATAGTAAAGATTTTCAGGTGGACTCCGGTCCCGTGGTTTTTTATCTCCTCACATCGAGGAGGTTTTCCACGTAAAAAAATCATCTTGTGTTCGCGTGCTTGGTATTTATTTTACTCTACTATATCGATTCCTATTAGGTTTACACAAGATGAGAGATTATTTTATTCCGCTGCGTTGATTCGATATTGTTCGAATTATTACCGTTCTCCCATCAGAATGGTATCAGAGCAACAAGTTATTACTTGATTTTTCTGCCTTGTGTTAAACAATGGAAACGAATATGAGTAGAATGGTTACACTGAATGGTTTGAATTATCATATTTGGAAAGGGAAGATGGAAGATATTTTATATGTAAAAGATTTTTATTTGCTGTATTTGCGAGGAGAAACCAGAGAATAAACTGACGCCGAATGGTTTATATTTCATGTGTGTGGTTATATCGGCAATGGGTAGATGATAATGCTTTAAACCATATTATTGAGGAAACACATGCACGCAGTTTATGGGATAAGCTCGAACGGTTATATGCTCGAAAGACTGGGAATAATAAGTTATTTTTGATCAAACGGATGATGGCTCACGAGATATCATGATGGTACTCGTTTGATCGATCATTTAAATTATTTTCAAGGAATTATAAATCAGTTGGCTGCGATGGGAATCAAGTTTGATGATGAGATACAAGCACTATGGTTGCTTGGTACTTTGCCAGACTCATAGGAAACGTTCCAAACATCTTTGTCTAATTTTGCCCCGGATGGTACAATTACCATAGATTTGGCCAAGAGTAGTATTTTGAATGAAGAGATGAGAAGGAAGACACAGGGATCGTCCTCTTCACATTCTGATGCCTTGGTTGTTGAGAAAAGGGGGAGAAGTGAGTCTCGAGGTCCGAGAAATAAAGATAAAAGTCGAGAGAAAAGTAGAGGTAAGTATAATAAATCTGCTAATGTCGAGTGCCATTATTGTCATCAGAATGACATATTCAGAGGTTTTGTCGCTAGTTAAAAAGGGAGAAACAAAAGGAGAAAGGTAAAGAGAAGATAAGTGATAATGATAGTGATGACAATCGTGTCGATGCACTTAAAGAAGACTTTCTCACAATTTTTTATGGTGATGTGGTGAATTTTGTTTCTCATGAGACCAGTTGGGTAATTGATAGTGGTGCATCCGTTCATGCTACATCTCGTAGGGATTTCTTTACATCATACAGGTCAGGTGACTTCGGATCTGTGAAAATGGGAAACAATGGACTAGCTCAAGCTGTAGGTATCGGTGATGTGTGCCTAGAAACCAGCAATGGCACAAGGTTAGTATTGAATAATGTTAAACATATACCTGATATCCGCTGGAATTTGATTTCTACAGGCAAGTTAGATGATGAGGGGTATTGCAGCACCTTCGCAAAGAATGGTCAATGGAAACTTACCAAAGGTTCTCTTGTTGTGGCTAGAGGTGAAAAATATTCTTCGTTATACATTATGCAAGCAAAGTTGTCTACGAGACAA